>CM067338.1:158934652-159656319 GCA_034376525.1 Nicotiana benthamiana | reverse complement strand
TTCTTTTCTGGACCTTGCGTAAACGCAGAATGCTTCGTGCACCGACATGCTATTAATTTTAAGTATTTGGGATAACAGGTCAATGTACAAACCTGTGTGCCAGCAGAGTATGGTCGATGAATTGAGTCAACAGCTTCATGACTTGTGGTTATAGTAACTAATCCAGCTGATGCAAGAGAATCAAAACCAGTCTTAGGACTATTCCCTTGAGCATTTTTGAAAGAAAGGTATTGAGGAAGAGCCTTGTTAGATAATGATCTCTGCAATATTGCCGAACTTATGGCCACTGCTGCAAAATTACAAGAGAAATCAACATTTTTAAGCGCTCAAAATAGCCGATAAAATATATAGTTTTGTATATATGTATATTATATACAAAGTATATACATAATTTATATACTTTTTGGCTAGAAAATGCAATTAGTTTCTGCCAATTTTGTATTTTGCCCAAATTATAATTGTTTTGCTCAAAAGAGATTCACACTTCATAAACTTAAAAATAATTAAAAAAAAGTATACGGGTAAATCGTAATCAAGTATAATAAAGCCTAGAAGAGATTATTTTGCTTAGACCGTAATCGATCTGAAAATATAAAAGGTTATGGAAAGTTCAAGTATCAGAGAGAGTTAGAAAGAAGTTTGTTTGTTAGAAGTAGAGAGAGAAAGTAGAATGATGGTATTACTCAGAATAATGCACCTATCTTGTTACAAAGGTGAATGTCTCCTTTATATATTAGGAGACCTTCCTCGAAATAATCAAAAGAAAAATACAAAAGTTGGTAGATTCCTCATACGAAGGAAGCCAATCCTTAAACGACGACGTCGTTCCTCCACCTAGTTGACTGGGACGTCCTTGTTTGGGCCGTCTTTGCCTGAGGCGATACGATTTGAGGACGATTTTGTCATGAGGAACGTGTCTGCTTAGACGGAAGCGGGGCGAGCAAGATTTTACCCCATACTATAATGTACACAAGAGAATTAATACCAGCTTAATACTCATTCATACAAATCAGTAGAATTTCTTGAGTGCATATATAGAAAATGTTTGAGGTATACCAAATGAATTTAATTTATATACACAAAAAATTAATTTGTGTAGTTATTTTAAGTATTGTGATTGTATAAGAAAAATTACACTAGGAGATTAGAAAGGGTAAAATTCATTAGAAATACCAAGTTCAATTATTAACTCTTATCATATGCAGATTTAACTGTTTCTTGAGCCGAGGGTATATCGAAAACCTTTTTTTGCCTTCACAAGGTAGAGATAAGATTTGCGTATACATTAGCCTTCTCAAATCACACATACGAAATTAAAATGGATTTGCTGTTGTTATTGTTGTTTCCATATAAATATTTGATGTACTAATCACAATAAACAACAATTTTCCTTTTTAATAGTATAGTAAAGTAATAAAAAATGCTACACAGATGAATAATGCAAAGTGCTCTATTAATGCAGCTGAAAAAAAGAAGGGTTAACATGTGCGTCCAATTTAAATATAGGCTGATAAGAGCATCTAATGCAAGATATAAAATATAATATTGTGTTTATTAATGCAAGATCTGGTCAAAAGAGTTGAACAAATTATTTTATGCATTTTGGTCTGCATTCTAAATCTAGTGGTGGCCAAAACGTAATTGTTTATTCCTATGCGTTAAATATAAAAAAGCATCAGCATAATGATCATCTTATTTTAGTTTTGAATTTAAGTTTTATGCACGATAAATTTATTTAAAAATTAGATAATCAGCTGACTTATCAGATAATTACATGTAAATTTCTATAGTAAGATCTAACATAAATAATAATTAACCTGTTATAATAGATTAAGTTACGTATAAAAAAAATTATGATATCAACGTATAAACTTAAATCATGGGTGCATGTTATAAGTAATGTATGCTATACAACTCAAACATGAAAAAAAGGATTACAAAAGTAAAAGGACATTTTTTAATATTTCCACAGTTGAAACATTATTGTTGTGAAAGACAGCAGCTAAATACAATTTTATTATCAATATTATACAAACCAAAATTTAAACCATTTTTCGACCTACATGCAAATACCAATAAGGTCTGTTTGGGAGCTGAGCAAAAATGGAAAAAAAAAAGAGTTTCCATTTTTTGATTTAGTTATTTTGAGAATCCATAAGGAGTCAAAGCTCATTTGGCTAGTTTTCAGTTGCAGAGATGTTTTTTTAACAGTACTAAATTAAAACTAAAAAGGGATAAAAACAAAAACCATAACTAACAGATCATTTATTTATGAAGAAAAATGGCACGCCGGTGCACAAGATATCTTGTGTTCATGCAGAATTTTAAAAAATAATTGTGTTATATACCTCTAAAACATAATATTTACCTACATACACAGTGTAATTTTTTTGACGAAGGGTACTGGTCAGTTGACCTCCCTTATAAGCACGTGGCTTATTCGCCACTGAGGTTCAGAGCCCTACCCTAAGGGGTGTGATATAAATAGCCTACCCTAATGGAAGTAAAAGCATTAATGATCTATTCCACAGTTCGAATCGTAACCTATAGGTTACACAAAGACAACTTTAGCGTTTCTCCCAAAGGAAAACGAAGAAAAAAATGAATAAAAGGAGCAGAAGTTTTACCTGGATCTCTGGCTGGTTCTTCAGGTATTTCTTGTTTTACAGCCAACCCCATGAAATCTCTCTCCATTTCTTTGATTGATTAAGAAAAAAGAAAAGGAAATAGCTGCTTCTGGTGGAAAGAAAATTGAAAGGAAAATGTGAGGGAAATTGAGATAGAAGGATTTTAAATGAAGCTTCAACTTGATTCATTTATATAGATTCGGTCTCATATTTATTCTTTATTCTAATAATTTCATCAGTATTGTATTTGGTCTTGTGTATGAAGTTTTCATATTCTTTAGAAAAAATAAAAAGTTTACAGCTGTATTAACATTGATGCATGCACACAATATTTTTGAACAAATAAACTTTTAAGTAAATTATTTTTATAATGTTTGATTATTCAAAGTACATATTTTATGATTAATGGTACATGATGACTTATATATCGATTATATTCTTTAGTTATTTTACAAGAAATTGTAATAGTCAACTAATTACATATTGAAACGAGTAGAATACTTCTACTCCAATTTATTTGAATATTTTCGGTGTATGAAGCTCAAGTTGAATTTTTTTGAAGTATTTGAATATAGATTTTATTTTTTTGAAATAAAATTTACATATTTAGAAACTTTATAAAAAGTAATATAATATAAGTTACAATAGTTAATAATATAAAATATTTAAAATCATTTACAAAAATGTAGTCAAGAAAACCTTGTTTGGTTCCCTAAGTAGTACGAATAAAAATTTATTCTTTTTGAAAAGGAAAGAGTACCTTAGTCGATTATAATAGTTGAAGCCTTCACATTAAAAGGTAGATACAGTATTACTTTCTATCATGATACTCTATATTTTGTTTAGATAGCATACTACCTAATCATGATTTTTTTTTATTTTGCGTAATATGTTTTACCTTTTTTATTAGGTATCTCATCCTACTTTAATTACTATATCCGCCATCCCAATGGTTAGAGAGTTTAAGAAAGGAAAAAAAAAATTGAAACTTGGGATCTAGAACAAGTCATAAATATTTGGTAAAGCTTTATGCCAAGTTTTTCAAATGTGAGTTTTAGCTTAGTTTTGTGACGTTCTTGGGGCACGTGATGCACAATGAGAGGATTAAGGTAGATCCAAAGGAGATAGAGACATTTCAGAGTTGGCCCGGACCGTCCTCAGCTACTGAGATTCGGAACTTTCTCAGCCTGGCCGGTTATTATCGTCGCTTCATGGAGGTTTTTCGTCTATTACAACGCCATTGATCAAATTTACCCAGAAGGATGCTCCATTCGGATGATCAGATGAGTGTGAGGAGAGCTTTCAGAAACTCAAGACTGCCTTGACAACTGTATTTTGAAGCTCCATTATAAATTAACTAGTTTTATATTAGATGTTAACTAAGTTCAATTCTCTTTTTTTTATCCGAGCTTGTGATCGACAATATAAGCGAAGGCGAATCGGCTTGCAAGGAAAATCTTGATTGAAAATCCATATCTTTCTATTTTCCTCTATCTCCGGCTAGAAAAGAATGTATGCGTCAAACTTTGATGTCTCACTGGTATAGATACGACGAGATAATCATCAAAGTTCGGGAATCTCAACAAATTATTTTTAAATATAAAAACAAAAATTTTTTACGCAAATTTAAAACCAACTTTGTCATATAAAATGAAATTGAGGGACTATAAATTATCACTTGCTTATTATCCAAACAACAAAAAAGATATAAAAACAACAAGAAGTACCTATACTAATTGGTAATATTTGAAGTTGTAAATTATAATCACAGGTTGTGTTGGAATAGATATAATTTTTTTTCACTTTTAACTAAAAAATTTGAAAGATAAAAAGAAATACCAGCACAGAATATATTTTTTTTTGCATGAGTTTTATAAAATGTTAATTCGAATTAGCCAAAGTGTCCATGCAAATGACATACAAGAAAAGAAAAAAAAAGAATTAGTAACATAATGGTTACAAACTAACCATTACAGTTAAATCTCTCTATAACAATCTTGTTTGTTCCAGATATTTTTAAATATTATAGCGAATTACTATTATAAAAAATATACAATATAAAATTTGGTCCCGAAGAAAAGTTAATTTTTATAGTAAAGTATTACTATATAAAAATGACATTATAGAAACGTGTGATTCAATCACGTGCTCCACGATAAGACGATATTTCCGGCACGTGATTCTACTTCAGACATCTCAGGTCTTCGGTATTCAGTATAATCAAACAAAAGTTCTGAGTCACAAGCTGTCTTACAATCCGTCACAATTAAGCACATTTAAATTGTTGACGTGTCACCATTCTATTCGACCTTCAATATAAAGGGTTCCCTTCGCACGTTGGCTCCTACATTAGTAAGTTGAAATAATGCCGAGGAGTTTATTTTTTTCTTTTTTATGATTTCATACAATTAAAAAATTATTTATTTAAATTAGAAACTTTATCTTACTCCATCTCTTCGTAGTGGTTTGCAAAAGTCAAACTTATCGAGTATAAAATAATATTTAAGATGTAAGATTATTTATTGTATTTGTATTTCTAGGGAGTTCTATTGCAGAATATATTAATCATGCTAAACCGTGTCAAAACCTGGATCACTTAATTAAGTAATCATCTAGTTTGATAATTAATCTGTTGCTTAAAAAGTATCTACGAGGAGTTGTTTACTACAGGAAGCATGTTACGCACTTAAAATACCAATTTTTATATTAAATATTAGAGCATTGTTATTATTATCATAGTATCATTATTTTTTTTTAATTTTATGCTTCTTTTACTTTGGTTATTTTTATTATTTTGCTAGAAATACTTTTCTTTTCTTCGGTATTTTTAATCATAGTCTTTTTAGTCTTATATTTTTCAAACATATTTTGAAAATTCGTTTATTGAGTTGATGGTTTATCGAAAACAATCTCTATCACACACAAGTTTAGAGCAAAGTCTGCGTACCTACCTTCTTCACTCGATATATAAGATTACACTAGATAAATTATTTTTATTGATGTTGTATTAATAAATTGAGTCGGAGAAATAATAATTGCTTTATTTGAACAATTCACTAGATAGACTTATTTAATAATCATATCCCACCAATTCCCAATTTAAATATTCACGCCCTTTAAAAGTGACATAATATTTATATTGTAAAAGGTCATCCACGAATTAATAATCGCAGCATGAACATGCAAATGGAAATAAATTAATTCCACAGTGCAAGTTAAAGAACAATTATTTTTAATTTTTAAAGTAGAAATAATGAGCACCTGTCGTGCCAAAATGGTATATTCTGGGAAGGACAAGTTCCAAAAGAAGCAACAACAACTAATACTTTAAAATAATGAATTCACATAACTAGCGTACCTCTAACTACCAATTATGTATTAGATATTTGGTGCATCTTATAACACGCCTGCCATGACTCCTTTTAAACTCAGCCATGTTGAAAGATGTGCAACGAATTTGTACTTTAAAATATTTTTTTAATCCATAAAATGGCTTTACATTTAAAATGTTACATGATTCCCAAGTTTTATTTAATTGTTGTGGTTGGGTGGAAGGGCATATTTTGGAGCAAAGGTAAAATTATCTTTTGGGAGTTGTAAGTCACGTGTTCTAGTCGTGAAATCAGTCATTAATATTTGCATCAGAATAAGCTACTTACATCTATTGAGGAGAAGAGTGGCATGTGACAGCTGTGTGAGTTAGTGTAGTTAGCCGAGGGTCAGTTATAACTAATTATATGATTGATGGTTAGATAAGTTAGTGGAAGATGTTAGAATAGTTAGTACAGCTTTCATATGCAGTGTCTATACATACATGACTTGTATATTTTTGTACTTAGTTTTTAGTGGAATACAGATTTATTTTTCTGCTCACATACTCTCAAATGAGTTCCTCATTCTAGAACCTTCCATTCTTCTTCTTCAAGCTCCAGTTGATCTGATCCTCGAGCTTCATCATGGTACCAGAGCCCAGGGGCTAAACACACGATCAATGTAGTAGATAATTTTTGTTTTGTGCAGAATCATTTTGTGTTACTGATTGTTCGAATTTTCCAATCAGTTAACCTAAATTCTGTTTGTGTTTTGTAATTTGCAAAACCTATAATTCCTTGAATCTGATAGTGAAATCAACTGAATATATCTACAATGGCGAATGGAGAGGAAACTTCAACTGGAACGAGTACAGGTGCATCAACAAACATAGATCATCATCATCCGTTATACTTACAGCCATGTGACATACCAGGTAGTTCCTTGATCTCTATTCAGCTAACTGGATCTGAAAATTACGCATTGTGGAATAGATCAAAGAAAATAAGTCTAATCGGTAAGAGTAAGCTAGGATTTGTTGATGGACAATGTACTAAGGATAAGTTTGATCGATCCTTGCATGAGCTCTGGGAGAAATGTAATGCGATAGTTTTATCATGGATTATGAATGCTGTGAGCACAGAATTACTTAGTGGAATTGTGTACAAATCTAGAGCACATAAAGTCTGGACTGATTTGAAGGATAAGTATGACAAAGTAGATGGGTCTCGCATCTTATTTTTGCACAAGGAGATTGCAACTTTATTGCATGGAATTTCCTCGGTTTCTGCATATTTTTCCAAATGACAGATCTCTGGGAAGAATTTGATGCTTTGATGCCTTGTCCTGTTTGTGAATGCCCAGAATCTAAGAACTATTTTGAACAATTTGAGTATCAAAGATTGTTGCAATTTTTCACGGGACTAAATGAGACATACAACCAACCTAGGAGTCAGATATTGATGATGAGTCCCGTTCCTACCGTTAACAAATCATATTCCATGATAGTCTCTAAAGAAAGCCAAAGAGATTTGAGAAAGTTCTCTCAGTCTGTAGATATTGGAGATGGGACAACACTGTTCACCAACAAAAGCATGACTTCAAGAAACAATTACAAGCCTAGAAGAGGAAATTTATTCAGTGACTATTGCAATTATAAAGGACATACAAGAGATACTTGCTTCAAGTTGCATGCTTACCCAGCTGACTTCAAAATGAGGAATAAGACAACAAGTTTCCTCCGATGACCTACGGCCAATGCAACCAAACAGGAGGAGCAAAAATCAATGACAAGGCAAAAGACCAACACAACCACACAGGAGGCACAACAAGTGGTCAACACACCTTCTGCCAATTTAGCATATGGAGGAAGGCCAATCATGTTTGCTCAAGAGAAATATGACCAAATTCTGAAGTTGATCAATATAGGAATAGTAGCAGGAACATGATCAAGTGAGAATACAAGCTTTGGAGGTACATCTAAAACCTTTACTACAAATGAAAAGGTTAAGGATGAGAATTGGATAGTAGACTGTGGTGCAACCAATCACATGGTTCACACCAAAGAGCTACTTGATAAGATAAATACAGATATTCTAGGCAAGGCACCTAAGGTATATTTACCTGATGGAACTTCACTTGATGTTGAATGTACTGGAGAAAGTAAAATTGGTGAGAACAATGTTGTTAAGAATGTCTTATATGTTCCAAACTTCAAATATAGCCTCTTATCTCTTTCCAAGCTCACAAGGGATTTAAGATGTTTTGTATCCTTTTATCCTGACTTCTAGATAATGCAGGATCTTTACAATGTGAAGGTGAAGGGGATTGGTAAGGAACTAGAAGGTTTGTACAATTTGCATCATCAGAAACTTGAAGCCAGAGCTGCAAATATGCATCTTCAAAAATCTATTAAGCAGGAGGAGAGCTTAAAGGTGTGGCACGGATGACTTGAACATGCTCCAAATAGAGTATTGAGACAAAATCCAAACATGAAGTTCAAAGCTATAAATGATGAAATAAAGGAGTGCACAATCTGTCCTTTGGCTAGACAAGGCAGACTACCATTCCCTAAGAGTACTAATAGATCAAAAAAACCATTTCAACTGATTCATGTAGATGTTTGGGGTCCATATAGAGTACAAACACATAGTGGACATAGATGTTTTCTTTCTATAGTAGATGACTGTTGCAGAATGACTTGGATCTACTTACTTAGGCTCAAAAGTGATGTGGTTATATGCGAAAGATAGTTTTTAGCCTTAATAAAGACATAACTTGCTATAACTGTACAAGTCATAAGAAGTGATAATGGTTCTAAATTTTTCAACTCTGAATTCCATAGTCTGTTTCAATCTTATGGAATGATTCATCAGAGTTCATGTGTTCACACGTCACAGAAAAATGGGGTAGTGGAGAGAAAACAAAGACACATACTTGAAGTGGCTAGGGCCATTAGACTACAAGGTTATTTGCCTTTCAAATTTTGGGGAGAGTGTGTACATGCAACCATTTGTGTCATAAACAGACAGCCTCTATCAGTGTTGTCAGGAAAATCATCTTTTGAGGTGCTAGATGGAAGAATGACATCTTTGCAACATATGAGAACTATATGGTGCTTATGTTTTGCTAAGATTGTGGGAGAAAAGGATAAATTTGCAGCAAGATCAATTGGAGCTGTGCTACTAGGATATTCATCATCCCAGAAAGGATACAAACTATATAATATTTTAACTAATTCTTTCTTTGTAAGCAGGGATGTCAAGTTTGTAGAGCATATCTTTCCATTCCAACTACTTAAGGACGGGAAGTTACAACTTTTTCCTAATGGTGTGATGTATCATCCAGTTACTACTGATGCTACTCCTATGCAGGTTAACAAACATGATGATGATGCTTCCTCTGCAACAATGCCACATGTTGCAGACAACCATCATGCTGATACACAACCCTCATATTCATCAGCTATGTTTTCTGAGGGTGCACCAGCCATCTTCTGTGGAATAGGATGCACCTGTTCCTATAGGTCCTTCATTGAGAAAGTTATCTAGAACTACTAAGGAGCCTGTGTGGCTACAGGATTATATCTGCAATGGCACTTTGACAAGGTCAGAAGGGGAGCAGCTTTGGAAGTATCCAATGCATGACTACTTAACTCATGCAGGTCTCTCAGTCAAATACCAATCATACTTGTCCAAGATTACCAGCATTAGAGAGCCTCTAACTTATGAAGAGGCTGCATCAGACCCTAAATGGATTGATGCTATGCATCAGGAGTTGAATGCGCTCAATGATAATAGGACCTGGACTATGGTAGATTTACCTGCAGGGAAAACTCCTATTGGGTTCAAGTGGGTATTCAAGATGAAGTATAAATACAATGGGGAGGTTGAAAGATACAAGGCACGACTTGTAGCCAAGGGTTACAATTAGATTGAAGGCCTTGATTATCAGGAAACCTTTTCTCCTATAATCAAGATGGTGACAGTCAGGGTAGTCATAGCATTGGCTGCAGCAAATAACTGGAATTTACATTAGATGGATGTCTATAATGCATCCTCCAAGGGTATCTCACTGAAGAAGTGTATATGTGTCCGCCACAGGGATTTTCCAGCCAGGGGGAGAAGGTATATAGGCTGCACAAATCCCTATATGGGTTAAAATAGGTTTCTAGACAATGGAACCTCAAGTTAACTGAGGCATTGCTGAATTTTTGTTTTGCACAGAGTCATTTTGACTATTCTTTGTTCACTAAGAAGCAAGAAACAAAATTTGTCATAATCTTGATATATGTAGATAACCTCCTCATAACTGGAAATGATCACGGCTTGATTTCTGAGGCAAAGATCATGTTACAAGGTAACTTCAGTATCAAGGACCTAGGGAGTTGAAGTTTTTCCTTGGGATTGAATTAGCAAGGTCAAAAGAAGGAATATTGATGAACCAAAGAAAGTTTTCAGTATAGTTAATCACTGACCTTGGATTAGCAGGCTAAAAACCTGTGGCTACACCAATAGAATGCAATAAGAGATTCACTACTGTAGAATATGATCAACATTTGAACTTGAAAGGTGATAAAGTGCTGGTAGACTCAGGACCATATCAGAGATTAGTGGTAAAATTATTGTATCTTACCATGACAAGACCAGATATATGCTATGCAGTGAATGTACTAAGCCAATTCATGCACTATCCGAAGAAGTCTCACATGGAAGCTGCTTTAAGGGTTGTGAGATACATTAAAACTGCACCAGGGTTGGGGTTGCTGATGAGTTCCACATTATCCTCTAAGTTGACAACATTTTATGATGCTGATTGGGCATCATGTCCTGTTCCTAGGAGATCAGTGCCAAGATATGTGATGAAGTTGGGAAACTCCGTAGTGTTATGGAAGTCCAAGAAATAGTGCACAATCTCAAGAAGATCAGCAGAGGCAGAGTAAAGGAGCACGGCAGCAGGAATTACAGAAGTATCATGGTTAACAGGTCTTTGCAAAGAACTGGGAGCTGAAGTTGAGTTGCCAGTGGAGTTGCATTGTGACAGCAAAGCAGCAATTCAAATTGCTGCAAACCCTATAATTCACGAGCGCACAAAGTACATAGAGATAGATTTGCACTTCATTAGAGAGAGGATTCAACAAGGGATTGTCAAAACCAAGTTTGTGATGTCAAAAGACCAAGAAACAGATCTATTCACCAAGGCACTTGGAAGACCACAACATGATTACCTGATGAACAAGTTAGGAGTGCTCAACCTATTTGCACCACCTAGCTTGAGGGGGAGTATTGAGGAGAAGAGTGGCACGTGACAGCCACGTGAGTTAGTGTAATTAGCCGGGTGTTAGTTATAACTAATTATATGATTGGTAGTTAGAGAAGTTAGTGGAGGATGTTAGAATAGTTAGTACAACTGGCATATACAATGTATGTATATATATATATATATATATATATACATGACTTGTATATTTTTGTACTTAGTTTTTAGTGGAATACAAATTCATTTTTCTGCTCACATACTCTCAAATGCGTTCCTCATTCTAGAACTTTCCGTTCTTTTTCTTCTTCTAGCTACAGCTGATATGATCCTCGAGCTTCATCAACATCAGATCCCTTGGGATGCGATCCTTTCCTTGACCGTGCGTGAACGTAAAATGCTTTGTGTATTTGGCTGCATTTTATTTTCTTTTCTTTGTTGTGGTTGGATGAGGATGACGATGTGATCACATATATAATTAAAAAGAATTTTACCTTCGTTTCGAAATTTAAATTGTTAATCCATGATGATTAGAAAAATTTACCAAAAAATATTCAAGATATATATTTGCAAAGATGGAACGTCAATTCTTAGCTAATGCCACGTACTTTCTAAAATATGAGTTTTGGAAAATTTTGGTAAGCTGCTCAAGTTGTATCTAAACTTTTCAATCTTCTTCTTTGATAATGTTAGCAACTTAGCGTCAATCGGCAAAAAATATATTTGGCAAAATGGCATAAAAATATTTATTTGAATTGACTTTCTAAAGTTTTCTTATGATCAGGTGCCATAATAATATAACAAGAATTCGTTGTGAAAATTTTCCCTATTAATTATTTTCTATTTTATGTGCTTGTCTATCATATATTATATTTTGTTGCAACAAGAAGTAAATAGAAGCGGGGATGGGGCCAAGACTTTGAGCCTAGATGGGCCAAAGGTCTTTGGATCTTGAATGGGGTGGTCAAACAAACCTTGACTGAGTTTTAAACCCATTTGAGGTTAAGGAATTTAGCCTGAAACCTGGGCATGTACCCAAACCCAACCCTAAGACTGACAACATGAAGCCCATACGCCAAAACTAAACATGCTCTTCTCTGAAAGAGCATGTGTTTCGAGGGAAAGCAGAAATAACTAATAGAGGTAAGTTTGTTATACCTGCCTCTAACCCAAAAATCATACCAACCACTTTCTCTAAGGTTCATTTCATGGGTTTTACGACTGGGGTCAAATTCACAGATGATAGCCTCAGATTTGATGAAGAGGAAAGAGAGATTTCCTCTCTGAGAGAACTACCCACTCAGAGCTCTACTTCTCCTTTCCCCTCCTACTACATTCAGCCTTCTAATGAATTGACAGTACCCATCGCCTCCGAAAGATTTGTAATAATGGGGAATTTTGTGCACAAAACTCAACTAAGGCAAATGAAGCCTTAAAAGCTACGAAAGTGATTCCTTATACAATCCAACACTCTTCTACTCCTCTATACTATGATGAAAAACAATCAGAACAACATGCAAACTTCCCCTAGACCCAGAACCTAGAAGGGGATCCATTGCCTCTAATGGTGACAACATCCTCACTCCCACCAAGATACCTTCCCACTTCTTGGATAGAAATGGCACTGCAAGGAGCAACCTTTCCACTGACCCTCTTAATAGGGTCGTCAATGCCAATCACTGCGGTAATCCAAAACACTTAGCTAAGGTAGTCGCTACATGCCTGAATCATGCAATGTTGACCTATGGGCATCAATTGTGGTTGGTAACCTTGGTACAATCCCAGGTAGCACTTAGCCAACAAACAATGTCATCAAATCGGTTGAGTGCCCTGATAGATCAGATAGGTCATTCCCTACCCTTCTTTCCCCTAGTAACACTGGAGGAGGAGATTGTAAGCCCTATATACTCCCACTGGACACTAGCATGGATCAAGATCCCAATATCAAGGGAAACCCATATGGCAGGATCAGAAAAAGTCCATGGGCACCTGAAAGCCACCAACACAGAACTAGAGGCCTTGATTGCAAAGATGGGAGTACCAAAAACAAAGGCAATGCTCCTCCAATAAGAGGAGTTAATAGATTTCAGAGGGGCTAGGGGAGAATGCTTATCGCACTATACTCAAAGAGCATGAAACTGCGCAGGGTAAGTCTAAGGTTAGACTCAAATCCAAACTCAGGAGAATCAGCTGTAAGACTAAGCCCAGTTTTGATACAGGAACGTAACATGTCAGTTTTGTATGTGTAAACTTGGAGGTCAATCCCGTGAAAGGAAGGCCAAATGCCTGAAAAGGAAGTCTATACCACACCTCTAAGATATTAATGAATTTCATCATTTGGAATGCTAGGGGTGCTAACAGTAATGGGTTTAGGAGGCAGTATGCTGAGATGGTCAAGATGCACAAGCTTGCAATGCTAGTCCTCTTAGAAACTAGGATGACTGAGCATAAACACATGATTCACGAACTGGCATTCTCTGTGAAAATCCAAAGCCCAGCTATTGGCATATCTAGGGCATAGTCTCTATGTGGAAGGATAATCTACTCAAAATTGATGAAGTCTCCACCACATCCCAGGGTATTAATGTTATTGTCAAGGTAATCCCCTCTTCCAACTCTTGGCTTTTCACTGTTGTTTATTCTAGCAACACTTATGCACTAATGAGAAACCTTTGGTAGAAGCTCAGAATTATCCCTGACACTTATCAGGGGAGATGACTAGTAAGGGGACTTCAATGATGTCCTGAGAGTTAGAGACAAGTATGGGGGAATCACATCTCTACTTCTAGGGATAACCTCTTCAGACAATGCATAAATCAATGTAAGCTGATTGACCTTGGTTTTAAAGGTAGCTAATTTACCTGGACTAACATGTGATATAAGAATATGAGTCAGTTAATCTGGAAAGACTAGACAGATGTTTTGCTAAAGAGGAGTGGATTCAATAATCCCATTTTAGCAAAATTAGCCACCTTCCTAGAACTCAAATCATTGCCCTATACTAATCAATATTTGGATCAGGTCCAACAGTCTCTCTAAACCATTCAGATATGAGCTCATGTGGTGCAGACACCCCTCCCTCACCAATATGGTCCAACAGGCCTATGAGGGTAACTATAACCTACTTAAGGGAACTACCAAATTCTATGACCAAGTTACTATCTGGAACAAGATAGATTCTAGTAACATCTCCCATAAGAAAAAAACATCTACTATCTAGGTTATGAGGTATGCAAAAATCTAATGCGTACCCTTTCAACCCTTACCTTCAGCAGCTAGAGTGTCAACACCTAGAAGACTATTCAGTCATTTTAGAAGTGAAGATAAATTCTGAAAACTAACCCTCCGTTTTTCCATGAGTTTTTTCAAAATAAATTTTGAGTTTATTTTTAAAACTGATGTTTGGCCATAAATATTACCCATATTTTGGCAAAATCTCAAACCCAAAATTCTAAAATTAACCCAATTGATGATTTTGGGCCAAAATCCCAAAACTTTGAAATATATGCATGTTTTTCCAAAAAATATTTGGAAAATATGTTTTGAAAATTTATGTCCAAATACATTTTCATCTTCAAATAAAATTTCACCCAAATCAGATTTTTCAAAATAAATTTGGAATCTATGGCCAAACGCTAGCTAAATCTAGGATAAACTGGCTAATAGAGGGAGATCCTAACACTAAGTTCTTCCACACCTCCAAGAAAAAGAAGGAGTAGGATTCTGGCCCTCTAAAATGAGACAAGGGATTTGATAGATGACCATAAAGGGAATTGAAGATGTTATATTCTAGTTCTAGTCATTCATATTCACCATTAACCATCTATATTCTACAAAAGGTAGAAATATCATGATGGTATGCTATAATATCATGTTTTAATCATTTATAACATTCTAATTTACTGTACTTCGGTTGAGTTTGAGCTTTAATCGCTAGTGTTTTACACTAATTATGTATTTTATACCTTGTAGGAGTGATTCCAAGTTATATGGATATTATGGAACATATTCAAGTGATTTGGAGCTTTGAAGTCTGAGTAAAAGCCCAAGAAATTAAGCCGGGATCGTGTTTGGGGGAGGGAGGGTCAACAAATGATAATTAAGAATGAATGAAGAATCGAGTAGGCATATAATGCACTGTCTAGTAAAATACACATAATATTTTGCTTAGAACTCCGTTTGGGCTCCACAATATATTTTTAGAAATCTATTTTAAAGGGATACAATTTTTATATTTTACAATTTTTCTCATTCCCAAAAAAATAGGGTGAACAGTGAACAACCGCGCACTGAGCGCATATGGGGCAGGATAGTGTGAAAAGTGCACGGCCAAGTGCGCGAGCACACATCCAGGTGCGCAACCGCACACTTCCTGTTAGAAAAAAGTATCCTTTTTTCGCATAGGAGAAGCTGTAATTATTTGGTACCGACCCTACTTGGATATATACATGAAAAAAATAGTATTTTATGGACTTGTGACATAATTTAGACTTAAGGAATCCAGGGAGAAGAGGGATTGTTTATGTTTTCCTTTAACTTAAATATTGTTACTGTGAGCACATGATTTTTGCTACAAGTGAATTATTTACAAAAATTCAAACAAAATGATCTCTTTCATTATTTTTGCAATTTTGTGAAATTTTGTTTTATTTTTGTTAATTGTTTGCATTTTATTTATGCATTTTAATTCATATGAAAATATACAAAAATATACTTAGCATTTGTTTAAGATTTAATTTCACATTTTAGGATTAAGAAGTAGTTAGAATTGCATAAAAATAAAAAAATAACAAAAATGGTCTTTTTGTTTTTTAGTTTTAATTTATCTTAATTTGTGTTTAATTGGGATTTAGGGTACTTAGGAAATATAATTTTTTGTATCAATTTGGTTTTTGAGTTTTAATGTAGCATTTAATAAATATCAAAAAATATAAATACAAATTAAAACAAAAAGAAGGAAAAAAGAAGAAAGGAAAATAAAGTAAACAAATATAAAAAATTAAAAGGTGCAGTTGGGCTGTGCATATGTCAATACAATAGGTAGCCCAAACAGACCAAACACCCATCCAAATACGGCCCAGACCCATTCTCAAATTCGGTCCAACCCCCACTGCCTTCATAACGACACTGTTTCGAGCCTAATCAATCCCGGAAGTCGAGGATTCATCATCCAACGGCCAAGAACTGTGGATAACTTAATATAAATCGGTCGGAATCTCCCCCCAAATCATCGTCTCCATTCACCCCCATTAACCCTGTGTAACGCCGCCCTACGTCGCCGCCAAAAATTGCTTCACGGCGGCAGCCCGTCTCCAAACCACCCCAAAAATACGCCCCTTACTCCTCTCCTTCCCCTCTCTCCAAATCCACGACTGATTTCCTTCGAATCATACCCAAACCTGGCGAATCTTGGACCAAAGTTTTTCCGGCCAAGATTCAAAGTTCTCCAAGCCACTTGAAATTAAAACAATAGGACCGCTGTGATCTCCTCTATCAAACACCCAAAGGCCCGTCCCTCGAATATAGCCAGAACTTCTCAAATATCAATTTGAAGTTCCGGCCAAAACCCTAGTTTCTCCAAATTACATCAGATTAATACCACAGGGTCTCCTTGCTTCTCTCATGGTGAATTCAATGTCAACGACACTCAAATCTCACTGGAGAAGGGCTAATTTCGAGTATGGGAAGTGTTCTGTTTTTAGAAATTACACAGTAAGTCTTTCTTTTAATTTTGTGTTGTTTCTCATGTCTATGGTGCTTTATGATTAGTTAATTAGTTCTCCTCCTTTTGTTATAATTCTAGTAATTATATATGTTTTGTTTGTACTTCCGAGTCAATAATCTGTTCTGTTCTGATGATATATGCAGTAGCATAATTTTTTTGTTATGTTTCTCTTAAGCATGCCTTTCTGTTTTAATCTGTAGTTAGTAATCTAGATTTATGCTCTGATTAGTTCAAGGTTGATTAGTTTACTTGCTTGGATTTTTTGATTAGTTTAAGTTTGATTAGTATTCCGGTTTCCTACTGATTTCATTATGGTTAAATGATTAGTTGGTTTGATTATTAATAATAATTGTTAATTTGAAACTCAGTAGTTAGTTTAGATTTAGGAGTTTTTGTTTGAACCTGGTCCCAATTAAATCAATTACAAAACAATTGTTCAACCATAGTAAATTTAAACTAGGGGTTGGGTCTAATTAATATAGGTCAATTATTTTATACTAATAAGAGGGTAGTTTAGATATTCTTCCAACAGATAATAATACTAGAATTACTTATAACCTTCTAGAGTAGGGCTTTAATGTAGATATTTTGTAAAGTTAGTGCGGTGACTTGAGTAACAAGTCACAAAACAAAGGATAAAATAAGCAAAACTGAAATAAGTGAGAGACTAAAAAGGAAAACAGAAAATCTGAAAGTTGCACCTCATTTTGCCTATAAAAGGGCATGAATAGTGCCTTAGGCAACAAGTTGGAAGCTCCAAAAGTTCCCCCCAAAATTACTCTCTAGTTTCAGATCTAAATTTTAAATTCAACATACAAAAAACTAAAAACACTAGAAATCTTAAAAAATCCAAAAACATATTGTTCCATTGTTAAACCTTAGGTTTGTTTCAAGTTTTAGATATGGATTCACATTTTCTAGTTTGATATTTGGTTGCTGAAGTTCCAAAGAGTTGATGGGTTTAAATTTCAGTAAATTTGGGGTGTAATTGAGCTGTTTTGGTCTTCTTTTGGGTTCTGTCGCTCATTAGTTCATCCCTGGGTGTTGAGAAGTTATTTCTGATTTGAAAATTGCTATTGTTGTTGGTGTGTTGATTGAACCATTACTGGATTTCTAAAATTGTTCCTGAATTGCTGCTAAGAACTGTTTTTACTAATGATTTCCTTTTCCTGTTCTTCTTATATTTCACGTCTCCAGATACACATCTCACAATTGCTTTGATGTAGTTGTCAAAAATGGAAATGAAATAAAGCATGGCCCACGTTCCCTGTTTCGTGATTTGCACTCATTTGAATACTGTATATCAATTGTTAGATATTGCCAGTTAATGTGTGTTTGTTTGATATAGTTTAGGCTAGACTGTAATAACATGGACTTTGAACTCTGAACTGTACTGGACTGTTGAATCCAGATTTGAGTTTGTTTATTCTAGAATAATAGCCTTAGTGTATAATAATATGCAAACATCAGTCTATAGATTCCTATTAAGGATTAGCCCGGGCCTGATAAACGTGCTTCAGTAGTTCGGTTCAGAAGGCAAAGTAGGCGTTTCAGCTTGGAGTCTCAATATAATTGTTAGTTGTTCGTGGCATTAATACCTTGAAGTCTACAAGCATTAAGCAGAATAAAATCGGAATGCTCTTATAGATATCAATAGCTTTGTCACTTAGTAATTGCGTTTCAATTGGTTAAAAGTTGGAATTTGAAACATCAAAATTGAACTGAAAATTATAATACATTCTATTTTGGCAGTCCAAGGTTTCATTCAAAAGCCAGTAATCACACCTTGCATAATCTAGTTTACTAATAGGTCCTTGAGTTTAAATTTTCAATAAATCAGCTGTTCAATGTGTAAATATTAGGTTAATCATCTCATGTCCCTCGTGATTTGGTTCATTGACGTAAGTTCGTGTGGTATGATCTATTGTCTTTTGTGATTGTTTGGGGATTCAGTGACTAAGTTGTCACCTCAGTAAAATTGGACATTGAGTAGACTTTGAAATTGGTAACTAAAAGATACATGGATCCAAAGGTTTATGGGCTCATCATAGGCTCAAACTATCCCATTCTTCATAAATATAATCGGGCCTGTTTTAGACAAGTTGCTAAAAAGGCTTTCTCTTTACTTTGTTGGGCTTGACTGAAATCTGATTATAAAATTTGGCCCTTTTAAATATGCTAATTAATTAGGCATTTTCTTTTATTATTAGAGGCAATTAGATAGACGATCATAGTTTGCTTTAGGTCTTAAATAATAAATGAGATGAGCCTCGCCAAATAAAATGCATAAATTGTGGAGCCCTCAATAAATGTTTGTGTTAAAATAGTTAGATTTCGAGACGGGACGTTTAGAGAATTTCACGTCCCTCCCCAAAGATAATAATGCTTCCAAATCTCAACGAAGTCAAAATGGGTCAACAATCACGGGTGCATTTATGTGACGTGGTTCGATTTTCACAGGGAGCTAAATATGGGAATTGAGTTTCTATCTAAATTGGAGTTGCGTAATTGTTCCTAATTGTACTTCTAAACATAGTTGGTTTTGATATTACTTCTATATTTATACTACTAAAATGCTAAATTAGGCTAAGTTAAGCTAAGAGTAAACTATTGAAGGTTGTCTAAATAGTTAAAAAGGCACTTGGGAACTGAATTTCTACTAGGTAGATACTTGATGGTTCTCGAGTCTAGGGCTAGCTTGTCATATTTTGGGATTACAATATAACCATTACACGATTCTACTCACTCTATACCTCTCGGTAGTTTGAGTGATTTTTCCCTAATTGACTTTCTCAAGACCAATTGGATATGATAATTTGTGCAAGAAATTGAGGTTCATGCCGGGTATTACTATCTCTAGGTTTAACCCTTTAGTTGGGGCTATCAATCTCTTGCATAAGCCCCAATTCCTTGTTGGACTAATTATCATAGACTTATGCTCTCTTTCTCAAGAAGAGCCCAACTCAAATAGGCATAAACTAGTATTTGCAACCACTAATTCAACCTTAAAACCATAAATTTCTCCAAATATCAAACACCCATAGACATTCAAGCCTTAAAACACAAGAAAACAAAGAAATAGATGAAGAAAAACCCATAATATTTAATTGCTAGATAAAAATTAAAGATCCAATGATAAAACTATTTTAATATTACTCAAAATAGTAATGGGACACTGTTCACGAGTGCCGCTCTGCGTATAATTATAACTGATGACCTAAAAATGGGAAAATAAATTATTTATACTAGGTTGAATTTCTAGATAAAAATACCCTGGCGGGGTAGTGCGGACCACACAAAATCTATTGTGGCCACATTGAGGCTCTTGGCTGAAACTTCTGCTCGCTGAACTTAGCCACCGCATGGCGCACAAAATGCTTCCTGGCCGTGGTGGCTTCTGTTGCGGTCCGTACAAAATAGACAATGAACCGCATAGGCAATGTTTCCCCAACTTGGCAACTCTCTAAACTCTATCTTTGTGGACCGCACAAAATTGAGTGCGACCGTGATGAAGCCAATGCGGTCCGCATGAAATGCTTTGGAGCAGCATTACTTGAATGCCTGAAATGAGAACCTTTTTTAGCCTCCTCTTTGCGGACCACCAAGATTGGAGTGTGGCTGCATTAGTCCTGTTATACTGTGCTTGGACTTGTTCTTGGTACTTGTGCATGTTTCATTCCTTTTTGAGTTGGTTTTGATGAATTGTCACCTTATTGACAAAAACCTCAATCAAGTACAACGTGTAAGCCTTTAGGACTATTTTATTCACATTTTTAATCAAACTCAAGTAAGGAGGAGTGTAAAATGCATCATAATCCCTAGTTATCAGAGTTTCTACTAATCAATTAAACTAATAACCAAGTGAATTCGAGAGAATCACTTGAACATTAGAAGTGAATTATCCAGAGCTAAATCCCAAATATTTATCTTGCACTATCATATCAACCTTATCTTCTCCCAATTGATAACCTTCTTTTCATACTACTTGTGTTGGTTGTCATTGTCCAATGCACGTAATTCTCAATTATTGATCATCTTGGATAGCAATTAAGCTATAAACTACAATAATACTGTTTAAATCCGATCCGCGTGGATACGACATTATAATTTTGTTTGGGTGTTCTTTAACTGTGTGCAGGCTATATGTTAGATTGGTGCATGACTCGATCTTCTGGTAAGCAATTACAACCATATGAACCAAAAATAGAGAAACATCTACGATAGAGCAGGAAGGAAAGAAATCTCCTAGAGAATACGAAAACAGTTGGGAAATCCTCAACCAAAGAAAAGATGGCGGGAGATGATGATAATGTTGATTTGGTTGCAAGAGAGGCAGCCTAACTTAGAGAGAAAGCTGCAAGAGATGCTGAAGAAGCAGCACCCAGAGATGCGCAAATTTCTTATGAAGAGGTGAAGGCTCGAAGAATGGCTCAGAATCAGCCTTTGGTTCCAGACCAGTTTGGAAACATAACTTCCGATAATGGTAGACCACTTGGTAGTTACGCTAGACCGGTCTACAACCAAAGTTTATCCAGTGTGAGGCCACCTACAGTTGCAACAAATAATTTCTCCAAACCCTCCAAAACAGCTGTGTCTTCATATCAAATATGAACAAAGATCTACACAATCATCTGATGGACTTTGAAGAGATAATTAACACTTTTCAGTATAATGGTGTGTCACAAGATGCAGTCTACTTTAGGGCATTTCCCTTCACTCTCAAAGATGATTCAAAGCACTGGATTCGAAGCTTGCCATTAGGGATCCATAAGAACATTAAGGAAATGACCAAACTTTTCCTACTATCTGATCCAATGTGAAATTTAAAATCTGAAATTAAGTAGATCGGTTCGGATTTTGGATATCCGATCCGAATGAACAACCCTAATGAGAGAGGTTTAAAGAGATAGTACAAAAGTGCCAACATAGTGGAATTCAACTCTGGATGAAAATCCGTGATTTTTGGGATGGACTGACACCGACCTTAGGGAGAACATTGAGTATTGTAGCTGGAGGTCCATTGATGAAAAAGAATCTAGTGGAGATAGTCACTATTCTTGATAGATAATCTGAAGATGCAAATCGGTGGCTCTCTAAGATTGCTGAAAGAAGAAAGTCGATTGGCGTTCAACAAGTGATACTAACACATATGTGCAGGTATAGCTTGATGCCATCGCAAAAGAAATCGGGAAGCTGACCTTAGCTTCGATACATAATGAGCCTCATGCAGCATGTGACATATGTGGAAGAGGACACCCTACTCATGCGTGTCAAGATACCATGGATGAAGTGAATGATGTGGATAATTACAATTTCAATGCAATGGGTCAAAAGCACCCTAATTTTTCATAGAGTTCCCGGGGGTACAGAAAATGCATGGCAGCAAATAACTCCAGATTTCAAGAGCTCCTAGTTTTGTGAATCAGTCGAGGCTGCAGTTTCAGCCTTATCAGCCAATTTAGTCTGAGTTAGAAGACTTGATGAAGTTTCTAATTGTTAAGACAAATGAGAGGCTAGATTCTCATGGTGCAACTATCAAAGAAGTTGGGACAAGTTTGCATAACTTGGAGAGACAAGTGGGACAAATTGCAAATATATTGTCTGAGAGAATCCTAGGTATTTTGCCAACTGGTACTGAGATGAATCCCAAAAAGGGTAAATGTTGTGATCATGAGAAGTGGGCAAGTGTTGAAAGAACCCACTCCAGTTGTAATAGAGATGATACCTGAAAAAGAAAGTGGGGAGGAGCTAAGAATGAAAGATGATAAGAAGAAGAAAGGCAAAAAGGGAGTAAAGAAGAAAACTAAAGAAGAGACTTCAAAAAGGGAGGAACAAAATGTGAGTGAGAACATGCGTGCTATAGCTTTTCCCCAAAAACCCAATAAAGGAAAATACCAGATTATGCAAAGTTCTTAAAGGAGATCCTTACAAAGAAGAGAAAGATACAGGAGACCTTAGTGGTCAAATTCACAGAGCATTGAGTACAATATTCCAAAATAAATTTTCACAAAAGTGTGGAGATCCAGGGAGTTTTACTATGCCTTGATCTTTTGCCACTCTAAATTTTGATAAATCTTTATGCGATTCTGGTGCCTCAATTAATCTAATGTTATTATTTATTTACAGGAAGCTAGAGAAGGAGATTGGAGAGATAAGGTCGGTGCCAATATTCTTGTAGCTGGCAGACCAAACAACTATAAAACCCGAGGGGATTGTAGAAGATGTTTTTGAGTGGGTGGATAAGTTCATATTTCCTGTAAATTTCATAGTGGTGAATATGGAGAAGAACAAAGAGGTCCCCCTCATCCTAGGAAGGCCATTTGTAGCGACGCGTAGAGCTATATTGGATATGCATGATACAAAACTCATGCTTAGATTGTAAAAGGATATGGTGAATTTTGAGATGAATGTAGCAACTAAAGTGAAAAAGGAGAAGCCAGCTGCAAGTATTCAGTGAAAGGCGAAGGGCGTGAAAGAGAAAGCCGATGTCAGTGAAAAAGACAAGTGTGGGGTGTACCCTAGGAAAGCTGAGAAGAAGATGTCTGCTGTCACGACCCCAACCCGATCGTGATGGCGCCCAGCTCATTACTAGGCAAGCCCAACCAATCACACTCATGTTCTGAGCTACAAGCTCACATCCTTAATTCAAAATCATTAATAACGAGGAAAATCCGAAATTTTAGCAGTTATATATAGAAAACATCCCAACAAGTAATAGTAACCTCCCACAGATCTAGGGGTCATGAGTCAAGAGCCTCTACCAGAATAGAGTAATAACACTAATAATATCAAAATCTAAGTACGTGGAAATATCAAAATACATAAGTAGTGGGGGAGTCGGGTCATGCGGACGCCAGGCAGCTACCTCGACAAGCTCCGGAGAAATACTCTGAAAGTTAGCTGAATGATTAACTTTGCCCTGAGGTACCTGGATCTGCACACAAGGTGCAGAGAGTAGAGTGAGTACTTCCAACTTAGTGAGTAACAGCAATAAATAACAACTAAATGAAAGAAAACTCGAAAAATCACTATGCAGTTCTATTACCATCAGTAAAGATAGTAAATAAGTACCCGACATGGTAAAGAATCTAATAAATACTTCCCTTTTCGTCTGACCAGTTACTAACACTGATACGGTGCGTAGCCGATCCAACACCATATCTATGTATACCTATACTACTGCGGCGCGCAGCCTGATCTACTATAATATGTAAGATGTTGCGACGCACAGCCCGATCCAATATATATAGTCGAATGCGCTCACTAGGGGTGTGTACAGACTCCGGAGGGGCTCCTTCAGCACAAGCGCTATAATACTGCGGCGTGCAGTCCGATCCGTATATCACTGCGGCCTGCATTCCGATCCATATAATATATATCACTACAACGTGCAGTCCGATCTATATAATATACCATTGCGGCGTGCAGTCCGATCCAAATAGTATACCACTGCGGCGTGCAGTCCGATCCATATAGTATACCACTGCGGCGTGTGGTCCGATCCAATACATGCATATGTATATACTGCTGCAGCGTGCATCCCGACCCGATGTATATATAGGTCAATTAGCCTCACTATGGGGTTCTGACCCCTCTCACTCATTATAGACTTGGCCTTTAGGGCCCACTCAGCTAAGACATGGTATTCAACCTTAGGTATTGCTCATTCAGGGTGCAAGTTTCAAAGTCCGGTTTATTTCACGATTTACAGTCAAAAGTCAGGACAGATGGTATGTGTCCAATAGGTAAAGTAAGGTCAATCAGCTCAACATACTCCCTAGGAGTTCTGTAGATCGGCACACGGCCCCAAACATGGCAACTAGTCCAAATTATACGAGTACAATCTCAGTCTCAGCCAAAAGTACAGTAAGTCATCAATCGGGGTAGACCAAGTCCGAGTCCCCGGCAGATACATCACCATGCTAATCACAGGACGCGTGTCTCATCTCAACATATCACCGCATAGTGCAAATACGGGGTTCCAAACCCTCCGTGTATCATTCATAACCATTACTCATCTCGAACCGGCAAAAATATAGCTCACCTTGCGCTTTCCTCGCAAATCGACCTCCTCGAGTGTGGAATATGATCAAAACCACAAGGAATATGTAATAATAAGCTAATGGGACATAACCCAATAGAAGGAACTCGAAAAACACCCAAAAACACGAAGTTGGCAAAACCCGAGCCCGGGCCCACTTCTCAAAAAATTACAAAATTCACATCACCGGAATCCCCGTCTTGCCACGAGTCCGCACATATAAAATTTACAAGAATCGGTGTCCATTTGACCCCTCAAATCAACACATTAAGCTCACTTGGGTTTCAAGCTCTAACCACCTTTTTTAACTTCAAAAACCTGGTATTCTTTGTGTTTAATCCATGTTTTTACACTATAATGACATATTCTAGGTCCAAGAATCCATACCTGATGTTTTCCCCCAAATTCCTCTTCAAAATCGCTCACAAATTTACCTTAGTCCGAAGTCCAAATGTTCTTCTCTTTTTCAAACTTGCGAAATCACTGTTGATTAAACCCTGCTTGATTTTCGCTTACGCGGTCAACTGACCGCTCCTGCGGTCTTCGCTTTTGCGGCCACACGACCGATACGCGGTCCAACTTAAATCCCATAGCCCGCTTCTACGGTTAAACTACCGCCTCAGCGGTAACCGCCAATGCGGTCTACTTTCCGCTTCCGCGATCCAAGCCTTTTCTCAAGTTCCGCTTTTGCAGCTTATCTTCCGCTCCTGCGGTCACCGCTTAAGCGCCTCCCCTTCCGCAGAATTGGAAATACCAGAAGCCATCTAATTTATTCATGCAATAAACTCCCAAAACCTCCGATCAACCATCCGAAAATACCCCGAGGCCCCCGGGACCCCAACCAAAACCACCAACCTATTCCAAAACATTATACGAACATGTTCCAATCATAAAAACACAACCAATAACCCAAAAATCAACAATTCATGACGGTTCAAGCCTAAGTTCAACTATAACTCCTGAAACTCACATTCGATCAAAAACCCGACCAAATAACATCCGATTGACCTGAAAATTTGCAGACATGTCTAAAAACGCCTAACGAAGCTGCAGAAACTCTCGAAGTTCCATTTTGACCCATGGATGAAAATCTCACCTATCAACCGGAATTCACCAAAATTCAAACTTAGCCAATTCAAGCCTAATTCTACACCAGACGTCCAAATTCAGTTCCGTTTTCACTCCCAAGTCATAAATCACCACCTGAAACTAGCTGAATATTTGGAAATCCATTCCAAGCCAATAACTCATAAGTCAACATCCAATTGATTTTTGACAAACTAACCTTCTCTTAAAGTGACTAATTGTCTCAATACCAACTAAACTCTGACCGAATCACTTCAAACTCTACAAACACATATGATGAAACATAAAGAAGCGTAAAATGGGGATAACGGGGCGGTAACACACGTGACGACGGGCCGGGTCGTCACATCCTCCCCAACTAAGACAAACGCTCATCCTCGAGCGGGTCAAGAAACATACGTGGAGCCTAAAAAAATGAGGATATCTACTCCGCATCTATTTCTCGGTCTCCCAAGTGGCCTCCTCCACGGGCCGACCTCTCCACTGCACCTTTACCAAAGCTATGTATTTTGATCTCAACTTTCGAACCTGACGACCCAAAATAGCCACTGGCTCCACATCGTAGGTCAAGTCTTCATCCAGCTGGATCATACTGAAGTCTAATACATGAGACGGGTCCCCAACATACTTCCTGAGCATAAAAACATGGAACACCGAGTGAACCCCCGACATGCTGGGTGGCAAAGAAAGCATATAGGCCACCTCCCCAATCCTCCTGAGAATCTCAAAAGGTCCAATGAACCGCGGACTCAGCTTCCCTTTCTTCCCAAACCTCATCACGCCTTTCATAGGCGAAACCTTCAACAAAACCTTCTCGCCCACCATATAAGATACATCCCGAACTTTCCGATCTACATAACTCTTCTGACGCGACTGAGCCGTGCGAAGTCTCTCATAGATAACTTTGACTTTCTCCAAGGCATCCTGAACTAACTCTGTCCCCAATAGTCTAGCCTCGCCGGGCTCAAACTTGCCAACTGGAGATCTATACCGTCTCCCATATAAAGCCTCATATGGTGCCATCTGAATGCTGGACTGATAACTGTTATTATAAGCAAACTCCGCAAGCGACAAGAACTCAGCCCAAGAACCTCCAAAATCAATAACACAAGCACGCAACATGTCCTCTAATATCTGAATAATACGCTCGGACTGTCTGTCCGCCTGAGAATGAAAAGCTGTGCTCATCTGAATCTGAGTGCCCAACTCCCGATGAAAAGTCCTCCAGAACTGGGTAGAAAACTGAGTACCCCCGTCTGAGACAATAGAAATTGGAACCCCATGCAACCTCATAATCTCACGGATGAAAAGCTCTGCTAACCGCTCCGAAGAATAGGTGGTACACACCTGAATGAAGTGCGCAGACTTGGTTAGCCTATCCACAATCACCCAAATAGAATCAAAGTTCCTCGAGGTACGAGGGATACCACTCACAAATTCCATTATAATCCTCTCCCATTTCCACTCGGGAATATCTATCTGCTGAAATACATCACCGGGTCTCTAATGTTCATACTTGACCTGCTGACAATTGAGACACCTAGCCACATAACTCACAATGTCCTTTTTCATTCTCCTCCACCAATAATGTTGTCTCAAGTCTTGGTACATCTTCGCGGAACCCGGGTGAATAGAATACCGCGAGCTGTGGGCCTCCTCTAATATCAACTCTTGGAGCCCATCCATATTGGGCACGTAAATCCGGCCCTGCATCCGCAATACACCATCACTATCGATAGTCACATCTCTAGCATCATCGTGTTGGACCCTGTCCTTCTGGGAAAGCAAATGCGGGTTATCATTCTGGCGCTCCCTGATACGATAATACAAGGAAGATCGGGAAACCACACAGGCCAGCACCCGATCGGGCTCAAATCCAACCTCACCATCCGATTAGCCAAGGCCTAAACATCCACTGCAAAGGGGCCCCTCCCCAACTGGAATGTAGCCTAAGATACCCATACTCACCGCCTTCCGGCTCGAAGCATCGGCCACTACATTGGCATTCCCCGGATGATACAATATGGTAATATCATAATCCTTGAGTAACTCAAGCCACCTCCGCTGTCTCAAATTGAGGTCCTTCTGCTTGAACATGTGTTGAAGACTGCGGTGATCCATGAACACCTCACAAGAAACGCCATATAGATAGTGCCGCCAAATCTTCAAAGCATGAACTATAGCAGCCAACTCCAAGTCATGAACAAGGTAATTTTTCTCATGAGGTTTAAGCTGACACGAAGCATACGCAAAAACTCTACCCTCCTTCATCAATGCACATCCAATCCCAATTCTTGAAGCATCACAATATACCGAGTAAGAGCCTGAAGATGATGGAAATACTAGGACCGGAGCTGTAGTCAACAATGTTTTGAGCTTTTGGAAGCTCTCTTCGTACTCATCTGACCACTCAAATGGTGCATTCTTCTGCGTCAACTTCGTCAAGGGCGAATCAATAGATGAAAATCCCTGAACGACCTTGCGGTAATAACCTGCCAGAGCGAGAAAACTCCGAATCTCAGTAGCTGAGGACGGTCTGGGCCAACTCTGCACAGTCTCAATCTTCTTTGGGTCAACCTCAATACCACCACTGTACACCACGTGTCCCAGAAAAGCCACGGAACTGAGCCAGAACTCACACTTGGAGAACTTTGCATAAAGCTTCTACTCTCTCAACCTCTTCAATACCACCCTCAAGTGCTGTGCATGCTCCTCCCAACTATGCGAGTACACCAGAATATCATCAATAAACAAGATCACAAAAGAATCCAGATACGGCCGAAATACACTATTCATCAAGTGCATGAATGCGGCTGGGGCATTAGTCAGTCCAAATAAAATAACCAGAAACTTATAATGCCCATATCTCGTCATGAAAGCTATCTTCATGATATCAGAATCTCTAATCTTCAGCTGGTGGTGGCCTGAACGGAGATCAATCTTAGAGAATACCTTTTCCCCCTGAAACTTGTCAAAAAATCCTCAATATGAGGTAGTGGATACTTGTTCTTTACTGTCACTTTGTTCAACTGTCTGTAATAAATGCACATTCTCATTGTGCCATCTTTCTTCTTTACAACTAACACCGGTGCACCCCACGGCAACACACTCGGGCGAATGAACCCCTTATCTAGGAGTTCCTGCAACTGTTCCTTCAACTCCTTTAACTCTGCTGGTGCCATACGATAGGGATGAATAGAAATGGGCTGAGTGCCCAGTACCAAATCATTACCGAAGTTAATATCCCTGTACGGCGGCATTCCCGGCAGGTCAGTTGGAAACACATTCGGAAATTCTCTCACCGCGAGGACCGAATCGAGACTAGGAGCCTCAGCTCCAACATCTCTCACAAATGCTAGATATGATAATCATCCCTTCCCAACCATCCGCTGGGCCTTTAAGAAAGATATTACCGTATTGGGTACATAATCAGTCGTACCATGCCACACGATCTTCGGGATACCCGGCATAGCCAATGTGAATGTCTTGGCGTGACAGTCCAGAATAGCATGGCACGGTGATAGCCAATCCATGTCAAGAATAACATCTAAATCTACCATGCTCAATGGTAGCAAGTTAAATCGTGTCTCCAAACCCCCAATAGTAACAAGACAGTACCGATACACGTGTTCCACTATAACAGTATCACTCACCGGGGAAGATACGTGCACAGGTAACGCAAGACACCCTCGGGTAGTCCCCAAATGATGAGAAAAGTAAGAAAATACATAAGAATATGTGGATCCAGGATCAAATAAAACTGAGCCATCCCTGTGGCAGACTAAGATAATACCTGTAATAATAACATCCGAAGCAACAACATCTAACCTGCCCTGAAGATCATAGCAATAGGCCTGACCACCGCCGGATCAGCCTCCCCCTCTGGGGCAACCCCTAACTGCATGACCCTCACCCCTAGCTGACTGGGCGGGTGCTGCAGACACTGGGCCAGAAGACGAGGGCTGACCCCTCTGCTGAGATGAACTGATAGAACGACCAGGACACTCTCTCCTTATATGCCCAAAGTCGCCACACTCATAACAGCTCCTTGGTGCTGGGGGCTGGGACTGAAGGGAGCCCCACGCACCAATGTGGCTGGCTGAAGAACTCGGCTGGGATGAACCCTGAACAGATGGGGCATGGGACGAACACTGTGCTGGAAGTGCGCTTAGAGATGGCTGACCCTATTGGGAGCCCTGATAACCTCGACCAGAAGATGAACCACGGTACTCTGACCGAACTGGATGTGGAGCCCTGAAAGAACGACCCCTGCTTTCCGGAGACTGGCTCCTAGACAGAGCACCACTGGAGCCACCTGATCCTTGAGGCCTCTTGGACTCACTCTCCTCTCTCTCCCGACAGCGAGCCGTCTCAATATCACGGGCTATATCCACCGACTCCTCAAAGGTATGACTCAGGACCCTCTATCGAGACATCAGAATACGGATGGGATAAATGAGCATATCGTGCTAACTCTGCAAATCTCATCTCATACTGCATCACTGACATATCCCCCTGGCGAAGACACTCAAACTGCCTGCATAACTCCTTCCTCTGAGATCGAGGCACCCACTTTTCCAGAAAGATAGTGGAGAACTCTGCCAAGATAATGGCGCTGCACCTGCCGACCTATGCCGTTCATAAGTCTCCGACCAGGTAAAGGCTGCTCCTGAGAACTAAAAAGTGGTATTCCCTCCGTTTCATATTGTTTTAGTTACTTCCCTTTTTAGTCTGTTCCAAAATAAATAACAAATTTCTAAATTTGGAAACAATTCAACTTTAAACTCTTCATTTTACTCTTTTTGACATAGTGAGAAGCTTTTATAGCCACACAAATGGTATGTCCCCACAAACCTTTTACCCCTTAATATTTTATAACCACAAGTTTTAAAAGTCTTCTTATCTTTTTTTAAACTCCGTGCCGAGTCGAACTACCTCAAACAATATGAAACAGAGGGAGTAAATGATACCTCAATAGTCTCTAAGATCCCTGCTGTCCTAAGCATGCGTCGACACTTGTCGAGAAACCCCTGGGAATCCTCGCCCGGAGCACCGCTAAACGTAGGAGGTGGAAGCCTGCTGAACCTCTCCAGACAATGCTACTCGTTATCTGGCATCACTGGCACCCCATCACCCTGAACTAGAACAACTGGTTGAACATGGGCAACAGGCTGAACAGGGGCAACTGGCTGAACTAGTGGTGTTTCTAGGGTCTGCAAACCCTGTGCACCCTGCTCTGAAGTGCGAGCGGTGGGGGTATGATGACCACCCCAGTCTGAGATGTAGTTGCGGTAGTATACGAGACTGCTTGAGCCAGGCCAGTGCAAACCGATAAGATCTGAGCCAGGGCCTCCCGAAGATCCGGAATCACAATGGGCACTGTTGGTGCATGAGCAGGTGCTGCTGGAACCTCTGCAGCTAGAGGCTGATCTTGGATGTGGGCAACTGGTGGGTCAAAGGTGCTACCCCTACTGCTCTACCTCGACCACGACCACGGCCGCGTCCTCGGCCTCTAGTGGGTGGCAATGGTTGTCGTATGCTACTTCCGATCGCACGTGTTCTCGCCATCTGTGAGAGATTAGAATGCAGAAGTTTAGTTCCGGATCAACAAAAGTTGCACAACAAGAATTTCAAGAATATGAAGTTTTTCCTAAAGGTTCTGCAGCCTCTCGAGGATAAGTACAGACGTCTCTGTACCGATCCGTGAGACTCTACGAAACCGGCTCAAGATTCATGAGGCCTAGTAACCTAGGCTCTGATACCAACTTGTCACGACCCCAACCAGCTCGTGATGGAGCCCAGCTCATTGCTAGGCAAGCACGACCAATAACACTCACGTTCTAAGCTACAAGTTCATATCCTTAAATCAAAATCATTAATAACGAGAGAAAATCCGAAATTTTAGAAGTTATATATAGAAAATATCCCAGCAACCAGTAATAGCAACCTCCCACAGATCTAGGGGTCATGAGTCAAGAGCATCCACCAGAATAGCGTAATAACACTAAACATATCAAAATCTAAGTATGCGGAAATGTCAAAATACAAAAGTAGTAGAAGAGTCGTTTCTTGCGGACGCCAGACAGCTACCTCGACAAGCTCCGGAGAAATACTTTGAAAGTCAGATGAAAGATCAACTCTGCCCTGAGGTACCTGGATCTGCACACATGGTGCAGGGATTAGAGTGAGTACTTCCAACTCAGTGAGTAATAGCAATAAATAACAACTGAATGAAAAAAAATCGGTTAAATCACTATGCAATTTTATTACCAGCAGTAAAGACAACAAATAAGTGCCCAACATGGTAAAGAATCTGATAAATACTTCCTTTTTCGTCCGACCAGCTACTAATACTGGTGCGGCGCGCAGCCCGATCCAACACCATATCTACGTATACCTATACTGCTGTGGCGTGCTGCCCGATCCAATATAATATATAAGATGCTGTGGTGCGTAGTCCGATCCAATATATATAGTCGTTTGCGCTCACTAGGGGTGTGTACAGACTCCGGAGGGGATCCTTCAGCCCAAGCGCTATAATACTGCAGCATGCCATCCGATCCGTATATCCTTGCGGGATACATTCCGATCTATATAATATATATCTCTGCGGCATGCAGTTCGATCCTTAAAATATACCACTGCGGCGTGCATTCTGATCCATATAGTATACCACTACGGCATGCCCGATCCATATAGTGTACCACTGCGGCATGCGGTCCGATCCATATAATATACCATTGTGGCGTGTAGTCCGATCCATATAGTATACCCCTGTGGCGTGCAGTACGATCCAATACATGTATATGCATATACTGCTGCGGCGTGCTGCCCGACCCGATGTATATATAGGTAAATTAGCCTCATTACGGGGTTCTCCACCCCTCTCAGCCATTATAGACTTGGACTTTCGGGCCACTCAGCTAAGACAGGGTATTCAACCCTAGGTATTGCTCATTCAGGGTGCAAGTTTCAAAGTCCGATTTATTTCATGATTTACAATCAAAAGTGAGGACAGATGGTATGTGTCCAATAGGTAAAGGTGAGGTCAATCAGCTCGACATACTCCGTAGGATTTGGCACAAGGCCCAAAACATGGCAACTAGTCCAAATTATACGAGTACAATCTCAATAACAACCAAAAGCAGATTAAGTCATCAATCAGGGTGGACCAAGTCCGAGTTCCCAGCAGATACATCACCACGCTCATCACAAGATGCGTGTCTCATCTCAACATAGCACCGCATAGTGCAAATACGGGGTTTCAAACCGTCACTATGTCATTCATAACCATTCCTCGCCTCGAACTGGCCAAAATCCTAGCCCACCTTGCGCTTTCCTCGCAAATCGACCTCTTCGAGAGTGGAATCTGATAAAAAACACAAGGAATATGTGATAGTAAGCTAATGGGACATATTCCAATAGAAGGAACTCAAAAAAACCTAAAAACATGAAGTTGGCAAAACCCAAGCCCCGGGCCCACCTATCGAAAAATTACAAAATTCACATCACCGGAATTCTCGTCTTACCACGAGTCTGCACATATCAAATTTACAAGAATCGGAGTCCATTTGACCCCTCAAATCAACACTTTAAGCTAACTTGGGTTTAAAGCCCTAACCACCATTTCTAACTTCAAAAACCTAGTATTCTTTGTGTTTAATGCATGTTTTTACACTATAATGACATATTCTATGTCCAAGAATCCATACCTGATGTTTTCCCCCCAAAATCCTCTTCAAAATCGCTCCCAAATTTGCCTTAGTACGAGGTCCAAATGTTCTTATCTTTTTCAGTCTTGTGAAATCACTGTTCATTAAACCATTCGTGATTTCCGCTTACGTGGTCAACTGACTGCTCTTGCGGTCTTCGCTTTTGCGGCCACACGACTGCCTACGCAGTCCAACTTAAATACCGTAGCCCCCTTCTGCGGTCAAACTACCTCCTTAGCGGTAACCGCCTATGCCGTCTACTTTCCGCTTTCGCGATACAAGACTTTCCTGAAGTTCCGCTTTTGCGGCTCATCCTCCACTCCTGCGGTCACCGCTTAAGCGGCTCCTCTTCCGCAGAAGCAAAATACCAGAAGCCATCTACTGTTTTCATGCAACAAACTCCCCAAACCTCCGATCAACCATCCGAAGATACCTCGAGGCTCCCAGGACCCCAACCAAAACCACCAACCTATTCCAAAACATCATACGAACATGTTCCAATCATAAAAACACAATTAATAACCCAAAAATCATCAATTCACGACTGATTCAAGCCTAATTTCAGCTATAACTTCCGAAACTCACATTCGATAAAAAACCCGACCAAACGACGTGAGATTGACCTGAATCTTTGGAGACATATCCAAAATCGCCGAACGAAGCTACATAAACTCTTGGATTTCTATTCCGAACCCCGGATAAAAATCTCACCTATCAACCGGAATTCGCCAAAATTCAAACTTAGTTACTTCAAGCCTAATTCTACACCGAACCTCCAAATTCATTTCCGTTTTCACTCCCAAGTCATAAATCACCACCCGAAACTAGTTGAATCTTCGGAAATCCATTTAGAGCCCTGTAACTCATATCTCAACATCCGATTAACTTTTGACAAACTAGCCTTCTCTTACAGAGACTAATTGTCTCAATTCCAACATAACTCTGACCGAATCATTTCAAACTCTACAAACACATATGCTGAAACATAAAGAACCATAAAACAGGGATAACGGGGTGGTAACATGCTTGACAAAGGGCCGGGTCGTCACATCTGCATCGATGTGTGCGCTAGTTCAGGAGAGTGGAATGGAGCCCGACTTTTATTCAGGCCCCGACTAGAGATTTCGGGAAGTTTGCTCTACCTTATGTTTTTTAATTGTGTTTCATGAGGACATGCCACAACTTAAAGAGTGGGTGGGGGATAATTGTCTGTTGTATGTATATTAGTCTTAGTTTTTGTTTTAATTAGCTTGATTGTTTTTTAATTTTATTAGTTTGAGTAGTAGAAAATATTTTTAAAAAACACATAAAAATTTTAAATTTTCCAAATTTTCCCGGCGATGGATATCATTCGAAAGATTTCTTGATCGATATAAATTGAAATATAAAAGATAAATATTTTCTTTTGTAGATAGTGTAATAACTCCCTATTTGTTTTACTTTGTGTCGTGGTTCTTTTCCAACAGTTTTATTTGAACCGGATGCAATTAGTTTTTATTTATTTAGGTTTAGGAAACCTTGTGCTATAATTCAATGGGAAGCTATATCTATTGACTTTATTATGCCTTGAGAATACTAAGTGCTTTAGTTGTGACAAGCTTAGTTTTTGACTCTTGTATAAGTACCTTAATTTGTTTTATTTTGACTTTTATTAACTGCTTTGACTAAAGTGTCTTGAGAGGCCAATCCTGAGTGAGTCGTGTGCCACGTGTGTATGAGATTTTTGTGTTATTCTATACATTGCATTTGATGTCTAAAACTTGCCACGTATGTTTGCAAAGTGAAATAGTAGTTTTATTCAGTCTTGGAAGTGATATAGGTGTTTCTTTGTTGAGACAATTATATACTATTACCCATCTAATTGTTATGCATCTTAGTTAACTCTTTTGAGCCTATAATCCTATTTTATTTGACAACCATATTACAAGCATTAGACATTTGTTTGAATTGACCATCTATTTGAATCTTGTACCGCCCAAGAGCACTTGAAATCATTATAGACACTATGGTGATTGGTTTGGCTTTTGAGTGGAACTAATGATATAATAATAAAGGTGCATTGTTTTTAAAAAATAAGAGCCACTTGAGCTGAATAAGAAAAGAAAAAATATAATTGTTTTGTTATGAAAAATATTCGATGATAGTAGTAATTCTTGATATAATTCTTCTTACATAATAAGTGAGTTAATCCATATTGATGTGAAGGTGGATTTATGGTTTGACATAAGTGTGGGGTTTCAACTATTAAAATATATGTATTAAAGTTCTTATGGAGTTGTAATAACTCGTATATCTAAATGTATCCTACCCATCTCGTAGACTACATACAACCAGTTTAAAGTCCTACTTGATCCTTGAATGAATGAATTCAATTAGTAAAGTAGTACACTATAGGAAAGCCTATGTTCACCGTTTGTGGCATATGAATGTCGTTTCTGAGAGTGAGTGAATTCTTCATGTCTTGAGTTTTTAATTGTTCTTGGATTTTATGTGTGTGGAATTATTCTCTCTTTTGTTATATGAGGGCATTTGATTCTTGAAGGGAAGGTAATATTCTTTACCTCTATATTAGGGTAAGTGAGTAAGCTGTGAATGATGCGTGGTACTTGTGAATCAAATCTTGAGGCGAGGATGTTACCCTATTGTGCTTAGTCTATTTTAAATATTCCTGGTGTGATGAGCCTTGAGTGTTGTTTAGTAAGAATGTGTCTATATAAAGTGTAGTTTGATTGCTCGAGGAAGAGCAATGGTTTAAGTGTGGGGTGTTTATGTTAGGCTATAATCTCATATTTTAGTGGATTAGTACATTCTCATTTACTGCATTTCGGTTGGTTTGAGCTTTAATCGCTGGTATTTTGAACTAATTGTATATTTTATGTTTTGTAGGAGTTATTCCTATCTATGTAGATGTTAGGGAATGAATTAAATTCATTTGGAGATTTTAAGTCTGAGTAAAAGCCCAAGGATTTAAGTCGGGATTGGTTTGGGGATCAACGGATGATAGTTAAGAACGAACGAAGAATCGAGAAGGCATATTGTGCACTGTCTAGTGAGATATACATACTTTTTATCTCAGAAATCCATTTATGCTCCACAATATACTGTTGGAAAGATAACTCAAAGAACTAGAATTTTATGCTTTAAGGTTTTTCAAATTCTAAATATAACAGGGTGAAAAGTGTGCGGTGGGTGCACGACCGTGCATATGGGGCACAATAGTATGAAAAGTGCGCAACCCACACTTCCTTTTTGGGAAAAGTGTAATTTTTCTCATAGGAGAAGGTGTAACTATTGAGTCTGACCCTACTTGGTATATGTACATGGAAAAATAATATTTCATGAACTTTCGACATAATTTAGACTTAAGGAAGATAAGGAGAAGAGGGAGAAGGAAGAGCAAAAGGATTTCACCATTCATCCTCACTCACGACAAGGGGTAGAATTGTTTATGCTTTTCTTTAAATTAAACATTGTTATGATGAGTTGCCCCATATCCATGGAGTAATTATTCTTTAATGTTTGATGGGTTAGGTGTATTGATACTTGTTTGCAGATTATTAACTCTATTTTTTATGTATTGAATCGTTTTGGATGTTTTAATCGTTGCTTCTATATTCACTATTTCATGTAATCGAGAGAGGCATAACTTGTGATATTATTTCTTTATATTTTGTTTGTTGAAATCTTTAATTCTTCTTAGTAATCGAAAGAGACTAGTTTGAATTGTTGGTTGAACCTAGTTAGGATAATAAGCGAGAGAGGTTCTCTTAAAGACCAATCCACTATGAATTCTTGCATATCTTCACATGCTTAAAATTGGTTCATCTTGTGAGGTTAAGACTTAATTGAGAGAGGAGTTTCTACTAATCAATTAAACTAACAGCCAAGTGAATTCGAGAGACTCGCTTGAACATTAGAAGTGAATTACCTAGAGTTAAATGCCGAATATTTGTCTTGCACGTATCCTATCAACCCTATCTTCTCCCTATTGAAAACCTTATATTCCTGCTACTTGCGTTGATTGTCATTAGCCAATAGTTTAGACTCTTAGTTAATTTTAGTTTTAAATCACATAATTCTCAATTATTGATCATCTTGGATAGCAATTAATCTATAAAGTACGCTAATACTATTTAACTCCAATCCATGTGGATACAATATTATAATTTACTATATTCGACTAGTGAGCATATTTTGGTGTACGTTTTAAGTTCGTCAAATTTTGGCACTGTTGTTTGGGATTGACAATCAATAGTGTTTGAAATAGTTTGCAGTGCTAATTCAGGTTTTCTTTTTCTTTTTATTTTATTTCTTTTATTTTACGTTTGGGTGTTCTTTAACTGTGCACATGCTACATGTTATATTGGTGCATGACTTGATCTTCTAATAAGGAACTACAACCATACAAACAAAAAATAAAGAAACATCTACGATAGAGCATAAAGGAAAGAAATTTCCTAAAGAATACAGAAATGGATGGGCAATCCTCAACCAAAGAAAAAATTGTGGGAGATGATGACAATATTTATTTGGCTGCGAAAGAGGCAGCCCAACTCAGAGAGAAAGCAGTGAGAGATGCTAAAGAAGCAGCATCTAGAGATGCACAAATTGCTTATTAAGAGGAGAGGGATCGAAGAATGGCTCAGAATCAGTCTTTGGTTCAAGACCAATTCGGAAATATAGCTGCATATGCTGTGAAACTTAGTGATTACGCTAAACTGGTCTATAACCAAGGTTTATCTAGTGCGAGGCCACTTACAGGGGCAGCAAATAATTCCCAGTTAAAGCAAGGGTTGCTTTAAATCCTCCGCAATGACTTTTTCTTCAGAGAAAAGATAAACGGAGATCCACACAATCATCTTATGGACTTTGAAGAGATATTGAACACCTTTCAATAAAATGGTGTGTCACAAGATGCATTCTACTTAAGGGCATTCCCTTCACTCTCAAAGACGATAAAAAACATTGGATTCGAAGCTTGCCTTAGGGATCCATCAGAACATAAGAGGAGATAACTAAAAAATATCCTACTAAATACTTCTCCTCAGCTAGAACGGGCAAGTTTAGAAGAGATATCTACAATTTCTGGCAGAACGAGACTGAGACTGTATTTGAAGCAATGGAGAGGTTTAGACAGGTAGTGCAAAAGTTTCAACATAGCGGAATTGAACACTGGATGCAACTCTGTAATTTTTGGGATGGACTGAGACCAACCTCAGGAGAACATTGAGTAATGCAGGTGGAGTCCATTGATGAAAAAGATTCTATAATAGAGTCCCTATTCTGGATGAATTGTCTGAAGATGCAAATCAGTGGCCCTCCGATATTGATGAAAGAAGAAGGTCGAATGGTGTTCACCAAGTTGATGCTCATATTTGTGCAGGTATAGCTTTATGTCATGGCAAAAGAAATCAGGAAGCTGAAATTAGCTTCAATACATAATGAGCGACATATGTGGAAGAGGACACCCTACCCATAAGTGTCAAGCTACCATGGAGGAAGTTAATGATGTATGAAATTACAATTTCTATGCAATGGGTCAAAAGCACCCCAATTTTTCATGAAGTTCACCTAGGAGCACATCAAATGCATGGCAGCAAAATAACTCCAGATTTCAAATAGTTCCTAGTTTTGTGAATCAGTCGAGGCTGTATTTTAAGCCTCAACAGCAAATTTAGTCTATGTTAGAAGATTTTATGAAGTTTTTCATTGTCAATACATTCGAGAGGATAGATGCTCATGGTGCATGTATCAAAGAACTTGGGACAAGTTTGCGTATCTTGGATAGATAAGTCGGACAAATTGCAAATATATTTTATGAGAGACTTCCAGGTATTCTGCCAGCTGATACTGAGAAGAATCCCAAAAAGATAGTAAATACGGTTACCATGGGCAAGTGTTAAAAGAAACCCCCTCCAGTTCAAAAAGAGATGATACTTTAAAAAAATTGTAAAGGAGCTGAAAATTTAAGATGATAAGGAAAGAAAGGCAAAAAGGGAGTAGAGATGAAAAATAAAGAAGAGACAACAAGAATGAAGGAACACAATGCGAGCGATCATATGTATGCTCTATCTTTTCCCCCAAAGCTCAATTGAGAAAAGTTGAACAAGTAGTTCGAGAAATTATTAGACATGCTAAGACAGGTGAATGTGAACCTGCCATTAACTGAATTTCTCTCACAAATAACAGCTTATGCAAAGTTCTTGAAGGAGATCCTTACAAAGAAGAGAAAGATATATGAGACCTCAGTGGTCAAACTCATAGAGCATTGCAGTTCAATATTACTAAATAAATTCCCATAAAAGTGAGATGATCCGGGGTGTTTTACTATACCTTGCTCTTTAGGAACTCTACATATTGATACATATTTATGTGATTCGGGTGCCTCAATTAATATAATGTAATTGTTTATTAACAGGAAACTGGAGAAGAAGATTGGAGAGATAAGGTTGGTGGCATGGGATAGTAGGAGATATTTTGGTGCGGGTGGATAAATTCTTTTTTCTTTTTGATTTTATAGTGGTAAATATGGAGGAGAACAAGGAAGTCCCCCTCATCCTAGGAAGTCCATTTTTAGCAACGGGTATAGCTATACCGGATATACATGATAGAAAACTTATGCTTAGAGTGGGTGAGAAGACGATATTTTTTTAGATGAATTTAGAAACTAGAGTGAAAAGGAGAAGCCAACTGATGGTGTTGAGTGTTGGCGAAGGGTGTGAAACAAAAAGCGATTGGTAGTGAAAAAGATAAGTGTGGGCTATACCCCAAGAAAATTTTGAAGAAGTTGTCTGCAATGATGTGTGGACTAGTTGGGCACATGGAATGGAGCTTGACATTGATTCAGACCCCGACTAGAGATTCAGGGAAAGTTTTATCTACCTTATGCTTTTTAATTGTATGTCACAAGGACATGCCACAACTTAAAGTGTGGGGTGAGGGATAATTATATGTTGTATGTATATTAGTCTTAGTTTTGTCTTTCGTTAGCTCGATTGTTTTTTTCTTTCATTAGTTTGAGTAGCAGAAAATTTTTTTTTAAAATAAAATTCTAAAGATCCAATTTTCTCTGATGACGGATACCATTTGTTAGGTTTCTTGAGGAATTTAAATTGAAAGAAAAAAATAAATGGATTTTCTTTTGTAGGTAGTGTAATAACTTCCCCTTGATTTTTCTTTATGCCACTGTTCCTTTTCAAGGGTTTATTTGAACCGGGTGCAGTAATTTTTATTTATTTAGGTTTAGGAAACCTTGTGCTATGATTTCAATGGGAAGAAATATCTCTTGACTTCATTATGTATTGAGAATAGTAAGTGCATTAGTTGTGACACTCTAACTCAGTTTATGACTCTTGTATAAGTACCTTAATTTGTGTTATCTTGACTTTGCTTAATTGTTTTGCCTAAAGTGTCTTGAGAGGCCAAACCTTAGTGAGTCAAGTGCCATGTGTGTGTGAGATTTTTGTGTTATTTTGTGCATTGCATTTGATATCTAGAACTTGTCACATATGTTTGCAAAGTGAAATAGTAGTTTTATCCAGTATTGGAAGTGATATAGGAATTTCTTTGTTGAGCCAATTATATGTTATTACCCACCTAATTGTTATGTATCTTAGTTAACTCCTTTGAGCCTGTAATCCTGTTTTCTTTGGCAACCACATTACAAGTCTTACCCATTTGATTGAATTGATTATCTATTTGAACCTGGTACCTCCCAAGAGCAGTTGAAATCAATATGAACTTTGTAGTGGTTGGTTTGGTTTTTGAGTGAAACTAATGAAATATGGATAAAGATGCATTCTTTTGAAAAAGTAAGAGCCACTTGAGCTGAATAAGAAAAGAAAACAAATATAGTTGTATTATTGTGTAAAATATTCTATGATAGTAGTAACTCTTGATATAATTGTGCTTAAAGAAGAAAGAGGTTAATGCATATTGATGTGAAGGTGGAGTTATGATTTGACATAAGTGTGGTGTTTCAACCGTTAGAGTGTAGGTATTAAAGTGCTTAGGGAGGTGTAATCACTCTTATATCTAAATGTATCATACCCATACCGTAGCCTACATTACAGCCAGTTTAAAGTCCTACTTGATCCTTGACTGAATGAATTCAATTAGCAAAATACTACACTACGGGCAAGCCTATGGTTCACCTTTTGTGGCACATGAATGTCATTTCTAAGAGTGAGTGAATTCTTCTTGTCTTGAGTTCCAAATTGTTTTGGAATTTTATATGTGTGAAATTACTCTCTTTGTTTGTGTGATGGCACTTGATTCATGAAAGAAAGGTAATATCGTTGACCTCTATATTAGGGTAAGTGAGTAAGTTGCAAATGATGCGCGGTACTTGTGAGTCAAATCTTGAGGTGATGATGTTACACTATTGTGCTTAGTCTATTTTAAATAGTTTTCTTGGTGCGATGACTCTTGAGTGTTATTTAATAAGGTTATGCCTATGTAAAGTGTGGCTTGATTGCCCGAGGAAGATCAATGGTTTAAGTGTGGGGTATTGACAGTAGGCTATAATTATCATGCCCCCTTTTTTCCTCGCGGAATCGGGTTCATGGAATTTTGGTTGTAGGACAACTCATTCCTTTTGGGAAAGGGTTTTGCATTGTTGAAGAGTCGCCACCTAACGATTTATGGTGCATTAGGAAACCTATAAGGTTCATCAATAACTATGTCTGGTAACCAAAGATAGGGTAAGGGCTTGAAATTATCATAAGGGGAAGGTGTTAGGCACCCCTCACGATCCATTAGAGTGGTTCCCGGCTAGATAGTTTTGTGAATTTGTGCATTTAGCAAATAAACAAGTATGGCTCAAATAGTAGGGGATTTAAGTTTAAATACACAAGTGTTTAAATGAAATTAGTGAAAGGCAAAACTTTAAAAGAATTAAAATCTAAAGCATGCTTATGAATGTAAAGGGGGTTATCCTAGGTTTGTTTGTATTATGGATCACATCAATGTAATACCCGATATGAAACTCCTTAAAGAGGGGCTATATGTAGTATTAACGCACTGACCATCATATTCATATTTACCCTTTCCCTCCCCGTGAAGGTATTTAAAGCAAAGGCTGTTCTCGATCCCTCTTGTATGTTGTTACTCGTCCCTTCCTATCAGTCCCGGAGAAATTTTGGACTCCTATACTAAAAAGGGGGAGGTTCTAAGCAGACCCTCAGGTTTAAAGGCAAAATACTAGGCATCAAATAAGAACACATAAGACTGCATTTAGGGAGAAAACACAAAAGAAAGTAGAAGGCTCACGTATACGTTCACAAATAATGCACATAGACAACATGACTCGTACGCAATTAAGGTCTACATTCAGAATTCTAAAGCATGGTATCTAAGTGATGATAGCAGAACCAGATTTATTACATGACTTAGAAAACAAGTCTGGATCATGCTTGCTTACTGATTTTAAGCCTGTTATTCATTAAGCAGAACACACAAATAGGCAGTTTCCAGTTTTATAAGAGATTGGATACCTAAGGCTTGCCTAAGCATTTGCCAAAAGCTTAGAAGTTCAGAAGTTATTTTTACCTAAGAGCATGTTGTTCTAGGTATTATAAATTGAAGGGATTGTTACAAGTTTATTTTAAATAGAATAATCAAGTGTGAAGCTGTTTTTACCTCTTTTATAATCAGCAGTTTACACTAAGTGTGAATGCAAGTGCGAATGAGATCCTAAAACATGGTATCTAAGATGCATATATAAAGCTCATGATGGTTTATATGCAGAATTCCTAAAGCAGGGTTTATAAATGCAATGAAGGATTGCAGAATTTCCTAAAGCAGGATTTCTAAATGCAAAAAAAGGTTACAACATTATAGAGCATGCTGTCAAGTGTGCAAGAGTAGCAATCTTTGTTTTAATGACCCGATATCCTAAAGCAAGATTTCTATGTGATAAGAATGTCAAAAATGAGATGCTGAAACTATATACATGAGACCTAAGAGCATGGTTCTACTACACATACAAGAATTATAGACCTAAAGCATGGCTTCTATCCTTTTTGATATCTATAACATGCATAGCTACCCTCCCATTTCACTATCCAAAACCCAATGTTCATTTACAAATTATTACAGACCAACATTGAAATGAATTACATAAGTAGAAATTGAAAAAAAAGAAGTTATACTATAGAAAGCTTGATTAGGATTTCCTCTCCGAGTTACGTAATCAATCACCTCAAGTGCCAAAATTGTTCCATAGCCCTTTTCATATCTGGGTGCATCAGAGTTCCCTAAGGACCTCAAGGGATCTCGAGCAGTGCTCACCCCCAGATTTCATAGCCAAGATAGAGTAAGTGCAGTGTGGAAAGTCCAGCTTTCATGTGTCCAAGTTCAGAAGGAGCTCAGGGGTACCAAGGCAAGGCTCACACAAAAGGGGCAGAACCTAGTGGTCTAAGAGTATGTGTGGGAGTGCTTGAAATATATTTAAAAGAGTTGAGTTAGAAACAGTTTTGAAAATGATTATTTTGAAATAAGTTTGCAAAAAAAAAAAAACAACAGAAGAGTTTTTTAGGGAGAAATATTTTTGAAAAGAGAAGGGGATAGGAGCAACAACAACTTGGAACAAGCCATCATACACAGAGAACAAGTTCAAAGAATATGATCATTTCAACATTCACAAGCAGGGGGTAAGGGCTTGGGGACACAAAGAGCCCAAATAAAAAAATACATGAACATGGAAGAGAAGCGTATAGACCAGCAAGCACAAAGAACATGTAGCAACTTATTGGCCTACAAGCTACTACTTCAAAGAGTTAACAAGGGGATCATGCTTGAAATTAGAATAGTAATATGACATACGGACAAGGCATGGGAGTAGTCACGCAGGAGTCTACTACACATAATTAGTTATGACTTAGTTTTAATTAAGTATATTAGAAGACGTACTAGTTGAGGGACATAAATAGGAACTCAAGTAGACATGCTGATTACATTTGAACAAGAGAGGGCAAAACTTAAGCATGTTGAATAGAGTAGTAAACAAGAAGGTCAATTAAACAACACAAGCCATTATATTAGTGCAGAAAAAAGTCAGGGATTGACAAACAATGGAGCACATAGAGTTGAGTTTCATAATTGAACTAGGAACATACCAGTTAAGGAAGCAAAGTGTAGAAAAGTAAATCAAGTAGAGTTCTACAGTCTAGCTTTGGCTTTTAGCTAGCTACACAAGTAGTTAGCAAGAGTAACAGAGAAAAAAGAGAGATTTTTAATCTGTATGTTTGTGTTTGAACTAATTGTTTGTGTGTTAAGACTATAGAAGAGAGTCAATTACATAGTAGCTTGAAAATTGGTTAAACTAAGGCAAGAATCAATTCTTCAGTATGTAACGACCCGACCGGTTGTTTTGAGCTTTTGCACTTTGATCGCCAGTTCTCGGGCATGACTTTCCCTGTGTGATGTATTATGACTGATGTAAATTGTTGATTTTGGTTTTTACAGAAATGGGAATGAATTTGAAAGAATAGTTCTTAGTTGTAGCTTGAAATTGGGAAAGTTTGACCAAGATTTGAATTATTTGTATATGTGCTTGGATCAGATTTTTTATGATTTTGTTAGCACTGTTGGGTGATTTATTACTTAGGAGCATGATCAGAATTGATATTTGAGGTCCGGGATAGAATTAGGCTTGAATTGGCAAAGTTGATATTTTGGTGATTCTGCTTGGTAGGTGAGATTTTGATACGAGGGTCCGAATGAAATTTTGAGAGTTTCTATAGCTTTATTATGTCATTTGGCATGTGTGTGCAAAATTTCAGGTCATTCGGATGTAGTTGGTTGGGTTTTTTTTATCAAAAGCGTATTTTGGAAGTTGTTAGATAACTTAGGCTTGAATTTGATGAGTTTTGGATAATTTGATGTTATTTGAGGTGTTTTGATGATTGGACCAAGTTTGAATAAGGTCTTAGGATGTGTTGGTTCTTTTGGTTGAGGTCCCGGGGGCCTCAGGTGATTTTCGGATGGTCATTCGAACCATTTTTGGAGTTTGAAAGTTGCAAAAATAGCAGGTTCAGTGCTGCAGAGAATTCTCTCTCCACGTTCGCGTGAGGAACCTCGTGTTTCAGCAGAAGTAGTGGAGGAAGGCCAAAATTTAGCCTTTGCGTTCGCGTGAGAGACTTCACGTTCATGGAAGGTTGAGAAGTTGTGCATTGAGTTCGCGAGAAGCCACTCACGATCGCGTAGAGGAAGTGAGTCAGATTGGGTCCGAGGTAATTTGTGTATCGCGTTCGCGTATGGTTGTTCGCGTTCGCGAAAGGTTATTTCATCTGGTCATCACATTCGCAGGGTGTTGGTCGCGTTCACAAACAGTATTTTTGAGGTTTTGAATATTTTCTCTTCGCGATCATGAGGCTTGAGTCGCGATTGCAATGAAGGAACAAGCAGAGCTAGGCATAATGTTTTATGTAATTTTATCCGGATTTCGGGACTCATTTCCCATTGTTGATCACTTTGAGAGCTTTTTGAAGGAAATTAAATAGAGATTCAAGGAGAAATGGTTGGAGGAAAGAATTTCGGAGCTAAAAACTCAATTCTATGGTGAAATTTACCTAGGGATTCACGGAAACTTAAGCTAAAAATGGAAGAACTAGGGCTTGGGAATTTAAATCTTTGATTAGGTATTTGGAGGACCAGTTGGGGTCGGATTTAAGAACTTATGGTATGTATAAACTCATTGGAGGATAAAGAACCCGTTGGTGTAAAAAATTTTGAGTTTAGAGAAGTGGGCCTGGGCCTCGGATATTGGTATTCCGGATTTGTGCCCTTAGCATATTATGATGTATTCATTCTGATTTTGGATAAATTTGATGGTCCTGGAGGCTAATGTGATGGGCAAAGGCATCGTGAGCTAGAGATTTCACCAGTTCGAGGTGAGTGATGAATGTAAATGATGTTCTAAGGGTTTGAAACCCCGGATTACACATCGTAGTGCTATATTGAGGTGAAACACGCGCTTGATGATGAGCGTGTGGTCGTTTACTATTAGGGGAATGTGACTTGTTTCATCCCGATTGATGATTTTACCGCATATTTGACTGAAACTTATTTGTTATCATCATGATTTGGATTGATTGTCATATTTGGCTTTGTGCCAACTATTTGAACCCTTCAGGGATTTTTATCATTATTTCCTCACTGTGTTGACTTATTACTTGAATCAAGCATGCTATCTTTTCAGTGTTTTACAATTCAGCCACTTTTACTCAATTTTGAGACTTAAATGGTATTTTAAATGATGTTTTGGGATGAGAACTACTGTTTTACTAATGCCTGAGGGGCTTGTGATGATTTTGTGATTGAGTGCGGTCGAGGTCCAGATGTGAGGATACACTGAGTGATATGAGGCCGAGGGCCTGAGATACATATATACGCAATGTGGTGGCTTGAGTGATGTAAGGCCGAGAGCCAAGATTTGATGCCATGAGATGGTTTGATATTGCGCTTGGGCCTTATGGGTCCCCTCCGCAGTCTGCACATACCCAGTGAGCGCAAGTACCCATTGTGATTTGAGAGTGAGCTCGAGGGGCTGATAATATTCTGAGAGTGAGCGCGAGGGGCTGGTACTATTCTATGTGTTTACTGTATTTCAATTGTCTGCCATTACCTATTGATTGCGTTACTTTATGTGTTATCTTCCTAATTGCCTCGCATTACCTCTTAATGGAGTGTTGTGCCCGAGGGGCGGATTTCTATGGTTATCTGCACTAAATGTTATGCATTCATCTGCATAAATGTTGAAAAAGTCATTTTCAAAAGAGGTTTAAACTGAGGTAAGATGTTTTTATGAGATTTCATAGCTTCTTTGTATTTCTTAAATGGATTTTACACTGCTTTTGTACGGCATGCTGATATGCTTTATGAGATTTCTTTCTGCTCAATCGTTATTTACCTTTATTACTCACTGAGTCAGAGTACTCACTTTACTCCCTGCATCTTTTGTGCAGGTGTAGGCATTTATGCACCAGGTAGCGGGTTTGACTTATTGGAGGTAGAGTTACAGGAGTTCATCAAGGTGGCTGTCGATGTTCGCAACCCCGCTTTTCTCCCTCTTTATTCATTAGTCCTGTTTTTTTATTTCAGACCTTTTGTTGTATTTATACTCTAATAAATACTTATGACACCCCGGTTTGGGCTGTGTCAGGTTGTACCTCCACTAATTATTATTATTAAGTTATATTTAAACTGCTTATGAACTGTTTAACTACTTTAATAAGATGAATTGGGTTTAGTTTTCTGGCCTTGTGCTCTCGAGAGGCGTCATCACGATCGGGTATGGGTTTGGGTCGTGACAAGTTGGTATTAGAGCCTAGGTTACATAGGTCTTACTAGTCATAAGCATATTTAGTAGAGTCTCGCGGATCGGTACAGAGACGTCTATATTTATCCTCAAGAGGCTGCAGAACCTTTAAGTAAACTTCACATTCTTCAATTCTTATCGTGCGTCCTTGATTCATCATGAAAAGTAACTCTTGCAATTCCTTCCATGCTTTCGCATGCGCGCATGAACGCTCAATATCAGATGTTCCTTGATGGCTTGTGATTCCCTGATTGAGGGGCGAGATGTGATCTATGTGAGTTTGATGTTGGTCCAGTCAGGAGGACTTGAGGTTGAATCTTTGCCTGTAGCTTGAACACCGAGGTGCTGATTGTGTGAGAAAGTATTTTTGAACTTATATTTTTGGTAGTGTCCCTATTAGTGAGAGTGACTATTGGATAACTATGTGATGAGTGTGTTAGAACCGCGAGAGGTATCCATACTATTTGGAGGCGACGAGAAGGGGGATGCTAGAGGATACAAGAATTACTAGGTGCTTGAATTCCATCTTGATTCGAGGTATAGCCCCGCGTTGTAGGCGTGTGAAGAATCCTTTCATGTTTCCCAGTTGTGAGTGAAGTAAATTTCATATTGCGGTATGAGTTCATACTCAAGAAGACTAAGTAACTGCGTACGGTTTGTGACGGTGGATGGTACATAGGAATGTTAGTTGGAGGCAAAGTAGGTGGGTTATCTCCTGCGAAGTGTTCTGAGGTTGTGTGATCCTTATGTTGTTTATTAGAAGATCTCATTACAAGTGAAGTGTATGTGTTGGAATTTAAATTTGGGCTTAAGAGAGTGGGCTTAATTGTTGCGAGAGTGAATGCGAGATTTGCAGAAGAGTTTAAATTCTAAATGATTTGTGTTTCCACAAGATTATTATGGAATTGTATCTAATCTCATTATGTCATTATGACGTCAATCGAGTATAAGTGTTATGAGTTATGGAGTGTATTTTGATCTATGTCTTCAAGCCAAGTGGGGGAGTCTATTACTGATTAGTTGATTGCACGGTTAAGTGCTATGTTGGTTCCAGTTTGAGGCAAGCGAGTGGTTCAGTTATGTCTTGCGGAAGTTGAGACCGAGGGGGGATCGAGTAAAGGAAAGATTTTGATAAAGGTGATATTATGCTTCATAGGGTATAAGAATCAGGGAATGTCTGGAGTTGTTGTTAGTAAAGGATGATAGGTGCATAGAGCGGGAAGTGGCTTGGTTATATTGGGATGAGGTTGCATTCTGCGGTGTCTGAAGTGCTAATAAGGCACAGGTTGGTCGTTTCTGTTGGTCGGGCTAATTGTGAATTGAGGAGAGTGGATGACTTGCGAGAATAGTTCTAATGTGTTCCAGATTCTGCATATATCAATTGAGCATTCTAAAGTTGCATATGTGGTATTTCTATGTTAATTATGGGATTCTATGTATCAATAACAGGAAAGTAAAAGTAACAAATTTAGATTTGCAGAAAGTTCTTCAGAATAAAGTATTCCGGAATGTGGTGTTTCTGGAAATATTTGAGAGAGTATTCAACTTATGGGTCTTAGACAGTGTAGTTTTATGCTTGGGTCTCGTATGGTGAGCCTGGGTTGAGGAATTTTGGTGCTATAGCTAGAGGGAATATCAAGTTGAAGACAAATCAAAGGAAATTTAGATAGATGGAGTAGCTTGATACTAGACCAGATCGGTATGGTAAGGATATGATTAATCCCTTATGTGTGTTCGAAGTAATGATGAGTTCTTACAGGTATTTTGTAGCAATGCTCTTAGGTTTTGATGGCTTGCTTAGCTTGGTTGAGTTAGAAGGAATCAGTCCTGGAAGATTTGATTTGTGCAAAGGGAACTCGGAGAGTTCTTGATGGTTTTGCATGGTTTGGAGATGTATATTTTCTATTGACCTGCGGAGTATGGGATGTATAGTGATTTTTTTCTTCTATATGGGACCAATGGAAAGCTCTTGACTAGTTGAGTACGTATATGTCTGTGGTCGGAAGGGCGATGAAGTTCTCATGTATCCTAGGATGGTATGGTATATGTGGTATGTTGTGGAGGGTTGAGACTTGCGTGTGTAATGTTACAGTTTAATTTTGAAAGAAAGTTTATAAAACTCTTAGGCAGCAGGTAGCCTCACATAATTAAGGAAATGATATTTCGAATTGGAAGTGATTTTACGATAGTATGTGTCAAAAAAGGGTAATGTGAATAAGTTGGTGGCACTTTGGTAGTATTGCGGCACTTTCAGGCTAGATCGATTGTTGATATTCGAGTTTTCTTGGTGGCACAGAAGAATTTTGGAGTATCTCTCGTGAAATGGCTGGGTATTAGAGGTGTGGCATGTATTCGGACGGTGAATTGGGATCAGATATGGTTATTCATATATGGTGTGGTTTGGAGACGGAAGTTCTCATATTCAGGCTATGTGGTGGTTGTAGATCATGTGTATCGGCACTGTTTAGTGACTATCGGGGTTCGGAGACTCAAGCAATATTTTTTTTGCTTATGTTATATTTGGAAGTGATATTGGGTTCAGACTAGTTGTCTTCGTGTTGGGTTATTCAGATTTATTGCGCTATGGGCTATGCCAGAAATGCCACGGGTTGAGTGGCAAGGAGCATCAGATTATGTTCTTGTAGAGTGGTTTATATTTCGAAGACCCAGCAGACGGCTGGGAAGGATTGCCTTTCTTATTTTGGGCCTTCGTGATGGATGACGGTGTAGAGGCTTCTACCATTGATTCAGCTCTCGTGGTGAGGGATTTTTCGGATGTGTTTCTTATGGTTGGGTATGTCACCGGGTAAGGTTATTTATTTCGGTATTGATTTGGTATCGGGCACCATATCATATGGCACTGCAAAGTTAAGGAGTTGAGGGGACAACTTCAGGATTTCCGTGATAAAGAGTTTGTTGGTAGGCCAATGTGGATGCATGATCTAGCTTGAGTCAGCTTGGTTGGCTCCGAATTGTATTATTGAGGGATAAGTTATTCGACTTCTATTGAGCTTATTAGTGATCTGGGGAGACCTATGAGTTACCTTTCTGTGTTGCAAATGTTATGATTTGGTGGTTATGGGCATATATGGTGCGGTTCATTTGGGGTCTCATAGTGGAAGTCGAGCGAGAAGAGTAATTGGGTGTTGCTCGGTGAATGGCGTATAGGTTATGTCCAATCGAGTTTTCATGGCCTCTCTTACTTGTTTTACGATGGGTGTAATGATTTGCTTTGGTTCCAGACATCAAATTGTGTGTGGTTGTCGATTTTGAGCATAATGGCTTGAGGTGCTTCATGTAGAGCAGTGTTTGGATAGAGTCGTGCATTGCAACAAAGATTATATAGAGGTATGATCATTCGGGTTAGATTTGTGTGTTCTATTCTATGATGTGAGATGGTTTCTCGGCCTTGTGCTTTGGTGGCACTGGTGAGCTTGAGGTACAACTCTTTCATTTGAGTCATTTTCATGATTTGAATATGTTCGAACCATTGCTTATTGGTGCGCGTATTATGCAAGTTATGGCTTAGGCCTATATAGATGTGCCATGTCACCAGAGGGGTGTGTTGGATTAGAGGAGATCATTGCGATCATTAATGAATACGGACAGATTCGATTTTAGCATGTTGGAAGGATACCATCGAGGTTTGGCTTGGAAATTTGTTATGGTATTTGCCAAAGGAGAAGTGGCTTCATGAATGGTTGATCTGAGAAATGGTTATGGTTTTTGCGTGTTTCATTTACCATCGGCAGTATATGAAAGTGTTAGAATGAGAATTTAGTTGATAAGAGGTTTTCTATCGATATTCGGTTGTAGTAGACAACTGTTGTGAACAGAAGTTATCACTACGAGTGTTTGAGTTATGTGGTATATCATGGCATTGCTTCCGAGGTAGCAGGCATGGGTTATTCCAGCTGGTTCGGGCCTATTCAAAGCATATATGTGAGGTTTCGATTGTATTGATGGCTCAGAAGTGGAAATGTGGTTCTAAGGTTTATGCCCTATGATGGATTGTGAAATTTTGGTTATATTGTGTTATCGGACCTATATGAGATAGGGTGAAGTGGGATCTCCCCGTGGTATATGCATGATAAGGTTATTCAGAGATTAGTTGGCTTCTAGAAAAACTCTGGGCAAGTTCGAGAATGAATATATATTTAAGTGGGGGAGGATGTAACGACCCAACCGGTCGTTTTCAGGTTTTGCACTTTGATCGCCAGTTCTCAGGCATGACTTGCCTTGTGTGATGTATTATGGCTGATATATATTGTTGGTTTTGGTATTCACGGAAATTTGAATGAATTTTAAAGAACAGTTCTCAATTGTTACTTGAAATTGGGAAGGTTTGACAAAGATTCGACTTATTTGTCTATCATCTCGTAGCAAAATTTTTATGATATGGTTAGATCCGTTGGGTGATTTATGACATAGGAGCATGATTGGAATTGGTTTTGGAGGTCCGGAGTAGAATTAGGCTTGAATTAATGAAGTTGATATTTTAGCGATTCCGGTTGGTAGGTGAGATTTTGATCCGGTGGTCGGAATGGAATTCTGAGAGTTTCTAGGGCTTCGTTATGTCATTTGGGATGTGTGGAGAAACTTCAGGCTATTCAGATGCGGTTTGGTTGGGTTTTTGATCGAAAGCGTATTTCGGAAGTTATTAGAAAACTTAGGCTTGAATTCGATGATTTTGGGTAATTTGATGTTGTTTGAGGTGTTTTGATGATTGGAGAAAGTTTGAATCAGGTCTTAGGATGTTTTGGTTGTTTTGTTTAAGATCCCGGGGGCCTCAGGTGAGTTTCGATTAGTCACTCGGATCATTTTTTGAGTTTAAAAGGTGTAGAAATAGCAGATTGAGTGTTGTAGAGAATTATCTCTTCGTGTTCGCGTGAGGAGCCTCGCGTTCATGTAGAAGGAATGGAGGAAGGCCAAAATTTAGCCTTCGCATTGTTGGGAAGTTGTGCATCGCGTTTGCAAAAGGTTATTTCATCTGGTCATCGTGTTCGCAGGGTGTTGGTCGCGTTCGCGAAGTGTATTTTGAGGTCTTGAAAAATTTCCTTTCGCGATCACGATGAAGAAATGAGCAGGCTGGGCAGAATGTTTTAAGTCATTTCATCTGCGATTTTGGGGCTCATTTCCCCATTGTTGATCGTTTTGAGAGCTTTTTGAAGGAAATTAAAGAGGGATTCAAGGATAAACATTTGGAGGAAGAATTTAGGACCTAAAAACTCAATTCTACTGTGAAATTTACCTAGGAATTTATGGAAACTTAAGCTAAAATTTGAAGAACTAGGGCTTGGGATTTTAAATCTTTGATTGGGTATTTGGAGGACCATTTGGAGTCGAATTTGAGAAATTTTGATATGTATGAACTCGTTGGAGGATAAGGAACCGTCAATGTAAAAATTTCTGAGTTTCAAGAAGTGGGCCCAGGCTCGGGTTTTGGTAATTTCGGGATTTGTGATTGATATTGTTTGTTTTTTCTTGGGCTTTGTTCCCTTAGCATATTGTGATGTATTTGTTCTAATTTTGGAAAGATTCGACGTGCGTATTGGCCAATGTGAGGGGCAAAGGCATCGTTAGCTAGACATTTTGCCGTTTCGAGGTGAGTAATGATTGTAAATAATGTTCTGAGGGTTTGAAATCCCGAATTGCGCATCGTAGTGCTATATTGAGGTGAGACACGCGCTTGATGATGAGCGTGGGGTCGTTTACTATTGGGGGGTTGTGATTTGGTCCAATCCGATTAATGATTTTACTCATATTTGACTGAAACTTATTTTTACCATCATGATTTGGATGGATTGTCATCTTTGGGCTTTGTGCCAACTATTTGAACCCTTCAGGAATTTTTATCACTATTTCCTCTTTGTATTGACTTATTACTTAAACTCAGTCATGTTGTTTTTCCACTATTTTAAAACTCAGCCATTTTTACTCAGTTTTGAGACTTAAATGATATTGTAAATGATGTTTTGGGATGAGAACTATTATTTTACTAAGGCCCGAGGGGCTTGTGATAATTTTCTGACTGAGTGCGGCCGAAGTCCAGATATGAGGATACACCGAGTGATATGAGGCCGAGGGACTGAGATACATATATACGCCACGAGGTGGCTTGAGTGATGTGAAGCCTCGAACCGAGATCTGATGCCCTGAGATAGCTTCATCTTGCGCTTGGGCAGTAAGGGCCCCTCAGGAGTTTGCACACCCCCAGTGAGCATGAGTACCCATTGTGATCTAAGAGTGAGCCCGAGGGGATGGTTCTATTCTATGTGCTAACTTTATTTCAATTGTCTTCCATTACCTCTTGATTGCGTTACTTTATGTGTTATCTTCCAGATTGCCAGGCATTACCTGTTAATAAGGCTATAGTGTCGCGGTTCCGAACCGGAACCGGAACCATGGCCCAGCCGGATCTGCCGGTTCTGGCGGCCCAATTTCGGCGGTTTCGGTTCTACCGGTTACAGGGAACCGTGGCGGGGCAGTTCTACCCGTTGGAACCGCTAGAACCGGAACCGCCAGAACCGGAACCGGCTCGCGGTTCTGGCGGTTCCAAACGGTTCTGCCAGTTCCCAACGGGCATTTTTCAAAAATAAAAAATTCTCTTTTTAAAATTATTTCAGCAACGACTCTTTGCAAAAAGTAGCCGTTTGGAAGTTTAAAAAATAGCCATTTGGCCCCCAAACTTTATATAATTACACTATTTTCTCTTTCTCAACTATAAATACCCCTCATTCTTTCATTTTTATTCACCAATTTATCAATATCTCTCAATCTCTCTCAAGCTCTCTTTCAATCTTTCTAGTGCAAGTGCTTAATTTATTGTTGCAAATTCGTGAAAAATTGTGAAGTTGTTGAATTGAAGTTTGCAAGTGTTCAAGATCAACGATTTTCAATTTTCAAGGAGTTTTTCATCAATCCGATAAACTCGTTTCAACTCTTACGTGCTAATAGTAATTTTTTGGGTTTTTAGTTTGCTTAATTCTAATTATTATGGCATTTTCGTTGAAAAAAATGTTCGGTAAAGGAAAAGCTAAAACCGGTGAAAGTAGTGGCCAAAATACTACCCCTCCCCCGGCTCCCCGACCTAGAAAAGATAAGCAAGTTGAAAGTAGTAGCCAACCTAGATGTCCTAATGAACCCTTCGGAATCCTTGATAGTGATCACCCTTGTTTTCAAATTAGCGATATTGATTTTCTACATGATGTAGCAGTAGGTGATAGAATAGACGATGATATTATGAATGCTCTTTATCCTAATGCACCTATCTTAGAGGGAAATGAGGACGATGATGATGATGATGAAACCCAAGCTGCAGTAGATTTATATGATACACCTACTAGTCCTGCTCATAACTTAGGTGATGAACCGGCACACCCACCTGTACAAACTCCCACTTTTAGTAGACAACCTCCTAAACGTACAGAAACATCATTAGTTTGGCAATTTTTTATTCAACTAAGAGAACAAAATAAGGCTAAGTGTAAATCTTGTGGGAAATTACTTGTTCATAGGTATATTTGAGATCATAGTGGCACGTGTAGTTTAGTTAAGCATATAAAATTACACCCTAGCGATAACGCTAGATATTTGCAATTGAAAGCGCACCAAGAGGGGAGGACAAGTGTTGATTCTACAGTTAACCCAAGTACTGGTTCTAATCTAGTTCAACCAGGTATAAACACAGTCACCGGAGGTATTTTATATTACGATCCAAATAAGGATCGTGAAGAATTCGCGAAAATGATTACTGTTATGTGTTTGCCTTATTCTTTTGCTTCTAATCCTGCATGGATTCATTATATTAGAAGAGTATTTAATCCTACTTATAAATGTTGGCCTCGAGCAACAGTTAAGGCCGATATTTATAAATACAAGCATGAATATGAACAATATTTGCGCTATTTATTTACTCATATAACTAATCGTATTTCTATTACAACTGATATTGGTAGAAGTGGAAATGACTGTGATTATCTAACTGTAACAAGTCATTGGATAGACGAAGACTGGACAATGCAAAAACGTATAATTACATATAGAATAATTAATTCACGGCACACGAGTAGGTTTATAGTTAACACTGTTTCAGATGTATGCAGATATTTTTGATTAGTGATAAAATAATGTCAATTTCTATGGATAATGTTTTTAGCAACACTAGTGCAATAGGCATGCTAACAAGAACACTTAATCCTGCATTTACTAATATTTTCCATGTTAGATGTATTTGTCATATTTATTATTTAATTGTTGTTGATGGTATGCGAATATTAAACATAGAAATTGAAAAGGTGAAAATGGCTCTTAATTAGCTATTTTATTCAAACCGTAGAAGTAGACTTAGAGAATATTTTAAAAAATGTGACGAATATGGCCTTAGAGAAAGAAGGTTCCTAAACCTTGCCCGACTAGGTGGAATTACATGTACGAAAGCTTAGTAGTAGCGTATGAATATAGAAACCCAATTAATGCTACGTATAATTCTCGGGATTGTGGTGAGGAAGATGATGAAATGCTAACTACCCAAGATTGGACTAGTATTAAAATTCTTTTAGATTTTTTAGAACATTTTCATGTGGCTACAAATGCTTTTTTAGGACAATATTATCCGACTATTTCTAGCTGTTTAGTTTATATTGCCGCACTTGCTAATTTGTTTGTTGATTTTAGCGAGGGAGGGGACAGTTATGAACTTGCAATAACTGAAATGAAAAAAAAGTTTAAAAAATATTTTTTTCCAATCCCTCCTATTTTTGGTGTGTCTGCTATGTTAAATCCAACTATGAAATTAAGAGGTCCTCACTTTTGGTATTCTACTATTTATCGATCTTTAGATCTTTCAGAAGTAGAAATTGCTATACTAGCTGATGCGAAAGCATCAATTAAAGTTAATGCTCAAACTGTTTATAATGCATATACACAGGCGTTACATCAAGCTAGGCCAAATATTCCAACCCCCTACTTCGTCTCCATCACAATCATCTAAAAGAGCTGCTGGCTTAACAACTCTTAAATCGTGGACGGAGTTCAGGGGTACTCAAGGTGATAATTTAGATGAAATTTCCCATCTAAATGAGCTTCAAGTTTATTTGTCAGACGGATAGAAAAGGAGAATCCAGACGGCTCTTTCGACCTTTTGGAATGGTGGAAGACAAGGGAAAAGTATTTTCCTATTCTTGTAAGGATGGCTCGGGATGTTCTGTCGATTCAAGCGTAAACTGTTGCATCGGAGAGCTCTTTTAGTCAAGAAAGACTACAAATAGGTGATCACAGAGCGTCGATGCGGGACAGCTTGGAAAAATCAGTGCTTTTTCGAGATTGGATCCGCGCAGAAAGAAGGAACTTTGGCCTAGCAGAATCACAACCAGAAATAGATGAGGCGTATGAAGAAATGATAGCAGAACTTGCTCAGGAAGCAACTTCACCCGGAAGTGGTGATGAACAAGCTTCATTTCCACCACCGCCAACACAACCACCTCCCAACCTTGAAGGTTTTATGAGATTTGTTAGAAATAATTTATAAATTATGATGTAACTTGTACATTGGCACGTCTTCTTTTAGTTTTTTTCCTTTTAATGGTGGTATTAGTACCATGTTGTGCTCATTCCATTGGGGGAAGGAAAACTAGGAAAGATATGCCACTTTGGTCAATAAATATGCTCTTTATCATATCCTGAATATCTTTTGTCTCAATATTTCTTTGTCTTCACTTCTATATCAATCCTTGAATATTTATATAACATACAATATATAACATACAACACAATATACTAATTACAACATTCTTTTATCAATATATACTACTTATATACAATTTATACTAATTACTAACTACAACACAATATACACTACTTATATACAATATATACTACTTAAATACAATATATACTAATTATATACAAAATATACACTACTTATACACAATATATACTAATTATCAAACACAATATATACTATACTAATAACATAGTACACCATATAAAATATATTTTACAATATACTAATGACCACTATACAAGATATTGATTTTTTTTTAAAAAAAATTTCAGAACCGCCAGAACCGCCGGAACCGGAATCGCCAGAACCGGAACCGCATGGTACCTGGAGCCGTCACGGGCCGGTTCCACCTTCAGAACCGCCAGAACCGGAACTGTAGACCCAAATAGACCCAGAACCGGAACCGGATATAGCCTTACCTGTTAATGGAGTGTTGTGCCCAAGGGGCGGATTTCTATGCTTTTCTGCACTAATTGTTTTGCATAGCATTTCAAGAGAGGTTTAGACTGAGCTAAGATATTTTTAAGAGATTTCACAGCTTCATTGTTTTTCTTAAATGGCTTTTACAGTGCTTCTATACGTCATGTTGATATGCTTTACGAGATTTATTATTGCTCAGTTATTATTTACCTTTATTAATCACTGAGTTGGAGTACTCACTTTACTCCCTGCATAAGCAAGGTGCATGCATTTATGCACCCGGTAGCGGGTTTGACTGATCGGAGGCAGAGTTACCGGAGTTTAGCAAGGTGGTTGTCGACGTTCGCAACACCGTTTTTCTCCCTCTTTGTTCATTAGCTCTGTTTAGTATATTTCAGACCTTTTGTTGTATTTATACTCCAATATATGCTTGTGACTTGTGATACCTCGGTTTGGGCTGTGTCGGGTTGTACTTCCGCTAATTATTATCATTAAATCATATTTAAATTGCTTATGAGCCGTTTAACTGCTTTAATAAGATGAATTGGGTTTAGTTGGTTGACCTTATCCTCTCGAGAGGCGCCATCATGACCTGATCTGGGTTTGGGTTGTGACACAGTTATTATAGAACTTAGCATAGAAAATTGGTTTGAATCTCCCTTTGATTAAGGGAGTCACTATGAATAGTAAAGGGCGGGTGACAAATAAGGAAATAAATCATACACGACTAGAGCATAACAAATAAGGAAATATTTCAAAAATAGTACCAGTATAGAACATGTAATTAAGGCTAATTTTATAAAGTTTTCAAACTAAGGAGACAATCAGTAGCAATACAGATAATGCTAGGAGAATTAATTAAGGTAAGCAACTAATCAAATTAAGTGGACACGTAGGGGTCGAGATTCATTATAATAGAGTATGAAAAAAATTTAAATCCCTGATTAAGGCCACAACTTAGTAGGAAAAAAGGTATCATAGCAAAATAAGGTAAGAAAATCAATCATCTTAACAGACGGGGCAAAGATTTTAGGGTTTTTGAAAGAAAATGTTCAATCATCATCGATTAAGGAAGCCATGAGTGATCAAAAGGGAGTCATGACTCTATAATTTCAAGATATAAATAGAGGAGGTTGATCAAAAGGGAGTCATGACTCTATACTTTCAACATATAAATATAGGAGGTCCACAGATGTAGCAAGAAAAATATATATGAAGCATAGTCACAGAAAGAAGCAAAAGATGAACAACCAAAGTGAGCATAGTCATACAAAAGCGACATAAGTAGGCTCGGGATTCAGGAATAACATATTCGATGGAGGGTAATCACAGGACTCAAGTAAGCAGGCTAACACACAGATACGAAGTAAATAAAGCATGCTAACACTCAGAGAAGTAAAGTAAGGAAAATTATAGAAACAAAGTAAAGAAAATCTTAAAAAGGGGCTTTTAACAAAGTCAAGTTAAAAGCAGTAAGAGCACAAAATCGGTCAAAACAAATAAGGGAACAGGTTTAATCATAACGAAATCGGTTAGAACATGCGTGAAAGAATTCCGAGAAACCCTAGTTTTAGAAAAGAATGACTAAAACTGAAATAGTTGGTTAAACCAGGATACTTTTAGAGGAAAAGGCTTAATAATACTTGAATCATCTCATATTTGAGAAGAATGAAATAATAGCGACTCTAGGGTTTCAGAAAACAGTAAAGATGAAGAAAATCTGTTAATAAATCATGCATATACCTAGTTCTAAGACAGATCTGAAGAAAAATGAAAAATATCAAGAGTTACGGTTTCAGAGAACCCAAAAAGATGAGAAAACCTTAGAACGTTTTCGGTTTTAGCCGGAAAAGTTATGGACCTTACTCGAACATCCATGTATGGTCGGAAAATGGCATGAAAGACCATGGATAGGCTCTCAGAGAGCTTTGAACGAGATATGGTCTAGATCTCTTCGAGATCCTTCCATGAAATCAGAAAAAGAGCAATCAGGAGACGTAGGAGACAAGTATATGTCTGAAAAATCCATGGGAATCCATTTATCGAGGGAGGATCGAAGGGATTAGGGCTAGTTTTAGGTGGCGGCGGCTAGGGTTAGGTTTAGGTCTCAGAGAGAATTGTAGAGAAAAAGGGATTTCAGGGTGGGCGTCTGGTGAGAATGAGAGAGTTTGGGGGGGGGGGGGGGGAGGGGTCGTTTGGGATTAATTATGGAAAGGAATAATGGGGACCATTGATTTTGGAGATCAACAGTCGAGATTAAATAGGTAGGTGGGGTTTTGGGTTTGGGTATGAGTTAAAAGGGTGTGGGATGGGTTTTAATTGAAATTGGGCTGTGAATTGGTGTCCAACTTTGGCCATAATTAAAAGCCAAATTTATCTATAATTTAAATAGCGAGTTTTCCCCTATTTAGTTTGCTAGTTATGTATTATAAATAATTTTAGCATTTTTAAATTATCTTTTTTAGAAAAGTTTTCGGATAAAAAAATGATGACCAATTTTGACCGAGCGAAGTGGTTTGAAGAGCATAGGCCACACCCTAGATTCTCAGCTATCTGTATATCCCTGGTTTTTAGAGGAATTAGGTCGTATGTAGTTTAGGATCCAACGATGGAGTATAGCGATGAAGCGATTTCAAGAACGGACGCAACATCTAAAGCTGGGTGAGTGAGCGGTTTACGGGAATGGTTAGGTTTGATATGGCTGAGGGAAGTAGAGTAGGATCTCACCTATTGGGATAGTAATTGCTCGCTGGCTTACCTCTAAGGAGAAACAATGCAAGTGTATACTGTGTATGAATTTAAACATGATGCAAATTCCAGTTTGACCATGAATGTTGTCTTTGGACGGCTTGTGTAAGGTCCCGGAAAATTTCGCTAAGCAATCTAGGATTTCGTGGTGCCACATAGGCTTATTAAATTATTTTATGTGTTACTAATGGTGTATGCCAATTGGACTTGGTAAATATGTGTATAAATCTCATTGTATGTAATTTGGGGTCCAAGGAAATGCCTAAGTATAAGGAAAATTGGAATAAAGTTAATAATAGGCTAAGATTTCAAATGAGTTCGACAAGACCCCACTTTGAACGAGCCTATCCAAATATGTATAAGGGTTTATGTGATGATAAAGCTATCATATGAAAGGTCTTCGAGTCTAGTTCCAACTCTTCAAACCGTTCATCATTTGGACATTCTAAGCAAAGTTATGATCAACTTACAAAAGGCAAGAAAAATGCGATCCTATATCAAATATGTGACCGCAAATCCTGTCTCATTTCTAATTTTGCGGTCGCATTTCTATCGCACACTGGGCCGGTGTAGCCCAGTTTTGGGAGCCAATTTTGCGGTGCATTATGCGGCCAGCATTCTCATTTTGCAATCCATTTTTCTATAGCAAACCCGACATCGGAGGGTTAATCTCCTTATTTTTATAACCCGAACCCATTTTAATATATAGTCTTTGGGGATTCATTTGGGGTCATTCTCTACTGATATTAGAGAGAGATAAGAGCATTTTATAGAAAAAAGGAGGAACCCAACATTTAAATCATCCAAATATTGCATCAATCCTCAAGAATCAAAGAACCCAATCACAAGTTCTTCATATAAGAGGTAAGGTTCTATACCCTAGACTTTAATTTCGAGTTTGGAGTATAAGATGGGTTATTGAGGTATGATTCATAGGTGTATTAGTATTATGTATACATGCATGTACAACTTATGTTTATGGGAAGATTATCGAACATAAATAAGTAAATATTGGGTTAGGGAATGAAGGAAATATTGTAAAAGAGATTTGAAATCAAGATGCTCAACTAGTATTTGATAAAATGCTCAAATGAACTAGAATAATGAATATCTTCCTAATTGTGTTCAATTTTTTATGTCTCAAATTAGATTGGGATTGCTAGAATTTCCGGAACATTGTATTAACTTAAGGAAAAGCTCCTTTGAGATTTCTAGAATTTCCGGAACGTTGTAATAATTTAAGGAAAAACTCTTTGAGGTATGTGTGGCTAACTTTAACTCGTGTAGAATCCCCTTGTTGTGACGAGCATAAGCTGTGTGTACCTTGTATTAAAATATGTTAATTGATCATCTTAGTTGATTTCCATACCACCAAGTTATATGTGATTGTGCGAAGTGATTTGATGTGCCTATCTTATTATGTGCAAAGTTTGTAAATGCTTGAGGATGTCGACATGGAAGTATGTGTTAACAAATGAAATAATCTTAATGTGTCCAAACGTGGGAATGTGTGCCGAAAATCCCTGCATGGTAAGTAATGAAAGAGGGTATTTTGAAATGAAGTCAATAATGTGAACGATTACGACAACACCTTGTAAATGAATTACAGCTTGGTGATAGTTATGCCTTGGGACCAAATGTATTAATTGTTGATATGAAATTGTATTTCCTTGAAATGATGGTGTAAATAAATGGCAAAAAACCAAGTGTGTATGTGAATATGCTTTTGTGGTAAGAGACGATGTACATCATTGAAAATTGTACTGATGTTAATAAAAACTCTTTGTGTATTGTTGTTGTTGTTGTTGTTGTGAAATGATATTCTGGATGGCCTGAAACCATGTGATTGAACTGTGAACTATTTTTGCTGTGAGAATTGGGATTGTCTGGTAGGATTGGGTTGCGCGCCGCAACACAAAATAATGAATTGTGGGTTGGGGTGATAAGGGTGACCGAGGTCATAAGGGTGGAAAAGTGATCGAAAATCACTATTGAAATGAAAATATAAGAAAGTTGTGAAATCAATGATGTGATGAAATAATGTTGAAAGGGGAAAAGGAGAGATTATGAAACTTGTTTGGCTTTTGTTGTTCCTTTCATGTGCATTTGATCGTTAATTCTATTACTGTTGGTTACTTGTGTATTGTTTGATTTTACTTGAGGTAAAGTTTGTACACACATACCAATACAATTCAAATGTATTAACGTCCCTTTTGCTGGGGGCGCTACATTCGTGTTATGATTGTAGGTGGTTCTATAGAAGGTACTCCAGTCCACCGACAGTAGCACCTCCTTCACATTCCATCAACTGTATTGGTGAGCTCCTTTCTTCTGTGGGCCCTGCGTGGGGAGTCTTATTTTGGTATTTGTGTATGGTATAGCCGGAGCCTTGTTGCCAGTATTTCTGTATTATTCTTCAGTTGTATTTAGAGGCTCTGTAGATAGGTTATGGTTAGTGTCGGATATTGAAATTTAGAATAGAAATATTGATGTTTGGCAATAATATATAAAACTTGTAGTACCTGTAAAATGGCGAATGAGGTTGCTAATGAAATTGAAACGGAAATCGCTAATGATATGTTTATAGAATTTAATTAATGGAGTCCATTACCTATTTATTCATGTGTTAGTTTGGGTAGAATGAGACCTAACAGGCTTCTCGGTTAGGTTTACTTGGTTGAGCGCCGATTGCACTCCTCGGATTTTGGGGTGTGACAGTTTGGAATGCCATACTTAGACCATGATGTTCTGGGCCATGAAGCGTATGATAAAGGATTCGCAGGCCATGAAATGATATTCAGGCTATGAAGATAGTGCATCTAAACCACGACGCCTTTGAATAATGATATGCAAAAGATTGAAAGAGATCATCAGGCCATGACATGGTGTTCTCAGTCTATAAAGATGATGCCTCCGAACGATGACGCCTTTGGATGAGTTGGCAAGATTCATCCCATGAAGAATGCAGTAGTGTGATGTGGACAAGACAGATCTTAGACTTGTGAATTGAAGGGCAGAGCTTATTCCATAACAGAAGCGAGATAAATAGTGCTTGGGATAGTGCTGAGTTTCAAAGAAAATGGGAGGCAGAGCTTAGCCTTGGAAGGTAGAATGACAGCCTTATGCAAAGATGAAAATGCGGATGGAGGTAGAGCTTAACCTCGGAAGGTAGAACGGTAGCCTTATGCAATGCAGATGTAGATGGAGGTAGAGCTTAACCTCAGAAGGTAGATTGATAGCCTTATGCAATGAAAATGCAGATGAAGACAACGTTTAGTCTCAGAAAGCAGAATGGTAGCCTTATGCAGATTAGAAGGCATAATGGTAGCCCTGTGGGAATTAGAAGGCAGATGGTAGCCTTATGCAATGTAGATGCAGATGGAGGTAGAGCTTACCCTCGAAAGGCATATTGGTAGCCTTATGCAAGAATGCAAATGGAGACAATGTTTAGTCTCGGAAGGCAGAATGGTAGCCTTATGCAAGAATGCAGATGGAGAAAATGTTTAGTCTCGGAAGGCAGAATGGTAGCCTTATGAAAAAATTAAAATAACAAATAACAGTAGAGTTTACTTAGCTGATAGCAGATTGCGACATTGTGATTACTGGGAGCATTGTGACATAAGGGACATCACTGGTGTGTGCTGATAGCTATTGGCAAGTGCAACGGTTGGGAGGGTCGTATTCTTGAACAATGTTTATTCCATGGGCGTATATTATGTTTAATGATTTCGCAATCATAGTGCCTACATCCAAAGAAAAAATTCTGAGTTTTGTAAGGGGGTTAGTTCGTATCCCTGCTAACCGTGCTTGATCTAGTGATATCGTCTGTATCATTGGGGTAGAGTTGCTAAAAAAATCAATTTCATCAATAATCATGCATTATTTTGTAAAATTATGACATAAATATAATGTTAAAAATAGCTTTTAGATGAATCGACGACTGTGACGTGGTTCGAGACATTGCAACCTCTCTTGCAGCAGAATTTTGAGGGTCCTCCTCAAAATTCTGCCCCAGTTTAATGGGTTGATGTCTTTGTCTGTTGCTCGTGTGGCGATCGACTGAAATTATTTTGGAATTTTGAGGGTCATCCTCAAAATTCTGACCCAGTTTCCAATTGCGAGGGAAAATGAATTATTTATTGAATTGTGACCGAACTCATAGGGTTGCCTATGTATCCCATCTTTACGGGAAGCAGGTCAGGTGTAGTTCAATTTACATCATATAAGGAAAGCATAAATATTACACATAGTAATGCTTGACTGCATCTGAATTGATTGGCTTTGGCTAGACTTCTCCATCCATTTATGCAAGTATGAGGGCTAACCCGGTGAACCATGTATGGAATTTTCTTCAACACCAGCTGTCCCGGTGTGAAATGTTTTGGCTGGACTCTCTTATTGAAGACTTTGGACATTATGTTCTGGTAGAGTTGACCATGGCAGACTGTTCATTCTCTTTCCATCGATAAAGGCTAGCTACTCATAACAACTTTTCACCCACTCTAACTCGTTGATCTCAGCTTTTTGTATGATCCTTGGGGAAGAAATTTCTACCTCAGAGGGATTGACAACCTTATGCCATAAACCAACATATAGGGGGTTGCCCCGGATGATGTGCGTGCTGTGGTGCGATACCCCAGTAGAGCAAATGATAATTTCTCGTGTCTATGATTCCTTATCATTTTCCTTAATATCTTCTTGATATTCTTGTTGGAGACTTCTACAACTCCATTCATCTGAGGTATGTAGGCTGTGGAATTCTTGTGTCTGATCTTGAAAGTCTCACACATGGCTTCCGTCAATTCGTTGTTGCGGTTGGAGCTATTACCGGGACTTCGAATCTACAAACAATGTGGTCGCGGGCAAATTCTGCCACAACTTTCTTAGTCACTACTTTGTAAGATGTTGTTTCAACCCATTTGGTGAAATAGTCGATTGCTACTAGGATAAACCTGTGTCTGCTGGATGCAGCGGGCTTGATTGGTCTAGTAACGTCCATCCCCCAGGCGGCGAACGGCCAAGGTGAGCTTGTTGTGTTAAGCTCGATTGGAGGTACCTTTATCATGTTCGCATGTATCTGACAGCACATACTAGATGCAGTCCGTTTCCATAGTCATCCAAAAGTAACCAGCCCGGAGTATCTTCTTTGCTAAGACAAAACCGTTCATATGTGGACCGCATGTCCCAGCATGAATTTCCTGTAGTAGCCTGGATGCTTCATTTGCGCCGAAACATCTTAATAATCCTAATCGGGATTCCTATATAGGATTCCTCCGTTGTGAAAGAAGTTGTTGGACAATCTCTGAAGTGTGCGTTTATGAGTAGGATTCGCAAGCTCCGGGTACTCTATCTTTGCCAAATATTCCTTGATATTATGAAACCAAGGCCTTTAGTCTGCTTCCTCTTCATCACGGGCACAGTAAGCTGGCTGATTATGGATTTTCACTAAAATTAGATCGATAAAATTCTTGTCGGGATGCTGTATCATAGATGATAGGGTAGCTAATGCATCGGCAAACTCATTCTGGATTCTAGGAACATGCTGAAGTTCCATCTTTGTGAACCTCTTTCTCAATTACTATATGTGATGCAGACACGGGAGTATCTTAGATTTCTTGGGTACCCATTCTTCTCGTACATAATGTATAAGTAACTCTGAATTTCCAGTCACCAACAGCTCTTGAACGTTCATGTCAATGGTCAATTTGAGTCCTAAGATGCATGCTTCATACTCGTCTATATTTTTGGTGCAGGGGAACTTGAGTTTGGCTGACACCAAATACTGCTAACCGATTTCAAATACTAGGACTGATTCTATGCCAACTCCTTTGAAGTTTGTTGCTCCATCGAAGAACATTCTCCAACTGTCATAGGATTCCCCAATGTCTTCTCCTATGAATGTACCTCTTCATAAAAAAAAATATTTTTAGGGGTTCATATCCTCTATCCACAGGGTTTTTAGCAAGGTGGTCTGCCAATGCTTGTCCCTTGACCGCTTTCTGAGTTACGAAAACAATGTCGAACTCATTTAATAGGATTTTCCACTTGGCTAGCTTGCCGATGGGCAAGGACTTCTGAAAGATGTACTTCAAGGGATCAATTCTCGAAATGAGATATGTAGTATATGCACAGAAGTAATGTCTTAGATTCTGAGCTACCTAAGTCAAAGCACAACAGATATGCTCCAATAGAGAATATCGAGCCTCGTAGGGGGTGAAACGTTTTACTGAGATAATAAATGGCTTGCTCCTTCCTTTCATTTTCATCGTGCTGACCTAAAAAGCAGCCAAAAGCTCCATCCAACACTTTAAGGTATAGTAATAAGGGTCTATCTAGCTCAGGTAGGACTAAGACTGGTGGTGTTGACAGGTACTCCTTGATTATGTTGAAGACCTTTTAGCATTCCTCGGTCCATTTTGTAGCGGCGTCCTTCTTTAATATCTTAAAGATTGGCTTATAGATACCTGTAGACTCTAGTATGAATCGGCTGATGTAGTTAATCCTTCCCAAGAAACTCATCACATCCTTCTTGTTCTTTGGCGGTGGTTGTTCCTGAATGTCTTTAACATGCAGTGGACCAAGTTCTATTCCTCGGAGGCTCACAATAAACCCCAGCAAATTTCCCAACAAGAACCTCCAAATGCGCATTAGGTTTTATTTTCAAGTTGTATCTCTACAGTCCATTGAAGAACCTCCTAAGATATTCTATATGGTTAGTGGCCTTCTTGGATTTTATAATAACATCATCCACATATACCTCTCTCTTTGTGTATCATATTATTAAAGATAGTAGTCATGACCCTCATGTAAGTGGCCCCTGCATTCTTTAGGACGAATGACATCATATTGTACTAGTACACTCCCCACGGCGCAATGAAAGTCATTTTCTGAGCGTCTTCCTCGTCCACCCAGATCTGATGATAACCAGCGAAGCAATCTATGAATGACTATTGCTCATGCTTGGCACAATTTTCAACCAAGATATGTATATTTGCCCAAGGGAAATCGTCTTTCAGACTGGCCCGGTTGAGATCCCAGTAGTTGACACAAACTCTGACCTTCCCATCCTTCTTTGATACTTGCACAATGTTGTCTAACCATGTCAGGTATTCTACTACCTTGAGAACCATAGTCTTGATCTACTTGGTGACTTCTTCCTTGATTTTAAAACTCATATCAGGCTTGAAATTTCTGAGCTTCTGCTTTACTTGTGGATACATTGGATCGGTTTGTAGTTTGTCAGCCACAATAGACATACTCAGACTAGTCATTTCATCATACGACCAGGAAAATATGTCCTCAAACTCCTTTATAAACTATGCATATTCTGCCTTCTCTGATGGCCATAGGTGAATGCTGACTCGCATTTCCTTGATGTTTTTTGCATCTCCCACGTAAATAATTTCGATCTCGTCCACATTAGACTTAGGTCTATTTTCAAAGCTCTCAACCTATTTGACAATCTCGTCAGGTATTTCATCTTCCTCTGAATCAAGGTCCATTTTTTGCGTTGTCTCATTGCTTGTCACAGTCATTGGTCCATCAAGATAACTAATAGTAATGTTGTATTGGTAAAGTGAGAGGAAAAAGATAGCAATAAATGTTAATTCACAAGAACAATTAAAAAACCTTTTGCTAAAATGAATAACTGTTTTGAAAATAAATGATCTTGCTGCGGGATTTGAAAATGCGAAAAACAAAATCATTTAGTAAATAAAATAGTAAATAATGCTTGTTTTAGACTTGCTACCCCCAGGCTCGTCGGGCTTTGGTTGTACTGATGGTCCAATTCTTGAGATGTGCCCTCTTCTCACAACCTGTATGGAAGGGCCTTCCTCCCCCTTTCCTCGAAAATAACACAACAACCCATATCATTGTCCTCTAGAAACAAGTTCTTCAATACTGCAAGTAATTCTTCATTATCCGACCCATAAATAATGTTGGCCTATTGGAAGGTCTGCTCTAGATGCAGTATTGGCTGCTCTAGTGGATAATAAGGACTGTGCCATGGTGGCGACCAGTAATTGAACTTTTCCCATCTGTATTCATATACCAAATCGAAGGCAGTGCTATATTTCTTGAGTGTTATGGGTTTAGAGATTTCTTAGATGTCTTTGCCGAGCCTTTTGCTAGGTTAGTACCCACTCCAACTTAGTATACTATCAATTTTTCTATCCCACTATTTGTCTTTGTCGATATCATTGGCCCGCTCAATGTGGTGGTAAGTTTCTCCACCCAGCTTCCTTCTTCCCTCAATCACCAGAATGATCTGGTGACTGTATATAGGGTTGCTACCACCGCCGTAAATGATCACTTCCTGGTGATTGCATTCAGACTTTACTGCCTGATGCAGCGTTGATGCTATGACCCTAGCAGTATGAATCCATGACCGTCCTAGCAACAAGTTGTAAGACACTGGTACATCTATCATGTGGAAGTCGACCTCGAACCAGGTCAGCCCCATCTGAAAGAATAAAATAATCTTACCAATAGTGGACCTTTGAGAACCATCGAAGGCTTTCACATTGATTGCTCCATTCTTTATCTCATGCAACCTTTTATCCTCTTTAGTGCTACAAGCGAACAAATTTTAAAACTGGAACCTCCATCGATTAGGATTCTAGTAATGAAATAATCTTCGCATTGCACGGTGATATTTTGTGCTTTGTTGTGCCCCAACCCTTCAGATGGCAGCCCATCCTCATGAAAGGTGATCTTATGTCTTTCCAAAACCTGTCCTACCATATGAGACACTTCCCCGCTAGTGATATTACTTGGTACGTACACTTCATTCAGTACCTTTAACAAAGAATTCTTGTGCGTCTCAGAATTTTGCAACAAGGAGAGAATGGATATTTGTGATTGGATCTTGTTTAACTAGTCAATGACCAAATATTCCTAGGCCTGTATTTTCCTCCTAAGGTCGTCCGGATTTGTCTCAATAAGGGGAAGCCGATTGCAAGAATGCTTTCTTGATTCAGCTAGATGTTCAGGGGTATAAACTCTACCAATTCTTGTCATACCCTGCGATGTGACAGTTTCTTCAATCCTGACCTTGCCCTTCCTATTTGCATCGGCTATATAGTCTTAGGTTACATAATTTGTATAGAATGGTGGCATGGTTGACATTTACATTGGGACCCTCATGACTATCCTTACTTCGAACGGAACATATGCCTTGGGTGGCAAGAGTGCAACCTAAAATGGTGCGGGTGCATTTGCCGGAGATTCGAATTAAACCTCAATTGGTATTAATGTCTTTGCAGGTGGCACTGCCTCAAATTCAAGAGGTACATATATATTCACCTCAATGACCTAAGATAGGTGGATCTGGACTATGATTGGATTGAAGTAATTGTAGGTTTCTTTTGGTCACACCTTCTACGATCAACCTGATTGGCGCTGCCTCAAATTCAAGAGGTACAGACATATCCACCTCAATGACCTCAGACAGGTGGATCTGGACTATGATTGGATTGAGAGTAATTGTAGGTTTCTTTGGGTCACACCTTATACGATCAACCCGATTGATTCCTCAGGATCTTAGTCATCTTATACTTCAATCATGTGGATACCTCCACCTTATGGTCTGGCAGAGGCTTATTGCGAACGTTTGGAACGGGTTCCTTTGCCACAATGATCTTGTTATCAATCAAAGATGGTATCTTGTCTTTCAAGGTGCGGTACTCATCGATGGTGTGCCCTTTCATGCCGGAGTGGTATGCACATGACTTGTTTGGGTTAATCCACTAAGAAGGATTCTCGGGGTTCGCAGTAGGATGGGGATGATATAACCAGCAACTTTGAGGATCTCATATAGTTGGTCGATAGGTTCAGCGATTGCTGTATATTGTTTTGGAAGTCTGCAGTCAAAATTAGGTCGAGGTCTAGGGAGATTTTGGCGTGCAGGGGGTGATTGATAATGGGATGGTTGAGCATTATAAGTTTGGTCGACATGAGTGAGTTGGGAGTATCGGGGGAAAGTAGGTTGATATATATGAGGAGGAAATGAGTGATAAATTGGTGGCGGAGCTTGGTATGAAAGTGAGGGAGCTTGGTAATTTGGGGTTGGCTGATATATGAGTGGAGGTGTTAGGCAATCTTGGTATTTAAGGGGAAACTTGGTCCTTTGTGCAATCATCACGGCCTCTACATCCTTTTTCTTGGACATACCACAAGATGGTAAGGCCCTATTTGTAGCTTGCGTCGAAGTGTGTATCCATACAACTTTTAATACCTTCTTTAATTCTTTCCCCTATTTTGATAATGTCAGAGAACTTGTGGTTCTCAATCATCATCAGTTGTATATTGTACTTGGGGTCCTAAGCCCGGATAAAGAACTTGTTCATTTTCTCCTCTTCTAAGGAAAGACTGGCCTTAGCAACTTCAGACCTCCAACGATTAGTATTCTCGCGAAACGTCTCTGTGGGCTTCTTCTTCAATTTCTAGATATATAACACATTTGGTGCATTCTCTGTATTAAACTTGAATCTATCCATAATGTCAGATGCCATGCCTACCCAACTTGACCACTTCTTGGGATCTTGGCTGATGTACCAAGATAATTCATCTCCTTTCAAACTCCTCTTGAATAGATTCATGCGGATCCTTTCATGCTTCCCTTCTCCAACCAGCTTTTCACAATATGTCTTCATATGGACTTGGAGCACCTGTACCATCAAACATTTCAAACTTAGGAGGTTTGTACCCTTTCGGCAGTACGACATCAGGCTGTATGCAAAGGTCCTCATAGTTCAACCCCTCAATTCCTTTTCTCCCCTCAACGCCAAAATATGACTGGTGAGTTTTTTTAGGTTCCTCGGCCAAATTCTTGATAATCATATCCTTTTCCTCAGACTCATGTGTGCCTGAGATAGGTTGGGTTGAGTGTGGTATGGTCTTCACGTAGATAGAAGTGTTATTGTGGCGTGGTGTATGGGTGTGGAAATGGTCATATGTGGAGTTCTGAGGTTTTAGGATGAGAAGTGGAGTGTTGTTTAGCGTATGGCAGGTGTTACCTTAGTTCTTTGGTGGAGCAATGTGGTGGTCAGGTGCGGGATGATTCAGCTATTTTTTGGATATTTTGAGGAGGTGTAGGTTTTGGAGCATTGGGGAAGTTGATATCTGGGGGGTTGAGGGAAAATGACAGGTTTGCCAGAATTCGAACCTGATCGAGGTCTTCCAAGAATTTTAACAATTTCTGTTCAAGTTGTGACATATTCTCGTTAGGAACCCGAATACCCTGGCCATCAATGGCCTCTACCTGTTCAGCGATGTTCTCCTTCTTAATATTGTTTAAATCTTCCGTTTTGCCTTTATTCTTACTTTAATAGGACTAAGAGGAGGAGTGGGTGGAAGGCCCCTGGATCTTGTGAATAAGATGATGATGATGCTAGATTGCATGAACTAACCTTTGGGAAGGGGAATAATAAAAATTAAAGGTAATCAAGTTAGTAAGGATTATAAAAAGTATGGAAATATTTGAATACACAGTGCGGGAATTTAAAGCATGTCCTAATTTGGGAACCTCTTTTTGCCCAAGGTAGGCCTAGAGACAAATTGATTTGGAGTACTTAAAATGCTAAATGCCTAATTTTATTGATAAAAATAGATGAATCCCAAAACGACACTAAATAAGTAAGGAATAAAAGTCATTAATGGCCAATGACCTTATTACATTCGTAAAGCGAAAAAGTAAATTCCTGTATATTTCTTCCCAGAAGGACCTTCCCCAGATTCAACATCCTTGGCTCCGTCAAACAGCTTCCCCAATTCGCGAAGTCCCAGCAACAGGTATGCCCTGGCTAGATGTCCACCTTTAGTCCCTTCAACATTTTGACAGAACCCTTTTGAGAAATTTTCCCTCCAGTTCTACTATGCTTCGCTCCAAGTATCTTAGATTTTTGTTGGCGCTGATAGCCATGTATTTCAATTCCTCAACCAACTTCTAGTTGGACTCTTATATCTCGCGGTGTTCGCTCTCGAATTGATGGATCCTTTTCCGCAGATAGTTGTACTTGACTTGCGCCTCAGCCTTTTCATCAATAATTGTGTGACCTTGAATGACCCTGGCTGGCCTAGACCATCCCAATTGTCTCCCAACCAACCTGAATAGAAAGGCGTACAACCAGCATGATATTTGTCTTGCTCCATGGCGTCTTTCCCCATTACAATCTTGTAGTGCCACATATGTTGGGCTTGTAACTTGTAGGAACTATCATAATTTTGGAAGTCAGCTTGGAAATGGCTCATCTTGTTGACACTGGGTATGACTTGCTTCCTACCTTCTTGACTCATAACTCGAAGAGGGACGTAAGGGTATGTTTCTCTTATACCAATCAGTATCAGCAAAAGGTGCATCTCTAGATCGGGCGATGAATTTCTCTATCATAAACCACTTGAACATCCATTGAACCTATTCTTCAGTTGGATTATCTAAGAGCTCAACCAATCCTTTGGCGTTCTCAGGCTGAGCGAACATGATGGGGATGTAATTCATTCGCTTTGGATGTTGGAAAGCAATGTGATCATCCAAGACCCTTCGCTGAGTTTCTTGTAGGTATTTGCCCTTTTGGAGATGTTCCATGAGACAAAGATGAAGTAGCATATTGCAGCCTCCGAAGTGTCTCGCTCCTCATTAACACTTCTCTAAGGTTCGGTATATATCTGCGATGATCATGGGTACAATGCTTAATGTTTGCCCACCAATCCCCTCCATTAGGGTCTTGGTTACCATAGCCAGCCTAGTATGGATTCTCTCTTTCTTCATTCGAAATACGATTAGACCCGGTAAGTAATATGAAAACCCTATGATGGATATGTCCCAAAGATGTGATGGTAAACTCATTATGATAGGAACAATATGATTTTTTGTGACCGTACCTTTCATATAGGTAGTCATAAGGGATGTACGATTTTTTTGGCATACCAATTCTGAATTCTTCTTGAAACACATCATTTTAAGGAAACCCTTACTTGTGCGGTTCTCAGGCATCAGCAAACCTGGAGTTTCCCATACTAGACCAGCCAGTCCTCTTATCCCCTCTAGCAAAGGCGTCATTTCGATGTCCCCAAAGAGGAACAAGGCCCTTCCACAATCCCAAAATAAGGTAGCAACTTTTATTATCATGTTGTTAGGTTGGATCTCAAATAGGGATGGTAGATTGCCCAAATATTTTTTGACGAGGCTTTTGTCACTAGAATGTAAATCTTCCCACCAACTTAGCAATCTTGGGTGGATGTTTGTGACCATGCCGAATCTGAGGACTTCGTGCTCATATTTCTACAAGACAAACAAGGTTAGGCCCTTACCTCCACCAGACTCGACTATTTAATATCAACAACTAGCAGGATCACTTAGTTCTCTAAAATAAGGCACAGAGCGTGATGATGTCCGTTTGGGTTTAGGGAAACCTGGTGAACTTTTGGACAAGGCTATCTTAAAGGATCATTATGTGGACAACATAATTGACCCGGCTAGGTTTGACCGTGATGCATGCACAAGTTAAATAGAGTAAGGTTTCTATGGGGTTTTAGACTGGTACCCTTGAGCGGACAACTCAAGGGGTAAGGCACAGAACTGTCGACTACATCGTTGATCGACTAGTTTTACCGCAAATAAGCCTTTCCGAATTCAGGGGTGATGATATAAGAAGGGCGCAACTACCATCATGCGTTGCTATAGTATTTGTTCGGCATGAGTGGAGTATTATTTTGGGAATGATTATGAAATAATTAAAAGCATGTTGACATGTATTTTCACATTAAGAAAGCGATAAATACAACAGTTTCATCATTTAAAGCAATCATAAAGGAAGGAAACAAGAAAATTAAATGCTTAAAGAAATTAGACAAATAATTGCATATAGGGAGGGGTACAAATTCACAAAAAATGGTATGAAATGGTAAAAGCCTAGACATCCCCAGCAAAGTCGCCATGCTGTTGCGCCCCTTTTTTTTCCTCGTGGAATCGGGTTCATGATACATTGGTATGAGACAACTCCTTCCATTTGGGAAAGATATTTGCATTTTTAAAGAGTCGTCACCTAATGATTTAAGGTGTGTTAGGACACCTATAAGGTTCATCTATAACTACGTTTGGTAACCAGAGATAGGGTAAAGGCTTGAAATTATCCCAAGGATAAGGTGTTAGACACCCCTCAGGATCCACTAGTATGGTTCCCGGCCAAACAGTTTTTATGAATTTGTGCAATTAGTAAAATAAAAAAGTATGGCTCAAATAGTAGGGGGTTTAATTTTAAATACACAAGTGTTTGAAAACAATTAGTGAAAGGCGAAATTTTGAAAAGAATTAAAATCTAAAGCATGCTTATTAATGTAAAGGGGGGTGTCCGAGGTTTGTTTGTAAAATCGGTCACATCAATGCAATACTCGGTATGACACTTCATAAAGAGGGGATACACGTGGTATTAACGCACCGGTCATCATATCCATATCTACCTTTTGTGAAGTTTGGTATCGACCCCTATTGCATGTTGTTACCCGTCCCTTCCTTTCAGTCTTGGAGGAATTTAGGACTCCTATACTAAAAATGGGGAGGTTCTAAGCGGACCCTAAAGTTTAATGGCAGAATACTAGGCATCAAATAAGAACACATAAGACTGCATTTGGGGGGGGGGGGACATAGAAGAAAGTAGAAGGCTTAGGTATACCTCCACAAATAATGCACATAGACAGCATGACTCGTAAACAATTAAGGTCCATATTCAAAATTCTGAAGCATGGTATCTAAGTGATGATAGCAGAACCAAATTATTACATGACTTAGAAAAAAGTCCGAATCAGGCTTGCTTACTGATTTTAAGTCTGTTAATCATTAAGTTGTACACACAAAGAGGCAGTTTCTAGTTTACACTAAGTGTGAATGCAAGTGCGAATGACATACTAAAACATGGTATCTATGATGCATGTATAAAGCTCATGATGGTTTATATGTAAAATTCCTAAAGCAGGGTTTATAAATGCAAGGCAGGATTGCAGAATTTTCTAAAGCAATATTTCTAAATATAGAAAAAGGTTACAACATTATCGAACATGTTGTCAAGTGTGCAAGAGTAGCAATCTTTGTTTTAATGACTCGTTATCCTAAAGCAAGATTTCTAAGTGATAAGAATATTAAATATGAGACGCTTAAATAGAATACATGAGACATAAGAGCATGGTATCTACTGCACATACAAGAAATATAGACCTAAAGCACGGCTTCTACCCATTTTGATATCTATACCATGCACAGCTACCCTCCCATTTCACTATCCATACCCCAATGTTCGTTTACAAATTATTACTGACGAATATTGAAATGAATTACATAATTATAAATGAAAAAAAAAGAAGTTACACTATAGAAAGCATGATTAGGACTTCCTCTTATAGTTATGTAATCAATCACCTCAAGTGCAAAAATTGTTCCATAGCCCTTTTCATATCTGGGTGCATCAGAGTTCCTTAAGAATCTCAAGGGATCTCGGACAGTGCTCACCCCCAGATTTCATAGCCACAATAGAGTAAGTGCAGTATGGAAATGCCAACTTTCATATGTCCAAGTTTAAAGGGACTCCATGGGTCCTAAGGCAAGGATCACACAAAAGGGGCAGAACCTATTGGTCTAAGAGGATATGTAGGAGTGCTTGACATAGATTTAAAAATGTTCAATTGGAAACAGCTTTGAAAATGATTAGTTTGAAAAAAGTTTGCAAAAAAACAACAGAAGAGTTTCTTAGGGAGAAGCATTTTGGAAAGGAGAAGGGGATAGGAGCAACAACAACTTGGAACAAGCCAGCACACCCATAGAACAAGTTCAAATAATAGGATCATTTCAACATTCACAAGTAGGGGAGTAAAGGGTTAGGGACACAAAGAGCCCAAATAAAAAATACATGAAAATGAACGAGAAAAGAAGCATATGGACCAACAAGCACAAAGAGCAAGTAGAAACGGATTGGCCTACAAGCTACTACTTTAAAGAGTTAACAAGGATCATGCTTGAAATTAGAATAGTAGTAAGACATAGGGACATGGTATGGGAGTAGTCATGCAGGGTCTATTACACATAATTAGTTATGACTTAGTATTAATCAAGTACATTAGAAGACATACTAGTTGAGGGACATAAACAGGAACTCAAGCAGACATGCAGATTACATTTGAACAAGAGAGGGCAGAACTTAAGCATGCTGAATAGTGCAATAAAGAAGAAGGGATATTAAACAACATGAGTCATTAAGTCAGTGCAGAAAGAGACAGGGGTTGAAAAACAATGGATCACATAGAGTTGAGTTTCAGAATTGAACTAGGAACATACCGGTTAAGGAAGCAAAGTGCAAAAAAGTAAAGCAAGTAGAGTTCCACATTCTAGCCTTGGCTTTCAGCCGGCTAGACAAGCAAGCAGTTAACACAAGTAACAAAGACAGAAGAGAGAGTTTTATGTGTGTGTTTGTGTTTGAACTGATTGTTTGTTTGTTAAGAGTGTAGAAGAGAGTCATTTTATAGTAGCTTTAAAACTGGTTAAAATAAAGCAAGAATCAATTCTTCAATAATTATAGAACTCAACATAGAAAATTGGTTCGAATCTCCCTTTGATTAAGGGAGTCTGTGTGAATGGTAAAGCACATGTGACAAATTAGGAAATAAATTATACACAGCTGGAGTATAACAAATAAGGAAAGATTTCAAAAACAGTACCAGTATAGAACAGGTAATTAAGGCTTTTTTCATAATGGTTTCAAACTAAGGAGCCAATCAGTAGCAATACAGACAAGGTTAGGAGAATTAATTAAGGTAAGCAACTAATCAAATTAAGTGGACAAGTAGGGGTCGAGATTCAGTATTATAGAGTATGACAAGTTCATAAATCCCGAATTAAGGCCACAACTTAGTAGGAAAAAAAGTATCATAGCAAAATAAGGTAAGGAAATCAGTCAGCTTAACAGACGGGGCAAAGCTTTTAGGGTTTTTGAAAGAAAATTTTCAATCACCATCGATTAAGGAAATCAGACTTGATCAAAAGGGAGTCATGACTCTATACTTTCAACATATAAATAGAAGAGGTCCACATACGTAGCAAGAAAAATTATTTGAAGCATAGTCACAGAAAAAAAGTAAAAGATGAACAAACAAAGTGAGCATAGTCGTACAAAAGTGACATAAGTAGGCTAGGGATTCAGGTAAAACATATTTGAAGTAGGGTAATCAAGGGACTCAAGTCAGCAGGCTAACACATAGACACATAGTAAAGAAAGCATGCTAACACTCAAAGAAGCAAAGTAAGGCAAATTATAGAAACAAAGTAAAGAAAATCTTTAAAAGGGATTTTAACAAAGTCAAGTTAAAAGCACTAAGAGCACAAAAACGGTCAAAACAAACAAGTCAAAGGGTTTAATCATAACGAAATTAGTTAGAACAAGCGTAAAAGAACTCCGAGAAACCCTAGTTTTAGAAAAGAATGACTAAAATCGAAATAGTTGGTTAAATAGGAGATTTTTAGAGGAAAATGCTTAGTAATACTTGAATCATCTCAGATATGAGAAGAATCAAACAATAGCAACTCTATGGTTTCGGTAAATAGTAAAGTTGAAGAAGAATCGGTTAAAAACTCATGGATATACCTAGATCTAAGACAGATCTGAAGAAAAGTGAAAAATATCAAGAGTTAGGGTTTCATAAAACCCAAAGAAGATGAGAAAACCTTATAACGTTACCAGTTTTAGGCGGAAAAGTCATGGACCTTACTCGAACAGCTATGGATGGCCGAAAAATGGCATAAAAGACCATTGCTAGGCTCTCGGAGAGTTTTGAACAAGATCTAGTCTAGATCTCTTTTGATATCGTTCCATGAAATAACAAAAAACGAGCAACCAAGAGACATATGAGACAAGTATACGTCTCAAACATCCATAGGAATCCATGGATCGAGTGAGGATCGAATGGATTAGGGCTGATTTTAGGTGGCGGCGACTAGGGTTAGGTTTTGGTCTCTAAGAAAATAGAAGAGGAAAGGGGAATCTAGGGTAGTCTTTTGGTGAGAATGAGTGGGTTTGGGGGGGGGGGGGGTTGTTTGGGATTCATTATGGAAGGGAATAATTTGGACCGTTGATCTAGGAGATCAACGATCGAGATTAAATGGTTAGGTGAGATTCCGGGTTTGGGTATGAGTTAAAGGGTGTGGGTCTGGTTTTAATTGAAATTGGGCTGGGAATTGGGGTCCAATTTTGGCCATAATTAATAGCCAAAGTTGGCTATTATTTAAATAGCCCGTATTTCCTATTTAATTTATAAAAATAGTAGATAATTTCTAAAAAATAATTTAATAATGCTAAAATTATTTATAATACATAACTAGAAATATAGGATCCAATTTTAGGCATGGAATATATAATTAAATATTAAAAGGTTTAATATTACGATTATGTACAGTTTAGCTTTAAAAATACTAAATATAATCATAAAAATATTTAAAATTACCTTCGACATATTTTAGCATAAATATAAAAATCCAACAGATGAATTATCAAAAAAATAATTTTAAAAATAATTATCGGGAATTTTATGAATAAAAAGGGAGAAAATAAATAAATTTAAAACCTTAAAATTATGAAACAAATTAATAAAACTCTTGGACATGCTTATATATGCATATATATGCTATTTTGAAGGTATTTTTCATATTGAAAATATATAGAAAAATTGGGTATCAACAATAATCTCATGTTTTAGTTGATTATTACATTCTAATTTACTGTAATTCAACTAAGTTTGAGCTTTAACCTATAGTGTTTTGCACTAATTATGTGGTTTATGCCTTATTGGAGTGATTTCTATCTATGTAGATGTTATGAAATGAATTCAAGTTATTTGAAGCTGTTAATGCTGAGTAAAAGCCCAAGAAATTAAGTCGAGAACGTGTTAGGGGATCAACGGATGATAGTTAAGAACGAACGAAGAATCGAGAAGGTATATTGTGGACTGTCTAGTAAAATATACATAGCTTTTCTCTCAGAATTCTGTTTGGGATCCAATATATATTGTTGAAAAGTTAATATAAAGGACTATAATTTCATACACTGCGTGTTTAAATTTCCAAGCAGAACATGGTGAAAAGTGCACGGCAAGTGCGCGGCCGCACGCTGACACTGCATATGGGGTAGAACAATGTCAAAAGTGCACGGCCACACCTCCCTGTGCGCGTCCGAGCACGTCCTCTAAGGGAAAAGTGTCCTTTTTGTGTAGGAGAAGGTGTAATTATTTGGTACCAATCCCACTTGGTATGTATATATATATATATATATATATATATATATATATATATATATATGGAGAAATGGTATTTTATGGACTTCTAACATAATTTAGACTTAAGGAAACTAAGTTGAAGAGGGAGAAGCAAGGGCACAAGGATTTCACCATTCTTCCTCACTCAAGACATGGGTTTGGATTGTTTATGTTTTCCTTTAACTTAAACATTATTACGATGAGTTTCTCCATATCCATGGAGTAATTCTTCTTTAGGGTTTTATGGATTGGTGTATTGATACTTGTTTGCGGATAATTAACTCTTGTTTTTATGTATTGAATCATTTTGGATGTTTTAATCGTTGCTTCTATATTCACTAGTTCATGTTATTGATAGAGGCATAACTTGTGATATTGTTTCTTTATATTTTGTTGGTTGAAGTCTTTAATTCTTCTTAGTAATCGAAAGAGGCTAGTTGAATTTTAGATTGAAACTAGTTAGGAGAATAATAGACAGAGGTTCTCCTAACGATCAATCCACTACGAATTCGTGCATATCCTCACATGCTTAAAATTGGTTCATATCGAGAGATGAGTTTCTACTAATCAATTGAACTAATAACCAAGTGAATTCGAGAGACTCACTTTAATATTAGAACTGAATTATCTAGAGTTAAATCCCAAACATTTGTCTTGCATCTATCCTATCAACCCCTATCTTCTCCCAATTGATAACCTTATTTCCCACTACTCGCGTTGATTGTCATTAGTCAATTATCTATACTCTTAGTTAATTTCAGGTTTAAATCACATAATTCTCAATTGTTTATCATCATGGATAGCAATTAAGCTATAAAATGCGATAATGTTGTTTAACACAAATCCTTGTGGATACGATATTATAATTTACTATATTCGACTAGCGAGCATATGTAGGTGCGTGGTTTAAGTTCATAATTTCACCCTGTATGACTCTTACACCCTTTCACAGAGGGATCAAAACATTCTTAGAGCTTCCTAAGGAATAGTGACATAAAGATTGATTTATTCTCATTCAAACTTTCCAAGTCCCCTGGGCATAATGGCCTACTCCCAATGTTCTACCAAAAGTACTGGAATGTCCTTGAGGGTAAGGTAACCAACTTTTGTGAGCACGCATTCCACACCCTTGAAATGAACCACGTTATATGCGATGCGGCAAAAAAGTTTGATTTAACGAGACATGCCTTGCCTGCATTAAGACATAAAACTTGTCATCAATATTCAAGAAATGTTTGGAATAGAGAACTTACAATAATATAACTTTGTATTCTTGAAACATTGAGTAACAAGAAGAAGTCTATTAAGAGAAAGATTTATTCTAGTGAAATAAAACTAGTTACATCCAATCACAAACTACACAAAAGTTGTCCCTTTTTGCCTTTCCTTCATGTCTACGTGAGGACTGAAGAATGAGTGAATCTTGTTTTAGGGTTCATGCCCATTTTCGATCATGTGGTTAGTTTTCCCGCTTTCAATTCCAACCAAGATTGACTTATTATTCCTCCTCGTCCATTAGTTCAGTTCCTTAGTTCAATCAGTCCCTTCCTCAAAATCTAAAGAGAGGATCACCCGCTAGCGGATCAGAAAGATTTGTATGGAATGTCTTACTCCTGCCCCAGCTTTCCGATTAACTAATCCCCTATTTCAAGGACATATGCATTAGGTAGGCCCAAGGATCACTAATTAGTCGAATGATCCCATCTCTCTGGCCTTCATTTGTTGGTCGATCCGGCTGTCAGCTCCTGCATCTCATGCCTTTCTGTGGGGGCCTTTTTTAGACTAGTTTGCTGCTAGGAGTCCATCTGAGGTTAAAACTACCAATTTGTGCCTAATCCCTAAATGTACAAATACAAATACAATTGTGCTGAAGAACTTTAGACCTATTGTCCTATGAAATACAATTTACAAATTGATAACTAAATATTATTAATAGAATTAAGCCCATCCTGCCCTCTATCGTAGGCTCAAGCCAAGCCAGTTTGTAGTATAACATGAGGGCCTGTGATAATGCCATTCTTGTGCAATAATACATTAGTCACTTTAAGAGAATAAAATGTAGATTTTCCAACATGATCCTAAAGATTGATCTGAAAAAGGCCTTTCATAGGTGCGGTCCTTCATCAGAGACACACTACTTTTATTTGGTTTCTCTAATAGAACCACCAAGCTGATTATGTCCTGCATTTCCACCAGTTTTATCTATATGCTTGTCAATGGCAGTATGACTTAGTACTTTAAGCCTAGTAAGGGCATCAGACAGGGAGATCCTACGTCTTCCTACATCTTCATCATGTGTATGGAGAGACTATCTAGAAGCATTGATGCTAAAGTGCAGTGAGGAAGTTGGTTTCCAATCAAAACCGGTCAAACAGGGTGTGACGACCCGACCCATCGTCTTTTGTATTTCAGCCTCGTTATCCCCATATTATTCTTCCCCGTGTGTTGATACATGTATTTGGTGAGTTTGAGATGTGTTGGATTGAATTTGGTTAGAAATGAGACCAATAGCCTCTTTAAGGAAAACTTAAGTTGGAAAAGTCAACCGGAGATTGACTTGTGAGTTAGAGGGCTCGGAATGGATTTCCGATGATTCGACTAGTTTCGAATAGTGATTTTTGACTTGGGAGATAAAACGGAATCGAATTTGGAGGTCCGGTGTAGAATTAGGCTTGAATAGTCTAAGTTCGATATTTGGAAAATTCCGGTTGATAGGTGAGATTTTGATCCGGGGGTCGGAATGGAATTACAAGAGTTTCAGTACCTTCTTTAGGTGATTTTGGATATGTATGCAAATTTTCAGGTCATTCGGACTTCGTTTGGTTGGATTCGGCATCGAATATGATTTTGGAGAGTTATAGTTTATCTCAGAGTTGAATTTGATGATTTCGGTGATTTTTGGTGTTTATGTTAGAGTTTTTATGGCCCGAGAAAGTTTGAATGAGGTATTAAGTCGTGTTGGTACTTTTGGTTGAGGTCCCAGGGGCCTCGAAGTGATTTTGGATGGTTGACGGAACGATTTGAAGTTGGGAAATGTTGCAGATTTTGAAGGTTCAACAGTTACAGACAATTGTTCTATGCGATCTCAGGTTTGGCTCTGCGAACGCAAAGAAGGCCTGGCGGCGGTCCTGTGGTTGTTCAATGTGATCGCGTGTTCGTGGGTGCGATCGTGTAGGTTGAGGGAATTGTGCTCTGCATTCGCAAACGAGTGACCCAGTGGGATCGCAGGGTTAAGGTTGCGTTCGCATAGGCCCTTGTGGGAGGCCTGAGAAGTTGTTCTATCCGATCGCGGGAGGAAGTTCGCGATCGCATAAAGGAAAAGTAACCTAGGGAGTTAAGTTTTAAGGGTTATTTCATCCGCGAGTTTCATATTATTTCCTCCATTTTTACAATACCTTGAGAGCTCATTGACGGATTTTGAAGGGGATTTCTACGGGAAGTGATTGGAGGTAAGTCTCGTGGTCTTAGTACGTCATTTTATTGAAGAATCAACCATTAATTCTCTGAAATTTGGTGTAGAAGTTGATGAACTAGTGCTTGAAATTTCAAATGAAAATTGGGGATTTGGAGGAGCAATTAGACTCCGATTTTGATGAATTTTATATGTACAGACTCATGGTGAGACGAGGGTTCTGAAAATGTAATTTTTGCAATTTTTCGAGAAGTGAGCCCGGGGTTCGGGTTTTGCCAACTTCGTTTTTTGGGTGTATTTTGAGTTATTTCGATGGGGTTATGTTCCATTGGCCTATTTTGACGTATTCGTATTGGTTTTGACCATATTTGGCATTCGCGGAGGTTGATTCTTGAGGGAAAGGCATTTCGAGTTAGCTCGCGGCCGACTTGAGGTGAGTAATGGGTGTTGATGACGACCCGAGGGTTTGAAACCTCAGTATATCACATTGTGACGCTATTATGAGGCTAGACACGCACTCCACGGCTAGTGCGGGGTCGTATATGTTGGAAATTGTGACTCGGTCCAATCCGAGGGATATATTGTACTATGTTGGTGATTGCTTCACATACTATATTGATGATATCTGGGTTTGATGCCATGATTGGGGCCTCGTGCCGACTTGTAGAATCCTTTAGGGATCGTTATCTCAGAATTTTCATGATTTGCATGTTATTTGAAATCAGTCCAGGGTTAATACAGTTTTTGTAAACTCAGCCATATTTATGCGTTTTGAAAACTCAAATGATTATTAAATGATATTTCGGGCTGTCGAGTACTATCTCATTACTTTTGAACTGTATATTATTTTAAAAGGAAACGGTGGTAACTAAGGACACCGCGTATTTAAATGGAAACGGTGGTAACTACGGACGCCGCGTATTTTTAATGGAAACGGTGGTAATTAAGGACACCGTGTATTGTAATGGAAAGTGGTAACTAAGGACACCGTGTATTGTGATGGAAATAGTGGTAACTATTGGCACTCTATGATGTGGCGCTTGGGCTGTAGGGGCCCCTCCGGAGTCTGTACCCCCACAATGAGCGCGGGTACCCATATGGATCAGGCTGCACGTTCCGCAGTGTTCATGCATTGCATTGTATCATGAATTTATTTACTGTTGCTTATTCTGTATATCTCTGAGACTGGTACTGTATAGAACTACTAGATAGCTTCATTTTGTGTTATTTCGTGTTTTGTTATCTTCGGGTTTTTATACATGCTTATTACTCGCTGAGTTGGTAGACTCACCCCATACTCCCTGCACCTTGTGTGCAGATCCAGGTGCTCCAGAGGGCAATGTTGTTGATGTTTCTTATCCAGTTGCCAGAGTATTGAGGTAGTTGGCAGCCTCCACAGGACCGATTACTCTAATCTTACCAGTTATTCCTTGTTTTTTTCATACATCTTTCTTTTCAGATTGGTGTTCAGTATAGGAAGAGGCTCTGTACTTGTGACCCCATGTCATGGGAGTTCTTGATTAGTCGTGGTTTCCTATTCGTACTATTACATTTATTAGTTATTTGGAGTTTATTGTTAAAGTTGCCATCTTTTTACGTAATTGCTTCGTGTATGGGCTAAATCATTGTATTTGAGAAGGTGTTGGTCAGGCTTGCCCAGCCTTACGGCCAGGGGCCATCACGATCGGGTTTGGGGTCGTGACAAGTTGGTATTAGAGCCTAGGCTTACTATGCCTCACGAGTTATGAGACGGTTTAGTAGAGTCTCACGGATCGGTACGTAGACATCCGTATCATATCCTCGAGGGGCTACCGAACTTATAGGAAACACTACAGTTTCTTAGAATTCTTATCGTGCGGCTTTGTTGATTTGAGAACTGAAACTTCTTATCTCTCGCAGATGGTGAGAACATGTGCTACCAGACGTGGCGGACGACCCCCATCGCCACCAGCTAGAGTCCGTGAACGCGGTTGTGGTAGAGCAGCAGGGGCAGTACCAGTTGACCCACATGTTGCTCCTGTTCAGGATCAGCCCCCAGTTGTTGAGGCTCCAACATCACCTACTCAGGCACCGGCAGCGCGCATTGTAATACCTGGTCTCTAGGAGACGTGGGCTCAGTTCTTATCCGTCTGCACCGGGTTAGCTCAGTTGGTATCAGCTACCACTACAGCGGCTACTTCTCAGACTGGGGGTGGTCTTGAGATCCCTGTAGCTCGCACTCCAGAGCAGGGTGAATAGGGTTTGCAGACCCCAGAGGCACCACCAGTTCAACTAGTTGCCCCTGTTCAGCCAGATGTTCCAGTTCAAGGTGATGGGGTACCAGTGATGCCAGATGACAAGCAGCGTCGTCTAGAGAGGTTCAACAGACTTTCACGTCCGACTTTTAGCGGTGTTCAAAGCAAGGATGCCTAGGGGTTTCTTGAGAAGTGTCGACGCATGCTCAGAACAGCAGGGATTTTGGAGACTAGTGGGGTATCTTTTAGCACTTTTCAATCTCAGGAGCAGCCTTCACCTGGTGGGAGGCATATGAGCGGCGTAGGGCAGCAGGGTCGGCACGGTTATCTTGGCAGGAGTTCTCCACTATCTTTTTGGACAACTGGGTACGTAGGTCACAGAGGAAGGATTACGCATGCAATTTGAGTTTCTTCGCCAGGGGGATATGCCTGTGAAGCAGTATAAGATGAGATTTATAGAGTTAGCTCGTTATGCTCTATGCATGGCCCAGACAGATCATGAGAGGATTAGACGATTTATGGACGAACTCATTTATCCCTTTCGTATTCTGATGACTCGAGAGAGGGTCCTGAGTCATACCTTTGAGGAGGCGGTGGAAATAGCCCGCGATATTGAGACGACTTGCCGTCTGGAGAGAGGAGAGGGATGCTAAGAGGCGTTGAGGTTCGGGCAGTTTAGTGGCGCTCCATCTAGGGGCCAGTTTCATCTGGGCAGAGGTCGTTCTTTTAGACCTCGTCAGTCAGGCCACCCTGAGTACAAAGAGCTTCTTCTTGGCGTGGCCGTCAAGGTCACCAGCAGGGCCAATCTTCACCCAGTGCCCTCCCATCTCAAAGTTCTGCACCCACTTCGTCAGCCCAGGGTTCATCTGCGGTGAGAGGTTCCCTTCAGTCCCCTTCTCCAGTTTTAGTCAGATGTTATGAGTGCGGGGAGTTTGGTAATGTGAAGAGACATTGTCCTCGACTTCATGGTAGTAGGTTTCAGTAGAGGGATCGGCCCTCCTCTTCTTCTCCATCTGTTTCAGCACCACCCTAGTCTAGTAGGGGTGGGGGTCATTCATCTAGAGGCCGCGCCAGGAGGGATAAGCGATCGACCGGTGGTCAAGCTCACTTCTATGCACTCCCGGATAGGAGAAATGTCATTGCTTCAGATACAGTGATCACAGGTATTATCTCAGTTTGCCACAGGGATGCTTCTATTTTGTTTGATCCAGGGTCTATATATTCTTATGTATCTGCTTACTTTGCTCATCATTTGGGGACTACCCGAGGGTGTCTAGCATTGCCTGTACATGTATCTACCCCGGTGGGTGATACTATTATTGTAGACCACATGTATCGGTCCTGTCTTGTTACTATTGAGGGTTTGGAGACCCAAGCTGACTAGCTGCTATTGAGCATGGTAGATATTTATGTTATTCTGGGCATGGATCTGTTCTCACCATTCCATGTAATTCTGGACTGTAATGCCAAGACAATCACTTTGGCTATGCCGGGTATCCTGGGGATTGTGTGGCGTGGTTCGACTGATTATGTACCCAGCAGGGTAATCTCTTTCTTGAAGGCCTAGCGGATGGTTGGGAGAGGATGTTTATCATATCTGGCATTTGTAAGGGATGTTGGAGCTGAAGCTCCTAGTCTTGATTCAGTCCCTGTGGTGAGGGAGTTTCCTGATGTGTTTCCAGTAGACCTGCCGGGCATGCCGCCGGACAGGGATATTGACCTCGATATTGATTTGGTGCCGGGCACTCAGACCATTTCTATTCCTCCCTATCGTATGGAACCAGCAGAGCTACAGGAGCTGAAGGAGCAGCTGCAGGAACTCCTAGATAAGGGGTTCATTCGTCCGAGCGTGTCTCCGTGAGGCGCACCAATGTTATTTGTTAAGAAGAAGGATGTCACAAATGTGCATTGATTACACACAGTTGAACAAAGTAACAATGAAGAACAAATATTCATTACCCCGTATTGAGGATTTGTTTGACCAGCTTCAGGGAGCAAAGGTATTCTCTAAGATTGATCTCTGTTCAGGCTATCACCACCTGAAGATTAAAGATTCTGACATTAGGAAGACAACTTTCAGGACGATATATGGGCATTATGAGTTTCTGGTTATGTCATTCGGGCTGACTAATGCCCCAGCAGCATTCATGCACTTGGTGAACAGTGTATTTTGGCCCCGTATCTAGATTCTTTTGTGATTGTGTTAATTGATGATATTCTTGTTTACTCGCATATCCAGGAGGAGCACGCGCATCATTTGAGGGTAGTATTGCAGAGGTTGAGAGAGGAGAAGTTTTATGCAAAGTTCTCCAAGTATGAGTTCTGGCTCAGTTCCGTGGCTTTTCTGGGACACGTGGTGTCTAGTGATGGTATTCAGGTTGACCCAAAGAAGATCGAGGCGGTGCAGAGTTGGCCTAGAACGTCCTCGGCTTCTGAGATTCGGAGTTCCCTCGGTTTGGCGCGTTATTATCGCAGGTTTGTTCAGGGTTTTTCATCTATTGCTTCGCATTTGACGAAGTTGACGCAGAAGAATGCCCCATTTGTGTGGTCTAATGAGTGCGAGGAGAGCTTCCAAATGCTCAAGTCATTATTGACTACGACTCCAGTGTTAGTATTGCCAGCAGCTTCAGGTTCTTATACGGTATATTGCGATGCTTCGAGGATTGGTATTGGATGTGTTCTGATGCATGAGGGTAGAGTGATTGCATATACTTCTCGGCAATTGAAGCCTCATGAGAAGAACTACCCTGTTCATGACTTGGAGTTGGCTGCTATAGTTCATGCTTTGAAGATTTGAAGGCACTATCTATATGGCGTATCCTGTGAGGTGTATACGGATCATCGCAACCTTTAGCACTTGTTCAAGCAGAAAGATCTGAATTTGAGACAGTGGAGATGGCTTGAGTTACTCAAGGATTATGATATTACCATATTGTATCACCGGGGGAAGGCCAATGTGGTGGCCGATGCTTTGAGCCGGAAGGCGATGAGTATGGGTATCTTGGCATAAATTCCACTTGGGTAGAGGCCCATTGTAGTTGACGTTCAGGCCTTGACCAATCGGATGGTGAGATTAGATATTTTAGAGCCCAGTCGGGTGTTGGCCTGTGTGGTTTCTCGGTCTTCTTTATATAATCGCATCAGGGAGAGCCAGTATGATGACCAACATTTGCTTGTCCTGAAGGACATGGTCCAGCATGATGATGCCAGAGATGTGACTATTGGTAGTGATGGTGTGTTGCGGATGTAGGGCCGAGTTTGCGTGCCCAATGTAGATGGGCTCTGGGAGCTGATATTAGAGGAGGCTCACAACTCGCGATATTCTATTAATCCGGGTGACGCGAAGATGTACCAGGACTTGAGGCAGCATTATTGGTGGAGGGGAATGAAAAAGGACATTGTGAGTTATGTGGCTAGGTGTCTCAATTGTCAGCGGGTCATATATGAGCATCAGAGATCCGGTGGTGTACTTCAGCAGATGGATATTCCAGAGTGGAAATGAAGAAGATTACTATGGACTTTGTGAGTGGTCTCCCTCGTACCTCGAGGAACTTTGATTCTGTTTGGGTGATTGTGGTAGACTGACCAAGTATACGCATTTCATTCCGGTGTGAACCACCTATTCTTCAGAGCGGTTGGCAGAGATTTTCATCCGTGAGATTGTGCGGTTGCATGGGGTTCCAGTTTCTATAGTCTCAAACAGGGGTACTCAGTTTTCTTCTCAGTTCTGGAAGACCTTTCATCTGGAGTTGGGCACTCAAATTCAGATAAGCACAGCTTTTCATCCTCGGACGAACGGCAAGTTCGAGCGTACCATTCAGATATTGGAGGACATCTTGCGTGCTTGTGTTATTGATTTTGGAGATTCTTGGGTTGAATTTTTGCCATTTGCGGAGTTTGCTTTTAATAATAGTTATCAGTCTAGCATTCAGATGGCATCGTATGAGGCTTTATATGGGAGACAGTGTAGATCTCCAGTTGGTTGGTTTGAGCCCGGCGAGGCTAGACTATTGGGGACAGAATTAGTTCAGGATGGCTTGGAGAAAGTGAATGTTATCCAGGAGAGACTTCGTACAGCTTAGTCGCGTCAGAAGACTTATGCGGATTAGAAGGTTCGGGATGTATCTTATATGGTAGGCGAGAAGGTTCTGTTTAAAGTCTCGCCTATGTAAGGCGTGATGACGTTTGGAAAGAAAGGGAAGATGAGTCTGCGGTTTATTGGAACTTTCGAGATACTCCGGAGGATTGAGGAGGTAACTTACATGCTTGCTTTGCCACCCATTTTGTCGGGGTTTCACCTGGTGTATCATGTTTCTATGATCAGAAAGTATGTTGGAGACCCATCTCATGTATTAGACTTCAGCACGATCCAGCTGGATGAGGATTTGACCTATGATGTGGAGCCAGTGGCTATTTTGGGTCGACAGGTTCGAAAGTTGAGATCAAAAGACATAGCTTTGGTGAAGGTGCAATGGAGAGGTCGGCCCGTAGAGGAGGCCACTTGGGAGACCAAGCAGGAGATGCGGAGCAGATATCCTGGTTTATTTGAGGCCCCAGGTATGTTTCTTGACCCGCTCGAGGACGAGCATTTGTTTTAGTTGGGGAGGATGTGATGACCCGACCCGTCTTCTTTTGTATTTTAGCCCCGTTATCCCCGTATTATGCTTAACCGTGTGTTTATATATGTGTTTGGTGATTTTGAGATGTTTTGGATCGAATTTGGTTAGAAATGAGACCAATAGTCTCTTTAAGGAAAGATTAAGTTGGAAAATTCATCCGGAGGTAGACTTGTGAGTTAGAGGGCTCGAAATGGATTTTGGATAATTTGACTAGTTTCGGATAGTGATTTGTGTGGGAGACAAAATGGAATCGAATTTGGAGGTCCCGTGTATCGGATAGTGATTTGTGTGGAGACAAAATGGAATCGAATTTGGAGGTCCCGTGTAGAATTATGCTTGAATTGGCTAAGTTCAATTTTTGGCAAATTCCGGTTGATAAGTGAGATTTTGATCTGGGAGTCGGAATGGAATCCCGAGAGTTGCAGTAGCTTTGTTAGGTGATTTTGGATATGTATGCAAATTTTCAGGTCATTCGGACTTTGTTTGGTTGGTCTCGGCATCGAATATGATTTTGGAGAGTTATAGTTTATCTTAGAGTTGAATTTGATGATTTCGGTGATTTTTGGTGTTTATATTAGTGTTTTTATGGCCCGAGCAAGTTTGAATGAGGTATTAAGCCTCGGGGTGATTTCGGATGGTTGACAGAAGGATTCGAAGTTGGAAAATGTTGCAGATTTTGAAGGTTCAGCAAATGCAGACAATTGTTCTATGCGATTGCAGGTTTGGCTCTGTGATCCCAAAGAAGGCCTGGCGGGGGTCTTGAGGTTTTTCAATGCGATCGCGTGTTCGTGGGTGCGATCGCGTAGGTTGAGGGCGTTGTGCTCTCTGTTCGCAGAGGCTTGTTTGCGATCACGTAGGTTTAGCAGGTGAAGCAGTGCGATCGCAGGGTTAAGGTCGCGTTCGCATAGGCCATTGGGGGAGGCCTGAGAAGTTGTTCTATGCGATCACAGGAGGAAGTTCGCGATCTCTTAGAGGAAAAGTCACCTGGGCAGTTAAGTTTTAAGGGTTATTTCATCCACGAGTTTCATATTATTTCCTCCCTTTTTACAATACCTTAAGAGCTCATTGATGGATTTTGAAGGGGATTTCAACGGGCAGAGATTCGAGGTAAGTCTCGTGGCCTTAATACGTCATTTTATTGAAGAATCAATCATTAATTCTCTGAAATTGGGTGTAAAAGTTGATGAACTAGGTCTTGAAATTTCAAATGAAAATTGGGAATTTGGAGGAGCAATTGGACTCCGATTTTGGTGAATTTTATATGTACGGACTCGTGGCGAGACGAGGGTTCTGAAAACGAAATTTTAATAATTTTTTGAGAAGTGGACCCGGGGCTCGTTTTGCCAACTTCGTTTTTTGGGTGTATTTCGAGTTATTTCGATTGGGTTATGTTCCATTGGCCTATTTTGACGTATTCCTATTGGTTTTTACCAGATTATGCATCCGCGGAGGTTGATTCTCGAGGGAAAGGCATTTCGAGCTAGCTTGCGGCTGGTTGAGGTGAGTAATGGGTGTAGATGATGACCCGAGGGTTTGAAATCTCGGTATATCACATGGTGACGCTATTATGAGGCTAGACACGCACTCCACGGCTAGTGCAGGGTCGTATATGTTGGAAATTGTGTCTCGGTACAATCCGGGAGATATATTGTACTATGTTGGCGATTGCTTCGCATACTATATTGATGATATCTGTGCTTGATGCTACGCTTGGGGCCTCTTGCCGACTTGTAGAATTCTTCAGGGATCGTTATCTCAGAATTTTCATGATTTGCATATTATTTGAAATCAATCCAGGTTTAAATACTATATTGCAAACTCAGCCATATTTATACGTTTTGAAAACTCAAATGATATTAAATGATATTTCGGGCTGACGAGTACTATCTCATTACTTTTTGACTGTATATTATTTTAAAAGGAAACAGTGGTAACTAAGAACACTGCGTATTTTATATGGAAACGGTGATAACTAAGGACACCACGTATTTTTAATGGAAATGGTGGTAACTAATGACACAATGTATTGTAATGGAAACGGTGGTAACTAAGGACACCGTGTATTGTGATGGAAACAGTGGTAACTATTGGCACTGTATGATATGGCACTTGGGCTGTAGGAGCCCCTCCAGAGTCTGAACCCCAAAACTGAGCGCGAGTACTTATATGGATCGGGCTGCACGTTCCGCAGTGTTCATGCATTGCATCTCATGCATTTATTTATTGTTGCTTATTCTGTATATCTCTAAGATTGGTACTGTATAGAACTGCTAGATAGTTTCATTTTGTGTTATTTCGTGCTTTCTTATCTTCGGGTTTTTATACATGCTTATTACTCGCTGAGCTGGTAGACTCACCCCATACTCCCTGCACCTTGTGTGCAGATCCAGATGCTCCGGAGGTCTAGCATTGTTGTTGTTGCTTATCCAGTTGCCAGAGTATTGAGGTAGCTGCCAGCGTACGCAGGACCGATTACTCTGATCATACCTATTATTCCTTGTTTTTTTTTCAGACATATGTATCATTGTTTTCAGACTGGTGTTCAGTATTCTTAGAGGCTCTGTACTCGTGACCCCAAGTCATGGGAGTTCTTGTTTAGTTCTGGTTCCCTATTCGTACAGTTACATTTATAAGTTATTTGGAGTTTATTGTTAAAGTTGCCATCTTTTTACGTAATTGCTTCGTGTTTGGGCTAAATCATTGTATTTGAGAAGGTGTTGGTCAGGCTTGCCCAGTCTCACGGCCAGGCGCCATCACAACCCGTTTGGGGTCGTGACATAGGGCCAAAAATCTCTCACCTCTTCTTTAAAAATGACCTCATTCTCTTCACCAAGAACTGTGATACCATAATAGAAACTCTCTGGGAGCTTAGCTGTAAGTCTAGTCAAAAGGTAAATAACATCAAGTCCAAACTTATCTTCTCCACAAATTGCCACCAAGATCAGGTAGATAGACTAGCCAGGATATCGACCATTAAACCAAGTTTATCTTTTGGTAGGTACCTGGGCTTTCCCATCTTCCACAAAAGACCCATCATAGAGACTATCAGTTTATCATTGACATTATGTAGACTAAGCTTGCTGGCTGGAAAACCTATTTCCTGAATATGGATGGGAGAAGTACACTAGCTAAATCATCTCTTGGGTGCATCCCTGGCCATATCATGCACTACATTAAGCTCAAAGCTCAGGTGTGCAACCAAATTGACAGAATTCAAAGGAATTTCATTCGAGTACCGTTGCAGCAAAAAGAAAAATGCACATTGTTGGGTAGAAAACTATGACCAAGCTTAAGAAAAGGGTGACTTGGGAGTGCAAATATTTAAAAGCAGAAACAGTGTCACCAACATTAGTCTGGCCTGGAGGATGTACAAAATATCAATGCCCTGTGGGCTAGAGTTTTGGCCACAAGCATTATACTAGCAGGAACCGTTCTAGGCACATTACCTCAAGGACTTGGCAAAATGTCAAAAATGGTTGGTCTCTTTATAGTAAGCTTACAAGGTGGGTAGTACACAAGGGGATAGAATTAACCTTTATGGTGACAGATGGATGCCTGATATGGAGACCCTTAGGAGCATTATCAGTGGTCCACTCAACAGAGGTGAGGAAAGCTTGAATATAGGCTCATGCTACACTGAGGGTCACTGGAACATATCTCTTTGGACCTCCCAGAAGAAGTAGTTACTATTATCAAATCCATATTTATTAATCCTAACTCTGAAAATCTGGATAGGATGGTTTGGAAAAAAATTGGAAGTGGCCTATTCTTAAACAAAACTCTTTATAAGAAGTCTGAACCATCATTAGGATCACAACTCTAGGAAAGATTTCTACTGGGTTTGGGGCCAAAAATTGCTAAACAAGATAAAATACTTTCTTTGGTTAGTAACACATGCTAGGCTCCTTACAAATTAATACCTCTACTCAAGAGCTATGAATCTTAACCATGTGTGCTTCTTCTGTAACAAAGAGGAAGAAACCATTAAAAACATGTTTCATCAGATGTGATAATGATAAGCAATGCTAGAAGAAGTTAGCTAAGAAAGACCAATCCAATCTCAACATCCCAAAACTTGTAATTAGCCAAATACACTGGGTTCACACTCTAAATAAGGTAAAGCACAAAGCCTTCAATGACATACTCAAATGGGGGCACTTAATCCCTTTCTTCCATTGGCAAATTTGGATAAGCAGGAACTGTTACACCTCATTTTTCTTAAAATAGGGATAAGGAGTTTATCTAATTAATGTTATATTATTCAAAATGAAATTATTATTTAATTAGAGTCACCACTTGGAATAACTATTATGGTGTCCCAAGTCACCGGTTTATTTTAAAATCCCAATTCGAGAAACTTGACTTTATTTATGATCCGTGAACACAGAAGATCGGATAAAAAGTTCTGTTAACCTTTGAGAAGGTGTGACGCACTCTCGAGATTTTTGATTTTAACACGATCGCTTAACAATTCATATTTGACTTAATTATCTGATTGCATGTTTTTGACCTATTGTGCATTTACTCTTTATACCACTTTTAATTATTTTAAACAAGTATGAAATTTATTTAAACAAGCTGCGGTATCGTGCACTTGTAGTTTTTGTACATATCACAAATCATGTGGCGTGAAATGTACCCACAATTTACAACATGTATACTTTATTATTATTTTGAAGTTGTAAGTTAAGTCATGCAAGTGTGCACTTGAATCATGATAACGCCACAGTAATCGTACTCATAGTCACGATGATTTCTTATTAATTGCGCCTAAACCTAGCTATGATGTTCATCTATTATTTATTTTCCTAAAGTTTGAGATTAATATGAAGTTCTAAGAGTTATGGAGTTTATTTAGGAAGAAACAAAATTAATTAGTTAAGACAGAGGTGGCTAGCCTATTTTCTTATCTATTTTCTGTTGGGCTTGGCAATTTATAATTATTTAAGGCTAATCAATTCAAGTGGATTCAGTGTAAATCAATATCATATGACCTTATTAGCCCAAATCTAAAAACCAACTGAAAGTCGAAACCAGCAAACTAAATTCACTTTAATTTAACCAATATCTAGTGTTTCATCAATTGATTTATCGACTTACATTAAAATATTGTCTAAATTATAACATGCTAAATTATGATAACATTTATACAAGCATACGATCAGAAAAAACTAACATGAAGCTAAGTTTTTGTTATAAAATAGAAGTCTATTTAGAGTGAATGTCTAAGAGTTTTAGCTTGAAGCTAAGTCATTCTCCTCCCTATAAATAGAGGTGCTCTCTACCATTGTAAATCACCCCAAGTATTAATAAGAATACTTCTCTCTCTCCCTATTCTCTCTCTATATTGTTCTTATTCTTGCATTATTGTTCTTGTCTTTATATTATTTCATAACACGTTATCAGCACGAGACTCTGCCGTCTCAAGAACCATTCTCGAGAAATCTGAGGTATTTCCCTCTTCCTAATTTAATTTTCTATTGTCTTAACTTTTGTTTGTGCAAGGCTTTGCTTCAAAGAAAGAATGAAGAAAGAAGGAAAAGAAACGAAAAAAAGGGAGGAAAAGAAACGAAAAACAAAGAGAAAAGGAAGAAAACATTGAAAATATAATTGGTATACCTTAAAGGTAAGTAACTTATTTTTCCCTTTCAAATTCTTGGAATTCTATAATCTAATTTTATATACAAACATAGACAACAAAGTTTGATTATAACTCTAATGGAGTTTGTAAGAAATTGTAACCACATGAAGTGGTAAAATCTCTATGTCCTGCCATGATTAAATTCATGTATGATTGTGGGCAAATAATTGAAAATCCGTCCCATTGAATTTGCTCCATTCCCTTTAGAGAATGTGGAAGCAGTATATGATAAGTCTGAAAGAAGACTAAAATATTACCATGAAGGTATCAATGAATGTGGACGTGGCAAAGAATTCCGTCCAATTGAATTTGCTCCATTCCCTTTAGAGAATGTGGTAGCAGTATGTGATAAGTCTGAAAGAAGACTAATTACCGTAAAGGTATCAATGGATGTGGACATGGCAATAGACGAAGTTATAATCGTCATTATTGTAGTAATGAGAACAATAAGGATTCTCAAAATAATCTTTCACTTTATGAAAGTAATATTTGACATGAGATTGTGTAAAGCACATGATCTTGATCCATTCCCTGAAGTGAATGTGATAATTGTAATAGAGCCCGTAAGTATGAACACGCTCTTGATGTAATTTTGGTTTATGTCTGACATTATGAAAAGAAAGTTCGTTGCTCTTGAAATTTCGGGCAAGAACTATATGATATGGGTGTTGGATACTTAAATCCATTTTGGATGCTATGGGTCTTGGAGACGCCATTAAAGACAGAAATAATGCATCCACCCAAAACTATGCTAAGGCCTTGTTTTTCTTGCGCCATCACCTTGATGAAGGTTTGAAACTATGCTAAGGCCTTGTTTTTCTTGCGCCATCACCTTGATGAAGGTTTGAAACTATGCTAAGGCCTTGATTTTCTTGCGCCATCACCTTGATGAAGGTTTGAAACTATGCTAAGGCCTTGATTTTCTTACGCCATCACCTTGATGAAGGTTTGAAGATTGAATATCTCACCGTAAAAGATCCATCTATCTTGTGGAATGGCTTAAAGAAGAGATATGACAACCTGAAGTTGGTCACTCTGCCACAAGCACGATACGATAAGAACCCAAAAGCAAATAGTTTATAAACTATATATTATCGTTGCGGTGAAAACGGGCACTGGTCAAAGGCTTGCCGTATACCATGAATTTTGGTTGACCTTTATCAAGCATCTCAAAAGAGTAAACGCCCTGAAACGAATTTTGTGTCTGACGACAACTTTGACATCACCCACTTGGATGTGGCAGACTTCTTTGAGCAACCCGAGGGGAAGATAGACCACCTAATCGGTGATGGATCCGTGATTAAAGAAGATGGAGCTATTTGATTTTATTTTACTTGTTTGTATTAGTGAATGAATAAACTAATAGCCATCAGTATTAGCTCGTATTAGTTAGTTCATGACATAATGTTAGTATTAGTTCTTTAGAATGTATCAATATGCTCAAATATCAATAATATTTTTACTTTCCAGTAGAGGTAATCGACTAACCTAAAAAACTAGTCGGTTATCTCATATTTCGCATAAAAACTGCAAAACAATCGATTGTTGATCATCAACAATCGATTGTCTTTAAAACAGTGTGTTCTGGAATTTTTCAAAAACAGTCAACAATCGATTGTCAATGTCTAACAATCGATTGTCGTTAGACAGTGTAATCTGGAATTTTTCAAAAATCATCCACAATCGATTGTCCTTGGCTAACAATCGATTGTCTTGAAACAGTGTGTTCTGGAATTTTTCAAAAATAGCCAACAATCGATTGTCTATGCATAACAATCGATTGTCTTAAGACAGTATGATCTGAAGTTTTTCAAAAATAACAAATAATCGATTGTGTGTGTTTAACAATCGATTGTCTATGTTCAAACAATCGATTGTGTGTGTTTAATAATCGATTGTCTTATGAAAAACGCTGAAAATTTTCAAACTGCAAAGTAATCAATTATGGATAACATATCTGTTTTTGTTAGTCAACTGTTAGCAGCAGATTTTGAAAATATTATGTGACACAAAAGAATTGAACTTGTTTATTCTTATGTTCTTGTATTTCTTTTATATGTCAAACCATGGGAAGTAAATTGATTGAAGGCTCCGGAAGAGCAACTGTAACTCTGCCCAAAGGCATGACGTTTATCTTAGAGAATGCAATATTCTCCTCCAAGTCTAAGAAGAACTTGTTGAGTTTTAAAGATATCATTCAAAATGGATATCATATTGAGACAATAGATGAGAATAATCTTGAATTCTTCATGAAAACGAGGCTGCCCATTTCGGTTTGGGTTCACGCCATTTTGCATGCAGCAATGCTAGTTCGTCGGCTGCCCACTTTGGTTTGGGTTCATGCCATTTTGCATGCAGCATTTTAGTTTGTCGGCTGCCCACTTCGGTTTGGGGTCACGCCATTATGCATACAACAATGCCAGTTCGTCTCTGACTGACGAATTGACACAAATATTCCCCGTTGCAATTGGTTTTGGGTCATGGACCCAATATATCCCATTTAAGAATCTTTGGATGAGCAGTATATGTGCCTTTAGCACCGCCATCCCGCACCAAAATGGGTCTGCAAAGAAGGTTAGGAATATATGTCGAGGTTGAATCGCCCTCCATTATTCGCTACCTCGAAACATTGACAGGAGATTTGTTCACTGCACGATTTGCAGACTGTCAATTTGATGAGACACTTTTCCCAAAATTAGGGGGAGAAGTTGGTGAAACCAAACGGGAAATTTTGTGGAAAAATGCATCATTATCTCATCTTGATCCACACACCTCTATTTGTGAGAAAGAGGCACAAAAGATTATCCATTTGCAAAGAATAGCAAATCAAATGCATGACGCATTTATAGATTTGAAAAGGATACAAAATCACATATCCTCGAAGTGAATGTGACAACATTTGATTCACGAATACATATTTATTATTGGAAGAATATGAACATGAAATTGGTATTAAATATACCACACTCACCCCTAGAAGGAGGTTTGAGATGATATATGGCATGAATGATCGTTGGTCACGTACCTATTGTACGCCAAAGTATTTTGGAAATATGACTATTAAAGGACAACGATAATGCAAGAAACATATCTTGCATATAAGTTTGACGTGACCATAATGGTATAACTTTCTCTTTAAGAAAGATATTCACCACATGGATGTTGATGAATCTGTGGTAGTACAAAATTAATTGAGAGCTCTAGAAGAGCCAATTATTACTATGTTGGAGAAACACAATTGAGTATTGTGCTGTAGTAAGTCTCAAAGAAACTTATTCAGTTTCCAAAGTACACACGAAAGCGATTGATTATATTGAGACTATAAATAAAGGAAGGCTTTGATATCTCCTATTACTACAACTTGTAGCGGGGTAATTTGTATATGAAAAGCTACCCGCTTTGTTCTCCATTTGTACTACACAAAAGAAAGAATGCCACGATAAAGTGGATATCTATTGGTATAAAAACCCATGTCATAATAAACCTGAAGTTTATTGATAAGTGCACATGTCATGGTGTAAATTTGAAGTTTACCAATATTGATAATATATTCAGTTGGCATTCGTGTTAGCCATTTCATTTTAAGTATGATGTGCAAATTAACATAGGTGAATATCAAAGAACTAGAAAGTTCTTTACGAATTCTCTTCTATCACTTGTTCTCATTAATGAACTGACCAACTAAAGAATTCGGGTTGATGCCCATAAATCCTGGAAATATCAAAGGTGAATATGGGCCCATTCACCTGCCATGTATACCACATATGATGCATCTATGATATGGTTACATGCGCAATTGTTATTGACCCGCAGCCTGGCCGGTGCTTGCGAGGTAAATTGCTCAGTAATCTAACTTCGAGCATAATTTCCAGATTTTCTACTCAAGACAGTTCATCTTGATAAGTTGGTTTATATCAAAGTTGGTTTAGCAAGATAATTATTGAGTGCTTCCACTTAATAGCTAAACTGTTTCTTATGAGAACAAAGTTATATATCAGTTGTATACGAGAGTATATTATATTCTCCTCTCACAAGTGGTTCAGGGTCAGGAACTAAATAATTTCATCTTATTATTAATGTGCTGTGTATATTGACATAATAATGCACAAAGATGATTTCCCAAAGTTGAGGAAACAAGTTAGCTTTTCTAACATGAGGGGGAGACATGATAAACACTTGAGAAAAGGTTACATGGGATGAATTATCATTTGTATATGTATATCCCCGAATATCATGATATGAACCTGAAGTTCATAAAAGGGATAATTCAATTGCAACATATTGCAAAGCATGCTATACGCATTTGCTGACCCAAAGAAAGTAACTAAATGGAAGAGATTCAATTCAAGAAGAATTGATTCCATATGAAAGACATGTAGTTTTGAACCTATAGTTCAAATGCTTGAAAGTATAAAGTCAAAGGTATGTATAGTCAGTTTTCGATATCTTATTTGTCTAGCATGACATGGAAAACTTGATATGCATCTAAAGTCTATTATATGGCTTATATGACTTAACTTGAAAGATTTAAGTTGCTTGAAGCATATGCAATTCTTGGTCTTGAAGTACCACATCCCAAGTACAATTTGTGTACATATGTATCTTGCTATAACTATAAGCATGATGGCATTGAGAATACATCTATGAAGATATTGAAGAGTCATTCCACGACATTATATGAAGATGTTCATATCTATCAAGAATGATGATTTCAAGGTGCGGAATATTTATTTAAGTCAATATGGTTGATTTATTTATCAAATCTCTATCAATGATCGTTTTGAAGATGATGCACAAGATTGGAATGCAAATGCTCAAGGATATAAATTGATGTACTCATTAGGGGGAGTTAATGCGCGTTGCACTCTTTTTCCCTTATAAGATTTTGTCCCACTGGGTTTTCCTTACAAGGTTTTTAACGAGGCAACCAATAGGCGCATATTCAAACATGTGTACTCTTTTTCCTTTCTTTAATTTTTCCCAATGGGTTTTGGTTTTAAGGTTTTATGAGGCACATTATTGAATAGACATTCAAGGGGGAGTGTTATAAAATAGAAGTCTATTTAGAGTGAATGTCTAAGAGTTTTAGCTTGAAGCTAAGTCATTCTCCTCCCTATAAATAGAGGTGCTCTCTACCATTGTAAATCACCCCAAGTATTAATAAGAATACTTCTCTCTCTCCCTATTCTCTCTCTATATTGTTCTTATTCTTGCATTATTGTTCTTGTCTTTATATTATTTCATAACAGTTTTAATATAGATAATTGGCGAAATGGCTTTCTGGCCACTCAAATTTGCGGCCGATTTTAAAATCGTTTTCGACTTTCTAATTTGAACACTTAAACTCATGAATCCCAAAACTAATAAATGCATTTTTTTCTTGACCATACGCGCGTGTATTACACATTCGCCAAAGTATCAATCTATCAGCAAATGATCAATAATATCAATACACGTCAAAGGCGGGAAATAAGAGCCAGCTATTTTGGGGTCCCCGTCTTTTACTCAAAGACCGACAAACCCTTCCCCCAATTTTCATCTTTTTCTCTCTCTGTCTAACCAAACCTTACCTCTCTTACACGATGGTCGAATTATTTGGTCCCCTCCATTAATCACTCCTAAAGCATACGATTTTGGTCCCCCCTCCTTTAATTAGAAGATGTTTGACTTTTCTTGGAAATTTCAGCTCATGTGAAGTTTATATCTGAAGGTTAGTTCAAAATTTTTGATGTCGATTTCATCTCTTCTTCTATTTTCTTGTGAAATAATGTGGGTAATGTTAATATTGTTTGTTAGTGAACAATATCTATTTATGCATGCTTATTTCTTCATCTGATATTAGGGAATTTGTATTAGGGTTTTTACATTTGGGAAAACACTCGAATCTTCAATTGTTTTGTCGTTTCCATCACTGATCTGGTATTTGGGGTTAAAAAATTAGGCCTTTTGTCTGCACGCACAAATTATGAAATCTTCACTTTATTTTAGGGCTTTGTATTTTTTTTCTTGAGTGATATGGCACATAAGGAATAAAAAATTAGGGCTTTTTTGTATACCCAAATATTCTTGTCTCCCATTTTCTTAAAGTTTATTGCTTTTTAGGGTTAAAGTGTATCTGACTTGTCCCCCTTTTTTATGTAGGTTTCAATGTCCATTTATGTGTAATTACAGTTTCATCACTTAGGGTGTTTAGTGGCCGACCCAATTCTTAGGTATGTAAATGGTCAAACTTGGCCCGTTGTACTTCAAGCATACATTGATGAACTTCATATAATTCAATTTCATGATTGGGCTAAGGATATAGGGTACTTAACAGTAGATAAATATGCATGTAAAGTTAACCAAAATGGAGCATTTAGATTTTTGAAATATGATGCTGATGTGTTATCTTTGTGTCAAGACCTTAAGGATTGGGATTTTATTGATGTCTATATATGTCACATAATTAATACAACATGTGTTGATATGGAACTAGATAAAATGTTAAGTAGTGGTGGTTTAAATGTGGACCCCACTGATGTTCAGCCCGCTGTTAATGAAATGCCACATGGGCAGACAACTGATTTTAATGCTAGGGCAACACAGTCACCTAACAGTTATATAAATATGGGTGATAACACTAATGGGAAGGGTAAAAAGAGGGTTGCAGTCATATCTTCTACTGAAACTTCTTCTGCAACTGAAGATTTTAGTGAAGATGAAGATGACTTCTATAACTTTCATATAGCAACTGATTCTGAGGGTGATGTTGAGGGTGATGTCCAGGGTGATGAGTTGAGTAGTGAGAGTGATAAACAGTATGAGGCTAATTTTGAAGATGATGATGATGATTGCTGGTGAGACCAGTGACCTAGAACCTGAAGTTGTTGCTTCTAGGCAGGCTAAAGTGAATGCAAATAGTAGTAAATTAAGGTCTTGTGAAGTTAATAATAAGGAGATACCTAGTGGACAAAGACCCTGGTTTTAAAATATTTATAAAAACAAGGAATCCAAATATGTTGGAAAGTTGGGAGGGAATGAGCAATATCTGGACAGTTCAGATTCTGGTGAATAACCACGACACATTCATTTTATGTAAGATAGCACAGAAGAATACTAAAACTCAATCATATCAGATGTTAGAAAGAGATTGACATAATGAATCAAAGAACAAATGAGAGAAATGGACCGTTCATTATAGCAAAATATTCTCTTTCAGATTATGGATCCTTCAAAGCAATTTGTACAGCAATAATTCTATGGAATTTGATTAACCCAAGACCGGAAAAACTCGCTTCGGCAACCTCACAAACTCGACTGAAGAACAACGAATGAGCAGTTAATACGGGACTACAAATAGACCTCAACTACCCGGAAAGCTTCGAAACTCAAGTGACTCGAACGGTGACTTCAAGCAAAGAGCCTGAACTCGTCGGTAGCCTTTGTTTTGACATGGAAAGAAAGGTTGTTTCGGGATGGTTTGGTGCTGATGTTTAGTGGTGTTTTAGAGTTGTTTCCAGGTGTGTTTGAGATTTTTATGGAGCTGTTTTAATTTGCAGGTGCGTTTTTGCTGAGTTTGGGGCTGTTTTTTGGTCATTTTTCAGCTGATTCGGGGCTTTATTTGGGGGTTGATTCGGGGTTGTTTTGGGGACAAGTTTGGCAGTGATTTGTGGATGGTTTTGTTTGTTGATGGGTGACTTTTTTGGGGTTGATTTGAGCTAGATTTTTATGCTAAAGATGGAGGTATTTTGAGAAGAAGAAGTTATTTTTCATGGTTGTTTGAAGGGTGTTTTGGCTGACGTTTTTGGCTAGTGTTTGGTATTATTTTCACGGGTATTTAAGGTGGGTGGTTATGGACTGACACAGGTGGTTAGATATGGAGTTTTATGATGGAAACAGTGGGTTTAAGGATGGCATTTCCATGGCTGTTTTGAAGCATTTTAATTGAGGTTTCTCACTGATTTTTTGGAGGATAAAAGTTGGCTTTTGGGGGTATTATGGTTGTGCTTTTTCAGATATGTTCTCTACATTCTTTTGTCTGTCTGAGGTGAGTGTTTAATAATCTGTAAGAGAGAAGCCCTTGAGAGTGGCCAAAAATGAGTGAATTGTGAGGCCATCCAAAGTGTGTGCAGGTGAGAAGCTACCAAGAAAAGTAAAAATTTGTTAGGAAGAATCTTTTACAGGTGGCCAATTGTGATTTTTTTGGGTAGTATTTTCTTTTCTTGATAATAAATAAGTAAAATAATCTCATCCTGTTAAAATAAATAAATAAATAAAAGGCAAGGTAAAATTACTATACTCAATATTTAATTCTTAAAGCCTCTTAACTTAAAAGTTGTATAATTTAGATAAAACTATATTTTTTGAAACTCTTCTTTTTTTTGCAAATAAAAATAAAATTAATAGTCTAAAAATGTAACTCTTTTTGTAGTTATGAATTGTCTCCAGAAAAACTATAAAAGGTAAAACAAAAGCTAATACATGTAAATTAAACTTAATTTATTTACATACTAAAAAATCAGGTGCTCACGGCATGTCCATATTTTCTTGAAAACATGAAAAGTTTTAAAATAAAGAAAAAATAAACGATATGACTAATTTTTTATCAAATCGTTATTCAAAAAGGGAAAGAAACACAAGAAATAAAAAGAAGAGTGCAATCAAGTCCTACTTTTGGACAGCCTATATATTCCGAGTTATAAAGGAATTATGTCGCATGTAATTTAAAGAGAACGATGGTATGATGAGTTCGAGAGTCGAGTGAGGTTCCATCGAGGCTCCGGTTTGTGGTCATGTTATTACATCAAAATCAAAATAAACTAAACAAGTCTATCAGCTTTGAATTAGAAGATTCCTATTTATAAATCTTCTAAAGCTTGATCTTGAATCTTGATTAGTTCTTCACATACACTCTGATATGAACCTTGATGCTTGCTAGCTGCAAGTGTTAGTTCATTCTTTTAAGGCTTCTTCTGATCAAAATGGGAAATGCAGTGCTCAGGACTTCAGTCATGTATTGAGCAGTCCATATCTTTTCATCTGCTTCTGCATTTTGAATTCACTTCTTTTCTTTTCTTTTTCTTTATTCTGGATTGAGACTTTTTCTTTTGGTCATCTCGAACCATATGCCTTGAGGTAAAACCTGCTCAGATACCAAAACAAACAAATGGACGAAATATTTTTTGCCCTAATTTTCACGATAATATTTTTATGAGTTATTTGTAACAATACTTTATACTACTTCATTATTGAAAGCTATAAAGGGGAGATTGGTGTACCGTGGGAAAACATCATTCATTGGGAATGTACCCTGATTATCTAAATAGTGCCTCAACTAAGTATTGGTGTACCTTATGTTAGGGAAATGCGATGACACTACTAGAAATTAGAGCTATGGCAACACTTTTTACTGCTACGGTTGTGGATCCGTTGCTATAGGTAGTCTATTGTTACGGTTTTAACCGTTACTAATAATTGTTAGAACTATCGAGACACTTAGTAAATGAACCATTGCCATAGTCTACAAGTCGTTTCTATAGAGGTATATATGGCAACATTTTATATTACCGTAACAATAAATCCGTCTACGGGAACGCGTATCTCTATTGTTACGGTTATTAATTCCCTTTTTTTTTCCACCCAAATTTTTAATGCCCGCTAAAATATTGGAAGGGCCCGCCATCTATTTTATCTTTTAGTTTTATACATGATAAAATATGGAATACACTAAACCCCTAAAAATAGCTAATTTCTCCTCCAAAATTGTTACGGTCTCCTCCAGTACTCCGAAAATTGCCTTCAAATACGATCAAATTAGTGAAAATCCGTCAAAATTCCAAAATATAGCGAATTAGAGAGCTCTTTGCGGGATTCAAGAGCTCTATTCGTGATTGGGATCGAGATTTGCGTCACTGAGCGCCTGATTCCGCTATTGATTTAGAGAGACCAACCTCAGCTTTTTAGGGCTTTTGTTCTTTTGCAGATAGTTAGCAATCATGTTCCTTCTGCGATAATTCATTTTCCTTCAATGATACCTCATTAGAAAATCGAGTCGAGGCCGCGCTATGCTACTGCTCTTCATAATCTCGTTCTCGGGCGAACTTGGTTGAGAAATCGAGTGGTAAGCACCTTTCTTCTCTCTGTATTTACCAATTGTATGAATCTATTTCTCAATTTGGACTACATGTTCTTGTTTTTTGCTGTATATATTGTGTCTTTGAGTTTGAATATGTGACCTGCTAGATCTCTGCTCCTTGAATATTCCCCACATATGTAATATCCAACAACTAGAAGATAAAGTTTTTCTTGCTTATGTAGTGGACTATTTGAGTTTGCAAGTGAAATTGCAAAAAAGGAAAAAGAAGCAGAAGTTTATGTTTGTTTTATAGTTATTTGGCTTTATGATGCTTATGATGCTTATTTTTTGCCGCCCTCTCTTATGCTACAACTAGTCTATGTATCTTGTTTCATTGATTAGTGAACACTGACTTACAAGACAATATATTTTTAACAAGCAGATTGTTTATAACTTCGTTGATTAGTGAACTGGTCATTAGAAAAAATTTATCTTCTATCACCCAAGACTATATAGAGATGGATGAAATCCCTCGACCTTTGGTTAGGAGTTTATATTTAAACCTTGTGAATGGAGAGAATTCTAGTAAGGAGTGTTTTCGTCTTCAGTGGACTTTACTTATGATACACAAAATAGTAATATGCGTCCAAACGCATGATTTCTAACTTTAACATTCTATATGCAGACTTAATGGACAGATTGCTATGACATAAAAGGGCAAGCTTAAGACACAATTTTTGTTTTTTGTTAAACATGATAAAAAGAATCTCTTCAGACTTTTCTTTTAACATATGATTTAATTCTACTATTGTTAATTAAAAAAATTATTTATTTAGTTGCGTGTTGTGAGACAAACAGATGATGTTACAACGCTTAGATAGAAAGATAAGAGGTATTTCTAAAGTTAAAATAAATGTTACAACTACAAAATAATACAAAATCCAAACACTTCAATAAGATATTAAAAACTAATGAAAACTAAGATTCAAATCACAAATCACAAGAATACAAACAGTTGGAATTCAGATTCTACATTAATGAAGTAGAAGAATAACTCTTAAAAAGGACGGGGAAGAAAAATTAGAAGTTAAAGAGAGGAAAGTAGTAGTTTGGTTGTTGCTGAGAGGAGCTTCTTTCTGGGCTTTGATGTGTTAATAACTGGTGGCATGCACTAATTGTCTTAGGTAAACAAGGCAATAACTAAGAGCCATTAGTTTGAGTAGATTGAAAAAAATGAGACCATATTTAACTTCTTTAGTTTCTGACTCAATCTTTCAACTTGAGGTTTCAGTCTTGCTGCTTCCTCAGACAACTCTTGGTTTGTTTCTGCTGGTCCTTGAATGCTTGTTGCTTTTCTGCTTGTTTTTGTTTCTTCTGATCATGGGACATGAGCATCCAGGTCGGGCAAGATTATATGGACGAGGAGTCAACAAAACTTTCTTAAAAAAGAAAAAGGGAGATTTTGGATCCTCTGTAAATGCTATTGATTAGAGAATGGAACAAAAAATGAAGGAAATGGAAGAGAGGATGCAACGAAAATTGTTGGAAAAGCTCAATGCACAAAAGGAAAAATTGCTAGAAGAGCTCAATGCACAGAAGGATTCTATGGAACAAGATATTACGATGAACGTCATTACACGACTTCAACATCTCAACCCCAATTTAAGACTTGACCCTGACATACTAATGTTCAGTGCTTGTGCACCTGGCGAAGCTGCTTCTGCACAACAAGGTGCTATTCAACCAATCAATTGTCCATCCGCTAGCAGTAACAACCAAGGTTAGTCCGTATCATATTGATTCCTTAATGCTTCATATTCTTTCTCTAGTTGTTTAGTCTTCCATCGTGCACGACGATTATGAAACCATATTGCAATTTGGCGAGGCTACAGACCAAGTTCTTTAGCAAGCTGAATTTGGTTTTCTGTAAGTCTCCTCTTCTTCTGTGCTTGATGAAAATACTCTCCCAATTCATCAGCTTCATTCTCATCTTGATCGAATGAGTCAAAGAATGACCTCTTCCCTCCATTAACACTACCGAAACTTACCATAGAACTAGATCCTGAAAAATAAATGGCCACAAAACATATTACATGGTACTATTATGGTTTAATTTTGAAAAAGTTCCAATCAAATGAATCCATTTGACACTATTCTGAAATTTTGAACACCATTCAATAACTTGACTTTTCTTTGCAACAACATAATACAACAAGAGAACTGGTTTAATTTTGTGATAATAGGAGTACTATTAGAGTGCAGTGAACCTAAAATGAGATTTTTGTGTATATTGGCTTTGCTTTTTGGTATTATGAAATATTTCTATCTGAAGATTTTGAGCTTTCTTCATTTTTTATTGAGCACTCCTAGGAACATTAAGAGGGATAAAAACCAGAGAACCTCTTCGGTCGGTGGGATTCCCTAAGCAACCATTTTTCTTGGTATCAGTTTGTTTAGTTTGAAGGAAGGTCTCTATTTCAGACCTGAATTTTTCTACGATTGAGCTTTTATCACCTTGATCATATTGAGGTTCCACTTTTGTCTGCATTCATTCATCAAGCCATGCTTCAGAAATGTACAGAATTAGTTGATCGACGTTATTCGTTTCAGTCCAATCCTTGTCAGATTTCTGTCTTATAGAATGAATCTCTTGTTCATAATGTCTTATTACCCAAGCAAACTCATCACAGAGGTCTTCCAGAAGTTGTTGCGATTTTTTCTCTTTGTCCCTTTCGTTCAAAGCATTAGCAAGAGATGTTTTCACCACATACAGCTCCCTAGCTAGCCTCTGATGCAGGGTCTCTGAGCGCTTTATTAGTTTTCTTTCGTCTTCCAATTCATCTTTGACAGATTGAATAGCAGAATTAATCCGATCTTGCTCCTTACTTTTTCTTACCAATTTTTCCTCTATTATCTGCTTCATCTTCATGCCTATGCACTTGCTGATGTCGCACCAAGTTCTTGATCTGGACACGAGCATGATCTAGTTATTTCTTTAATGCTTTCACGAGTGACATGTTGGACGCGTGCTGCTCTTCCAGGCTCCAGATTTGATTAAGTACTTTTAGTAGTTCCGTCGATGTTTTTAGGCTGTAAATTGCCTCTCCAATTCTCCCTTTTAAATCTATGGAACTAGTTGGTGTTGCTGCAGCATTGTAAGGTGCAATCTAAAAGAATATACATGTGAAGCTTTAGATGCATTATTAGGAAAGAATTTACAAGATAATATCCTTTTCTGATAATGAAGAATTCACAAGTATTATCCTTAAAAAAACAAGTTATTGAGTGATGTTCTCGTTCGTTGTACTTTCTCTGTATCATCTACCAATCTAAGTATTCTTTTTGGTTTACCTAGAAGCACATCACAAGTCGAGGATTTGGTTTCTTGAGATATCTTTGTATATTATAAAACTTTGTACTTACTAGGACGGTACATAGATTTTAGTTTTGCTCTCTTAGTTGCAAAGGATGGAGTGTGTGCAATAAGTTCAATTGAGCCAAAAAAAGACAGCAGTAGAGCTAAGTATATATTAATGCATGTGGTTTATGCAACAACCCGGCCGGTCATTTTTAGAATTTATGTCCCGTTTCCCTATTAACTGCTTCCTTATGTTACATTAACGATATTGGGTGCGTTAGAATTAAATTAGTTTGATTTTGATAAGAAATGAGACACGTAGTCTTTTTTAAGAAGGCTTAAATTTGGAAAAGTTAACCGCGCGTTGACTTATGAGCTAGAGGGACCGGATATGAATTTTGATGGTTTGGTTAGATGCGGGAGATGATTTGGGACTTAGGAGTGTGTCCGGAATATTTTTGTGGTGACCAATGTAGAATTAAGCTTGAATTGACGAAGCTAGTATTCTGGCGATTTCCGATTGATCGGTGAGATTTTGATCCGAGGGTTGGAACGGAGTTCCAGAAGTTTCTGTAGCTTCGTTGTGTGATTTGGGATATGTGTGCAAAATTTCATATCATCCGGACGTGATTAGGTTTGTTTTTGATTAAATGCGAGTTTCGAAAGTTTTGGTTGAACTTAGGCTTGAATCCGTTGAGGATTGGTGATTTCTGTGTTTTTGGATGTGTTTTATGATTACAACAAGTTCATATGATGTTTTAATAAGGTTTTTCACTTTTGGTTGAGGTCCCGGGGACCTCTGGGTGATTTCGGATAGCTAACGGGAACTTTTGGAGTTGGAAAATTTCATAATCGACGAAGTTGTAAATGAGTGCGCACACGACCTCACTTTAAACGATCATATCTCCAGTTATACAAGGGGTTGGGTGATGCAACCTATCATATTAAAGATCTCTGAGTCTAGTTTGTAGCTCTTCAAACCGTCCGTCATTTGGACATTCCAATACAAAGTTATGATTAAATTACGAAAGGCTGGAAAATGTGAGCCTGTGTTAAATCTGCGACCGCAGAACCCATCGCCGATTGCACTCTGCGGTCCCATTTTGGCCGCAGATTGGGCCAGTGTAGCCCATTTTTTGGTGTCAAATCTGCGATACATTCTGCGCATCGCATGTTCATTCTGCGGTCCGTTCTGCTACAACAGACCGGACTTCGGTTTGTTAACTTCCCACTTTTTATAACCCGACCCCATATCGATATATATGCTTTGGGGGTCATTTTGGGGTGATTTTCTGAGCATTCTAGAGAGAGGTGAGAGTAATTTAGTGAGAGAAGGAGGAGCCCAACATTTAAATCATCCAAATTTTGAATCAATCTTCAAGAATCGAAGAACCCAATCATAAGTATTTCATCAAAGAGGTAAGGTTCTATACCCTAGTCTTCAGTCTCGTTTTTGAACGATTGTTGAGTAAGCATTCATGTGATAACTAGGGATAAGTCGCTTCTAGTCATTTTAAGACAATAATATGGGATTATCATCAAATATCCTAACTAGATTACTCATTTTGGAGTGAAATCCAAAGGTTTGATCCTAGGGATTTGAAATTGTCGGATTATTGTCGGATTTTGGTAAAATTTTGTATGGTTAGACTCGTGAGAGTGCGGGGTTTCTGGAAATGTTAAAAGTATTCGATTCCGAGACAATGGCCTAAGGGGATTTTGGTTATTTTACCTATTTCCGCGTTTAGCTTTAATTTTAACAGTATAATTAGTTAGTTGCGATGTTATTTACAATGTGATTGGTTTGGATAGATTTGGGCCACTCGGAGTCGGATACTCGTGGCAGGGGCATTGTTTGTTAGCAGTTTTGTACCAATTCGAGGTAAGTGGCTTGCCTAACCTTGTGTGGCGGACCTCTCCCCTTAGGATATCTTTGATGAGTTTAAATGCCTTGTGCGCGAGGCTACAGGCGTGTACTTGTGCTAGTTGTTGAAAATTCACCTTACTTGGCTTCTTTAGACCGTGTTTCATCACATATTCAATTTTTAAAAATGCAACTTCACTTGTTTTGACTTAGGGAAAGCATGTTAGTAAATTATTTGCTCTATTTGACTAAATTAAAATATTTGTCTTTCTTGTGAAGCATGCTAGACTCCAGGGAAAGCATGTTAGTAACTATGGGACGGCATCCCGGGAGCTCCCCCTGTTCGTACTTTGTTCTGAGACTTGGAAGTGCGGGATACCAAGAGATCCCCGGCACTGAATTATATAACTGGAGGATACTAAGAGATCCCCTGTACAGGACTGATTAACTGGGTGATACTAAGAGATCCTCGGGATACTTGCAGATTCCTTCTGTATATGATGAGGATACCAAGAGATCCTCGGGATACCAGGAGATCCCCGATTGACAAATAGCCTGCAGTTATTGTTCTTGTTTGTAGAATTGTATCATAGCCTGTTCAGTTCATCTTATTATTTTCATTAGATATTCGAGATTTACTGTATTCCTACTGTTATTCCATTTCATATTTATTCTTATGTTTACCTCAGTAGGGGCTTCGACCTTCCACGTCACTACCCTACCGAGGTTAGGCTTGGCACTTACTGAGTACCGCTGTGGTGTACTCATGCTACTCTTTTGCACACTTTTATTGTGCATATCCAGGTGCATCCGGTCATGCATATCATCAGTGAGTTCGAAGCTTGCTATCAGAGACTTGAGGTAGCATCCGCAGACCAAAGAGTCTCTGTCCTTTATATCTTAGTTAGTAGCATTATTCCTTATTGTTTCTATTGTGTTAGACTTTTCAGACATTAGAGTTGTATTTACGTTCTCTTAGACCTGTGTTGCCCATGGGATTTCGGGTTTTGGTATGTTATCTTTCAGAAGAGGTGTGTACAGTGTATGTGCCAAGCGGCACTGTATACATTTCATGTTCTATTTAGTGATTGTTATTGTTTTATTTCCGCATTGTTAAATTTCGCAATGTGTTAAGGCTTACCTAGTCGCGAAGACTGGGTGCCGTCATGACAGGTTCACAATTGGCAAACTAGGATCGTGACAAGTTGGTATCAGAGCCCTAGGTTCATAGGAGTCATGGGACACAGGCCGGTTTATTAGAGTCTCACTGATCTGTACGGAGACGTCTGTACTTATCTACGAGGGGCTATGTCACTGTTTAGGAAATAATCTCTACTTTATTATGTTTCCTTGTAATGCGATATTTTTGAAACCTATTATAAATGTCTGTCTTTCTATTCTCTCACAGATGGTGAGGACACGCACGACCCAGGACGATCAGGCACGCGCACCCCCTCCTGTGGCCGGTCGGGGCAAGGGTCGTGGACGTACGCGTGGTGCAGCCAGAGCAGCTGCGCGAGCTGCAATCGAGGTGCCACTAGTGGATCCAGCCAGGACTCAGGCACCTGACACGCCCACTGCCACCACAACTCCAGCTGTTCAGGAGGCATTGGCACAGTTTATGAGCATGTTTACTACGCTGTCACAGGCAGGGTTGCTTCCCCTTCCTGCAGCAACGTCCCAGGCCGGGGAAGGAGCGTAGACTCCCGTAGCCCGTACTCCGGAGCAGAGGGTGCATATGAGACATGTTCCAGATATTATTCCCGTCAAGCCTGCAGTACCGTATCAGCCCGAGGATGGGGGACCTGCTTCTGAGGATGAGCAATGTAGATTGGAGAGGTTCAAGAAATATGACCCTCCCGTTTTCAGTGGAGTATCCACGGATAATGCTTTGGGGTTTTTGGAGGATTGTCACCGCATTTTTCGCACATTGGGTATTACTACCTTGAGTGGGGTTTCTTTTGCAGCTTTCCAGCTTTGGGGAGCCACGTATTACTGGTGGCGCACCTTTGAGTTAGATAGTCCAAATGAGGCTGCCTCCCTGACTTGGACTCAGTTTTCAGATATGTTTCAAAGGGAGTTTTTTTCCCCAGAGCCTCAGAGATGCATGGCGTGCGGAGTCTGAGCATTTGTGCCAGGGCCCTATGACTGTCTCTGAGTATGCCATCCGTTATACTAGGTTGTCCAGACATGCACCGGTTTTGGTGGCTACTGTTCGTGAGAGGGTTCGCAGGTTTATCGAGTGTCTTATTCCTCCTATCAGATCTAGCATGGTGCAAAGTTGGAGATGGATATACTCTATCAGCAGGTAGTGAGCATAGCCAGGAGGATAGAGGGTATGCTTGCTAGGGAGCGAGAGGAGAGAGAGGCCAAGAGGTCTGGAGAGTCTGGTCATTTATCTAGTACCCGTACTTCAGGAGGAGGACGTCATGGTAGGCGTTATACGGTTCGCCTAGTTCACTAAGCTCTTCCTTAACTCATCAGTACTCCAGCTCCTCCCAGATCTCAGGAGCTTTATTATGCACCTCCAGTTTCTAGTGCGCCTCATGTGCGGGGTACCTCCAGAGGTTAGTCTAGTAGGGGTGGATCCAATCAATCACAGCCACCGCGCCCTCCCAGAGATTTTTATGAGTGCGGGGATGCCCTCCATGTAGTGAGGGATTGACCTAGGCTCGGGAGGAGTGCACCCCCACAGCAGTCTCAGCAGCAGCGTGTCCAGCAGGATTCTCAGGCCATTGGTCCAGCTCCAGCTGCCACCCAGCCAGCCACGGGCGGAGATCGGGGGGATAGAGGTCACCCTCGAGGGAGGGGCCAGGCCAGTTTTTATACCATTCTTGATCATGCCGAGGCTGTCGCCTCCGATTCTGTTATCACAGGTATTATATTTGTTAGTCACAGAGAGGCATCGTTCTATTCGATCCAGGCTCTACTTATTCTTTTGTGTCATCTTATTTTGCTCCATATTTGGGTATAGCCCGAGAGACCTTGAGCTATCATATATATGTGTCTACTCCCGTGGGATATTCCCTTGTTGTGGATCGCGTATATCGGTCATGTTTGGTTACTCTTCGTGGTTTTGGACCAGGGCAGATCTTTTATTACTTGATATGGTTGATTTTGATATTATCTTGGGCATGGACTGGTTGTCACCCCAGTATGCTATTCTTGATTGTCACGCTAAGACCTTGACACTAACTATGCCAGGTATTATGTGTATTGAGTGGAATGGTACTTTTGATCACACTCCCAGCAGAGTTATATCTTTTTTTAAAGCTCCTCGTATGGTTGAGAAGGGGTGTGCCACATATTTAGCCTATGTAAGAGATGTCAGTGCTGATACCCCTTCTGTTGACTCTGTCCTAGTAGTACGGGATTTCCCCGATGTGTTCCCAGCTGATCTTCCGGGCATGCCGCCCGATCGGGACATTGATTTTTGTATTGATTTGTTGCCGGAAACTCAGCCCATATCTATTCCTCCTTACCGTATGGCTCCTCCTGAGTTGAAGGAGTTGAAGGATCAGTTAGAGGAATTGCTTGATAATGGTTTTATTCGACCCAGTGTTTCACCATGGGTGCTCTTGTCTTGTTTGTAAAGAAAAAGAATGGTTCTATGCACATGTGTATCGATTATCGTCAGTTGAACAAAGTTACAGTGAAGAACTGATATCCTTTGCCTCGTATTGATGATCTATTTGACCAGCTACAGGGCACACATGTATTTTCTAAGATTGATTTGCACTCAGGCTATCACCAGCTAAAGATTCGGGAGCCGGATATCCCGAAGACTGCTTTTAGGACTCGGTATGGTCATTATGAGTTCCTTGTCATGTCATTTGGGCTAACCAATGCCCCAGTAGCTTTTATGCATTTGATGTACAGTGTATTAAGGCCATATCTCGACTCGTTTGTCATTGTTTTCGTATGATATCCTTGTATACTCCCGGAATCGGGAAGATCATGGGCAGCACCTAAGGACAGTGCTTCATACCCTGAGAGAAAAGAAATTATATGCAAAGTTCTCATGATGTGAGTTTTGGTTGAGTTCTGTGGCATTCCTAGGCCACGTGGTATCAAATGAGGGCATTCGGGTAGATCCGAAGAAGGTGGAGGTCGTGCAGAGTTGGACCAGGCCATCCTCAGCTACAGATATTTGAAGTTTCCTTGGCCTAGTGGGGTATTACCGTTGTTTTGTGGAGGGGTTCTCGTCGATTGCAGCCCCTCCTATGACTAGATTGACCCAGAAGGGTGCTCTTTTTCGCTGGTCGGACGAGTGTGAGGCGAGCTTCCAAAAGCTCAAGACGGTTTTGACTTCGGCCCCTATTCTGATTTTTCTTACTGGTTCGGGGTCCTATACAGTTTATTGTGATGCCTCACGAGTTGGACTTGGAGCGGTGCAGATGCAGGATGGTAGGGTGATTGCCTACGCGTCCAGACAGTTGAAGGTAAATGAAAAGAACTATCCTGTCCATGACCTTGAGTTAGCTGCTATTGTTCACGCCATAAAGATATCGCGTCACTATTTTTATGGTGTTCCTTGTGAGATTTACACGGATCATCGTAGTTTGCAGCACTTTTTCAAGTAGAAGGATCTGAACTTGCGCCAGAGGAGATGGTTGGAGCTACTGAAGGATTATGATATTACTGTTCTTTATTACCCGGGCAAGGCCAATATGGTAGTCGATGCCTTGAGTCATCGGGCATAGAGTTTAGGGAGTTTGGCATATTTACCAGCTTCAAAGAGACCTATGGCGGTGGATGTTAAGGCCTTAGCCAGTCAGTTCATGAGATTGGACCTTTCAAAGCCCAGTCGAGTTCTAGCCTACGTGGTTTCTCGGTCTTCATTTTTTGATCGTATCAGGGAGCAGCAGTATGATGATCCTCATTTTCTTGTCCTTAGTGACACAGTTTAGCATGGCAATGCTAAGGATATGGCTATTGGAGATGACGGGGTATTGAGAATGCAGGGGTGGATCTGTGTGCCCGATGTTGATGATATTTGGGAGTTGATATTTACTGAGGCCCATAGCTCGCGGTACTTCGTCCATCCGGGTGCTGCGAAGATGTATCAGGATCTGAGGCAGCACTATTGGTGGAGGAGGATGAATAAGGACATAGTGGAGTTTGTAGCTAGATGCCTCAACTGTCAGCAGGTAAAGGCTGAGCACCAGAGACCGGAAGGGTTACTCCACCAGATGGAGATTTCGGAGTGGAAATGGGAGAATATCACTATGGATTTTGTGACTGGTCTCCCTCTGACGGCGAGCAAATTTGATTTTATTTGTATGGTTGTGGATCAGTTGACCAAGTCCGCTCATTTCATTACAGTGTGTACTTCTTACTCAGCGGAGCGGTTATCAGGGATTTATATCATGGAGATTGCACGTCTGCACGACATTCCAGTTTCTATCACCTCATACAGGAGTTCAGTGTTTACATCACGGTTCTGCAGAGATGTCCAGCATGATTGGGGTACCCGGGTGACCTTAAGTACAGCTTTTCACCCTCGGAAGGACGGACAGTTCGAGCACACTATTCAGATTTCTGAGGATATGCTCTATGCGTGCGCGATTGAGTTTAGAGGGTCTTGGGATCAGTTCTTTCCATTGGCGGAATTTGCTTATAATAATAGTTAAAAAATCTAGCATTCAGATGGCCCCGTATGAGGCTTTATATGGTAGGAGGTGCAGATCTCTGGTGGGTTGGTTTGAGCCGGGTGGGCGAGACTATTGGGTACAGATTTGGTTCAGGATGTGTAGGAAAAGGTCAAGTTGATTCAGGATCGACTCCATACAGCCCAATCCAGATAGAAGAGTTATGCGGACCAGAAGGCTCGTGATGTTTCCTTTATGGTTGGTGAGCGGGTTCTACTTCGTGTCTCGCCTATGAAGGGCGTTATGAGATTTGGGAAGAAAGGGAAGTTGGCTCCGAGGTTTATTGGCCCTTTTGAGATATTGAAGCGTGTTGGAGAAGTTGCATATGAGCTTGCCCTACCTCCCAGCTTGGTAGGAGTTCATCCGGTATTTCATGTCTCGATGCTCCGGAGATATCACGGGGACCCGTCGCACGTGTTGGATTTCAGCTCAATCCAATTGGACAAGGATATGTCCTATGTTGAGGAACCAGTGACAATATTGGACAGCAGGTCCGAAAGCTCAGGTCAAAGGAAATAGCTTCAGTAATATATGCGCAACCGATATCCTCATCTTTTCACTACTCCGGGTATGTTTAAGTGTGGGAGAATATAACAACCGGGCCGGTCGTTTTTAGGATTTATGTCCTGTTTCCTTATTAACTGCTTCCTTATGTTTCATTAATGATGTTGGGTGCGTTGGAATTTAATTGGAGTGATTTTGATAAGAAATGAGATACTTAGTCTCTTTTAAGAAAGCTTAAGTTGAAAACGTCAACCGAGCATTGAATTATGAATTAGAGGGACCGGATATGAATTTTGATGGTTTGGTTAGATGCGGGAGATGATTTGGGACTTAGGAGTGTGTCCGGAATATTTTTGTGGTGACTGGTGTAGAATTAAGCTTGAATTGGCGAAGCTAGTATTCTGGCGATTTCCGGTTGATAAGTGAGATTTTGATCCAAGGGTTGGAACGGAGTTCCATAAGTTTCTGCAGCTCCGTTGTGTGATTTAGGATATGTGTGCAAAATTTCAAGTCATTCGGACGTGTTTCGGTTGGGTTTTTGATTAAATGCGAGTTACGGAAGTTTTGGTTGAACTTAGGCTTGAATCCGTTGAGGATTGGTGATTTCTGTATTTTTGGATGTGTTTTATGATTATAACAGGCTCATATGATGTTTTCAGAATGGTTTTCACTTTTGGTTGAGGTCCCGGGGACCTCGGTATGATTTCGGATGGCTAACGGGAACTTTTGAAGTTGGAAAATTTCATAATCGACAAAGTTGTAAATGAGTGCGCACAAGAACTCACTTTAAAAGATCATATCTCCAGGTATATAAGGGGTTGGGTGATGAAAAACATCTCATATTAAGGATCTCTGAGTCTAGTTTCTAACTCTTCAAGCCGTTTGTCATTTGGACATTCCTACGCAAAGTTATGATCAAATTACAAAAGGATGGAAAATGTGAGCCTGTGTCAAATCTGCGACCGGAGAATCCATCGCAGATTGCACTCTGCGGTCGCATTTTGGCCTCAGATTGGGCCAGTGTAGGCCATTTCTTGGTGTCAACTCTGTGATACATTATGCGGACCGCACGTTCATTCTGTGGTCCATTCTGCTACAGCAGACCCGACTTCGGTGTATTAACTTCCCACTTTTTATAACCCGACCCCATATCAATATATATGCTTTGGGGTCATTTTGGGGTGATTTTCTGAGCATTCTAGAGAGAGGTCAGAGCAATTTAGAGAGAAAAGGAGGAACCCAACATTTGAATCATCCAAATTTTGAATCAATCTTCAAAAGTCGAAGAACCCAATCACAAGTTTTTCATCAAAGAGGTAAGGTTCTATACCCTAGTCTTCAATCTCGTTTTTGAACGATTGTTGAGTAATAATTCATCTGATAACTAGGGATAAGTCACTTGTGGTCATTGTTAGACAATAATATGGGATTATCATCAAATATCCTAACTAGATTACTCATTTTGGAGTGAAATCCAAAGGTTTGAGCCTAGGGATTTGAAAAAATTGATTTGATGTTTTGGAGGCCAAATTGTTGTCGGATTTTGGTAAATTTTGGTATGGTTAGACTTGTGAGAGTGCGAGCTTTCTGGAAATGTAAAAATTATTCGATTCCATGACATTGGCTCGAGGGACATTTTGGTTATTTTACCTATTTTCCCGTCTTAGCTTTAGTTTTAACAGTATAATTAGTCACTTACGATGTTATTTAGAATGTGTAATTGGTTTGAATAGATTTTGGCCACTCGGAGTCGGATACTCGTGGTAGGGGCATTGTTTCTTAGCAGTTTTGTATCAATTCGAGGTAAGTGGCTTGCCTAACCTTGTGTGGGGGACCACTCCCCTTAGGATATCTTTGACGTTGTTTAAATGCCATGTGCGCGAGGTGACGGGCGTGTACTTGTGCTATTTTTTGAAATTCACCTTACTTGGCTTATTTAGACTGTGTTTCTTCACATATTTAATTGTTAATAATGCAACTTCACTTGTTTTGACTTAGGGAAAGCATGTTAGTAACTTATTTGCTCTATTTGACTAAATTGAAGTATCTGTCTTTCTTGTGAAGCATGCTAGACTCCAGATTTTTCTTGTTGTTCACACTTTACTACTTTCTGTTAAATATTGGTTTGTTGTGGTGTATTTACTATTGGGACTATGGGACGGCATCCCGGGAGCTCCCCATGTTCATACTTTGTTCCAAGACATGGAAGTATGGGATACCAAGAGATACCCGGCACTGAATAATATAACTAGCGGATACTAAGAGATCCCTAGTATATGACTGATTAACTGGAGGATACTAAGAGATCCTCGGGATACTTGGAGATCCCTTGTGTATATGATGAGGATACCAGGAGATCCTCGGGATACCATGAGATCCCTGATTGACAAATAGCCTGTAGTGATTGTTCTTGTTTGTAGAATTGTATCATAGCCTGTTCCGTTCTTCTTATTATTTTAGTTAGATATTCGAGATTTACTGTATTCCTACTATTATTCCATTTCATATTTATTCTTATGTTTACCTCAGTAGGGGCCTCGACATTCCTCGTTACTACCCAACCGAGGTTAGGCTTGGCACTTAGTGAGTACCGCTGTGGTATACTCATGCTACTCTTCTGCACACTTTTTTTGTGCAGATCCAGATGCATCTGGTCAGGCGTATCATCAATGAGTTCGGAGCTTGCTATCGGAGACTTGAGGTATACTGCTGCATTCGGAGACCTGAGAGTCCCCATCCTTTCTATCTTAGTTAGCAGCATTATTCCTTATTGTTTCTACTGTGTTAGCTTTTCAGACATTAGAGTTGTATTTAAGTTCTCTTAGACCTGTGTTGCCCGTGGGATTCCTGGTTTTTGGATGTTATCTTTCAGAATAGGTTTGTACAGTGTATGTGCCAAGCGGCACCATATACATTTCATGTTCTATTTAGTGATTGTAATTGTTTTATTTCCGAACTGTTAAATTTCGCAATGTGTTAAGGCTTACCTAGTCGCAAAGACTGGGTTCCATCATGACAGGTTCACAATTGGTGAACTAGGCTCGTGATAGTTAGAACACATAAATCCAATATTACTATAATTGGTCCTTTGGTTCTTCCTGCTTCAGAGCAGCTTCTTTATCTTTGGTCTGAGCATAATCGATTTTGCAAATCTCACTTTATACCCTATTGTAGGTGGAGTAGATGAAGATATGACAGAAGGATGCAGTGATGAAGATATAGACCTTGAATTTTGAATTGTTGTAGATGTATGTGGGTGTTTCTAGGAAAGTTTGTTATCAAAACATTATAAAACTTTTGATGTTGAAATATCAAATGTATATTAGTTTCATCACGATATATGAATTTATTATTAACTTGCTGGACAATTTGGATTATCAAAAGTTTTATTTTGTATTTATATAGATTTTAGTATTTTATAGATTATTGTATATATATATATATATATATATATATATATATATATATATATGTAAAATCTTTATTTACAATAGGGGAACTATTTTTAATTCAATTAAATTGTTACAGCTAACAAAATCGTTGCCATAGGATCTGAAAACTGGTCCAAAATAATATAAAAACCATTGCAATAGGTAGATCAACTGTTGCCATAGGACTTGCAAACCGTTCCAAATAAACAAACGAAATTCCACTGGACCTGCAAACCATTCCAAAATAATCTAACAACCGTTGCAATATGTTAGTGAACCGTTGCCATAAGATCTGCAAATCGTTCCAAAATAATCTACAAACCGTTGTAGTAGGTAGTTCAACTGTTGCAATATCTTAAAGAAATCGTTGCCATTGCTATTATACCTGTAACGGTTTAGTACATATAGTTACAGTTTATGACCGTTGCATTTAACTTTATGGTAACGGTTATTAACCGTTGCAGTTGATAAGCACAATCGTTCCAACAGGAAGAGGGAAAACCATAACGATAGACTACTCTATAGCAACGGTTATTGGAACCATTCCAAAAACCGTTCCATAAACTCTATAGGCACAAGAGCTCGTGGAACGGTCACTGAACGTATCAGTACAGCAATGGCAAAGGTTCTCTTAGCTTTTGGAACGGTTTTCACGCCGTAGCCATAGGTTAATTTTCTAGTAGTGTGAGAAAATGATGTACCCTATATTAATAATGATATCAGGGAGTTGCGTATCCTACATTTAAGATCATATCAACTAAGGATTGGTGTACCCTATGTTGGAAAATATATCTAGGGATTGATGTGCCCTATACTGGTAAGGAAACTAGGAAGAGGTGACCCTATATCTAAAATATCATCAACTAAGGAATGGAGACCCTATGTTAGAAAAGAGACTAGGGAGTGGTAACCCTATGTCTAAAATACATTAACTAGGGAGTGGAGACTCTATATTGGAAAGAGAGACTAGGGAATGATGACCCTATTTCTAAAATAAAATCAACTAGGGAGTTGAGACCCAATGTCACCACCCCAATTTCCAACCATCGGGAGTCGTGATGGCGCCTACTAATAGGAGCTAGGCAAGCCAAATATCATATACTTCTTTAGCGAACATCAACAATATTAACAATATTAAAACATTTAATAAAAAAGCGGAAGTCTCAAATATAATTCTCTGAAACAAATGCCGAAGTTTAACAAATTCTTTACCCAAGACTGGTATCACAATACTCACAAAATTCTAGGATTACTAAATACAATCGTCTGAAAGAAATCATAACAGTCGGTTTCAGTACAAGAGCTAACAAACGGAATAAGGATAGAAGAGACTATGGGACTGCGGACGTCAGCAAGGCTACCTCAAGAGTCCCTGGACTAAAGGTCTGCTCCCGATCTAATACTGCTGCAGTCCGAAAGTTGTGTCATGATCTATGAAAAAGACATGCACCGAGTGTAGCATCAGCACAACCAACCCTATGTGCTGGTAAGTACCTGGCCTAACCCCGGTGAGGTAGTGACGAGGCTAGATAGTACCTACCACAAACAACCTGTATAGATATATGTGCAATAAGAGGAAATACTCTAAAATAAACAATTAAAGGGTGAGGGGAGCATGCTATGGGGTACGACATTCTGAACATAAAAATCATCAGTAAACAAATGAAACTAAACAATAAAAACGGATAAGGAAAACACATAAAGTCTCCACATACGAAAATAATACACTCAGTCCATACTCCCTTGCGGCGCGCAACCCGATCCTCAGCAGATATGACCGTTGCAACTTGCAACCCGATCCTCAACAATCAATACGGTTGCGCTGTGCAACCCGATCCTCAATATTCATCAACACTGTTCCGGTGTGCAAACCGTTCTTCAACATTTAATACCAAGAACTCACCCAAACAACGACCGCAACTCAAGTGCGAGGGGAGTAACAACAAATACAAGAAATCCCGGCAAGAGAATACAATTAACAATCAATTACTCCGGTATGGGAAAATACAATAAATACTTACGTCCCGGCAAGGGAATAATCACTACACGTTACTCTTTTAATCGCCTATTTCAATAATAACAAATTCCTAGTCCTAGCCAATGCTCCAAATGACGAACCAATCACAAAAGTTCCTCAACTATTCATTTTATATTATACTTATCAACCAAGCTAGAAAGGTGTATCATTAAATCCGAATCCAATACATATAAGACTCACGGTCATGCTAGACTCCAGTGCATAGATAACCGTGACCATGCCTATACACCGTACTCCACAATTAGCAAGTAGCAAATAATATCCTAATCCTAATCCCTCAAACGAAAGTTAGAACAAACACTTACCTCGGTCAGAAAATAACAATAAAGTCTCCAACACCGCCTTTCCTGTAGAATCCAACTCCGAAACAATGATATCTAGGCACAATTAAGTTCAATATTATCAATAGGGCTCGAAGACACAATTCCATAGCCTAGAAATTAATTTCCTATTATTCTTCCAAAAATACATAAATCTGACTTCGGGCCCACATGTTCCAAACTCGAGGCTCGGACCAAAACCCAATCACCCATAACCCCAGGAGTTCAAATATGTAATTTGTTTCAAGATTCGACCCCAAATTGAGGTTGAATCACCCAAATCCCAAAAGCCCTAACTCTACCCAAAAACCCCTATTTCTACGTTGATTTCATGATTTAAGACAAGGAATTAGTAATTAGATGAATAAATAATGAGGGAATGATGTTAAAATTACTTACCCAAAGAGTTATGGAGGAAGGAGAGCTTGAATTTCGTCTATGGAGGGTTTCAGGGAGGAGCTCGTGTGAAGAATTGGTTAAATCCCGAAGCAGTTCTATTTTTATGTTATGAAAATCACTGGAGGGAATTATACTACGTGAACGTGGGTCAAACGCGAAGGATCATTGCGGACGCATAGAAGGAAACTGGGGAGGATCCAGGTTTGTTGTATGCGTTCGAAAGGGAGGTGTGCGAATGCGTAAGAGAAAATTCCTGGGGTCTATTTCTGTGCTATGCGAACGCGTTGGTTCCATGCGAACGCGATGAAGGAGGAAGTCAAAGTTGTGCGAACGCGAAGGAGGTTGCGTTCTCATAGAACAAAATCTAGTCTGCAACACTTTGAAAATTCTGATGCCTTTCTAGGCCCAAAAACACTCCGAACCACCCCCGAAATCACTCCCGAGCCCTCAGAGCTCCCAACCAAACACACGCACTAACTCAATAACATCCTACAAACTTAGTCGAGTAATAAAATCGCCAAAATAACATCAAGATAAATGAATTAAACCCCAAAATCATCATTTTTCATTTCAAAGTTCATAAACTTTAATTTTAGATATTTCTGTCCGAAACACGTCAAACGATGTCCGATTTCGACCAAATATCATAGGAAGCGCTTAACACATTTTAAGACCTGTACCGGGCATCGAAACCAAAATACAAGCCCAAATACCTATATTTTCTAACTCATTTTCATTTCAACTTTTCATATCACTTTCGAAAAAATAATTTCTTTCAAAAATTCTATACTCGGGCTAAGGACCTCAGATTTCAGTTCCGGGAATACGCCCAAGTCCCACATTTTCCTACGGACCTCTTGTGAATGTCACATCATGGGTTCGGGTTCGTTTACACAAAATGTTGACCAAAGTCAACAGTAATAAAATTCTTCATTTTCCACAGAACTCGCATATTTTAACATAGAAACTTTCCGGCTTCGCGCCCGGACTGCGCATGCAAATCAAGGCAACTAAAAGCGAGGTTTTCAACGCTTCGGAAGCACAGATAAAGGGAGAAATACGGTGATGACCATTTGGGTCGTCACACCCTATATTGGAAAGGATATGGGAGTAATAATCCTATGTCTAAAATACCATCAACTAAGGAGTGGAGAACCTATGTTGGCAAGGAGACTAGAGAGTGGTGACCCTATATCTAAAATAACATCAACTAGGGAGTGGAGACCCTATGTTGGAAAAGGAGATTAGGGAGTGGTGAACTGTCAAAAATAACATCAACTAGAGACCCTATGTTGGAAAGGAGACTAGGGAGTGGTGACCCTATGTCCAAAATAACGTCAACTAGGGAGTGAAGACCCTATTATTATGCCATGAACCTAGGCGTGGACATAACACGGCACCTGGTGCCTGACTACATGTGACTGAGCGAACCAACTGCTGATTGAATCAACATGTGATATCATAACATATTGAATACGGAAGATAAACTAACACATGATGATATACTGAAAGTTTGAATAATAAAAATCGAAGTGTGAAAATACTAATACAAGTCTAAAGCATATCTGTAGACAATATTGCTTAACATGAAAAGCATGTGACTCTTTCTAACTGTTACTCTAGTTTATGAAGCCTCTAATGAAGTACTGAAAACATTAATTGTCTGAAAATACTAAAAACTGTAAGGTAACTATATGCCCCGAAAGAATTGGGGCTCAATAATTAGCTAGTACGAGAATTCTAGTGCTCTAAATCGTCAACCTAAAGACGTCAATACATTTGAGTTGCACTGGTATCTAAAGCAACTGAAGGAAAGAACTATAAATGATGAAACTGAGCTGATAATTGAGAACTGAAAACTGATTAATGATAACTGAAATGATATATATTGAAATGAAACTAAAATTATAACTGATAACAAGAAATTGAAATGATAAATTGAAACTAAAACTAAAATTATAACTGATAATTGATAACTGAAAACTGAAATGATAACTGTTGAAACTGAAACTAAAATTATAACTCATAACAGATAATTGATACTGAACTGAACAAAGGAAGTGAGGATATGACTACCCCTCTTCTGAATGATGAACAACTTGTTTATCTGAATAAACTACTGCCAAAGGCCTAATATATATATGTGCACAAGCTATCGTCTCACACCTAAGTATACGTATACATAACTACAGTCTCAGGACTAAATACAGATGTTCAACATTTAGGGACTTTAAATCAGGAAATGAGAATCATACTCCAATACATGATATTGAAATACCGAATCACACTGAGTTACACGACACTAGAATTACAAAGAGGACTAGACTGAGACATGTATTCTTGAACCAATTATGAACACTGAAACTTCAATTGTTTATGACATGCTGAGTAATCTAGACTAATACTCGTTGGTATCAAACCCAAGTCTATATTGAATATGTCTTGAGCTCACAATGTTTAGAATGAAAGTCATTAACGAGTTATAAAGCTAGAGTATACAAGTTCTGTAACTATTCAAGGAACTAAGGTTAATTATATTTCTGAGGAAATTAGTAACATTGTGAAAGAAACGTAGTGTAGGGAGAATCATTAACATTCCCAAACATAGATAGTTAACCTCATACCTTGACGCTGTCCATTTTAAGCAAATCACAATGTTCGTCACCCCTTTCAACAATACTCTATGGAAACATACATCAAGAGGAACCAATATTAACACCAATGCACAAGTCTTATTCACTTATGAATTTTATCAAACACCTTATGGGCGTAAAGCCTCATAGACCTCAGTACTTAGTATTTTCTTCACCAAGTTCTCATTCTATTACTTTTAGGTGATTATACAATCCCATGTATATGTAACTAACACCATTTCTCATCACCCAAATATTTACAACAACCCAAAGCACCAGCATAATTCATATGGTTCCCTTTATCGAAACCATCTACTATTCTCCTAAAAACTCATTAGTTCATTGTTATAAATGATTAGGGAGTAGAAACTCTTGAATTCGAGTTCTAGGGTTTTAACAATGCTATCTCAATCAAAAATGATTTGAAGGATTTACCCATGTTAATAAGGTGTTGGAGGATTGAAATTAACTTAGAATCATTGTTAGAACTTAATTTGGATGATGGATGGACCTTGGGGAAGCTAGGTTCTTGAGAGCTTCTCTTTCTAGAGCAAATGTACGGGTTTGGGGTTGTAGGGAACGAGGTAGGATTTATCTCGGATAAACATCTTCGACGTTGTGCATCATCAAGAGTGCCAAAATAATTGTACAAGGTGCCATCAGAGGCTCCAAAACTACATTGCCTTTTGTTAGGGGCATTAAAGTTAATGCCCTGGACAGTGCCTTACACTATCAGGGGATCTGAGGTTAATGCCTTGGACAGTGTGCTTTGCAATGTCAGGGGCACTAAGGTTAATGCCCTAGACAATGCATTGCACTGTCTATAGCCATGATTTCTCATGGCCTTGCACTATCTATGACCGTGAGTTTTCATGGTCTTGCACTGTCTAAGGTCATGAGTTTCATGGCCTTGCATTGTCTAAGGAATTAATACGGGCCTAATAAACTTAGTTTCTCCAATAGGATTCTATGCACCTCACTCTCGGCCTTGAATCCAAAACAATTATTTCCACCTATATTTATCCCGATAAGACTTCACATGTCTAAATGGTCACATTAATTCTCAATTAATATATCCACGACTAATCAAAATTTATGGAGTATTACATCTATGTTGGAAAACACATCTAGGAATTAGTGTACCATATACTGGTAAGAAGACTAGAGACTGGTGACCCTATATCTAAAACAACATCAACTAGAGAGTAAAGACCCTATGTTCGAAAACAAAGCTAGGAATTGGTGTACCCTATACTGGCAAGGAGACTAGGGAGTGGTGACCCTATATCTATAATAACATAAACTAAGGAGTAGTGACCCTATGTTGGAAAATGCAGCTAGGTATTGGTGTACCCTATGCTACCATAATTTTGAATTTGATTTGTTTTCTTTTTTCCTTTATTTAAAAAATGAGTAAAATGCGGGAAAGAATGTTGGAGAAGACTTCCCTTTTTGGAGGTGTTACTATGGAGCCATTTCTAGCCACCTCGCACTTTCTTTTGGTTGCACCTGCTTCTTACGAGGTAACTTTTGGATTGCACATGCTTCCTGTTTTTCAAATAAAGAATAATTATTAGTTTAAAATAGTGGTTGGTTTGTGTCCTTGAGTGTTTCAGTCACTTGATCACGGCCTGGCTTCATTGATGATACTTTCTACTGCAACTGGTTGTTTCCTAAATGCGGATTGCACTTCTGGCTCCACAGAACCTTTGGCTTTTCCAAAACTTTGCATGACGGTTGGTCGTGTGAGACTTAACCTTTTCCAAAATTATTTTTCCTTTATAGGCCTTTGACTTCTTTCTTCCAATTTTTAACTTCTGAGTGTTGGGGAACCTTTAGTTTTTCAAACCTTGCCAAAACGGTTAGCCACGTGGGACTTAACCTTTTCAACTTTATTTTGCCCTTGTAGGCACTTCAATTTGATTTTCTCCTTCCAAGAGTTTTTTATTTTGAATCATCGACTGCCATAGCCAGTATGGGTCGACTTGATGCCCATGTTGAGGCTGGGTGCCTTTTTTGCATATTAGCTTGTATCAGATGAGATCTTTGTAAATTAGTCTTGCCATCCCTTCTTTTCCTTAGTTTTTGTAATAAAGTTAGACTGAAAGGTATTCAAGGAGAAACAAACAATGAAATGGAAAATAAGTTCAAACAAAAAGTGTCCTCTTTCGGGGAACAAAAAGAAAGACTTATCTGGGAGTACATGCGGACTTCAATGAACATGACATGCATTTTGGATTGGATGCATGTTCCATGTAAACTTTATGACTCTCATAAACTCATCAAAACTTTTCCTCGAAGCCGTGAAGCCTTACCCAAGATTGTGTCGATGCCAATAACTGTGAGGATCCTTTTTCAATCAGTGGTGCCTTTTGCGGATTTTCAACAGTTGACCTCTCTCATTTCTCTTCTCACCATCGCTTTATTGTTCTCTTTGCGAGTTTTCACTAACAAGACTCTCTCATTTTAATTTCTTTACTCACCATCACCTTACTCTCTCATTTTATTTCTCTCATTTTGTTTACACCAGATCCAAGTAATTGTATCCTCCAATTTTGAACATTCTTGTCGATTGATCGGGGGGAGTTGAAAATGATTTGGCTAAGAAGAATTCGGAATGAATTACAGCTTTGGAATCTTTCAGGCGAAACCATCGCTGAATGATTATAACATCTACCCTAGTTTCAACTTTTGGAGGTGTGGGAATTTTTATTTTGGTATGACTGAACCCAAGAGAGAGGCTTCCTACGTAACCTTTCAGAATAAAGTCGAACGTAGTTCAATCAACTTTGTTTTTTTCTTTTCTTTTGTTTCATTTTTCATCTTTTTTTCAATAACACTTTTACGTTCCAAAAAGGGTAATCAAAGAAAGATAACCGGCTCAAAGGTTTACCAAAAGGGCTAATGGTGTTTGGGTAGCAAGAATAAAAGTCTTCTTCATCCCAACCGGAGAATATTAATACTATAAGGAGGATCAAAGTTAGTTCCTTTGACTGCACCCGAATTGACAGTTATTTCAGGGACATTTCCTTCGATGTTTCCCATGTATAACACTCTCTTTTGGCAGTACTCTCGTTACAATATATAGACTTTTCCAATCTGGAGCCAATTTTCCTTAAATTATTCCGATTCTTTGTTTTATTTCCTTAAATTTATCTTTATTGGAATCTGATTCTTGATTCATTATTTCAAAGTATAACTGCATTTTATGATTTGGGTATGAAGTCCGCAAGCATGTCATAATATTAAAATCTGCATTTAACCTAAATGAAAAAAGAATAAAAGAAGTGACAAAATCAAGAAAAGAGACATGGATGATGAAATATTGATTTCATTTATTTGAAGTTAAAAGATAGAAGGGTTTACATTAGAAAGTAAGAAGAAAAAAAGTAAAACGTCCGGATTACACCCTAAAATAATCCGGACACAAAAAGGATAGTAAGACCAGTTACCGATACTCTCGTCTGCTAGGGAACTTTCAGGTTTAGCTACCGTTTTTTGGCTTTTCTTCTATCTCGGCAATGGCTGCAATATCCTTTAGTGCCAGATCAAATTCCCTGTCATCACAGATTATTCCAACTACAGGCCCATTGGTGCGAGTAGGCAGAGGATTGTTGGTCACATTGGGAACCTCTTCATACCTAAGAACGATTGTGTCAACTTTAGTCAACTCTTCAACTGCCTCTTGAGGGTATAGCACTCATCTATATCATTTCCTACTCCCCAAACTGGTTTTGATACCTAGCCTCAGCTCGGTGCGAGGGGGACTCGAGATTCGGCGGGTTCGGGGTCACTGGTCACAGTAGACCTAGCCTGATTAGCTTTTGGAACAGACTTGAATATGATTCACCAATATGGGTGAACTGATTCCTTTTGAGAGGCTCTCTTGGGCGAGGATTATATTGGAGAACATTTTGTTGGGGATAATATGGAGCTTGGTAAGGAAGGGAATTTCTGGGAGTTGGAGCTCGATTTTGTGGATAATATCGCGACCGTGGGTAAGGTTGCACGTTCATCACCACATAGGGAGGCGGTGCCACACTATAAGGATCCTTTTTATAGGGATAATAGTGTTATGCGACCTTAGGAAGTATATATGATTGGTTGAATGAATTGCGAGATTCCTCGAGATCGAAGACATCATGTATCCCTCTTACTTCCAGTTTCTGTTCATCAAATTGTCATGACCTCAAACCGGACCCGGTCGTAATGGCACCTCTCATGAAGACAAGGCCAGCCGACACTTTCCAAATACAATTTTTAACAGTTTGATAAGTCAATTAGAGTCATTTATAAGGTTAAATCCTCAGCAAGTATAGACTTAGCAAAATAATAACAAAAGCGGAAATGAATACAGCCCGACATCAGAGTGTCACAAGTCACGAGCATCTACTAGGGTCTAAATACAACTGAAAAATCTGAAATGCACTGAATACAAACTTATGATATAAAGAGGGAGGAAATCATTGCTGCAAACGTCGACATCTACCTTGCTAAACATAACTCCGATAACTCCGCCACCGATCAACCAATACCCGCTACCGGGTTCGAAGATACCTAAATCTACTCACAAGGTGCATGGAGTAAAGTGAGTACCCGACTCAGTGAGTAACAAATGTAAATAACGACTGAAAGCAAGAAATCACGTAAGGCACAAAGCATTCTATAATGAAACCGTAAAATCATTTAACAACCGTAAATTAGTGAAAGATAGGTAAAATTCTTTAACTCAAATGTAGTTCATGAAAAAACCTTTTTCAATGATTAAGTAGGTAATTGAAATTCAATTATGAAAGTAAAAAAGGCTCGCCCTTTGAGCACAGTATCAACAAATCTGCCCCTCGGGCAATATCTCAGAATAGTAGTAGCCCTTGGGGTAATCACATAGAATAATACTAGACCCTCGGGCTCAATCTCATATCACCATGGGTACCCGCACTCACTAAAGGTGTGCAGATTCCTGGAGGGGCCCCTTACGGGCAAGCACAATATCAAGCCACCTTGTGGCATCATAAACAAGCTCTCAGTCTCATATCAATATCAACAAGCCACCTTGTGGAGTACATATCTCAAGCCCTCGGCCTCATAATAATATCAGTGTATCACTATTGCGGTGTGCAGCCTGATCCACAAGAAATCCTCACAAAATAGACCCTCGGCCTTACTTAGTCAAAAATTACATAAGCCACTCGGGCAACAGTAAAACATGATGTTCAGCCCAAAATATTATTTGAAATATCATTCCAAGCATTAAAGCAAAGCAAAATTGGCTGAGTTTTGAAAAATACTGGAAAATAACATGACTGAGTTCAAGTATTAAGTCAAAACAGTGAGAAAAGATTAAAAAAAATCTCCGAAAGGTTCAAATATCTGGCACTAGGCCCAAATATGGCATTCATCCCAAATAATGATAATAGCAAATAGTTTTCAATCAAATACGCAGTAAAATCATCAATCGTGATGGACCAAGTCATAATCCCCAATAGTGCACGATCCCACACTCGTCATCAAGTGTGTGCCTCACCTCAATATAGCATTATGATGTGCAATTCGGGGTTTCAAACCCTTAGAGCATAATTTACAATCATTACTCACCTCGATCCGGTTCAAACTCTAGCCCACGATGCCTCGCTCGCATGAATTGACTCCGGATGCTCCTAATCTAGCCACAATCAGTACACAATCATTAAAATATTCTAAGGGAACGAAGCCCACTTGAAAATATCATATTTAACATCAAAATGCCGAAATTGCTCAAACCCTGGCCCCGCACCCACGTCTCAGAATCCGAAAAAATTAATATCAATGGAATCCTCATCCTCTCACGAGTCTATACATACCAAGAACATAAAAATCCATCCATAAACGACCCTTCAAATCCTAAATATTTGGTCTCCAATTTCAAGCCCTAGGTTCTCAATTTTAGACTTAGATTTTATGATTTTCTAGGTGGAATTCGCATAAAAATTGAGTTTTTTAGACCAAAATTTCTTACCTCCAAACGTTTCCCCTTGAAACCTCTTCAATCTCTTTAAAAAAGCTCCAAAAATGATCAATTGTGGAGGAAATAAGCCCCAAAATTGCGAACAAGAAGAGCTCAAAAACATTCTGCCCAGGCATAATTTTCCTCATCGCGATTGCGGAACATCCCTAGCGATCGTGAAGAACAAATCTTCAGCTCCCCAAAATTCCTCTATGTGAATGCAATCAAGCCTACGCGAACGCGATGCCTAGGCGACTGACTCTACGCTATCGCGGACAAACCTCTGTGTTCGCAATGAACAAAAACCAGCCATGACCCTAGGTCCATTTAACTCTATGCGAACGTGACCGCCTTTCCGCATTCGCGATGAATAACATTCCCACTCTATGCGATCACAAGCCTCACTTGTGAACGCACTAGATAGCCTCCTCAAAACCTTCTACAGGATCATGAAGGGAAAAATTTTGCAACAGCTAAACATGCAATTTTCTGTAATTTCTCATCTTCAAAATGATCTGAATGACCATCTGAAACTCATTGAGGCCCCCGGTCCTCAACCAATGGCACCAACATATCCTAAAACCTTATTCAAACTTGTTTCAATCACCAAACACACCACAAAAAACATCAAATCACCCAAAACACATCGGATTCAAGCCGAACTTTCTCAAATCTTCCGAATTACGCTTTTGATCAAAAATCCAACCAAACCACGTCCACACCTGAAATTTTTCACACACATCCCAAATGACACAACAACTACTGCAACTTCCGAAATTCAATTCCAACCTCTATATCAAAATCTCACCTATCAACCGTAAAACATCGTAATCTCAATTTCGTCAAGTCAAGCCTAAACCTTCCACGGACCTCGAAAATATATTCTGATCACGCTCCTAAGTCCAAAGCACCCAATGGAGCTAACCGAATCATAAAAATTTCAATCTGAGATCTAATACAAATAAATCAAATCTTGATCAAAGCTTTCAATTTTTAAGCTTTAAATTAAGAATTGTTCTCCCAAAATCATTATGATTAACAAGAAACCAAAACTAACGATTTACATAAGTCATAATACATCACACGAGGCAAGTCATGCCTGAGAGCTGACAATCAAAGTAAAAAAGCTCAAAACCACTGGTCGGGTCGTTACATCAAACCCCCTGAATAATTTTGAGTGGCTTGTGATATGGCCATAAATGCAACATGACTCAAAATTCGGCCCATTTTTAAACTATTTTGGACCAACTCCCCAGTTTTGATACTATGTGTGAATGGCTTACCCATAGGAGACATCATGTTCTGGAAGTAGTCTGCCTCTTTGTCCTGTAGGAAGATCGTAACCATTTCTGCTTAGTCCATTGGAGGCTTTACAGTGGCGGCTTTCTCGCGCCATTTGATAGCATATTCACGAAAAAATTTCGCAGTTTTCTTTTTCAAATTGGTCACATCAGATAAAATCTCAGGCCAAATCATCCCACAAATGCTAATGGGTAATTTAGTGATCCATGTACCTCTCAGAAGAAATTCTGGTGAGACTTTCTCCAAAATATGCCATTTACAGCTCCTCTTTTCCACCAGCGCCCCTCAGTTGGTTACATTATCGTTTTAGATGAGTGGTCAGGTCGCTGTGTCTATCGTACTTTTCAAATTTTGGCATCTTGAAGCCAGTTAGCAAGTGGACATGGGGAAACATGCACAAGTCAGCATAAAAGATGCTCTTTTGGCCACTCAAACACTGGATGTTCTTTATACTCTGCTCCAGGCTTTTAGTTTTTCGAGCTGTTTTTTCCTGCTAGGGATTTTTTAATATCTTTTTCGGTTCAGCCGGACACTCATACTATGGAGGTTGAGCATATGATTCCGGAGTGACATAGCACATATCTTGCTGAAATTTTGGTCCCTGAAATGCGAATATTGGAGGTTCAAAACACGGCCTGGGCATGGTTGGCTGCGTCGTGGTGAAGACAGGCGCTCGGAGAACAATATTGGATGTGCCTTGGAAATTAGCGCCTAGGGGAGAACCATATAAGGGATGCCAGGACCATTACACGGTATTGGAAAAACTTCTATGAGGAGGGATACCACAAAAAGACTTCTAAAAAAATTTCTTTTGTTTTGAATTTTTGGGAATTTCAAAAGTATAAAAAATATTTTTGTTTAAGTATCAATTCGTTTTCTTTTCCTAACGAAGAAAGAAAATATCGTTCAATTTTGAATATTGCCTCTGGATTTTTTAAAGAGAGACTTCTAAGAAAATATTTCAAAATTTTAAGTTTTCTTTTAAATTTTCAAAAGTGAACTTCCGAAGAAAAGTGAAAATATTTTTTGGACTTCAATTTCTCAAAATATCATGACATTTATGAAAGAATGACTTCTAAAGAAGAAAAAGAATATTTTTGGGCTTTTGTTTCTGACTTTTTTTAATTTTTGGGAAAAATACTTCAAAATAAGAAAAACACATATTTGGGTTTGGATTGTCTTGATTTGTTTTCTTTTTTTTCTTTTTTTCTCGTATCAAAGACTTCGGAAAGAAGAAAAATATTTTTAGGTTTTAAATTTTTTTTTATTTTCTAAGGAAAGACTTCTAAAGAAGAAATTAAGGAAAATGAAAATATTTTTGGATTTCTTTTTGAAAATCGGGGCCGAAACTAATGAGGTTTGCCTACTATTTCATATCCAGTGAGAATCAGACCCGCGTAGTTTGGTATGTTTTGACATAACAGAAAAAACTATGGCTTTTGAAAACATTGGCTCGTTTTGAAATGACTTCTCTTTTTCTCTCTTTTTTGCAAAATTTCGGCAGTGTTTTGGAATGTTTCAAATACCTGAATTTTTCATAACCGGATAAATTTTCTCTCTCCTACCTCACTCTTAGTTTTTTCTTGATTTTCTTTCCCTACTCTAGAAGCCGATCAATATGCAAGTCGAAATAAATAAGTGCACAGGTAGCACGTAAAATGCATCAAAATTGTCTTTTAATATGGGTACACCAGTCCTAGACAGGCCTAACCCCTATGTTGAGTCCCTAGAGTCAAATGCACGTGATGTAAATAAACGTTCCTATTAGGGATCTGGCATGAGGCTATTATTCTAGGTTTGAATCCTGGGGTGTGTTATTATAGATCTGGCTTATCCAAGCGGACAACTGAAGCCAGGGAGGGAGGCAACGTACTGAAACTAAAAGGACATCCGACTTTATAACTGATCCCACATTCTAAATTAGGGAAATGACACTCTAACAGAAAAGAACCACACCGGTATGTGTTTCCTAGAAGATTTAGAAGACTCAGAGAGAAGGAGGGTTTCGTAACAGTTTAAAGGAGGGTTTCGTAACACTTTATATAGACAGTTCACAGAATATCAACATGGTAAATGAGTGGCAATTAGCTTATTAGGCCCAAATATGTAATATCAGACAAGTTACAAAAGCCAAGTATAATAGTTATCTAAGCTCGAATTATGAGCCATAAACTAGAGATAATGAGTCTTTTCCCCAAGAAAGTCGTCGGAGCTATCATACCTCCTTTTTCCGAAGAACAAGTATAGAGAGTTTTTCCAATTAAAAGGACATTATTCGAAATAAGATTACTTATTTTAATTAGAATCACCACTTGGAATAATTATTATAATTTCCTAAGTAACCAATTTATTACAAAATCCCATATGCGCAAATTGACTCTATTTATGGTCGGCAAATACATAAGACTGGATAAGAAATTCTATTAATCCGGGAGAAAGTGTAAGGCACTCTTGAGTCTCGTAATTTTACCATGGTCGCTTGATAATTGATATTTGGCTTGATTATCTGATTATATGTTTGAGACCTATTGTGCATTTTACTCTTTTTACCGCTTTTTATTATTTAAAGCAAGTATGATATTGATTTAAACAAGTCACGGTGCCGCGCACTTCTCATTTTGTGCATATCGCAAATCGCGCCGGGTGAAATATATCTGCAATTTACAACTTGTGTATTTTATTATTATCTGAAGTTGTAAAGTCAAGTCACGCAAACATTCACTTAAATTTGGAGTTACATATCATGATTATGCCACGGGAATCGTACCTATAATCATGATAATTTATTATTAATCGCATCTAAAACAAGATACGATATATATCTATTATTTATTTTCCTCATGTGAAGTTCTAAGAGTTATGGAGTTTATTTGAGGAAGAAACAAAATTAATTAGTTAAGAAAGAGATGGCAGCCTATTTACTGGTCTATTTTGTGTTGGGCTTGGAAATTTAAAATTATTTAAGCCCAATCAATTCAAGTGGAGTTACTGTAAATCTATATCATGTGACCTTATTAGCCCAAATCCAAAAAACCAACTGAAAGTCCAAACCAGCAAACTAAATTTACTTTAATTTAATCAAAATCTAGTGTTTCGTCAATTCATTTATCAACTTACATTAAAATATTTTCTAAATTATAACGTGCTAAATCATGATAACATTTATATAAGCATAGGATTAGAAAAGGCTAACATGAAGTTAAGTTTTAACATAAATAATGTCATGACCATGAATTTCCACCATCGGGATCGTGATGGCGCCTAACAATTCACTTTCTAGGCAAGCCGATATTAGAACATATTATCCATTTTTAACAGTTGAATTAAATAACTAGACATAAATGGAATATCTGGAAAATTAATGCGGAATATAAAACTATCAAACGTCTATTACAATCTTTGAATCTGGTATCACAAGTGCACGAGCTGCTAAAGTACTACATACAAAGGTCCGTAATAACATAAAGTTGTCCAAAAAAAGATACACAGCTAAATAAGAATAAGAAAGGGACTTGGGGAGCTGCGAGCGCTGAGAAGTTGCACCTCAAGTCTCTGTAAGTTGTCCGGACCGAGCTCTCTAGTAGCCTTAGTTGGGACCGACTCCAAAATTTTCATAGTGTGCAGAGTGCAATATCAGTGCAACCGACCTCATGTAGTGGTAAGTACCGTGCCTAAACTCGACGAAGTAGTGACGAGGCTAAGGCATGTCACCTATACTATAACTTGTACGCAATATATAATAATGACATAATAATGGAAACACTAAAAAGAATTTAAACAGCCAACAAAAATTGATAACCACAGCCTCGAAATTACACCAGTGTCATCCAGAATTACCAACCTTTACAAGTTCAAATAATAATACAATGCAGCTCAAGAAATGGAAACATATAGGTTATTGCAGCGGGCAACCCGATCCCACCAAACAACACAAAAATTCTCCCTTATTCAATCGTAACAATATCAATAACGATAAATATTATATATATTTGCTGTCGTTTGCAACACGATCCCACCATATATCAATATCAATAATTCACCTTTATTGTACCATGTCAATACACTCTTATCACGCCTGTTGAGGCGAGCAACCCGATCCCACCGTATAAATATATTCACCCTTATTTTATCATATCAATCCTCCTTTAGTACGTTGTTGCGACGTACAACCCGATCCTACTATATCTGTACCAAACACTAAACATACACAATCAAATCAACAATTTAAATCACAAGGCCTTTACGATGAATAAATACCAAACTGAACCAAGAAAAGGAAACCTTGTTCAATATAGAATCTACACAAATAATACAACACAAAAAGACCAACCCAGTTGTTTATAATTAGAAGGAGCAAACAAGTCAAATTAAACAAATAATAGGGATTAGGAGACTATAAAAAGAGCTAACATGGTTAACAGAAAACGATATTGATTAACATGTAGAAGTTAAGCATGGAAAGTATTTAGAGCATGTAACAATTAAGACAGGGAAGGAAATAGTTAAGGAGGACTAGTAATTCAGGGAAGACAGATAATTTGGAGGCGCATAAGCACTCATCACCTCGCACATACACCGCTCACATGGATTTTACATAACACATAGTCTGGAAGTTCCTAATTCCTTCAAGTCAAGGTTAGATATCATACTTACCTCGCTCCAAGGATCACTCAGAATTCAACCACGGCTTTTCCTTTCAAACTAGACTATGAACCAACAATATCTAGCAATTTACCAACCTAAAAATTCAAAATAAGCCTTAGGAATCTCCCACAATAACACAAATTCAATTTAGGTTATTATTAAAAAAGTCAACATCCGGGCCCGCTTGGTCAAAACCCAAAATTCGATACAAAACCCAATTATCCATTTCCCCCCCAGCCCGGATATGCAATTGGCTTTGGAATACGACCTCAATTTGAGATTTAAATCCCCAAATTTCGTAATCCTTAGTTTCTACCTAGAAATCCCCAATTCCACAATGAAAACCTTAGATTTTAAGTGTAAATCTTGTAAAATGAAGTGAAATATTGAAAGAAACTAGTTTTGAATCACATACCAATGATTTGGGGAAGAAAAGTTCTTTGGAAAATCGCCTCTTGTGTCTTAGGTTTTGAAAATTTGAAGAATAGGAGAAAATTCCGTCTAAGTCACTTTAACACAGCTGCAGATGTCGTATTTGTGACTTGAGCTTTGCAAATGAAAACTGACCATAGCAAATGTGAGGTCCTCCGTACCTCTGCTACCTTTGCAATTGCGAAGATAAGTTCGCAAATACAAACATGAATCTCTGCATATGCGACTAAATGATAGCATTCACGATCACTGTCCCTCCCAGCTTTACTTTGCAAATGCAAAGAATTATTCGCAATTGCGAGGACTGTATGGCCCAACTACTCTTCACATTTGCCGTGAGAAGTTCGCAAATGCGAAACCTATAGAGGTCGCTATTGCAATGCATGATCTCACAAATGCGTGATCAGAAGACTGCAACAAGATCAGTCACACCAGCAAATTTCTTCAAGTTCAAACCACTCCGTAGCCTATCTGAAACTCACCTGAGCCCTCAGGGATCCAAACCAAACATGCACACAAGTATAAAAAAATCATATGAACTTGCTTGCGCGATAATATCACTAAAATAACACCTGAAACTATGGATTTAGCACCAAATCAAATGAAATTCTCAAGAACACTTTTCTATTTTCACAGTCAGATGTTCGAATCACGCCCAACCAACTTTGTTTCTCACTAAATATCACAGTCAAGTCATAAATAATTATATTGGACATGTACCGGACTTCAAAACCAAAATAGGGACCCGATATCAACAAGGCCAAATATTAATCAATTCTTAAAATCATTGAATTTTTAGACTTTTAATTTTCAAAAAAAATTCATAACTCGGGTTAGGGACCTCGAAATTCGATTCCGGGCATACGCCCAGGTCCCATATTTTAATACGGACACCTCGAGACCGTCAAAACTTGGGTCCTTCCGTTTACTCAAAACATTGACCGAAGTCAACTCAAATAAAGTTTTTTAGGCAAATTTCTTATTTTTATCAACCTTTAACATAAAAGCTTTCCAGAAACACACTCAGAGTGCGCACGTGAATCGAGGATGGTAAAATGAGATTTTTAGGGCTTGAAAGTGCAGAATTAAGTTCTAAAACACAATATGACCTTTCAGATCATCACATTCCCCACCTCTAAAACAACCGTCCGTCCTCGAATGGACATAGAAAAGTAACCGAGCTGGTGAAAAGGTGGGGATATTTACTCTGCATATTGGACTCCGACTCCTAGGTAGATGCCTCAACAGGCTGACCTCTCCATTGCACAAACTAAAGGATAACTCTTCAATCTCAACTGACGAACCTGCCGTTCTAGGATAGCTACAGGTTCCTCCTCGTAGGTTAAATCCTTATCTATTTGGACAATTCTGAAGTCTAACACGTGGGATGGATTGCCGTGATACTTCCAAAGCATGGACAGATGGAACACTGGATGGACCGCTAATAAACTAGGTGGCAACGCAAGTCCATAAGCCACCTCTCCTACTCACTCAAGAATCTCAAAAGGCCCGATGTATTTAGGGCTAAAATTGCCCTTCATTCCAAACCTTATTATACTGTTCACAGGTAACACACGGAGCAACAATCTCTCTCTGACCATGAATGCAATATCACGGACCTTACGGTCGGCATAACTCTTCTTCCTGGACTAAGTTGTGCGCAGTCTATCCTAAATGATATAAACTTTATCCAAGGCATCTGGTACCAAATCTGTACCCAATAATCAAGCCTCCTAGGCTAACATCATCCAATTGGCGATCGACACTGTCGACCAAATAATACCTCATAAGGAGCTCTCTGGTTGCTCGATTGTTAGCTGTTGTTGTAGGAGAACTCCGCAAACGGGAAGAACTGATCCCATGAGCGTCCAAAGTGAAAAACACATATGCAGAGCATATCCTCCAATATTTGAATAGTGTGATCGGATTGCATGTCCATTCGAGGATGAAATATTGTGCTCAACTCAACCTGCGTACCTAACTCATGTGGCACCACCCTCCAGAAATGCGAGGCAAATTCTGTAACTTGATCAGAAATGCTAGACACGGGCACACTGTGAAGACAAATGATATCATGGATATAAATCTCTGCCAACTTCTCTAAAGAATAGATAACTACCACAGGAATAAATATGTTGACTTTCTCAGTCTATCCACAATAACTCAAACATCATCGAACTTCCTCTGAGTCAATGGGTGTCCAAAGACAAAATCAGTAGTGATATGTTATCACTTCCTGTAATGATTCGACCGGTCGTTTCGAGACCTAGCACGTTGTTCAGCAGTCTAAGGCCATGAGCAGCTTCATTTCAGGTGTTATGACTTGTATGCATGGTTGGAATTCAAATTCAGGAAGACCGAAGTTAAATTTAAATAAAAATTCTCATTTTAGAAGCCTTAAGTTGAAAGAATGAACTAGGATCTAATTTTTGAGTAAACTATATGGGAATTGGGATCTTAAGGTTCCAATAGATTTGCATGATGATTTTAGACTTGGGCGTATGCCCGGATCGGGTTTTGGATGACCCGGGAGCATTTTAGCGCTTATTGTGGAAGTTAGCATTTTGGAAGTAATTTATTAAGTTTGGCTTGAAGTGCATTTTAACGTTATTGATGTCCGTTTGGGATTCTGAGACTGGGAGTAGCTCCGTATAGTGATTCTAGAGTTGGGAGCTCGATCGGAAGTGAATTTAGAGGTCCATAGGTCATTTTGAAGCCATTTGGCTAAAGATAGAAATTTGAAGGTTTTTGAGAAGTGTGACTGGAAGTGAATTTTTTTATATCGGGTTCGGAATCTGATTCCAAAAGTTGGAATAGATCCTTAATGTCAAATGTGACTTGTGTACAAAATTTGAAGTCAATCGGACATGATTTGATATGTTTAAATGACGGAAGTAGAAGTTGGAAAGTTCAAAGTTCATAAAGCTCGGATTGGAGGTTGGTTGACTATTTTAGCATTGTTTGATGTGATTTGAGGCCTCGAGCAACTCTGTTATGTGTTTTGGGATTGGTTGGTACAATTGGCTGAGGTCCCGGGGACCTCGGGTGGATTCCGAGTGGCTAACAAATCGAATTCGGAACATGGAGAAAGCCTGGAGCTGCTACTTTTGGTATTTTCGCTTCTTCGGAATTGGGACCGAAGAAGTGGCCCCTCAGAGGCAAAGATTGAACCGCATAAGAGGTTAGGACCAAGGTGGAGAGGACCACAGATATGGTCGAGCAGCCGCAGAAGCGGGACTACACCTGCGGTCGGCGAGTCGCAGAAGCGGATTTGCGGGGCATGGATTGGAATCGCAAAAGCTGAAAGAACACCTCACCTGTGGAACCATAGAAGCGGTCAGAGGAGCGCAGGTGCGAAAATAACTGGGTCAAAAGGGTTGTTTTAAAATTGGATTTTGGTCATTTCTGTCATATTTTCATGGCTTGGGCAATTTTTGGGGAGTTTCAAGAGAAGGTTTTTCTTCATCAATGATAAGGTATGTTATCCCCACCTATTATGAGTTAAATACGTTGATTATGTATGGATTTTAGCATGTAAATTGGTAGAAAATTGAGGGTTAGAGAAAGACCTAGAAATTTGTGTTCTTAGATTTTTTACCACAATTTTGAGTATGAAATTAAGAGAAAATTATATATTTGAGTTCCTAAGGCCATGGGTAAATTTATTTTCAAAAAAATTTCAGATTCCAGGCACGTGGGCCTAAGGGCATTTTTGTCAACTTTTCATTCGGGTTAGAAATTGTTATAAATTGGGTTGTAAAGTGTAATCGAGCCTATATTAATGGATTTGGATGGTCGTTGTCTAGTTTTGGAGCATTGTGCATTGGTGCAAGTCTTCGGAAGAATGTTGAATGCTGGTTATGGATCTTCGGAGCGAGGTGAGTCTCCTTTCTAATCTTGTGAGGGGGAATTTACCCCCATAGGTGAGTTAAATTGGTATGTGTTCCCATATTTGTGGGGGATACGTACGCACGAGGTGATGAGAGTCCGTGCGTAGCTACTATTATGCTATTGTCTGGGTAGTCTAGGGCCTAAAAGCATGTATTCTTGGATTAATTGTGAACCCATTGATGATTTAAATTGCTTGAATCACATTAGATTAATAAATGGATTTCTAAAAAAGAATTAAGCTTCGTTTTCTCAAATTATTAAAGAGAATTGGCCTTTCTTGGATATTTGCTCCATGTTGACTTCTTGATTGATTGTCTGTCTGTGTGTGTTTATTTCAGAACAAGCCGAATGCCTCATCAGATTAATAGATGCATCTATAGGCGCGTCGTCGACACTCGGCAAGTGCACATTTATTTCTGTTGGATTGGGCCGTCGCCTCGGTGTGATTTGCGCATGCTTGTATTGCTGCCTGAGAACTTGTTAAAGTGGTTACATGCCTCACTCTGACTCGAAATCATATTGTTAATAATGAAAAGGAATTTCAAAAAATTTCCTATGAAAGAATTATGTGATTACTTGTTTCCTTTATCTAGATTAAAAATCATGTTTATAATATAAATCCACTGTTTGATACATATGTTAAGGATAAATAATCATTGGACTATTAGAAAGTATCAAAGTTAACCATCTCGTCTCTACCCCTTCGGGATTAGGCGGGACACTCATTGGGTACACGTTGTTTTTGTACGCATACTGTACTTGTTGTGCATTTTGTTGCACAAGTATATGTGACTCTAGTGGTCTGCTAGGCATAGCAGCGCGGACGATTCTGGGACTAGGTGAGTTGCATCATTCGAGACAACCGCAGCTAGAGTATTCCTTTCTTTATACTGTATTTACTTTCCATCCATTGTATTTCAGGTGGATGTTGTATCTTATTTCTCTTATCAATAGATGCTCATGCACGTGTGACACCGTGTTCTGGGATGGTTTAAAGTATTGTATTAATTGCTTAACTTTTAAATTTGATATGAAAATATATTCCTTAAAATTTCTAAATAATGAAGGCAAAATTCTCTATTTCAAAAGTGATAAAACAAGATTTAATTTAGCATTTGAGTTGGTTGGCCTGACAGTGGTTTCCGATGCCACCGACCCTTGGTGGATTTTGGGTTGTGACACTTCCACTCAGGAATCTCTATCTTCTTAATCAAACTACCAGGTCTCCAATGCTCTTACTTTACTTGCTGATAATTTACACCGAGCCACATATGCCACTATATATTTCTTCATTCTCCTCCACAAATAATTCAGCCGCAAGTATTGATACATCTTGGCAGCGCTTAGATGAATAGAATACTGGGAACTGTAGCCCTTCCCTAGAATCAACTCACGAAGTCCATCCATATTAGGCACACAAGCATGACTATGCATCCTTAAAACTCCATCATCTCCAATCGTAACCTGCTTGGCATCACCATGTCGCACTGTATACCTAAGGACTAGAAAATGAGGGTCATCATATTGCTGCTCCCTGATGCGCTCAAACAATGAAGATCGAGGGATCATACAAGCTAAAACACGACTGGGCTCAAAAAAATCTAACCTCATGAACTAATTGGCCAGGTCCTGAACATCTGATGCGAGCAGTATCTCACAGAATGGAATGTACACAAGGCTGCCCATACTTACATAATTTCTATTCAAAGCATGCCAACCATATTGGCCTTTCCGAGATGATACAAGATGGTGATATCATAGTCTTTCAATAGCTCTAACCACCTTCTCTGCCTCAAATTGAGCTCCTTTTGCTTGAACAAATACTGCAAACTCTGGTGATCCGTGAATACCTCACATGACAAGTCATAAAAATAGTCCCTCCAAATTTTCAGCGCGTGAACAATGGCTGCCAGCTCTAAGTCATGGAAAGGATAATTCTTCTCGTAAACCTTCAGCTGCCGTGAAGAATATGCAATTACCTTTCCACCCTGCATCAATATCGCACCATGTCCAATACAAGATGCGTAACAATATACTATATAAGGCCCTAAACATGTGGGCAACACCAACACCGGTGCCGTAGTCAAAGCAGTCTTATGCTTCTGAAAGATCGCGTCACACTCGTCTGACCATTTGAAACGGGCACCCTTCTGGGTCAACCTGGGCAACAGGGCTGCTATAGATGAAAACCCCTCCATGAACCAACTGTAATAACCCACCAATCCCAAGGAACTCTGGATTTTGTAGCTGATGTGGACCTAGGCTAGTTCTTGACTGCTTCAATCTTCCTAGGATCCACCTGAATACCCTCTCCTCATACAACATGCCACAAGAAGGTGACTGAGCTCAACCAAAACTCGCATTTGAAAACTTAGCATATGACTGGCTTTCTCTCAGAATCTGAAGAACAATCCAAAGATGTTGTCGATGCTCCTCTCGACTGTGGGAGTAGTTCACAATATTATCAATAAACACAATCAAAAAGGAATCCAAATAGGGCTTGAACACCCGTGTAATCAAATCCATAAATGTTTCTAGGGTATTTTTCATCCCAAATGACATCACTAGAAACTCATAATAGCCATACCAAGTCCGAAAAATTATCTTGTGGACACTGGGTGCCCTAATCTTCAACTGATTATAGCCAGACCTCAAATCGATCTTTGAAAACACCTTGGCACCCTAAAGCTGATCAAATAAGTCGTATATCCTTGGCAATGCATACTTGTTCTTGATGGCGACTTTGTTTAATTATACATTCTATCCATTTTCTTCATAAACAACACAGGCGCATCCTAGGGCGAGACACTAGGTCTAATGAAGCATTTATCAAGCAAGTCTTGAAACTTTGGCGGGGCCATATGGTATGATGGAATAGAAATGGGCTGAGTGCATATAAATCTACATAGAAGTCGATATCCTGGTCAGGTGGCATACCTAGCAGGTTTGTAGGAAACACCTCTGGAAACTCGCGAACGAACGTTACTAAATCCATGAAAGGAACCTCCGCATTAAAATAACAAACATAAGCCAAATAAACTAAACACCTATTCTCGACTATATGTCGAGCCTTCATGTACGAAGTAACCTGCTGGTAGAATGGCTTAGAGTCCCTCTCCTCTCCAATTAAGGAGACCCCTGCTAGGCTAAGGTCATTGTCTTGGCGTGAAATCCCAATATAGCATTATAATATGACAGCTAATCCATCCCCAAAATGACATCAAAATTGATCATATCTAGAAGTAGGAGATCTACACGGGTCTCAAGACTTCGAATGATAACCATACATAAATTATAAACATGATAAACAATAATAATATCTCTCATAGGGGTGGACACATACATAGGAGCACTCAAAGAATCACGAGGTGTAACCAAATATGAAGCAAAATAGGATGACACGTATGAATAAGTAGAAATAGGATCAAATAAACTGAGGCATCTCTACTACAAACTCAAACTGTACCTATGATAACAGTGTCAACTGACTCAGCCTCAATCCTGGCTGGAAAAGCATTGCATCGGGGCTGGGCCCTACCACTTTGAACAATATCTCTAAGACGGCCTCCTGTTGGCTGGCCTCCAGCTCTAGCCACTTGGCCTCCACCTCTAACGGTCTGACCTCCACCATTAGCGGCCTGACCTCTACCTTTGGCACTTTATCTCTTACCTCTAGCTCGTTAAGCAGGTGGTGATGCAACTGGTGCCGGAATCATAGCACGAGCACTCTGCCATGGTGTACCGCCCAATAATCTCGGACATGTCCTCCAAATATCCCCAAAACCACCACACTCAAAAAATCCATCCCGGTGATGTGGCTGTTAAAACTGAGGCTGACCCGGACGGGCCAGATAACGGTAATAACTCTAGATAGGAGGTACACTAATAGGAGTTGGTGGTGCATTGCTGGCTGACCAAAATGAGGCAATAATGACCATGACTCCTTGAAGCACTGTGGGATATCTGAAGTGCTGAATGATATGCCATGGGAGGATGGCCCCTACCAAAATTACCCATGCCTCTAGACGAGGCACCACTAAAACCACCTTAATGACGAGGTCTCTTGTCAGATCCCTGACCACTCCCCTGAGCTATAACCCTCTCGACTCGCCAAGAAACGTTGGCAGTCGCCCGAAAAGAAATCTGACTCCCAATCTCCTTAGCCATCTGCAATCGAATAGGCTGAACAAGTCTCTCAATAAACCTCCTCACCATCTCTCTCTCTCTCTCTCTCTCTCTCTCTCTCTCTCTCTCTCTCTCTCTCTCTCTCTCTCTCTCTCTCTCTCTCTCTCGGTAGGAAGTAGAAGAATAACATGATAATCCAGATCCACAGATCGAGTCTCATGCTAAGTAATAGTCACAGAACCCTAGTGTAGATGCTCGAATTGCCTCCGATAGTCCTATCTCCGAGTTATTGGAAGGAACTTCTCAAGAAATAGCTGAAAGAATTGGCCCCAAGTGAGAGTGGGCGACCCAACTGATATGGTCAATGCGTAATCCCTCCATCATTTCTTGTACGAGCCCGACAAATAAAATGCAGCAAAGTTGACCCCATTGGTCTCCATTATCCCCATGTTCTGTAGCACATTATGACAACTATCTAGATAGTCTCGAGCATCCTCTAAAGATGCACTGCTGAAGTGAATTAGGAAAATCTTGGTAAACCTATCCAATCTCCACAAAGCCTCAGCAGACATAGCTGATATCACAAGCCTGTGCTGCAACACCCGTCTGAACTACCCCAGCTGGCTGAGCTGGTGGAGTCTGAAACTAGGGAGACATCTACTCGGAGTGTAAGTGGCGGGAGTCTGTGCTCCTTCTCCAGCCTAAGAGATGGCTGGTGCTATAGGAAATGTGTCAGCTGTGCCACACTCTCCATGAGGCCTAGTAGACCAAATCATCCTGAAATACCGGAGTGGCAATGAACCCCTTTGAGACCTGAGTTAATCTTGCTGGAATGGTCTGTGCTGGGCCTAACTCATCAAACTCCACCTAAGGATCCACCGATGTGCTGCTTCTCGAGCTCAGCACTAAGATTTGCCCTTGTCTCGGCCTCTGGCACAATCTCAGCCTCGGTTTTAGCCTCTGCCCCTTGTAAGAGCTACTACTGGGGGCTCTGGAAGCTACTCAGCTGAAGATGCGGTACACGTTTTTGCCATCTGTGAGAGAACTGAATAAAAGAGTTCAATCAGCAATGATAGAATAAAATTGCACGGTGGAGAAGAATAGAAGTGAAATAGTTCCCAACTTCAGAGCCTTTAAAATATAAGTACAGACATCTCCCTACCGACTAATGCTCTAATACCAACCTTTGAGACCTATGTAACCTAGTGCTCTGATACCAACTTATCACGGCCTGGAATTCCCACCATCAGGACCGTGATGGTGCCTAACATTTCACTCGCTAGGCAAGCCAACGTTAGAACATATCCATTTTAACAGTTGAATTAAATAATGAGAGATAAATAGAATATCTAAAATATTAATACAGAAGATAAAACTTCCAAACGTCTATTATGATCCCTGAATCTGGTGTTACAATTGCACGAGCTGCTAGAATACTACATAGAAAGTTCTGAAATAACATAAAGTTGTCCGAAAAGAAGATACACAACTAAATAAAAATAAGAAGGGGAATTCAGGAGCTTCAAGCATTGAGCAGCTATACATCAAGTCTCTGTAAGTTATCAGATCCGAGCTCTCTAATTGCCGCCGCTGGGATCGACTAGAAAATCTATATAGTGAGAGTACAGTATCAGTACAACTTACCCCATGTACTAGTAAGTGTTGAGCCTAACCTTGATGAAGTAGTGACGAGGCTAAGTAAGGTCCCTAAAATATAACCTATACGCAGTTTATAATAATGACAGAATAATAGAAATATTGTATAGAATTTAAACAGCCAACAGAAATTGATAACCACATCCTCAAAAATACACCAGTTTGTCCAATATTACCAACCTTTACCAGTTCAAATAATAATACTAAGAAAAAATGCAACTCAGGAAATGAAAACATATGGGTTGTTGCGGCGCACAACCCGATCCCGCCAGACAACACATAATCATCTATTATTCCACCATAATTATATCAATAATAGTATATATTATACATGTTTGTTTAGGCGCGTAACCCGATCCCACCATATATCAATATCAATAATTCACCTAATTTCATTATGTCAATCCACCCTTATTTAACCTGTTGCGGCGTGCAACCCGAACCCACCGTATAAACATATTCACTCTTATTTCACCATATCAATCCTCCTTTATTATACCTGCTACGACATGCAGTCTGATCCCACTATATCAGTACCAAACAATCAATGTACACAGTCAAATCAATAATCTAAATCACAAGCCCTTTTATGATGAATAAATATCAAACTGAACCAAGAAAAGAAAAACTTGTTCAATATAGAATGTACACAAATAATACTACATAGCAAGACTAACCCAGCAACTTACAATTAGAAGGTGCAAACAAGTCAAATTAAGCAAATAACATGGATTAGGGGAACTTTGAAAAGAGCTAACATGGTTAACAGAAGAAGATATTGATGAACACATAGCAGTTAAGCATGGAAAGTATTTAGAGGATATAATAATTAAAACAAGGAAGGGAATAGTTAAGGAAGAATAGTAAATTAGGGAAGACAGATAATTTGGCAGCGTATAAGCACTCGACATCTCACATATAACCTGCTCACATGGATTTCACGTAACACATAGTCCGAGGGTTCCTAATTTTCCTCAAGTCAAGGTTAGACACAATACTTACCTCGCTCCAATAATCACTAAAAGCTCAATCATGGCTTTGCCTTTCAAAATAGCCTCCGAACAAACAATATCTAGCAAATTACCAACCAAATAATCCAAAATAAGCCTTAGGAATCGCCTACGATAACAAAAAATCGATTTAGGTCATTATTAAAAAAGTCAATATCCGGGCCCGCTTGGTCCAAATCCAAAATTCGGACCAAACTCGGTTAATCCATTCACTCTTGAGCCCCGATTTATAATTGACATTGGAATCTAACCTCAATTTGAGGTCTAAATCCCCAAATTTTAGAATCCCTAGTTTCTACCCAAAAATTCCCAATTCCACCATGAAAATCTTATATTGTAAGTTGAAATTTTATAAAATAAAGTGAAAGACTGAAAGAAACTAGTTTAGAATCACATACGAATTACTTGGTGAAAAAAGTGTTCTTTGAAAAATCGCCTCTTGCGTTTTAAATTTTGAGAATTTGAAGAATGGGAGAAAAATCTTGTCAAAGTCACTTTTACACATCTACAAATGTTGCATTTGCGACCTGAGCTTCGCAAATATGAAGGGACCATCACAAATGTGAGGTCCTCTGCACCTCTACTGCTTTCTCAATTACGAAGATAAGTTCGCAAATGCGAACTTGAATCTCCGCAAATGCGACTAAATGATCGCATTTGCGATCACTGCCCCTCCCAGCTTTACTTCGCAAATGTGAAGACTTCTTCGCAATAGGGACTGTATGTCCCAACTACTCTTTTCAATTAGGATGGAAGCTCGCAAATATGAAAACTGCAGAGGTCGCAATTGCGATTCCTGATCTCGCAAATGCGAGATTAGAGGCTTACAACAAGATCAGTTACACCAGCAAAATTTTCCAAGTTCAAAGCACTCTGTTGCCTATCCGAAACTCACCGAGCACTGGGGGCTCCAAACCAAATATGCACACGAGTCTAAAAATATCATACGAACTTGTTCGTGCAATCAAATCTCCAAAACACCTAGAAATACAAATTTACTACCAAATTAAATGAAATTATCAAGAAGACTTTGAAATTTCTATTTTTACAACCGGACGTTCGAATCAAGTCCAACCAACTCCGTTTCTCACCAAATATTACAGACAAGTCATAAATATTATATTGAAACGGGTGGATAGCTATGGAGTTTTATGATAGAAACGGTTGGTTTAAGGGTGGCGTTTCCATGACGGTTTTGAAGCATTTTAATGGAGGTTTCTCACTGATTTATTTGGAGGAGAAAATCTAGCTTTTGGGATATTATGGCTATGCTTTTTCAGATCTGTTCTCTCCTTTCTTTTGGTGTGTGGTGAATGTTTTCTATCAGTAAGAGAGAATGAGGAAGAGGATCCCATGAGAGTTGCCAAAAATAAGCGAATTGTGAGGCCATCCAAAGTGTGCGCAAGTGAGAAGGTACCAAGAAAAGTAAAAATTTGTTAGGAAGAATCTTATACAAGTGGCCAATTGTGATTTTTTATATAGTATCTTTTTTTCTTGATAATAACTAAGCAAAATAATCTACTCCTACTAAAATAAGTAAATAAATAGCAAGGTAAAATTATACTACGCTCCATATTTAATTCTTAAAGCGTCAAATTTAAAAATTATATACTAAACTAGATAAAAGTGTGCCCTTTGAAAATTCTTCTTTCTTCGTAAATGAATATAAAACAAATACTCTAAAAATATAAATCTTTTTGTAGTTTTTAATTTTCTCTACAAAACCCTATAAAAGGGTAAAACAAAAGCTAAAATATACAAATTAAACTTAAAATTATTTACATACTAAAAAATGGTTATAATTAAATATGGCCAAAAATGAGGTGCTCACAGGTAGGGGTGTTTATCAGGCGATCGGGCGGATAGTTACACTTAACAGTTCGGCTTATCGGTTATCGGATTATAAATAGAAATCACTAGCCATCTAATAAGATAAAGGGCAAATTAGTATCGGATTAAAGATTATCAGGTGGTCTAAACCAAATAAAAAAAATTTGGTATAATACTAAAATTGATTGTTTTTTATGGGTGGTTTTGTTGATTGACTTCATCTACGCATCCTAACAGACTTGATGAGCTAAATAGAATTGAAAATTCAGGTGGGAAAATTATAAATTAGAGGGACATCGAGTCTTAGGAGTTCTTACTAATTCAAGATCTATAGGAAAGTGTAAATATAAAAATTCTTAACGGGTTAACGTTTTATCCGATAAGAAAATTTAGTATCCCCAAAGTGTTAAGCCGTTAATTGTAAAATATCAATTCATTCACCGTTCATTATCCCGATAATCCAATACTAATAAGCCAATAAGTCTTCAATTCGGTTAGGTAATGGTTTCGGTTCAGTTTTAAACAGCCCTACTCACAAAAATGTCAACAACTTCAACCATAGGAAAGATCATATCCCCTTTAAACTGCCCATTTACAAGGCTGCAGAATTCATAAACATAGAAATAGGAAGAAAATAGCCCAGACACATTACTGTTGTATCTATTAAATGGTAGTACCGAGGGATGGGTTATTACAAACTAACCGCTGATGGTGCTTACAATCAAAATGATAACACAGAGAGAATAGGACGGTAATTAGAAACAACTTTGGGGATTGGATAATATGGTACATAGAAAAAAATCAGGTGCACAAATACTCTCCATCATGAGCTAAGAGCTTTAAGAGCTTTATTGCATGATCTAGAAATGAAACTATCAAACAATCTAGTGCCCTTAGAGGCCATTGTGGATTCAATAGCGGTAATACAATGCATAAATAGTGGACATCTGATATATGATCCCATGATCTGTAAATGCAGGTCTTTCCTAGCAGCGCTGGCCATCCATCAGTAAATCACATATTCAAAGAGGAAAATAAGATGGCAGACAAGTTGGCAACAAAGGTAGGGAAGCAAAAATCAACTTTTTAGTAGTTCCTGTTGTGTTTGTCAATGAAATACTATGAGTAGACACCCTAGGAACTATTTTTGAAATAAATATTAAAAGTTGTAATAAATGTAGCTTTGGACTACTCACTATTTGGTACGATGGGCTTAACTCCTCACAAGACCAATGTGAGAACAAACTTAACTTGGGCCCCGTTTAAATTGGTTTTAAAAAATAGTTTTTCAACAGAAATAGCTTTTTGTAATGATCCGACCGGTCGTTTTGAGCTTTTGTACTTTGATCACTAATTCTCGCGCATGACTTGCCCCGTGTTATGCATTATGACTGAGGTGGATTGTTGGTTTTGGATTTCAGGAAAATCGAAATGAATTTCAAAGAATAGTTTCAGTTGAAAGCTTTGAATTTGAAAGATTTGACCAAGAGTTGACTTATGTGAAGAAAAACTCGAAAAGAAATTTTTATGATGTGGCTAGCTCTATTAGGTGATTTATGACTTAGGAGTGCGATCGGAATGGATTTTGAAGGTCCGGTGTGGAATTTGGCTTGAATAGGCGAAACTAGCATTTTGGCGATTTCCGGTTGATGGATGAAACTTTGATTCGAGGGTAGAAATGGAATTATGAGAGTTGACATAGCTCTGTTTTCTGATTTAGGATGTGTGTGAAAATTTTTCTGTCAATCGGAGGTGAGTTTTTTATCAAATGCGTGTTTCGAAAGTTTTTGAAAAACTTAAGTTTGAATTCGATGTGAATTGATAGTTTTGATGTTGTTTGAGGTGTTTTGTTGATTGGAACAAGTTTGGATAACGTTTCAGGATGTACTAGTATCTTTGATTGAGGTCTGGGGGGCCTCGGGGTGATTTCGGATGGCTAACGGGGAGATTTGGACAATGAAAAGTTGCAGAAAAAGGCATCAGTTGTTACAGAGCATTTTGCTCTACGCATTCGCAGAGGGAGTATTGCGATCGTATATAAGTATTTTGAGGGGCTGTTTGGTTGTTCAATGCGAACACGGATGTATGTTGGTGACCGCATAGGGTCAGGAATTGATGAATTTGATCGCAGGGGGCTATATGTGAATCCATAGTGTTAAATTTGGAGCTGGAATTTTTGTGCATTGCAGTCACAAGCCTAGGGCTTCGATCGCATAGAGGAAAAGGGACAGTGTAGAAGGGTTTTAAATATTTTCTCCGTGAAGTTAAGTCTATTTCTACCATTTTTTATCACCCTTGAGAGCTTTTTGGCGAGGATTAAAGAGGGTCTCGACTGGGATCGATTGGAGGTCAGTCGTATGACCTAAAAACATAATTTAATTGTAGAATCAACATTTAAATTTATGAAAATTTGATTAAAAATTTATGTCTTCGAGCCAAGTGGGGAGTTTGCCGCGAGCAGTTGATGCACAGTTAGGTGCTATATGGTTCCATTTTGAGGCGTGCGAATGAATTAGCAATGAATTACAGAAATTGAGACCGAGAATGGATCGAGTAAAAGAATATTTCGAAAATGGTTACATTATGCTTCATAGTGTAAGAGAAATACAGAATGTCTTAAATGGTTGTTGGTAAAGAGTTCTCGGTGCATAGAGTAGGAAGTTGTTGGGTTGTATTGGGATGAGGATTTCATTCTGCGGAGTCAGAGTATCAATGAGGCACGAGTGGTTCTGTTCATTGGGTCAGGTAATTGCAATTTGAATAAGAGTGAATGACTCTCTAGAATAGTTCTAATATGTTCAAGATTCTACAAGGAACAATTGGGCATCTTAAAGTTGAGTATGTGGTTAGAAACTGTGTTTTCATTGGAAGAGGTCACGATTTATGGTATTTCTATATGGATTGTGGGATTCTAAATATCACTGTCAGGAAAGTAAAGGTAACAGATTTAGATTTACAGGAAGTTCTTCAGAGTGAAGTATTCTCGAATATGGTGCTTGTAGGAATATTTGAGAGAGTATTCAGCGGCTTATGGATCTTAGTCAGTATGGTTTTATGCTTTGGTCTCATGTGGTAAACCTGGGTTGAGGAATTGTGGTACTACAGCAAGGGAAAATATCAAGTTAAAGACGAATCAGAAGAATTAGATAGATGGAGTAGCTTGATAGTTGACCGGATCGGCATGGTAAGGGTATGATTAATTCTTTGTATGTGTTCGAGGTAATGAGTTTGTACAAGTATCATGTAGCAATGCTCTTGGGTTTCGACGACTTGCTTAGCTTGGCCTAGTTAGAAGGATTCAGTCCTGGCAGCTAGCTGATGCAAATGGAATTAGAAGAGTTCTTGTTGGATTTACCGTGGTTTGGAGATGTGTATTTTCTATGGGCATGTGGAGCATGGGATCTTCAATGATTTTCTTCTAGATGGGGACAATGAAAAGTTCTAGACTAGTTGAGTGCATAGGCGTCTGTGGCTCGGAAGGGGGATAAGGTTTTCATGTTATCCTCGGGTGGTATGGTATATGCGGTATGTTGTGGAGGAACGAGACTTACGTGTGTTAAGCTACACTTCAGTTCTGAGGGGATTCATAAAAACACTTAGCCAGCGGGTAGCCTCAGATAATCAAGGAAAATGGTATTGCTATTTGAAAGTGATTTGATGAGAGTATATGTTTCAGAAAAAGGGCAATGTGATTAAGTTGATGGCACTTCAGTGGTATGATGGCACTTTCTTGTTAGATCTACTGGTGATATTCGGGTTTGCTTGGTGGCATAGGAAATTTTTTAGAGCATCTACTATGGAATGATGGGGTATTTAAGGTGTGATATGCTTTCAGATGGCAAAATTGGGATCAGGTACAATGGTTCATGTGCTATATGGAGTTGGAGACCGTAAGTTCTCATATTCAGGTTTCGACGTGGTTGTAGATCGTGTGTATCAGAACTATTTATCAATTTTCGGGATTTGGAGGCCCGAGCAGATCTTTCGTTGCTGGTATGTTAGATTTTGTATGTGATGTTGGAGTTCAAGCCGGTAGTCATAGTGTTGGATTGTTCTGGACTATTACACCATGGACTATGCTGGAAATGCCATGGGTTGAGTGGCGAGGTGAATCGAATTTGTTCTAGTAGAGTGCCTTATGTTTCGAAGAACCAACGGTCGGCTGGGAAGGGTTGCCTCTCTTAAATTGGCCTTCGTGATGGATATCAGTGCAGAGGTTGCTATCATTGATTTAGTTCCAGTGTTGAGGGACTATTTCGGATGTTCTTTCTACGGCCGGGCTTGTCGCCGGGCAGAGTTGTCGATTTCGCTATTGATTTGGTGCCAAGCACCATATCGTATAGCAGCTGCAGTAGTTATAGTAGTGGAAAGGAACAATTTCAGGTTTCCTTGGTAAGAAGTTCGTTGGCAAGCCAATGTGGATGTGTGGTCTAGCTTGAGTCGGCTTGTTTGACCCGAATTGTATTGTTGAGAGATAGGTTGATTCGACCTTTGTTAAGCTTATCAATTATCTGGAGAGATCTATGATTTGTTTTCTGTGTTACGAGACATTGTGATTTGGTAGTTATGGGCACATATGGTGCGGTTCTATCGGGGTTCGTAGTGGAAGTTGAGTAGGAAGAGTAAATGTGTGTTGTTCGGTGAAGGGCGCATCGGTTGTGTCCTCTCAGGGTTGTGTGGTGTATGTACTTGCTTCACCATGGGTATGATGATTTTCTTGGGTTCCAGACATCTAATTGTATGTGGTTGTCAATTTCGAGCATAGTGACTTGAGGTGTCTCCTGTTGAGCAGTGTTGGATAGGATCGGGCATTGCAGCAAGGCTATGTGGAGATATGACCTTACGGGTTAGGTTCGTGTGTTCTATTCTATGATTTGATATGGGTTCTCAGCCTTGTGTTGTGGAGGTACTGGTGAGCTTGAGGTACAACTCTTTCATTAGAGTCATTTTCATGATTTGAGTATGTTCGGGTCGTTGCTTATTGGTGCGCGTATGATGATAGTTGTTGCTTAGGCCTCTATTTATGTGTCTTGTCACCCGAGTGGTTATGATGGATTAGATGAGGTCACTGGGATCTTAAATGAATATGAACGGATTCGATTTCAGCATGTTGGAAGGTAAATAGCGAGGTTCGGCTCGGAAATTTTGCTATGGTAATTGTCAGATAAGAAGTGACTTCATGAATGGTTGATCTGAGAAATGGTTACGGTTTATTGTGTGTTTCATTGATCATTTGCAGTATATGAACGGTGTTGGAATGAGACTTAGTTAATAAGAGTCTTCTATCTATATTTGTGTGTGGTGTACAGCTACTGTGAACAAAAGTTATTGCTACGAGCGTTAGAGTTATGTGGCTTATTATGTAATGGCATCGAGGTTGCATATATGGGTTATTACAGTTGGTTCGGGTTTATTCAGAGTATAGATGGGAGATTTCATTCTTGTGGATGATTTCGGCGATGGAAATGTGGTTCTATGGTTTATGGACTAGGATGGATTGTGAAATTTCAGTTATATTGTGCTATCGGACCTATATAAGATAGGGCGACGTGGGATCACCCCCAGGTATATACATGGTTAAGTTATGCAGCTATTGGTTGGCTTCTAGAACAACTCTAAGGAACGTTCGACAATGAACGTGTGTTTAAGTGGTGGAGGATGTAACGACCCGACCAGTCATTTTGAGATTTTTCACTTTGATCGCTAGTTCTCGGGCATGACTTTCCTCGTGTTATACATTATGAATGAGGTGGATCATTGGTTTTGGTTTTCAGGAAAACCGGAATGAATTTGGAAGAATAGTTGTAGTTGAAAGATTTGACCAAGAGTTGACTTATGTGTATATGAACTCAGATCAAAAATTTTATGATGTGTCTAGCTCCGTTAGGTGATTTATGACTTAGGAGTGCGATCGGAATGGGTTTTGAAGATCCGATGTGGAATTTGGCTTGAATTGGTGAAACTAGTCTTTTGGCGATTTCTGGTTGATGGGTGAGATTTTGATCCGATCGTCGGAATGGAATTTCGAGAGTTGTCTTAGCTTCGTTATGTGATTTTGGATGTGTGTGCAAAATTTCATGTCAGGAGGTGTTTTGGTTGGGTTTTTTATCAAATGCGTGTTTCGAAAGTTTTTGGAAAACTTAGGCTTGAATTCAATGTGAATTGATGGTTTTGATGTTGTTTGAGGTGTTTTGTTGATTGGAACAAGTTTGGATAACGTTTTAGGATGTATTGGTACTTTTGATTGAGGTCCCGGAGGCCTCGGGGTGATTTCAGATGGCTAACGGGGAAACTTGGACTATGAAAACTTGCAGAAAAAGGCATTAGATATTGTAGAGCATTTTGCTGTATGCGATCGCATATAAGGATTTTGAGAGTTTGTTTGGTTGTTCAATGCGGACGTGGATGTATGTTTGCGATCGCATAGGGTCATAAATTGATGAATTGCGATTGCAGGGGTCTGTATGCGATCGCATAGTGTTAAATTTGGAGCTGGAATTTTTGTGCATTGTGAACCCAAGCCTGGGGATGCGATCACATAGAGGAAAAGGGACCTGGCAAAAGGGCTTTAAATCATTTTATCCGCGAAGTTAAGTCTATTTCCACCATTTTTATCACCCTTTAGAGCTTTTGATCGAAGATTAAAGAGGGTTTCAACTGGGATCGACTGGAGGTGAGTCTTATGATCTAAAAACATCATTTGATTGTAGAATCAATATTTAAATTCATGAAAATTTTATTAAAATGGAGGAATTGTGTAGCAGAGTGTTGGTCGTTTTGAGATTTTTCACCTTGATCGTTAGATCTCGGGCATTACTTGCCCCGTGTTATGCATTATGACTGAGGTGGATCGTTGGTTTTGGTTTTCGGGAAAATCGAAACGAATTTTAAAGAATAGTTTCAGTTGAAAACTTTGAATTTGAAATATTTGACCAAGATTTGACTTATGTGTATATGAACACAGATAAATATTTTATGAAGTGGCTAGTTCTGTTAGGTGACTTATGACTTAGGAGCGCGATCAGAATGGGTTTTGAGGTCCGGTGTGAAATTTGGATTGAATTGGCGAAATTAGCATTTTGGCGATTTTTGGTTGATTGGCAAGATATTTATCTGAGGTTTGGAATGGAATTTTGAGAGTTGTTGTAGCTCCGTTATGTGATTTGGGATGTGTGTGAAAAATTTCATATCATTCGAAAGTATTTTTGGTGGGTTTTTGATCAAATTCGTGTTTCGGAAGTTTTTGGAAAACTTAGACTTGAATTCAATGTGAATTGATGGTTTTAATGTTGTTTGAGGTATTTTGTTGATTGGTACAAGTTTGGATAACTTTATAGGATGTATTGGTACTTTTAATTGAGGTCCCGGGGGCCTCGGGGTTATTTCGGATGGCTGACAGGGTGATTTGGACTATGAAAACTTGCAGATAAAGGCATCAGCTTTTGCGGAGCATTTTGCTCTATGTGATCGCAGAGGGAGTATTGCGATCGCATATAAGAATTTTGAGGGGTTGTTTGGTTGTTCACTGCAAACGCAAATGTATGTTTACGACCGCATAGGGTCAGGAAATGATAAATTGTGATCGCATGGGTCTGTATGCGATCGCATAGTGTTAAATTTGGAGCTGGAATTTTTGTGCATTGCGATCACAAGCCTGGGGCTGCGCTCGCATAGAGGAAAAAGGACCTGGCAGAAAGGTTTTAAAACATTTTTTCAGCTAAATTAAATCTATTTCCACCATTTTTATCACCCTTGAGAGGCTTTGGACGAGGATTAAAGAGGGTTTCGACTGGAATCGATTCGAGGTGAGTCTTATGACCTAAAAACATCATTTAATTGTAGAATCAATATTTACTTCATGAAAATTTGATTAAAAATGGAGGAATAGGACTTGACTTTTTGAATGACAAAAGTGGGATGTTAGAGAGCATTCGAGCTCGGATTCTGGAGTTTTTGATATGCAAGGACTCGTATCGAGATAAGGAATCCATTGATGTAAAAATTTCTGAGTTTCGAGAAGTGGGCCCGGGGCTCAGGTTTTGCTAATTTCGGGATTTGTTCCCGTAATTGATTATTTTTACTTGGGTTTTGTTCCCTTAGCATATTGTGATGTATTCATTCTGATTTTGGATAGATTCGACGCGCGCGGAGGCCGATTTGTAGGGCAAAGCGTCGCGAGCTTTAGATTTTGCCGGTTCGAGGTGAGTAATGATTGTAAATGATTTCTTGAGGGTTTGAAACCCCAGATTGCACATTGTAATGCTATATGGAGGTGAGACACATGCTGGATGACGAGCATGAGGTCTATTACTATTGGGTATTGTGACTTGGTCCGTCCCTACTAGTGAGTTTACCGCATATTTGACTGAAACTTACTTGTTATCATCATGTTTTGGGCTGATTGCCATATTTGGATTTCGTACTAATTATTTGAACCCCTTCGGGATGGTTGTTGATATTTCCTCACTGTTTGATGTTATATTTGAACACAGACATGTATTTTCCACTGTTTTTCAAAACTCATCTAGGTTATTTTGCTTTAAGACTCGAAATGATATTTCCAATACTATTTTGGGTTGAGCATCATGTTTTGTTGTTGCCCAAGGGACTTATGTGATTTTTGACTGAGTAAGGCCGAGGGCCTGAGTTGTGAGGATACTTTTGGATCGGGCTGCACGCCGCAGTAGTGCTATACTGATATTGAAATAAGGCCGAGAGCCTAGATTTGATGTCACGAGATGGCTTGATATTGTGATGGGGCTGTAGGACCCCTCCCGGAGTCTGTACGAACCCCCAGTGAGCACCATCGACGATAAATGGATCAGGCTGCATGCCGCAGCATGGAGCGGGCTGCACGTCGCAGCAGTATTGGTTCTGTTTTATGTGTTTACTTGATTTCATTTGTCTACTATTATCTGTTGTTTGTGCTACTACCTACAGTACTTACCTGCAGTTCTAGCATTAGCTGATAACAGAGTGTTGTGCCCGAGGGGCGAAATCCTGTGCTTTTATGTATTATTTATTTTGCATTCATTTGCGTAATCATTTAAAAAGTCATTTTCAAAAGAGGCTATAATTTCTAAAGATTTCACAGCTTCACCGTTTTGCTTAAAGAGGGGTTTTCTCTGCTTCTATACAGCATGATGATATGTTATACGTGATTACTTAGTACTCAGTTGTTATTTACTTTTATTACTCACTGAGTTGGAGTACTCACTTTACTCCCTGCACCTTGTGTGGAGATGTAGGTATTTGTTCACCCGGTAGCGGGTTTTGAGCTGATTGGAGATTTTGTTATCGTAGCTGAGCAAGGAGACCACCAGCTTTCGCGGCATCGGATTTCTTCGTTTTGATTCTAAATTATATTTTGTATATTACTGACCTTGTAGTTATATTTAGACTCTTCTAGATGCTCGTGACTTGTGACACCCCGATTTGGGCCGTGTTTGGGTTGTATTTATGCTAATTATTATTATAAAGTCATATTTTAGACTGCGTATTCATGTTTAACTGTTTTTGAAAAGGTATATTTGAGTTGGTTGGTTGACCTTGTCTTCATGAGAGGCGCCATCATGACCGGAGCGGGGTTTGGATCGTGACACTTTTAAGCCAAAAAGCAATAATTTGGGTTCCCAACTTATTGCTTTTGGCTTATTTTAAGTAGTTTAAAACTTATTTTAAGCACCTTTTGAATCTGCCAAAAGCATTAAAAACTAAAAAGAGCTTAAAAGCTTATTTGACCAGCTTAAAAGTAAATCCAAACAGCCCGATCCATGATCATCTCGGTATAATCTTGTTGCGCCGCAGCCCGATCCATGCACAGTTCTGAAATCATCATAAGCCCCATGGGTTATAAAACAGTAGTTCTCAAACCATGATATCATTTAAAATATCATTTGAGTTCAAAACTTAGAAAATATGGCAGAGTTTGAAAAACAATGTTTAAAAGTTGTGGATAGAGCCAAATAATATGCAAGCGTATGTAGAAACAACAATATCAATCCCCGAAGGATTCTACAAGTCGGCCCGAGGCCCCAAACATGGCAACAAGCACAAATAATATCAGCACAGTATTGTGTATCAATCACCACTATAATGTAACCTCACTCGGGATGGAAAAAGTCACAATACCCAATAGTAACCGACCCCGCGGTCATCATGGAGTGCGTTTCACGCCTCAATATAGCATTACGATGTGAAAGTCCAGGTTTTCGAACCCTCAGGACAACATTTACAAGCATTACTCACCTTTAGTCGGCCGAAGACTAGCCCGCAATGCCCTTTCCTCTCAAATCAACCTCCTCGCGCATCGAATCTGAAAAAAAACCACAACGAACACCTTACAATAGGCTAAGGGAATATAACCCAATCGAAAAGACTCGACAAATATCAAATATCGCAAAATTAGCAAAACTCGAGCCCCGGGCCCACTTCTCGAAAGTCAAAAAAATTTACATCAAAATGTTCCTTAGCTCGCCACGAGTCTATACATGTAAAATTTATCAAAATGTGAGTCCAAATGCTCCCTAAAATCCAATTTCTCATTCGAAAACCCAAGCCCTAGTTCTTCCCGTTTTACTCGAATTCCATGAATTTAGGTGTTCAAATCACAATTAGATGATGTTTCTAGGCCATAGGACTTACCTCCAATCAATTCCCAGTCAAAACCATCTAAATTCCTCTTCAAAATCTCCCAAGGTCGCTCAACAATAGTTGAAATTATACCCAAGTCGCGGATGAAATGTCCTTAAAACATTCTCCCCAGGCATTAATTAACCATATGCGATCGCATCAATTCTATTGCGACCGCAGCACAAAAATCCAGCCTCAAAAAATCCTCTTATGCGATCACATCACCATACCTGCGATCACATAGAACCAGGTCCCCACTCTATGTGTTTGCACTCAGTACCCTGCGTTCCCATAGAACAACGCACCATCAGGGGCCCCAAGCTCAATAACACTACGCGACCGCATCACCCCTTACAGAAACGCAATGAACAAACTTCCTCAACCTATGCGATCTCACGAACTTCTCCGCGATCGCATAGCACAACCAAAATGCCCCTAAACTTCCTTCTACGCGATCACATAGCCCTTTCTGCAATCGCATAGAGAAAAAACCTACAACACTGATCAGCAATTTTCCGCAATCTCCCAAATCCAAAAACCTTTCGTTTAACCATCTGACATCACCCCGAGGCCCTCGGAACCTCAACCAAAAGCACTGATATGTTCCATTACCTTATTCGAACTAGCTTGAATCATCACAACACTACCTTTAACATCAAATTTCTTCAAATCAAAGCCTAAATTAAGTTAAAACTTTTAAAACTCGCATTCAATAAAAAACCTGACCTAAACACCTCCGATTTAACTAAACTTTTACACACACATCATAAATCACCTAACAAAGCTACTGCAACTCTCAGAATTCCATTCTGGCCCTCGGATAAAAATCTCACCTATCAACCGGATTTCGCAAAATCCTAACTTTGCCAAAATAGGCTAACTTTTACACCGAGCCTCCAAATTCACTTCTGATTGCTCTCCTAAGCCTTAAATTATCCCCCAAAACTAACCCAGCCTTCAGAAATCCATTCCGAGCCCTTTAACTCCCAAGTCAACATCCGGTTGACTATTCCAAACCAAATTTTCCCTAAAGAGACTAATTGTCTCATTTCCAACCAAACTCTATCCGAATTACTTCAAATTCACCACATACATATAATGAAACATGTAGATGCATAAAATGAGAAAAACAGAATGGAAATACATGAAATGATGGGTCGGATCGTCACATCCTTCCCAAGTAAACAAACGCACGTCCTCGAGTGGGTCAAGAAACATACACGAAGTCTCAAAATAGATGAGGGTATCTGCTGTGCATTTCCTGCTCGGTCTCCCAAGTAGCCTCCTCCACGGGTTGACCTCTCCATTATACCTTCACCGAAGCTATATCCTTTGACCTCAATTTTGGAACCTGACGACCCAAAAGAGCCACTAGCTTCACATCATAAGTCAAATCATCATCCAACTGAACCATGCTGAAATTCAAAGCATGAGACATGTCCCCAACATACTTCCGGAGCATGGAAACATGTAATACCGGATGAACTCCCAACAAGCTGTTGGCGAAGAAATCATATAGGCAACCTCCCCAATCCTCCTAAGAACCTCAAAAGTTCCGATGAACCACGGACTTAGCTTCCCTTTCTTTCCAAACGTCATCACACTCTTCATGGGTGAAACCTTCAGCAAGACCTTATCACCCACCGAGTAAGATACATCTCGAACCTTCCGGTCTGTATAACTATTCTGGCGCGACAAAGTTGTACGTAGTCTCTCCAGAATCACCTTCCCTTTCTCTAAGGCATCCTGGACCTAATCTGTCCCTAACAACCTAGCCTCGCCAGGCTCGAACCAACCGACTGGAGATCTACACCGCCTACCATAAAAGGCTTCATACGGTGCCATTTAAATAGTAGATTGATAGTTGTTTTGTAGGGAAACTTTGCAAGAGGTAGAAACTCATCCCAAGAACCTCCAAAATCAATCACACAGGCACGCAACATATCCTCCAGTATCTGAGTGGTATGCTCAGACTTTCCGTTCGTCTGAGGATGAAATGCTAAACTCAGCTCCACCGGAGTACCCAACTCGTGCTGAAAAGTCCTACAAAACTGAGAAGTGAACTGAGTAACTCTATCTACTACAACAGAAATCTGAACACCATGCAACCGAACGATCTCTCAAATAAAGATCCCTGCCGCCACTCCGAAGAATATGTGGTGCACACTGGAATGAAATGCGCGAACTTGGTCAGCCGATCCACAATGACCCAAATTGAATCGAACTTCTTCAAAGTCTGGGGAAGATCACTCACGAAATCCATAGTAACTCTCTCCCATTTCCACTCAGGAATAAACATCTGTTGAAGCAAATCGCCTAGTCTCTGATGCTCATATTTCACCTGCTGACAATTGAGACACTGAGCCACAAATCTCACAATGTCTTTCTTCATTCTCCTCCACCAATAATGCTGTCTCAAGTCCTGGTACATCTTCGCGGCACCCGGATGGATGGAATACCGCGAGCTATGGGCCTCCTCAGTATAATCTCTAAGCCCATCCACATTGGGCATGCAAATCCGGCCCTGAACCTGACTGGGCTCCGAAATATCTAACTGAACCGATCGATTGGCCAAACCCTGAACCTCAACTGCAAAGAGCCTCTCCCCAACTACAATGTACGCCAAACTCCCCATACTAACCGCCTTTTTGCTCAAATCATCGGCAACTACATTGGCCATTCCCGGATGATACAAAATGGTAATATCATAGTCCTTAAGCAACTCAAGCCACCTCCGTTGCCTCAAATTGAGATCTTTCAGTTTGAAAAAATGCTGAAGACTGCGATTATCGGTGAATACCTCACAAGATACTCTATATAAATAGTGCCTCCAAATCTTCAAGGCATGAACTATGGCAGCCAACTCTAAGTCATGAATAGGGTAGTTCTTCTCATGGGGCTTCAACTGTCGAGAAGCATAAGCAATCACTCTATCCTCCTGCATCAATACACAACGAATCCCGACTATCGAAGCATTACAATAAACGGTGTAAGACCCTAAAGCTCACTGCTAACACTGGAGCTTTGGTCAAAGCTGTCTCGAGCTTCTAAAAGCTCTCCTCGCACTCATCCGACCATACAAACATCGCACCCTTCTATGTTAACTTGGTCAAGGGTGAGGCAATAGATGAGAAACCCTGAATGAACCGGTGATAATAACCCACCAAACCGATAAATCTACGAATCTCTATGGCCGAGGCCAACTCTGAACCACCTCAATCTTCTTTGGGTTAACGTGAATACCATCACTGGACACTACGTGTCCCAAGAAGGCCACGGAACAGATCCAGAACTCACACTTGGAGAACTTGGCATATAACTTCTCCTCCCTCAATCTCTGTAATACCACTCACATATGCTCCGTTTGCTCCTCAAAGCTACGTGAGTATACCAGAATATCATCAATGAATACAATAACAAATGAATCTAGATACGGCCGAAATAAATTGTTCATCATATGCATGAACATTGTTAGGGCATTGGTCAGCCCCAAAAACATAACCAGAAACTCATAGTGACCATACCTAGTCCTGAAGGCAGTCTTAAGAATATCTGACTCCTTGATATTCAACTGGTGATAGCCCGAACGGAGATCAATCTTAGAAAACACCCTCGCTCCTTGAAGTTGGTCGAATAAATCATCGATGCGAGGCAGGGGATACTTGTTCTTCACTGTTACTTTGTTCAATTGTTTGTAATCAATGCACTTCTTATTGTGCCATCTTTCTTCTTCACAAATAACACACATGCACCCTATGGTGACACTTGGCTGAATAAACCCCTTTTCTATGAGTTCCTGAAGTTGATCCTTCAATTCTTCTAACACCGCTGGTGCGATACGGTATGGCAGAATGGAAATCAGCTTGGTTCCCGGCACCAGGTCGATACCAGAATCAATGTCTCTGTCCGGGGGCATACTCGGCAGGTCTGCAGGATATACATCAGGGAAGTCCCTCACAATGAGAACAGAATCTATACTGGGAGCCTCAGCTCAGATATCACGCACGAAGGCCAGATACGAAAAACAACCCTTCCCAACCATGCGTTAGGACTTCAAAAAAGATATAACCCTATTGGGGACAAAACCAGTCATACCACGCCACTCGATCCTCGAAACACCAGGCATAGCCAAGGTGACTGTCTTTGCATGACAGTCTAGAATAGCATGCCACGGAGATAACCAGTCCATGCCCAGAATAACATCAAAGTCTAACATGCTCAAAAGCAATAAATCAACTCAGGGCTCAAGACCCCTAATAGTAACAAGACAGAACCGATACACATGGTCCACAAAAATAGTATCACCTACCGGGGTGGATACGTGCACAGGTAAAGATAAGACACCCTCGAGTCGTACCCAAATGATGAGCAAAATATGATGACACATAAGAATAGGTAGAGCCGGGATCAAATAAAATAGAGGCATCTCTGTGGCAGACTGAAATGATACTTCAATAAAAGCATCTAAAACAATGGCGTCCCTCCTGTCTGGAAGAGCATAGAATCGAGCCTGACCACCGCAGTCCGGCCCTCACGCCTGGGGCGGCCTCTGGCTACCTAACCTCCACCCTTAGCTGACTGAGTGGGTGCTGATGAAACTGGAACTGAAGATATGGGATGATCCCTCTGCTGAGATTGACTCCCACGACGCCGATGACACTCCCTCCTCATGTGACCAAATTCTCCACACTCGTAGAAACTACCAGGTGCTAGAGTAGGGCACTGAAGGGAACCTCTTGCACTAGAATGACTAGCAGATACACTCGGCACAGAAGAGCCCTGAGCTCAAGGAGCATATGATGAACTCTGTGCTGGGAGGGCACTTAGTGAAGACTAGCCCTGATGGGAACCCTGACGACCACAACCTAAAGACGTCCTACGATACTCGGGATGAGCCTGCTAATAAGGCATGAAAGAATGACCTCTACTCTGTTGAACTTGACCCCTATATGGAGCACCACTGAAGCTACCCGATCCTCTTGGCCTCTTGGCCTCCCTCTTCTCTCTCTCCGGACGGCGAGCCATCTTAATATCATGAGAGATATCCACTGCATCCTCAAAGGTATGACTCAGAACCTCTCTTGGGTAATCACAATACGGATGGGATAGATGAGTCCATCTACAAACCTTTGAATCCTCTCCCGGTCAGTCGGGACCATCTATGGAGCATATCAATCCAACTCCGAAAATCTCACTTCATACTGTGTCACAGTCATACCTACTAGACGAAGGTACTCAAACAGTCTACGCAGCTCCTCCCTCAGAGACCGCGGTACCCACTTTTCCAGGAAGAGAGTAGAGAACTTCTTCCATGACAAAGGCACTGCACCCACCGGCAAACACCGCTCATATGCCTCCCACCATATGATGTCAAAAATATATTGTTGGAGCTTAATGGTGCCAAAAATATATTGTTGTCAAATATATGTTATCTTTGATTTTCTCCTATAGATTTTTTCTACTGAAATTGGTCTTCCTTTTCTTTTTGTTAGAATTCCTTTTGCTCCTTATTAACCCTTCTTTGTTTTCAAGCCTCCAAATAATTGTGGAAGGTGCAGATTGTATTTGGAGACAAACTTTAGGCTTTTCATGTAACTACTTTTGTAAATTCAGAATCCTCTTCAAAACAATGATTTTCACTTGAAAACTGGCTAGCTTGTGCTATTTTAATCATCATTGACTGACAAAATAGTGTGGTCTAGTTAGTTTTCGGACTGGTCATTTAAAAATAGCCAGCATTTGCCAAGTCATTGAAAAATATCTATTATTTCGCTGCAATAGAGACCGGTCCAGCATAATACACTGGAGTTCAGTGTACCAGTGTATGAACTTCCAGCATATTATATTGAACTGGAAAACTTTGCTGGCTCCAATATATTACGCTGGACCGATATATTATACATGAACTCCAGTATATTCGAGTGGAGTTCCATTATAATAATACAAGAACTCCAGTATATTATGCTGGAGTATTTTTCTGGATTTTGAAGAATGTTTTCGTTCAAATTTATCTTTACATAAAAAATGGCTAAATTTCGATTATTTTTAAAACTATGGCTATTTTTGAATAACCACTTATAAATCTAGCTATTTTTAAACTTCTCCCTGATTGACTATTGGCTAGCCCAAAACCAGATTGCTTGGGTTGGCTAGGCTAATTCAGCCCAAATTTTAACAATACGTACGTGCCCACTAGCAAATTTGTAAGCTTAGTTACACATTTAGCCGGTCCGTGAACAATAATTACATTTGCTAGCCACTATTAAAATAATATAGGGAAAAGGGTTAAAATTTCCCCTCTACTATTATTTATTGGTTACTTGTGTCACCCGTTACCCATTTCGTTCATTCTTGTCCCTACCGTTAATGAAGTTTAAATTACCCCTAACAATAATATTTTGACATTGTGGCAGCTGACCCCCTCAAATGTTTCCATGTCAGCTGTCAACTTATTAATTAACCCCACTAAATTAAAACAGCACAGACCCCATTTCAGTTGAGCTCAACGAATAACAAGAGCCTTTACCACCGACATCATTGTCGTCATCGCCGCCGCTAACCAAGCAGCCATCACCTGCGGTGGAAAAGCCTCAAAAGCTTCAGCGGAGAAAGAATGGTACCAAGGCATTCCACCAAATTTCAGGCATTCCACCATTCCAATCGTCATCCCAAAATCTCTACAACCCTCCGATGAGCCCCAGGTGGCCGGAAATGGAGTTTCGTTCGTCCAAATCGGCCAAAACCAATGCGAAATGATTTATGTTGATGAAGAGATTGCTCCTAACACCTCAAACGACAACAACAACAACGTGCCAATCTTCCTGAATCTGAAGAAACCAAATTCTGCATAGTTGACCATGCTAAGTGCTCGACAAAATGCCAAAGTCAGGAAAAAACACACATACATACATAGATCTTGCAAACATAAGAAAAAGGGTAGAAACAACTCCACCACCAGTATCTTGTCAGTGATAGAGTAACAACCACAAGTATTATTGTCTATGGTTTCATTATGCAAATATGTACTCTATAAAAATTCTCTTAATACTGACATGTCCCGCATGAATTTTCTCTTTGATTCTTTTCTTCAAAAATAAAAATTGCCCTCAAATTTCATACATGTATAATCTATGCGTATGAAATGGTATAAATATATAGGATACACATATAACATACTAGCATTTAGTAACCCATTAATTGAAAATATGTGCTATTTTTTTTACTTTCAGCATATTCATTTAAATTCCGATCATGTTAACAGATACCAAAGTACGAGATGCACTGTGCAAATTTTAAACGGTGAAGATTTTGAGGAGAAATATTTTTATGTGTGATTTAGACGAATCAAGCTGGAAATTTTAGGGTGGTTGTGTGGATGAACAATGTGGAGGTGGTGAAAATGGTAGTATTAGATTGTGACACTGGTTGAAGAGGGGTAGAAGAAATGGGTGTAGTGGGGTTTTAAAATGGTGGGTCCTATGACATGGCAGCTGACATGGCAACTGAGTAGGATAATTTTAATGTGGTCAACTGCCACAGTGTACAGACGTTAGGTTTAGGGGTGTTTATTCAAAGTTCTTTAACGATAGGGGCAAGAATGGCCGAAAAGTATAACGGGGGCATAAGTAACCAATTAACAATAGTACAGGGGTAATTTCGACCTTTTTCCCAAAAATATATACTAATGATCTCTAAAACATGCATATTTTTTTGTATATTATACTTTAATATATAAAAATAATAAATTTTACCAGCTAGTATTTTTTATAGCTGCTACATTGTATATATTTTTCCGAATTTGTAATGTCTATTGAGCTAGATTTCTGAAATTCGTTTGCTTAGAAACTACTTCTTTTTCTCTCTATTCATGAAAAAAAAGAAATTCAAGGTATCAGTGAATAAAATAGAGTTATGCGCATAATTACAAGAATATAATGAAATAAAGTACGATTTTTTTGTTGTTGATATGATATCAAGTTAGTAAACATATAAAACATGGGTAAAATGTGTACTATTACGTAGTTGTAATTTGTACTTAACTTGCTGTCACATACTTACAGTTTGTTACCACTGCAGTTAATGATCTCACATTCACAATGAATTGTGTTTGGCTAAAAAGTTAAGTACTTATTAAGCTAAAAAACAATCAAAATAATATTAGTTAATCGGAATCAAGGGTAATATGAACTAGAGAAAACTACTTTGTTAAGATTTGAGATAACAGTAAAGATAGCTTGAGATGTAAGAACAATAAAGCAAGTGAGAATCGTTTCACAAGAAAGAGAGAGAGAGAAAGAGAGAGTTGTATATTCTTGATAATAAGATACACATGAGTCCTTTACAAAGGGGAGGTCCCCTTTATATACTAAGGGACCTTCCTCGAAATAATCAAAAAAAAGTACAAGGAGTTGGTGGTCTCAGTGTACGGGAAAGTCAGAACTTTAAGCGACGTCGTCTCGAGTCATGTTGCTTGGTTCGTCCGATTGCCGGAGCCGCCTTTATTAGAGTCGGCCTCTATTAGACCGTTCTCTACGTCGTAGGCGTGCATAGATAACATAACAACATAGGGAACCAAATTTGCCCAATACAGATAGTCCATCCGTTTGTTGGGGACGTAGACGAGAGACGTCTTCAACGAACGGAAATGCATGCTCGTCCTCTCTACAAGTTTGGCCGATACTGTCGATATTGTAGAAAAGGGGGGCGTGATCATATGCGGAGGGGTTACGCAGTTGACATAAAACCTCTTTTTAGGGATCCTTTTTTAAGATGACATCATCGATCACGTGCGTGAACATTACCTTTTCTCCCGAGGTGGTTCAGGACATGGCGTGACGTTTTGGTTTCCCGCGCCGATTTTTGAACCAAGCCTTTTTTCTTTCCGTGCACCTTTCCTTATAAATAGGGGAGAGGTTGAATCCGAATCATCTTTCGAACTTTTTGGAGAGCACTTTCTCAACCTTTATCTCATCTTTTTCGGGCACCCGTTGATTTTTTCCTTAAAAATATTCGTTCCTGAGAATCGAACCTTGTATCCTTAAAACACCTTTCTCTCATAACTTCCATTATGACTAAACGTCATCACAACAGTATCAGGACTAAGGGTGACACCCTCTCTAGGGCCTCGTCGTCCTCAGATGATGGGGAAGCCGAGGAGGTTCTCATTCCCCTATCAACGTCTAATATTCTTCCACTGGATATGGCCGCACGAAAAGATTTTAGGAACCAGTGTAAGCTTCCCCCTTGGGAACTCAGTGAAGTGACACCATCTCTATTGTCTACTCTCAGGGAGTCATACAATATCTCAGACTACATCCAGTTGGCTCCCGCCGGCACGGACTATGCCAACGTGCATAGGCCCGAGTATTGCACTTTCTACGAGTACGATGTCCGAATCGGGTATAGTCTCCCGCATTACCCTTTGGCGGAGGAGCTTTGTCGCTTGTACGGGGTGTGTCCAGCCCAACTTACTCCGTACGCGTTGAAGGTGTATAGGATTCTTACCACCTATGTGGCGAAGGATGAGAAAGAGGTTACCGTTCATCACCTCTTGCAGATGCTCGACGTGAGCTTCATGAGAGGCTCAATGCTCCAGCTAGTACGCCGGGGCAAGAAGAGCTTTGGGTCGCAAGAGGAAGACAAGGCCAACCGCAAATTTTGGAAGAGATTTTTCTATGTGCGTACCGAACACCTAGTGTCCAACTCTGAAGGATTTCCGGAGGCGTGGAACGATGCATGTAAATATTACTGTACATAGCTTTTACTATGGCAATCTTATTTGGCTGGTTTCCACCATTGTGGATTTCCCTTTGCTTTAATGCAGTGACAGCTCGCCCTCCCAGAAGGGTTGATGACATTAGGTCGTGGGTACGAACGTTGATACCATTTGCGGAGGAATGCTTTACCTAGCCGGAGTTCCTCAAGCTCTACAGCCCGTTACGTAACGGTCTTGCTTGGTTCTCCCTTCCCGTTCTGACTCGGGGGTTTTCCATAATTTTCTTGCCTCTCACATAGATGTTTTGGTCATCGAGGCGCCTCGAAGAAGGCGCAGAAGAAGAAGAAGAAGAGAGCTGTGGCCGACCCTTCTGAGGCGACATCTAACCTTGGCGAGGAGGATATGATCCTCGTAGGTACATCCAGGGGTAGTGTCTCTCCCCTCTCAAGGCAGGAGATCGCATCAGAGGCGGCTCTAAAGTTAGTGTATGAGGCAGTGTCAGGCGTCATGCTTAAAACAGCGCCCGAAAAGATATCGGCGGCTGTGCCTGGGATCATCCCCGGGGTTGCCCCCAGAAGAGTGCCCACTGTCAAACCGTCCCCATCTGACCCCGTCTCGCGTCCTACTGAGGGGAACCTTGAAAAGGAAGAGACATTGGAGAGGAGGAGGCATCGGATTCTAACCGGCAAGGCTGTGGTTACTCAAACAGAGAAGGCTAAACCACCCCGTCCTGAATCTAGGCCAGTTTTTATGGCCGAGGCCATTCGCTCGGGGAGGTCTGCTCTGAGGAAGGAAGCCGTGGAAAGAAGGGGGAAAGAGTGGACGTGGCGGGTCCGGAGACCACTATGGAGGATGCGGACAGAGGAGGCAGGTCCATGGACCAAGTGGAGATGGTGGCTGGCCGGACCTCCCGTCGCATAGTGATTCCTAGTCACTACAATTTGCTTGAGAACTGCGAGGAGGCGGTCACCAGCATGACACTCATGTGTGTTGGTGCAGAGAGCGCGGCCTTGGTAGAGCTCAGTGACAAGGGCTTGGCCCGAAGAGTGGAGGGCACGGCCTTGCAGGTACGTCTTTTGCCTTGATTGATGATTTTCCTTTTGTGTTAGCTGAGGGAGATTCCCCTTGTACTCACCTTTCGCTCATTTTTTTAGAATCTTATCCTGGAGGCGGAAAGGGGTCGACGCCTGGAGAAGAAGGTGGCCAAATACAATAGGTTGGTGCAGAAATATAACAGAACATGTGAGGCGCACCAGACATTGGCCGACATGTACAGGCAGGACCCTAACTTCAGGGTGGTTTGTGAGGGCCTTGCGCAGTCCGAGGAGAAGCTGAAGAAAAGAATGTCCAAGTTAGAGAAAGTCGACGAACAACTTATGGTCGCCGTTACTCGGACTGCGGAGATGGAGGTCCTTATTCAAGCTAAGGATGAAGAGTTGCAGCTTGGCCGTGTAGTGGCGGAGGAGGCAGCGGAGTTGCGCGCTCGGGTTGTGACCTTAACGGTAGAACTCGATGCCAAAAAGGCCGATGTTGAGGACCTCAAGCGGACCCTAGCACAGGCTGACGCGTCTCATAAGGCGCACGAGAAGTGGGTGTACGCGGAGGCCTGGCTGGTCATGCTCGAAGAGTTTTTGGCGGCTGGGCAAGCATTTGAGGCTGAAGTTGAGAGGCAACGCCAAATGGTTAGAGCTTCCCGTGAAGCGGCCGGTTATAGTCCTGAATCACCACCACGGGAGGAGGGTAACTCTGCAGACGTCAACCGTTTGGAGTCCAGTTCTTGGATTTCCAAGGCGTATCCTCATGGGAACGAAGATGGGCCGCATGAAGGCCAGGCGGGGCAGGATAACCAGGGAGGCGGGGGCCATTAGGACCTCTGTAGATATGTTTGTAAATACTAATTTTTGTATAGTGGGTGTTGACCCTTTTGGGGATAGAGATATACGATTTTTGCTGTAGTCAATCTTTTCTGTTTTCTGGAACATTATATACTTCCCTTATTTTTATTTTCCTCTTGCCGTAGCTGAAGCTAAGTTGTCCGTTCGGTGTCCCTAACCGCGTGAAAGTGATGGCCGTAGCAAAATAAGGTTCAACGGCCATGGCCATATAAAAATGATGGTCTTAGCCATGTAACAATGATGTCCTTAGCCATGTAACGTTCGACGGCCTTAACAGCGTTAAAACAATAGCCTTAGCCATGTAAAAATGATGGTCGTAGCCGTGTAAAAATGATGGCCTTAGCCATGTAAATTTCGACGGCCTTTACCGTGTTAAAATAATGGCCTTAGCCATGTAAAAATGTTGGTCGTAGCCGTATAAAAATGATGGCCTTAGCCATGTAAAATCAATGGTCATAGTCATGTAAGAATGATGGTCGTAGCCATGTAACATTTGATGGCCTTAATCGTGTTAAAACAATGGCCTTAGCTATGTAAAAATAATGGCCATAGCCGTGTATAAATGATGGCCTTAGCCATGTAAATTTCGACGGCCTTAATCGTGTTAAAATAATGGCCTTAGCCATGTAAAAATGATGGTCGTAGCCATGTAAAAATGATGGCCTTAGCCATGTAAAAACAATGGCCTTAGCCATGTAAGAATGATGGTCATAGCCATGTAAATATGATGGCCTTAGCCATGTAAAATTCGACGACCGTAACCGTGTTAAAATAATGGCCTTAGACATGTAAAAATGATGGTCGTAGCCATGTAAAAATGATGGCCTTAGCCATGTAAAAACAATGGTCGTAGCCATGTAACATTCGACGGCCTTAACCGTGTTAAAAAATGGCCTTAGCCATGAAAAAATGATGGCCATAGCGGTGTAAAAATGATGGTCTTAGCCATGTAAAATTCGACGGCCTTAACCGTGTTAAAATAATGGCCTTAGGCATGTAAAAATGATGGCCGTAGCCATGTAAAATGATGGCCTTAGCCATGTAAAATTTGACGGCCTTAACCGTGTTAAAATAATGGCCTTAGCCATGTAAAAATAATAGTCGTAGCCGTGTAAAAAGGATGGACTTAGTCATGTAAAAACAATGGCCTTAGCCATGCAAGAATGATGGTCGTAGCCATCTAACATTCGATGGACTTAACCGTGTTAAAACAATGGCCTTAGCCATGTTAAAATGATGGTCGTAGCCGTGTTAAACAATGGCCTTAGCAATGTAAAAATGATGGCCGTAGCCGTGTAAAAATGATGGCCTTAGCTACGTAAAAACAATGGCCTTAGCCATGTAAGAATGAAGGTCTTAGTCTTTTCATTCACTTGGAGATGACCATAGCCTTTTCATTCACTTGGAGATGGCCGTAGCATTTTCATTCACTTGGAGATGGTCGTAGCCTTTTCATTCATTTGGAGATGGCCGTAGCCTTTTCATTCATTTGGAGATGGCCGTAGCCTTTTCATTCATTTGGAGATGGCCATAGCCTTTTCATTCACTTGGAGATGGCCATAGCCTTTTCATTCACATGGAGATGGCCGTAGCCTTTTCATTCATTTCGAGATGGCCGTAGCCTTTTCATTCACATGGAGATGGTCGTAGCCTTTTCATTCATTTGGAGATGGCTGTAGCCTTTTCATTCACTTGGAGATGGCCGTAGCCTTTTCATTCATCTGGAGATGGTCGTAGCCTTTCTATACATCTGGAGATGGCCGTAGCCTTTCTATACATCTGGAGATGTTCGTAGCCTTTCTATACATATGGAGATGGCCGCAGCCTTTCTATACATCTGGAGATGGTACTAATCTAGTCTGTCTATCATGTCGGGCTTGGAGAGTACACGGTGGGGTCGAGGTGATACACTTGTAAAAACCTTTGCCACCTCGTTAAAAACCTTCTCGAGAAAATCCAATTGGGAAAAAACTTGGGTAAGGGAAAAAGAGTACGACTCGGGGGATGCCTTTTAGAAGTGGAAATGTTTGAGGTGAGCGACGCTCCAGTTATTCTGGAGCGTTTTTCCTTCCATCGTCTCGAGCTGGAATGATCCTTTCCGGCTGCCGTTGTGATTTTGCAGGTTCCTTCCCAGTTTGTGCCCAGTTTTCCTTCATTTGGGTCTTTGGAAACCAACGAATTTGCTTTGAGGACGTAGTCCCCTACTTTGAGTGGTCTCACTCTTGCCCTTTTGTTGTAGTACCTTTCGATTTGTTATTTTTGGGCCACCATCCTGATGTGGGCCATTTCTTCGGCTTCATCAAGGTCTTGGAGTCTTCTGGCATCATTTTCTGTTCCACTGGTGTGCGAATACCTTAAGCTGGGTTCTCCTACTTCGACAGGTATGACAGCGTCGGTTACATAAATCAGTGAGTATGGGGTTTCCCCGGTGCTGGACTTGGGTGTAGTTCTGTGTGCCCACAAGACTTCAGGCAGCAGTTGGGGCCGTAGCCCTTTGGCGTCTTCCAGCTTTTTTTCAGTATGTTTAGGATCGTTTTGTTGGAGGACTCCGCTTGGGTGTTGGCGGGGGGTGGTATGGCGTGGATAGTATCCTATTGATGTGCCATTTCTTGAAGAACTCTGTCGTTTTGTGACCGAAGAATTGACGCCCGTTGTCGCAACTTATTTCTTTGAAGATGCCGAAGTGGCATATGGTGTTCTTCCATATGAAGGTGATGACCTCTTGTTCGCGTATTTGCGTGTAAGCACCTGCTTCTACCCACTTAGAGAAATAGTCAGTTAAAACAAGTAAGAATCATACCTTCCCTCGTCATGCTGGCAGGGGCTGACAATATTTATCCCCCATTTGATGAATGGCCAGGGTGAAGTGACGGAATGGAAGGGTTCTCCACGCTGATGTATCATTGGGGCGTACTTTTGGCATTGGTCGCATCGGCGGACATACTCGGCTGCCTCCTTTTTCATAGTGGGCCAGTAGTAGCTGGCGCATATGATGCATTGGACGAGGGCGCAATTACCGGTGTGAGCACCGCAATGGCCTTCCTGTACTTCCTCAAGTACCGGCCTTGTTTGGTACGGCCCAAAGCACTTGGCTAGGGAGCCACCGAATGTCCTCTTATAAAGGTCGTTGTTGATCAAGCAGTATCGGGCAGCCTGTACTCGAAGCTTTTTAGCCTCCTTTTATTAGAGGGGGAAATGTCTCGTCCAGCAAATAAGATATGAATTGGTTGCGCCAGTCCCAAGTCAGGTTTAAGGAAAGTGACTCAGAGTGGTCAATGGGTGAGTGGAGGAGCGTGACCACACTTTCTTTGTTGAAATTTTGGTAGCTACATCCAACTTTGCCAGGCCATCCGCTTCGACGTTTCGTGCTTGGGGAATTAGTTCGAAGCGGCATTCGTCGAACCTAGCCATCAGCTTGCGGATTTCTGCCTGGTACTTTTGCAGCCTCTGCTCTTTGACTTGAAAAGTCCCAGTGACCTGGTTTACCACAAGTTGGGAGTCACAGTGGAGGAGGATTTGGCGAGCCCCGTATTTGGTTGCCAGTTTCATGCCTGCAATAACGGCTTCGTACTCGACCTCTTTGTTAGTCATTTCCGGGAATCGTATGGACTGGAGAATTATTTCCCCCGTGGGAACCTCGAGAACGAGTCCATGTCCCGATCCCGATGCATTGGCGGCACCATCCGTATAGAGGACCCATGGTCATTATTGGAGGATACGTGTTGCGCCTCGAGTTATGCCTTTGGCAGGACTTCCGCACTGAAGTCGACAATGAAGTCGGCAAGGACCTGCGACTTCATGGCGGTCCTTGGAAGGTAAGTAATATCATGCTCGCTCACCTCAACGGCCCATCTGGCGAGTCATCTTGAGAGTTCGGGTTTGTGTAAGACGCTCCTTAAGGGGAAGGTCCTTACTACCCTTATGGGGTGGCACTGGAAATAGGGTCGAAGCTTACATGAAGCTACTACGAGCGCCAATGCCAGCCTCTCAAGGTGTGGGTATCGGGTTTCGGAGTCCACTAAAGTTTTGCTAATGTAATAGATAGGAGATTGCGTACCTTTATTTTCGCGCAGCAGCACGGCGCTGAATGCAACTTCCGATACAGCCAGGTAAACCAACAGTGGTTCGCCTTGGTTGGCTTTGACCAGTAGAGGTGGATATGACAGGTATGCCTTCAAACTCCTCAAGGCGTCGACGCATTCTTCATTCCATTGTAGCCCTTGGTCCTTTTTCAATACACCAAAGAATTTGTGGCACCTATCGGAGGAGCGCGAGATGAACCTGGAGAGGGCGGCTATTCTACCAGCCAGCTTCTGCACTTGCTTTTTGCTAATCAGTCTTTCCGGTATGGCTTCTATGGCCTTGATCTGGTCCGGGTTAACTTCGATGCCCTTTTATGATACCAGAAACCCCAGGAACTTTCTCGAGGCTACACCGAAGGCGCACTTTTCGGGGTTCAGCTTCATGTCGTATCTCCTCAGTATTTCGAAATCTTCCTTCAGGTGGTCGAGGTGTTCCTCTTTTTTTGACGACTTCACTAGCATGTCGTTGATATAGACCTTCATTGTCTTACCGAGTTTCTCTTTGAACATGGTAGTCACCAGCCTATGGTACGTAGCCCTCGTATTCTTGAGCCCGAAGGGCATTACCTTGTAGCAGTAAGTCCCTTGGTGAGTGATGTAGGTTGTTTTCTCGTGATCCTCCTCGGCCATCATGATCTGATTGTAGCTGAAGTATGCACCGAGGAAGCTCAGCAGTTCATGTCCTGCCGTGGCGTCTATCAATTGGTCGATTTGGGGTAGTGGGAATGAGTCCTTTGGACATGCTTTATTTAGGTCAGTGAAATCTACTCACATCCGCCACTTCCCGATCTTCTTTTTGACCATAATGACGTTGGCGACCCACTCTGGATACTTGGATTCTCTAATGGAGCCATTATCCAACACCTTGCCTACTTCTTCACTCACCGCTTCATTGATGGCGGCATTGAATTTTTTCCTCGTCTGCCGCACGAGTGGGTAAAGCGGGTCGACATTCAGCTTGTGGGAGGCGATTTCTTGTGGGATTCCTGGCATATCTCCATGGGAAAAACCAAACAGGTCTGCGTGGTCAAATAGAAATTCATGATACTTACTTGGATTTGAGAGACCGTGGCCTATGTACGCTTTCTTGGTGGATTCGTTGTTGCTCAGCTGGACGGGGTCGAGGTCTTCGACTGTAGACTTGCTAGCTTTGACGTCGTCACGATCATTGATGGCGTCTTCTTTTGGGTGGACCTTAGTCCCCGACAGGGCTGATTGCTATGCTTCCGCGCTTGCTCCTTTATGCTGCTTAGTGTGAGTGTAATCTTGGGCTATTTTGTAACACTCGTGGGCGGTGCGTGGCTCGCCCCATATACTGTACACTCCCCATAGGGTTGGGAATTTGATCACTTGATAGAAACTGGAGGGGACTGCCTCATGGCATGTATCCATGGACGTCCTATGATGGCGTTGTATGCCGTTTCCATCATAACTCATCCTGCCAAGACAGGCAGTGTTATCTCACCAGAGGTTCTTTCAGCTGCATTGTTAAAACCAGTTAGTGTCATGCAGCGCGGAATTATTTTATCCTCGAGTCCCATTAGTGCAAGGGCTATTGGGTGGATAATACACGCGCCGCTGCCATCGTCGACCATGATCCTTTTTACATCAGTATCTACTACGCGAAATGTAATAACTAAGGCATCATAATGGGGGGAAAACCGTTGGTATTGGACTTAATCAAAGGTGATGCTATCTTCGAAGTCGTCATACCATTCGTGAGTGATAGTCCACTTCAATTTGTGAGTGGTGGTGAATTTGACATGGTTGATCGCTGAGTCATTGCCGTCCCCAATGGTCATGTTGATGGTGCGCGTTAGTAAGGGCGTCCTTGGTGGACCCTGAGGTTTTTCCCGCCCGTGCGCGAAGTTGAGCTTTGCTTTGTCGCTGAGCAGCTCTTTCAAGAACCCTTGGTTCAGCAACCGGACCACCTCCTATCGGAGACCTATGCAGTCTTCATCTTGTGCCCCCATTCCTGGTGGAACTCACATGGGGCGTTTGATTTTCTGTTGGCGGGGTCGGACCTCATCTTCGCTGGCCATTGCACTTTCTTGCTCTGCCTCTCCAGTGCGTACACTACTTCTGAAGGAGACACACAAAAGTTATGTGTAGATAATGAAGGAGGAGTACCTCTGTCGTTCCTTAATGGGGAGACGTGTCGTTGCAAGGCATCTGCGTGCCTTGGTGGTTGTGAAGATCTTATATAGGGTTGATGTCTCTCCCTGTTGAGGCGTGGGAATTCTTCCCATCGTCCCTCATTGCGTCGGTCCCTTCGGATTTCTGGGTTTATCGCTATTAGCCGCCTGGTCGGGCCATTAAGGTCATCGTCATCTCCACGTACCTCGGCACAGTAGGCGTTGTGGATTTCTTCCCAGGTGGTGGAGGATATTTCATAAGACGGCTAAGCAATTTTTTAGTCGCCCGTGATCCGTCCATGCTAACTCTGTTCTAAAAGACCGCGACTGTCATGCCCTCAGACACGTTTGGCAGGCTTATCCTAACTCTGTTAAACCTGGCTAAGAATTCTCTGAGCCCTTCTCCTGAGACCTGCCGGACAGTAAAGATGTCATCGACACGAGATTTTGCTTTCTTGGCTCCCGCGTGGGCGGTGACAAATTTGTCTGCCATTTCCTCGAACGTGGAGATGCTTTTGGCCGGCAACTAGGAGTACCATGTTAGGGCGCCTCCTATTAATGTTTCACCGAACTTCTTTAGAAGTACGGATGGTACCTGTTCTTTTGACAAATCATTACCTTTGACCGTCGTGACGTAGTGGATTAGGTGGTCCTCAGGATCCGATGTCCCGACATATACCTTCAAATAGGGGGCATTTTGAAGGTTTTTGGGATGGGATAAGGTGTATCTCCTTCTGTGTAGGGTTGTTCAACGAACCTCCCCACATCTCGCTTTGGCAGCAATTTAGGTTCCCTCGGGATCTTGTCCACTCTTTCTTGGTGTTCCTTCATCTGGTCATGAAGCGACCTGTTTTCGTTTTCCATTTCTTCCATATTTTTTAGGATGGATGTGAGCGTCCCCTCATGAGCTGGAGCATCGGTGGGCACGTTGTTTGTTCGTGTGACCTCGAACTCACTTTTAGTTATGGCGTGGTCCGTCACTGGTGTTGGTGTGCATCTGGTGTTGGGTGGTTTTTCGGCTAGGCTGCTCATGGAACTTGTCAACCGCTCTTCCAATAGCCTCTTTACCTTCGGAGGTGCTTCTTTGGTTGTAGATGTAAAGGCCTTTTTTTCCCGTGGAACCACCAGATCTTCAGAAGGGGAAGGTAGATTTTCCACGCTTATCAAGGTGCTAGGGGTTGCGTGTGGAGCATCCCCTTCAGTAGCCGCGTTGAAAGGGCCCATAAGATCGGCTCTAGCATCCATGATAGCTTCCATTCTTGCGTTATTTTCATCCATTCTGGGTTGTAGGAGGTGGTTTTTTGAAAGATCTCTTGAAGCAAATTACAACTTTGATTCACGAAACCTCTACAGACGGCGCCAAATTGTTTGGCTAAAAAGTTAAGTACTTAGTAAGCTCAAAAACAATCAAAAATAATATGGGTTAATCGCAATCAAGGGTAATATGAACTAGAGAAAACTACTTTGTTAAGATTTGAGATAACAGTAAAGATAGCTTGAGATGTAAGAACAACAAAGCAAGTGAGAATCGTTTCACAAGAAAGAGAGAGAGAGAGAGAGAGAGAGAGAGAGAGAGAGAGAGAGAGAGAGAGAGAGAGTTGTATATTCTTAATAATAAGATTCACATGAGTCCTTTACAAAGGGAAGGTCCCCTTTATATACTAAGGGACCTTCCTCGAAATAATCAAAAAAAAAAAGTAAAAGGGGTTGGTGGTCTCAGTGTACGGGAAAGTCAGAACTTTAAGCGACGTTGTCTCGAACCATGTCGCTTGGTTCGTCCGCTTGCCGGAGCCGCCCTTATTAGAGTCAGCCTCGATTAGGTTGTTCTCTATTTTGTAGGCGTGCATAGATAACCTAAGAACGTAGGAAACCAAATTTGCCCAATACAAATTTTATGCATTTTTTATCCTTTAAAGGAGGAATATATATATATATATATATATATATATATATATGTAAGAAATAATAATTGCTAGTGGATATTAGGAAAGTATGGAAGAAGTAATGAGAGTAATTTATCTTCAATTGCCTAGCAAATTGAGTCAAAGATTAAACCAATTTTAAGGCATATCGGATTATACTAGGCTTCACATCTCTTATGCCAGAAGCTTCACTAAGCCTTTCTTTGTAGTTGAGGCGTGCATTTTACAACGATTGATAAAGTCGATAACCAATTCACCCTTTTGTTGACGAGTATTTATAAATTCTATCATGCTCATTGTGCGTCTCGTGCTATAAAAGTAATTGAGGAACTCTTGCTCTAATTGATCCCAACTATCAATAGATACAATATCGAGGCTGTGTACCAGTTAAAAGTATTTTCTTTTAATCGGATAAATTGCTTAACGAGATAATCTCCATAAGTCCTGCAAATTCACTAAGAAATCTATACAGCTGTATTCTATTACAAACATTTTGAATATATACACGCTATTGATGTTTGGCAAGTGAATCTTCCCTTGTGAAATTATTAAACAAAGACTCCAATAAATTATTTTGACTCGAATCTAATTCAATACTAGTTAAATCTGCTTGTTCACCTAATTGTGAAGTTTTGGACCTAAATATTACACTAGATTAAAGCTATTGTAAAGTTGTTGGCGAATGTGATGAAAAAGTGGAGAAAGCAAAACCATTCAAGGAAAAGGTACAAGTTTTTACAAGTATATCTTTACGTGGGGCAACCAAATACATATTTAAAATTTTTCTAATTATTTTATTGTTGGTCCTCAAACTTTCTTAGTTGCTCTTTGTCATTTTAGGGAAGTAAGAAAATATATGTTTTACTACAAAACGTTACCATATTACATGCCGTTAACTATTACAGTGTGTTTCATAATATTTTCTTATGCAACCTAAAAATATTTATTAAAAATTTTAAAAATCATTTCCCAAAACACGTCGGTAGTTAAATGCATTAACCTGGTTGAATCTATTACCATTGGATTTTCTTATTTGTATTAATCAAAAGAACATTTAAAAGATTGAAGATATATTATGTAAAAAGTTAAGGATATGTCTATTTTCTCTAATTTGATTGTAAAAGCATTGTTTAATCTTTTAAGTATCAAAGATTATGATAGCATAATAATACTTCTGTACATTTGTCGTCTCGATAAAAAGTACTTTATACTTAAATTTAGATTTTTTAACGAGAATTTAGATGGTTTAGAGTTTAGACGTCAAAGGGATGCTGAATATCGAGGTGGAAAACTAATTTTTTTTTAAAAAAAAATTTCATTGCGCGGTAAGTTATTTGATAAAAAGAAAGAAAGATGGACGTGTATTTTTTTTTCTTCATCTTTTAATTTTTGTTTTATTTATACTAGTACAGTACCCGCACAATGCGCGGAAAGTGTTAGAGAAAGAAAGTATAAAATATTATTACGTTTTTTTAAAAGCTAAATATAAATATTATGGATAATAGAGGCAGTTGACACAATGATATATGTAAAGTTATTTCTTCTCTATAATGAGAATTAACAAAAAGAGTCGCTCAACTAATCTCATAAACTAAAAATAATCAGTGAAGGTAATATATATATATATATATATATATATATATATATATATATATGTGTGTGTGTGTGTGTGTACTTAATGTATAAATTATGCATTTGGCTGAAAAAAGATAAACAATAAATATTGGCAGCTATTTGTATAAAAATCCCTTTATATATACTATATAAGATTAAGAATGAAGTTATTCGACAGAAGGTAGAGGTGGCCCCGGTCGACGAGAAGATGCAGGAAGCAAGGCTGAGGTGGTTCGGGCATGTACGGAGGAGGGGTCCCGATGCCCCGGTGAGGAGCTGCGAGCGGCTGGAGATTGTTGGTGGTCGGCGGGGTAGATGGAGGCCTAGGAAGCATTGGGGAGAGGTGATTAGGCAGGACATGACTAGAATGCAGGTTACCGAGGACTTGACCCTTGATAGGGGAGTCTGGAGGTCTAGAATCAGGGTTGCAGGCTAGGGGCTCTTAGAGTCCTTCGTTCGCCCCACCCGGGGTTGGGTGTGGGATAGTAGGGTTACCCGTAGATGACTAGTGTTTTAGCGTAGGTCCCCTCTTGGTTGGTAATATAGTAGTTGTCGCTTGTTATTGTCGCATGCGACGGTATTTATGTTTCTTATGTTTACATAATCATTTACGTTATTTTTGCAGGATTACTTATGCTTTGTTTTGTTATTGTGTTTTGTCTTGCCTTGGTTCCTAACTTTATCTTTGTTTTCCAATGCAGCTTTTCATTCTGTCCTATGCGCCGAGGGTCGCTTGGAAGCAGCCTCTCTACCCTTTTGCGTAGGGGTAAGGCTGTCTACATATTACCTTCCCCAGACCCCACCTGGTGGGAGTATACTGGGTAGTTGTTGTTGTTGTTGTATATAAGTACCTGCATAATTTGCGGATTTTGTAAAGTAAGGAAGACAAAAGTTAAACATTTTTCATAGTATAATTTATGCGTTCATCACAATAAAGCATAATTAGCTTTAAAAAATCGTGACTGTACAACCTATTTAAAAACACAATAGTTCTAATAGGGATGTATTAGTTTATATATTGCAACAAAGTTTGATAATTGCTCGCTTTCTACTTATAAGATTTTTTCATGATTCTGTATTCTGCTCGTTAATAATGTCAGAAGAAAGAAGATTTTAAAACATTTAATGATTTTATATGGATCAAAATCCAAAAAGCGTTATAGTTTTACTCATGCTTGAAAAAATATGCCGCATAGTAACTCCACTCATATAGGAATAAGTTAGTGTTATTCCATTATGTTAATTATTTAATGTAATACTATAATGAAAAAATTATAGTAAAATGAAAGTTACTCATATAAGAAAATAACAAACTTTGTTTAATTAAAAAAATTATAAATAGTAACGCGAAAAGGTTCACTTGGCCAAATCTCTTGATAAATTTCAGTTAAAATACTATCTAAAGGTTGTCGAACTGAATCTATTAATATTGCTAATGCATGCCAATCTGATAGTTTCATCTGATCAATAGCATCAAATAGCACATCTCTAGTAACCTGATAATTTGCAATGTCTTCATTTAGTAAAACCCTAAGCTCTTTAAATTTCTTTTCTCTTTCCATTTGTTTAACCTTTCGATCCCTTAACTTATTTTGAATCGTCATTGGGACATTCCTGATGACTTCATTCACTGTTGTTTCAGCCACTGTTGTTATCGATCTGCAGAGCGATAACCAATTAGAGAATGAGGTTGATTTTATCATTATTTGCACTCCTGGCACTTGTATTTTTTAGCAGCGGAACGAAATGTGCACTAATTGACTTCCACATCATGTGTGATCCAATAAATGTCATAACAGGATGTGCTTTAGTGTGAATTACAGAAAAAAATCAATTTCAAATAATTGGTTCAGATTCAATAAAAAGAACAAACAAAGATAAAGACAGAGAACCCAAAACTGTTTGGAGGCATAAGAGAAGAAGATGCTATGTAAAACATATTCGTAGTTTAGCATTTATGATGTTCCATGTCTAGAAAAGCATGAAGGAGAGCCTCGGAGCAACAGAAAAGTTATCTCCGTATGACATATAGGTCCACGGTTCGAGCCGTGAAATCAGCCACAGTAGGCTGCCTACATCACTTTCTCTGTCCCTGCGTGAATGCGGGGTGCACCGGGCTTCCCTTTTTCATGTCTAGAAAAGTATGTAGTGCTTCTGCCTTTGCATGTGACAGCCTGAAATTGTATTGTTAGCTATAATTTTTCTCTTAAGTGGTTATGGAACATGTGAATGTATGAAGGTCAAAGCAAACCTGTAGTCCTTGTAGATTTCAGGAGCAATGAGAAGGAATTGAATATCTGTGATGCTTATATTACCAATAGCTTTCCTTCCACCACTTTCGACCACAGGGACTCCTCCAGCTCCCTTCTGTCTCATCAGCTTGAATGCCTGTGCAGCACTGGTTCATCCTTATTCACCTGGAAAAGAGAAGAAAGATACAGTCAGGAGGTAATAAAATGCACCACGCAGAAAACTTGCCTATATAGTTGGTACGTGTTTTTAACTTGAAAGAATGCAGAAAATAATAAGCATCAAAACATAGCATCTCCTTCAAGTCGCTGGTTGGGTGCTAACGACATGGATGTTCATTGCATGTTAAAATAACTCTCCCAAGCAATATCAAAATCTCTGGTTCATAGGATTCTTAAGCATTTGGGCACTGTAACTACTCATTGTTTCTAGAACCAAATGCTATCTCCAGGCATAATTGTCCAAGGATATACCACTTAAATGATAAAACGACAAAGCTGCCTAAGGAATGAATTACTCATACAAATAGTTTGTTCGATTGCTTTGACCTAGATCTACCTTAAGAAGCTTAAAGATAAATGGGTTCTTTTTTATCAGTGATCATATTTTCTTGATTACTGCAATTTTAAAAAAATATCAAACGTGATATATCAACAGCAAAAACTATATCAAAAGAAAAATCGACTTGGAAGACCAGCTCAAAGGTTAAAAAAATGCTAGAAGAAAATAAATTAGATGCTTGGCACTTAGCAGCTGTTAGGGATATAGTAGATATGCCCTAGATTCAATATCATATTTGATAACTTGAACATATTTTTGTGAATGTCACATAAAATTTATGGCATTTGATATTCTTTTATCATTATTATTAATTGTTTAATTAATTTGATAAGGTCCTTGATTAAATTTTGAGATTTGTCATCGTGATAGAGATCATGATAATGAGAGCAAAGTCTCTTACAATTTAATCTAAATTTGTTCTTGATTGTAGGATTATTAATTTGGACATTAGTAATCCGGTTAGATCAATATTTATGTGATTGTCTTTATCGGATAAAGATTAGTAGATCTCATTAACTGAATCACATAGATAGATGATGCATATGGAGATATGATCATTGAACCGACTCATTGGATAATTCCTAATGGTTAGAATTACCATAACTGTCAATAGGATATTTTCTTGAAGAATGTGATGTAACCGTTTCCTTTGACTTGAGATCGTCATAGTAATTGACAAGTTATTTATTGTGTTTTGATACTAGACACCTATGGCCCTAGGGCGATAGTTGAAAGGATATTGGGTACGATTGAGTACTTGTAGAATTAGTGATTGATCAAGACGGAATCTGTCAACTCTTGGTAATGAGTTTAAGCTCCATGTTGTCATGAATTATAAACGACCAAACTAAGACCTTGGCCAGGGCAATTGAATGAAAGAAGAAATGAGTTTCTTAGGTCATTCAATGGTCGATTATATTTGAAGTGAACACATAGTTGATTGCCTATTAGGATTTGACAGTTGAACCATATCCTAGGGTGATCCAGAGCTATAAGGACAGAAGGAATTACTACATTATTCTTCTACTGGTTCTTGAGAGTAAATTGTATATTTCATGCTATCCGGTCGTTAAGGAGTGCTGCTAGACGCCACCCTTGATTAGTATATTGATATGATCAATTTACTATCGGTTTAGTATTGAACCTATGGGGTCGCACACTAACGAGTGTTCTGATCTTTGCTAAAGGATTAATTAACTTATTATTTGATAATCAAATTAAAGAATTTAATTAGTCAAATAAATTTAGTTATTAGTCCAAATGAAATATTATTATATTCTTTCCTAGCACAAAGATTATAATTAATATTGTGAATAAATTGAAGTTTCTATTTGGAATAGAAATTAAATAATATCTCTTGGTTGAAATGTATGTGATATATATAATAAATATTATTTTATATATTAGATGTATATAAAATATAATATTAATAAAGGCTTGTTAATAAATCTAATTTTGAATTGAATAATTAATGTGTAATTGAAATTTTATCCTATTTGGAATGGGATTAATATTTTCAATAGGAAAATATTATATTAATATAAAAAGTTTATGAATTAGAATCCAATTTAGAATTGGATATACAAAGTCTATAAAACTTGCGGCAGTCCTCACGTTAAAAAGTGTGGAAATTTGGAATTTTCATACAAAATTCCTTAAAGTTTATTTTTACCCTAAGTAACCTCAACCAAATAGGACTAGGGTTTGTAGGTGATGCTATATAAAGGGTGATGGAGAAAATTTGCAAAGTTTTAGTTTTTTAAATTTTTCTTGAGAAGAAAACCTACTTTGTGAAAGTGAGAGTGCAATACAAAGCCAAGAGAGAAAAATACAATTACAAGAAAAGTGTTTCTTGTTCTTTTAATTTGAGTGAGATTTTTGAGAAAAATTTCAACCCAATATTCTTCGTTCAATTTGTTCGCGGGTTTCATCGATTAAAGAGTTGATAGCAAGGATCGGTCTCGGTGTGGATACGCATAGAGTCTTCGCACTATCGAAGAAATTCTGAAAAAGAAACTCTCTTCACCATGTACGTCTTAGACCCGATCTTTGACACGTAAGTAAATTTTAAAACATGAAAAATCTACCTAGGATTGTTATTGTCTTCCGCTGCGTGTTACGAACACCATTACGCAATCCCACAGTGGTATCGGAGCCGTGGTTATTGTGTCTAAAATTTATTTACGAAATATTTTAATATTATATTTGAAGAGTTCAAACCATAATAGATATGCCTTGTGCAATAGTCAAATCGTTTGAATGATTGATATTAATTTGTTGTGGATAAAATATGCATTCATATAACTATTGAGATAGTTCATAACTTGAATTTGAAATTTTGTATTAGATACAATGGGAATCTATAATAGGTTACATGATTCTATTATTAATTTAATTGTTATTAGTTCATGAGATGTTAATTAATAATAATAATATTCTAGCATGAATTCTTTTTATGTGATATATAAGATAAATATGTTAGAGGATGTTGAATTTTGTTTTATGCCATGTGCTTGTTCATTACATAATTTTGAATTATTTATTACATGTGATGTAAATTAATTTAGGGCTAAGCATGTAGACAACTTGAACTAAATTCACATGCTATAAAAGATTCGATCTTCGTGTTATTAAAAACTATTTTTATAACAATTCCCTCTTACTAAAATTTGAATTTTTTAAATAATAAAATATAAGATATTTTATTATAGAGTTATCTATCAAGGTAATTAATTTTACTTATTTCTTGTTTATAAGGAGCGGCCTGACTACCAGGAGACTTATAGTTCGAGATAAAATTATTTATTACATTGGATGTATAGATTGAAAGAATTATTCAATTTTACACTAGACGCCTGGACTACCCGGGGGAGTATAAAATTTAATAAGTTCTTTGCTATCATGATGGTTGAACTCAACTATGCCAATAGGATCCACCTAACTACCAGGGGACTATTTGACATAGAGCTATTTAAGGAAATTGTATGGGGATACAATTGGTAAGAGTACCTACCTTTAAAATATATGTGAGAAACGACTTGATTTCCAAGGGGCTCATACATATTGTTAAAGAATTCCTTTACTCCACTAAAAGAAATAAAGATTTCGTAAACTATAATGAGGGTAAATAGTTTAAAATAATTAGTGAAAATATCATTTAGATAAAAGTCCATGTCTTTATGATATATGCAAATATGTTCTTATATTACTGCTTTTTCTTTTCTATATTTTAGATTTCTCAATATGTCTGCTATATCACTGCGTGGAATACTTGAGACCAACAAGTTGGTAGGATCAAACTTTGATGATTGGTACAGAAATTTCAGAATTGTTCTCATGCATGAAAAGCTTATTGATGTGATCGATAAGCCCGCCAAGGAAGTCCCAGATGAAAATGATGATGCTACCAAGATTTATCAGAAATACTTGGAAGAATGTCTTACTACCAAATGCATCATTCTCGCTTCTATGAATTCTGAACTGCAGAGGAAACATCAGCATATGGATCCAACTGCAATTATTGAACATCTTAAGAAGATATTTGGTACACAAAGCAGGACAGCTAGATACCAACTATCAAAGGCTTTAATTGACTGGAAACTCACCAGTTGGACCCTATGTCAATCATATGATTGATCTTACTGAAGAGCTTGAGAAGTCGGGGTGCAAACTGGGTAAAGAGCTTTCTCAAGATTTGATCTTGCAGTCACTACCAGAATCCTTTTCACAATTTGTTATTAATTTTAATATGAATAAAATGGATTGTGATCTTCATGAGATGCTTAACATGTTGATTGATTATGAGAATCAACTTGCATCTGAGAAGAATAAAGGAACTGTCATGTTGGTTGGAAACTCTTCTAAGAAGAAGGGTAAGTGTAAAAGTAAACCCAAGAAAAAGCCTACTGCGCCAAAGGGTGGTGTGACCAAACCCAAAGGCAAAGAAGGCGAAGCTGAACAATCTGATGTTGTATGTTTCCATTGTAAGAAAATAGGACATTGGAAGAGAAATTGCAAAGAGTATATTGCAACTTTAAAGGACAAGAAACAAGGTAAGACTTTAATGAAAAATGTTTTCAAGGTTTGTTTAACTATTACTAATTCTACTGGCAGTGGTTATAACATCTGCAATATGTTGCAGGGGCTCTAGATAAGTAGAAAGTTGAAGAAAGGAGAAATTAATCTACAAGTTGGAAATGGTGCAAAAGTTGCGGCCGTAGCTGTAGGATCAATTTATTTAATAATGCCTACGGGCAAAGTACTTATGTTGGATGATTGTTATTACGTTCCTAAATTTGTTTGTAACATAATTTCATCTTCTATGTTAGACAAACGTGGTTTTCGCATTAATATAGGCAATGGTATTTGCTCTATTTATTATAGTGATAATTTATATGTGAATGGCTATCTCCAACATGATGTTTATGTCTTACCTAGTGCGAATGCTAATTCGATTATGCATGTTTCAAGTCTTTAGAGGAAAAGAGATGATCATGTAAATCAAACATACCTTTGGCGTTGTAGGCTTGGTCATATTGGAGAGAAAAGAATTAACAAGTTGTACAAGGAAGGGTACCTTGACAAGTAGGATTTTGAATCATATCCAACTTGTGAATCTTGTCTCAAAGGAAAAATGACCAAATCTCCATTTACTGGAAGTGGAGAAAGAGCTTCTGAATTATTGGGACTAATTCATACAGATGTTTGTGGGCCCATGAAAATTCAAGCTAGAGGTGGATATTCTTACTTCATCACCTTCACTGATGATATGTCAAGATATGGATTTGTATATCTTATGAAACACAAGTATGAATCCTTTGAAATGTTCAAAAGATTCCGTAGTGAAGTTGAGAAGCAGACTGGTAAAAGTATCAAAGTACTAAGGTCTGATAGAGGTGGAGAATATCTTAGTGAAGATTTTACCAGATATCTCAAAGAGAATGGGATTCTCTCACAGTGGACACCTCCACGAACACCACAACACAATGGTGTGTCTGAAAGGAGAAATAGAACCTTACTAGATATGGTGAGATCTATGATGGGGTTCACTGATCTTCCAATAAATTTATGGGGATATGCTTTGGAAGCAACAACATACTTACTTAATAAAGTTCCCACTAAGACAGTCTCTACAACACCATATGAGATATGGAAAGGATGTAAGCCTAACCTCAAATATATTAAGGTTTGGGGTTGTCCAGCTTATGTTAAGAGACTACAGTTTGATAAACTTGACTCAAGATCTGATAAGTGTAGGTTCATTGGGTATCTCAAGGAAACAAGGGGATATTATTTCTATCACCCTTCTGACCATAAAGTGTTTGTGGCTAGAGGAGAAACCTTTTTGGAAAGGAAATTTCTTTTGGAAGGAAATTATAATGGAGAAATAGAACTTGATGAAGATCAAGAAACTAATGAATCAACACAATATAAAGATCATGAGACCAAAGTTGAAGAACCTTTATTGGATGTTTTGAGGTTGCCAAGGAAATTGCCATCTTCAACGGTTGAAGTTCAAGAACTACATGAAGTTCAAAAACAGGTTAATGAACCAGTTCCAAACCAAATTGAGCAACAACGAAATCCAACACAAGGTGAACAAATTGTACAAGTACCTCTTCGAAGGTCTACACCACAACATCATGTACCAGCTAGATTAAATTTATTGGTACAAGATGATTCATCAAATGAGGTTGATCATAATGATGATGACCCTAAGACCTATGAAGAGGCTATACAAAGTTCTGATTATGAGAACTGGCAAAAGTCCATGGAATCCTAAATGGAATCCATGAAGGAAAATAAAGTATGGACTTTAGTTGAACCTTCAAAGGATATAAAACCTATAGGTTGTAAATGGGTTTTTAAGAAAAAGATTGGAGCAGACGGAAAGGTGGAGACCTACAAAGCACGTCTTGTTGCCAAGAGATATCGTCAGAAAGAAGGAGTCGACTATGACGAGACTTTCTCTCCCGTGGCAATGCTCAAATCTATTCGGATTTTGCTTGCTATAGCATCATACTATGATTATAAAATATGGAAAATGGATGTGAAAACTACTTTCCTTGCTTAGTATATTAAATTCTGGATATGATATGGGGAAGTAGAGTGATTGTCTAAGTGTTGGATTATTCTAAACGATTGTGCTATGATTCATGTTGGGAAATGACACAGGTTGCGTGGCGGGGTGTATCGGACTATGTTCTAGCTGGATGGTTGTGTTCCAGAGACTAGCGGTTGGCTGGAAGGGTTGCGTTCCTTAATTAGGCCTTCGAGGCGGATGTCAGTATAGAGGTTTCTACCATTGATTTTGGTTCCGGTATTGAGGGACTTCTCAGATACGTCCTTATGGTCGGGCATGTCGCCGGGCGAGACTGCAGATTTCGGTAATTATTTGGTGTCGAGCATCATATCGTATGGCTCCGTCATGAGTTATAGTAGTGGAAGTAGAATTTTGTAGCTTACAACGCTAAAATAAATATCTTTATGCACTTAGTTTGCTTACGACCATGTTGGTATATTGTTATTATGAACAAATTTGGCTCGATGTGCGCGTCCCTAGGTGAGGTAGTTGTATGGATCGGGTGGCATGCCGTCACGAGTATGTTGTGCGGATTGGGTGGCACGCCGCCATGAGTATGTTATCTGGGTTGGGTTGCGCGCCGCAACAGTGTGATGTTGAGAATAGCTTTCCATGTGTTGCTTTGTATTCCTTGCTTCCTGGCTTCCGAGGGAAGTCCGTATTGAGAGTCGCTTGGCGAATACCGTGTCGGTTGTGTCCTTCCAGGACTGAATGTTGTATATTACTTGTTTCATCGTGAGTGTGATGGGTGGTTTTGGTTTCAGGCATCGATCTGTGTATGGCTGTCTACTTTGAGCATGGTAACATGAGGTGCTTCATGTGTAACAGTGTTGGAATAGGATCGCGCATTGTAGCAAGGCCACATGAAGTAATGACCTCTCGAGGAAGATTCAGATACTCTATTCCTATGATGTGAGACGCGGTCTCAGCTTGGTTTTGTAAATATATTGATGAGCTTGAGGTATAACTCTTTAGGTTGAGTCATTTGCCCTGATTTCAGTATGAGTAGACCGTTTCTTGTTGGCGCGTGTATTTTGCAATTGTGGCTTAGGCCTGTATTGAGATATCATATCACCAGGAGCGGTGTGTTAGATTCGAGGTGATCATTGGGGTCATTAATGAATATGAACAAATTTGATTTCAGCTGGTTAGAAGGATAATATCGAGGTTTGGTCCGAAAATCTGTTGTGGTAATAGTCAACATGGAAGTGACTTCATTATTGGTTGATCTAAAGAACTGCTGCAGTTCGTTGCGCATTTTAGTTATCATTGGAAGTATACGAAAGTGTTGGAATAAGACTTTAGCTAAATAAGAGGTTTTCTATTGGTAATTGAGTACTGTGGGCAACTACTATGAATAGAGACTGTCGTTCCGAGTGTTGGAATGTGTGGTATATTGTATGAATTCACCTGAGGTTGCATGTGTGGGTTATTACAGCTGGTTCAGGTTAATTCTGAGTATAGATGTGGGGTTCTGGTCTTGTGTATGATTTCGGAAGTGCATTGAGGTTCTACGATTTATGGGCCAGGTGACTGTGAAATTTCAGCTGTGTTGTATTATCGATACCTATGTGAGTTAGGGTGACGTGGGATCACCCTGGGCATCTGCCTGGTAAGGTCATTTAGCTATTGGGTTGCTTCTAGCACATCTCTAGGTACGCTCGAGGACGAGCGTTTGTTTAAGTTGGGCAGGATGTGACAACCCAATCTGTCGTCTCATGTGTTTCCGTCCTGTTTTCCTTGTTTTATGCTTCCCCGTATGTCATTATATGTGTTTGATGAATTTGAAGTGTTTCGGAATGGTTTTGATAAGAAATGAGATACTTAGTCTCTTTAAGAAAGGCTTAAGTTGGAAAAGTCAACCGGACGTTGACTTGTGAGTTAGAGGGCTCCAAATGAATTTCCGATGGTTCGAATAGTTTTGGGGGGGATGATTTGGGACTTAGGAGAGGAATCGGGAGTGAATTCCGAGACCCGATGTGAAAGTTAGCCTATTTTGGCGAAATCCGGTGGGTATGCGAGATTTTGATCCGAGGGTCGGAATTATATTCCGAGAAGTTCTGTAGCTTCATTATGTAATTTGGGATGTGAAATTTCATATCATTCGGAGATGATTTGGTCAAATCGGGTTTTTGATCAAATACGTATTTTGGAAGTTCGGAAGAACTTAAGAGATAATTTGATGGTTTTGGTGTTGTTTAAGGAGTTTTGTTGAATGGAACAAGTTATAATAATGTTTTATGTTTACGTGTTTGATTGAGGTTCCGGGGGACTCGGGGTGATTTTGGATGGCTAACGGGAACATTTGAAGTTAGAAAATTTCATAATAGACTGAATCTGTAAATAAGTGTGCATATGACCTCTTTGAACGACCATATCTCCAGTTATATAAGAACTTGTGTGAGTATCTACCTATCAAATTAAAGCCCTTTCAGTCTAGTTTCCAACTCAACAAACCGCGCATCATTTGGAGGTGTATTAAAAAATTTATGATCATTTTACTGAACATATGTCAGTAGCGCGACCCTTAGCGCGGGAGCGCATAACCTGCGCTAATGGGGTTTCCTTCTGCCTCACTAGCGCGAGTCAGCACTGGAGCGCTAGTGTCAGGCGTTTAAGTACTCCTTAAGGCCGTAAATGAGTCATTTATCAAGCCTAGGGCTTCCTTTATACCCCCAAATCAATCAAGCAACCAATTCCACTCCTAAGGTAAGATTTTTGGAGTATTTTGAATTGATTACTACTCCTAAACACTTTTATTAACATGGATTGATCTTGAAAATTCCTAGATTTCACTCAAATCCCCAAAGTGATTCAAGAACAATACAATTTGGATTCACAAGATTCTTGCTACAAGAGGTATATCCATCATCTCTAACTACTCTATGATGATTATTTATGTATGATATATACATTTGAGCTTATGGGATGATGATGGAAAACCATAAGTGCCTAACCTAGGTTGTGCTGGTTGTAGAGATTGTGAAATGGTTTAATTAAGGAGATTTGTGGTTGAGTATGAATGAATGGTCGTACAGATGTGGTTGGAAGTTATAAATTGGTTAGGAATGATGGTGGAGCGAATTTGTTGGTTAATTGGTGATAGTTGGATGAACCAATATTATAGTTATGAGGTGTAAATATCTATGCCCGCGAGGTGTTTGATAATATGCCTAAATGGCATAAGTTATGGAGTTTACTACCAATATTGGCCCTATTGAATGTTATATTGTATATTGAAGTTACATAACTGTATTGGATCATTGTAGTAGCATTAAAAGACGAATTTATATGTACTGTATATTGAAGTTACTTATATGTGCATGTCTTTCTTCTTATCCCTGAACTGCTCCACCAGCCTCCTAACAAGGTGGATAGCTTTTGTAGTGGAGCGACCCGACATGAAACCGAACTGGTTCACAGATATAGATGTCATCTCCCTCACCCTCGCCTCGATCACCCGCTCCCAAACCTTCATGGTGTGACTTATTAATTTGATACCCCTATAGTTGTTGCAGCACTGGATGTCCCCTTTGTTCTTATACAGGGCACCACTGTACTCCACCTCCATCCTCCGGCATCCTTTTGGTCCTGAAGATTGCATTAAACAACCTGGAGAGCCATTCCACTCTTGACTTGCCCATGCATTTCCAGAACTCCACCAGGATCTCGTCAGGCCCGATCGCTCGACCCCTACTCATCCTACGTAAAGCCCCCATGACCTCATCCGCCCTATTGCGACTGCAGTACCCAAGGTCTCTATGTTGCTCTGAATGGCCCAACTCCCCTAACTCTATGTTACGATCCCACTCCTCGTTAAGTAAGTCTTGAAAGTACGCCTGGCACCCCTGCTTGACTTGAGACTCCCCCATCAAGTCAAGCAGAGGTGGCAGGTATACTTTCGAGACTTACTTAATGAGGAGGGGGATCGTAACATAGAGTTAGGGGAATTGGGGCATTCAGAGCAACATAGAGACCTTGGATACTGCAGGCGCATTAGGGAGGAGGAGGTCATGGGGGCTTTGTGTAGGATGAGTAGGGGTCGAGAAACCGGACCTGACGAGATCCCGGTGGAGTTCTGAAAATGCATGAGTAGGTCAGGAGTGGAGCGGGACAGTAAAATATATCTCCAAAAAACACAAAGGGAAGTGAACAAAAGAATTAAATCCACTATACAGAAATAATGTGCATCATTTCTTGACTTTCTTGTGGACATAATATTCGACGGACTCTTGAAAAGATTAATAAAACAGTTGTTCAATTCCATCGTTATATTGATGTAGGTTGAACCTGCCATGCTAGTTACAGCCATTGTCAATCTATCAACAAAAATGAGATAGCTTCATCTTCACATCAATTTAAGGCTACCAATAAAACATCAAAGCTTCACGAGGCAACAATCTATATAGCTTGATGGAGAAATATATCAAACAAGAAGGGAAAAGAGTTTCTCGACCACATATCGAACAAATGAAACAGTGAAATGGGTCAAAAAATAAGAAACACGGGTAAGTAGCCTTTCCACTAACCAAAATTATCTGTGGAGTATTAGAAACCAATGGATAGTCTTATGTAAATAAAAACGAAAAGGCAATACCATAAAATACCATGAAAATTACTTGTCCATAACAATTGAAATTTCAAAACAAACTAAACTGAAAAAGTTCTGTAGCAGGAAAAACATGAAATGATATAAAAAACTTGTTCATAACTAATAAAACTACTAACCTAACTTTTAAGACCGTTTATGGTTTCTCCAACTGTTACATATGCAAACATCTTACGATGTTTTCTTCTTCTTAAACACTCTCTTGATCTTATTCCCAAACAACTGTGCATTCGTATCTTCTTCAACCGATATTGCGACATTAGCTATACCTATCTTGGTAGGTGTGTTTGCAATATCGATCAACTCGATATCTTCAGTAGAGCCCTACAAATTTAAAATAAAATTAAAAATGAAAATCAGTAGTAAACTTTTACTTCCTATTGCTTTGTTCAAAGCAAACCTATTAGAAGAAGGTTCATTTGATGCTGCTTTTGATGGATGTGACAGTGTATGGAATACACCGTTTCCTCTTTACCACTATGTTACAAACCCAGAGGTTCATTCCATTCTCATAAAATTTGATTATGTAAATGCTTACCGTTCATTGTACGTAATGGTGAGAAAAGCCCAAAATATAATGATTTTCTCTAGAAATCAATAGTAGCATGGACATCAGCATCTTTATTATCTTAATATCCATACACATATATAAGTAGGTGTCATGGTAAAGGACAAATAAAAATTAGAGATGTATTTACCTCGCATTCCTTCTCTCCATTTACACCTTCATCACTATTGAAGTCAGAGTCCTATCAAACATTAAAAAATAAATGAGCTTGAAAACAATGTAGAAAAGTGTCAGTTTAACAGAAATGCTAAACTTAAATATGTTATGAAGTTTAGGAGCGAAGATCACATACAGCCAAGGCATCTGAAGGTGGAGCAGGAGTATATTTCTCTATGAGGTGGCCATCATCGGTAAGCTTAACAACAGTATAAACTTCATCTTGCAAACAAAGGTTCAATCTCTTGACAATAACCTTAAATATGAATTTTCTCTGAAGAATATTATTCAACTCCATTGGATAGGAAGGCTTATCAACATCGCCAGTATTCTAGAACCAAATTTTGTGTTATAATTATTTTTAAATTAAAAATATGACTATAAGTAGTTGATCTACCTCAAGTAATCTTTCCTTCAATTCATTTGCAGACTTGACTATGAGACATATGGCTTCGCGGTCCCAGAGCAATAGTGAAACAGATGCAGTATGACCCTAACCCGAAGCCTGTACCTAAATACACATTTGATTTGAGATAGAAATATATATTTTGATGGGTTAAGGAAATAGAGCTTTTGTGATTACCTATTCACAGCTGAGTAATCTTCATTTTTACATTTTGGGTTTGGGCAAGAATAAATGTTTCCCAGTTTATCGACCCCCTTTTGACACTTTTTGCAGCTGATGTACGACCTCCCTTTTTCGAGTTCTAAATATTCAATAGTTGTAACAATCCAACGGGGAACTAATAGTTGAAGATGTGAAGCATGATTTGTGGTAAAACATATGTTACATACAATTTATTTTTACAAAAATTAAAGAACGTAGGTAAACCAAGTAAATGACCAACTACTAATACATAGTCATACCTGTATAATATATTTTGATGCAAATGGTTTGTCTCAGAGAAGCAAGGAATATGTTGGGAAATGAAGGTAAACTGATAATACTCATTTTAATATGGAAAATCATCATTTATGAGCACTTAAAAAGGATGGTCAGAGATATAAAAAGGTTTGGTTTAGCAATACAAAAGTTTACACAGTTAAAGCAGTACGTATAAACCGGAAAAATTTTATAGCACAATTAATTTTTCTTATACAACAATACAAACACTGAAAAAAGGTTTCATAATATTTAAATTTTCTCAAAATAGATAAAACATGTTAGCAATTTATTTATAATTATGCAGAAGATAGTTTACTTACTTCCGTAGACTCCACCAATTCACAAATTGTTTTAACTTAACAACACCTTTTGCTAATTTATCTGAGACGGAGTAACTTTGCTGAGAGATTGTTTGAGTCAACCTTTGAGAGTAATTGTCTCGAACAGAAAGTAAATTGTATTAAAGAAAGAGTAAAACAATCAAATGTATATTAAAAAAAATAGATTTGAGTATATTTGGTGGGAAAAATATGTATATTAAATCGTGTTTTGAACTCCTCAGATTGAGGAAAGTTTGGATTAATCCATAGCTTCGAAATATTCTTAGTATTGCGCACAGAATATGAATCTGCGAAACAACGTATGCATTAGATGTAATGAATAACTTTTCACCAAATAAATACATGTTAATAATATAATTTTACCTTGAAATTTATGTGCTTTGATAAGCTCCATAACAACAACAGTAGGTTGATTGTTAGAATTTAACAGGTGAGGTACAGATTCATCAACAAATTCGCCCCAGAATGTAGCAGACAACTTGTTTCTCCTAACAAATAAAAATAGATATATAAATTTCAGTTGATGTAATTGTCAAATCCATTAATAAGTAGTAGATTGAGTGTTTATGCTTACTCATCATCCTCTAGTTCGACGTTCATAAACTTCCTAGAAACTCCAGCTTGTATGTGCGTTTTTATCTCACTAAAATCGACGATTTCTCCAATCACATCTAAAGAATAAGAAGATATTACAATAAAAGACAAAAAAAGATCATTACCATTATTTTGAGGTAAAAGTTATTTTTACCAAATAATTCAGTCTCGTCCACGTCAACCTTATTTATCAATTGATCATATGGCCGTAAATGAAAGATATCCATTGGGAAAAATGGATCAGATATTTCAGTCACTATTGTCCATTGAGTAAATGTGAGCCTTAAGTTATGTTGTGTGGTTTTGAACCTCTCTTTATTTTGACAAGCGATAAAGTTCGCCATAACATATAATCCAAACTAATTAAGTTGTTTTTTGAAAATATGAAGCACTGACTTGCCAATAGAAGCTTGTATCCGATCGCCCTTCAAAAAAATCACATGAAATACACACATATATGTTATCTTACAACGAACAACTCAAGTCTATTTTTCTAAAGAAAAGTCAATGTGAAAATTCATCGACTTAATAAGTTGGAAAAAATTGCATTCGGTTGTTACGTTCTGGCATTTGGCAAAGATTAAGTTTTGAAAGTGATGGTAAAATTTTTAAACTAAAAAGAAACTCTGTTTAAGCATAAGTCAGTGAAATATGCAAATAATGACAATTCAATCGAGAAAGTAACATTAATAAATGGGTAGAATGTAACAACAAATTCAGATTAAACAAAACATAAAAAATAGAGAAGCAAAACGTACGAGAATGTACAAATTTGATTTTTAATACCTTTTTATCGGAGAACAACAATGTCAAGTACATTTTACTCATGTTTGCAGTTTAAGTAAGTCAAAATTTCAGTGTTGCTCATCTTTTAAGCCAAATAGGAGATTGCTCTCTTTGACAATATGTGAAAACCATGTCCTTACTCCTTATGAAAGTAATGCAGCTTTATGTTGGGAGCTATCATTATATCATAACTCAAAATTCAATGAGAAGAATCATGCTTCATGTTGTATTTTCTGTTAATACGATTTTCCTTTCGAATCATTTGAGACAAGTCATGTTACAAAGAAATTATTTATTATTTTAGGAGAAGTAAATTTATTGTACCTAGCTGTATTAGGTCAAAGGTAACATTTTGCTCCAAGCTTTTCCCTATTACCTAAGTGCTATTTAATTTTCTCAATCTCCTCTAATACCAGTTAATGCAGCACATCTTATATACTCATATTTTTCAACGTTATCCTTTTTAGAATTGATATATTTTGCACTGAAATCCTATTCAATGGTATTGAATGAGAGCTCCATATCGAGCTTCTATTAATATAAAACCTGTGCCATATGTTTGGGTAATTGTTAAAAAGTGAATTGTTGTAATATCTTCTAATCTTGTAGAACAAATCGAGAAAGTTGCTTTAAAAATGTGTGAAGAACATAACCACAATTTCAGATTTTGCAACTTAAAAATAGAGACGTAAAACCAATTATTAATTAAAAAAAATTGATTTCTAATACCTTTTCATCTTGTACAACCAATTGAACGGAGAAAGTAGTGTCTGAATTGCAACGATCCGGGACTTCCCACAGATGAACAACCTGAACTTTCAACTTCCATTGGATTTTCGAAATGGCTATATCTTTGATGAAATCACTGTGAGTAGCCATAACTTGCAGAATCCTTTTGTTTTTTTGAATTTATGATAAACATGTGCCGTTGGTGTATGTATAGAGTATCAATGGAAGATATATAAGTTGGTATAGTCAGCTTTGAGCAGTTGAAGATGGTTATCGATCGTGTGCGTATGTTTAGATAAAATCTAAAGAACATGTGTATTCAGGTTCACATGTAGATACGGTTAAAAAAAAGAAAAAACCTAAAAGACTTAGTTGACAAAAGTTGCGCATCGGTGAATTATTTGGGAGATATACGGTTACTTTTTTTTAAAAAAAAAAAAACTAAATACTTAATTGGCAATAGTAGAGTAGCGAATTATTTGGGAGATTTTTCCCTAAACATAAGTGTAATAGGATACAATAATTTGAAAACAGCCAATTGTTTGTAAGTCTTTGAAAATAAAATAACTATTTTGTTTTTTTAATCTTTTTCCCAAAATTTCTAAAAATATAATATATTAGTTCTTTTTTTTGGAGTTATGTCCTAAAGTGCCACATGTTTTATTTTCATTACGCCATTTGTCAAAAAAGGGGCTTCTGCCTCTGCTTTTGCTTTTATTATTAGATAGATATAGATTTTTGTTGTAGGAAAATCGAGATTTGAAACTCGAAAACTTCATATTCATATAAATAAAGAAATGGAAGACAGTCAAGTCTTTTCTTTTCCTGGTTGTTTCATTTCAGCCCCATTACTTTCTCTATCTGTCTCCAAAACTTCCATCGGACGCAGTCACCGTCACCATTTCCGATTCTACAGAGAACCAGAGAATATACATGCAGGTGCATGTTCTAGTCAAACCTCAGTCCAATCTTTTCTGCATCAGAATAGTCAAATCTCCATTCTCATGTTCTAGTCCAACTTCACAGCCCCTCATGCTTCTACAGCTGGGGCTGTAATTCACTTCAACAAGAAATAACAAGTAATCAATTAATCAGTAATCACTAAACCCTAGCTATGGTATTCAAGGGCCGATTTTTCTCATCTAAGAAATCCGACCCATCAAGTCCAGATGGATCCTCCAACAACAGTCCACGATCTCTTGGGTCCAATTCCCCGATCAGATCCGACAAGAAGAAGTCTAAGTCCACTTCTACTTCTACTTCCAACTCTCCTATTACCCCATCTTCCATTTCAACATTTGCTACTAAGAAAAAAGATGTTAAAGGTAAAGAAAGTCCGAGCCCGAGTCCGACTTCGACTAAGAATCCGGCTAAGGAGGTAGGACCTACGTCTGTATCAGTGTCGCCGATTGTGGCATCATCGTTGGGATTAAATAAGATAAAGACTCGATCTGGGCCGTTGCCGCAAGAGAGCTTTTTTGGGTATGCTAGTAGAGATAAGGGGAATTCACTGGGTGCTAGCAATCTGTCAAAGAATGTAGCAGGCCCGTCGAGTTCTGTTTCGGATAAGAAGAGTGTTGAGAAGAAATCAGTGATGGGTTCCGCCGATAATGTGAGAAATTCAGATAGTATATCCTCTGAGAGTGGTCATTCCAGGGAGCAAAGTCCACGTGTACCTGGCCCATCAAGGCTGCAGAATGGTGAATCATCTTCTGAAGCAGGTAAAGTCCTTGTCTTTGCTATTACAAAAGCTACATGAGATATACATATGTGTATGTCTATACTAAGCACCTAAAGGTTAGTGAGTGGTGTGATACTTCACATCCACTGGCTTAAAATGTGAACACTAGTTGTTGTGTTTGAAAGGCTAATCCTATTATCACACAAGGGAAGTAGAAAAACAGCAAATGCTGATACAACTAGCAACTCTGATACAACTTTCAACAATACAGAGATCTTAGTTCCAAATCAGTTGATTCTTGGCATACGGTGATCCAACACTGGAACACTAAGGCATATGCCCTTGATGTTGTGATTTACTATGTTAGAAACTGAATCATGTACATGGTTTTTCATGGTTATCTTGATTGTTAGAATAGTAAGTTTCTAGTCAAATTTGACATGGAGGTAGAAGCTAAGGCTGAATGTAATTCTCAGAAGGTTTTACTTTTGAATGAAATATATAGTTATGCAGAGGGTAGTGCTGCTATTTTCCAAATGAGTTAATGTTCAATTGGAGTCAAATGGAAGAAAGATGGAACATTTTGGTTTTTTGGGGGGGGGGGGGGGGGGGGGGAATTGGCTTCGGTATAGAATTCCACATTGTCCTCGATCACAGTTCTGTTGAAGCGCTTTCTGTGAATCCATTGATATGGTAGATGATAGTGACAGGCGGAGTGCCATCGGTTTTTCTTTTGGGTTGGTTTTCTTCAGGGACAGGGAGCAGATGACGGTTGCATTGTTTCTCATCTTGCACCTTTTCTTAGTGCCTTAGATGTTGAAGGAAAAATATGGAGGAAATAAGACATCGTTGATAATTAAGTCTGATACTACAACCTAACTTGGGCAGCTAATACAAAAGCATTGATACTTTTGATTTCTACTAGAAAACATAACGGGTTTCTAGTTGGCCCTGTTTCTTTCTGGTTCACAAAGAAAAATTAAGAATGGGGTATGGCAAGATCTATTCCTCCAGGGATGATCCCCATTGTCCTAACCTATTAAAATAAGTGACTAAGATGAAATGGATGGGTTGGCTTGCCGTGGACCATCAAAGCCATGTCATGGTTTATTGCTCAGGCCGCTCTGCCCTTGTTGGTACTTGGTCAAGGTGCTGCATGCCCATGCGTGCCACCTTGCCCTATGCTGTCACTTTCATGTGCAGCACTGGGCTTTCCCATACGTGTCTCGTTGCTGATATTCACCCAAACTGTGCGGTTGGCATAGCTGTCCTGCTCACATCCTTGACATTCTAATTGGCTAACATGGTGCACCACCCCTGTGCCACCATGTAATGATAACACCTATAAACTGTATGGCAGAGTAAAGACTGATGCATATGAAATTCTTTTGGCTTCTGTTTTGGCACTTTTTTCCAAGTTTCCTAAAAAAGGAAATAAAGAACCAAATACACCTGTACTGATAGTTCTAGAAATTTAGCGTACATAATGGTTATTTAAAAATATGCATATAAAAATAAGGAAAGAGAACAGTTAGCCCTGTAGATCTCTATTGGCCCCATAAAAGGATAACACAATTAAAGATGTATGGCATAGTTAGTAGTGAAACTTTGGCTTAGCTCATGAAATTATCATCCACAAGCAAGAACTGCATATTGAGTTTAGATTATTCAGACGTCAGAGGTACATTATTATTTTTAATTTTCAAGTTTGAATTTTTGGTGTACTATTTTACATGTTCATCCATATTTGGTGTTTTTCCTAGTCTTCTGTGATTCCCAAAGAAGCTGGAAGTATTGGAGTTTTCCATTTCCATGATTAAGCAATGCTAAAAGCTTATGTGATAATTTTATTGTCTTAAGTAGGCTCCATCGACTACTAATAAAAGAATCTCTTAGGCTCCCAAGGACTACCCTTCGCCTTGCTTCAGACTGAATCCTATTAGCAGGCTTTATTTATAAAGTTCGTAAAAGTCAGAGGCAAAGTTACATTTGTTTCCTATAGTTTCAGATATAAATGCATTGGTTTGTGACTCTGATGGGAAATTGGCCTTGGTCCGATAAAGGACAAACATGGATGGTTTCCGATGTTTCTTTCTTTCTTTCTTTTGTTTTGTTTCCTTGACAAGTCTGGTAATTCCATGTTTCTGGTGCATACAGTATCATGGAAGTAGTTCTTCTTCACTACTTTAACCAGTTGTACCTTATGCATCTGTGCTCCCTTTCTTGGCTTGAATGTTGATTACCTTTATCCGACTAAGGATTAGATGTTAGGTGCATATATGGACAGAGATATAAATTGATCTTTAGGCATTTAACAACTGAAGTCCAGTAAGAGCTAGGGAATTGTATGAATGGCTTTGTTCTTACTACATGCAACATTTTGTGTTGTAATCTGGCGAACAAGTGTTCTTCCTTTTCTTTTATTCGACTTAAGAAAAAAGCTATTCATATGACTGCTGAAAAGTCACTGAATTAGTAATATATTCTGGGATAGGAAGTTCACGTAGTTGCTTGAGGTTAATGTTATGCTCTAGTTTCTTATGTTTTGATCCTTATGCAGGTCGATTCAGTACATCTTGGGGCTATTCTGGAGGTCTGAGAAGCTCAGATGTTTATACTCCAGAATTGAAGGTAAAGAGGATTAACCTTTTGCATTAATTGATTCTTTTTTTTGCTATTGTATTATTCTTATTCTAATGTAATATGTACTTCCTAGGCTTCTTATGAATGTGACAACCCAAAGGAGTCTGAATCACCACGCTTTCAAGCTTTACTCAGGGTGACTAGTGCTCCTAGGAAAAGGTTTCCTGCAGATATAAAAAGTTTTTCGCATGAACTAAATTCCAAAGGTGTACGGCCTTTTCCATTCTGGAAACCTCGAGGTTTAAACAACTTGGAGGTAATTCAACAGTTTTGCAAGGTTCTTAAAGTTTGTAATGATCAGCATACTTTTTCAAATGTTGATCAGTATATATCAATTTCAACAGGAGGTTTTAACAATGATTAGGGCAAAGTTTGACAAAGCAAAGGAGGAAGTCGATACTGATTTGCGTGTTTTCGCAGCAGATCTGGTTGGAGTTCTAGAAAAAAATGCCGAAACTCATCCAGAATGGCAGGAAACTATTGAAGATTTACTGGTTTTAGCTCGGAGATCTGCAATGACATCTCCTGGGGAATTTTGGCTTCAGTGTGAGGGCATCGTTCAGGAACTTGATGATAGACGCCAGGAACTCCCCATGGGTACGCTGAAGCAGCTGCACACTAGAATGCTTTTTATACTTACAAGGTGCACAAGATTGCTTCAGTTTCACAAGGAAAGTGGATTTGCTGAGGATGAATCTCTATTTCATCTTCGCCAATCGTTGCAACCTGTAGAGAAACGAAGAGATGGAAAGATTTCTGGTCCTCTGAAGTTCCCAAAGTTGCCTCCTACAAAAAAATCTTACAGTCAGGAACAACATGGCTCTGAATGGAAGAGAGATCAAGCTGTACAGCCAGGTAGCTTTCAGACCTCAGAAGCTGAAACTGCAAAAAAACTGGATTCTCCAGGCAGTAGGAATCGAATGGCATCTTGGAAGAAATTTCCAACTACAGCAGGAAAAAGTCCCAAAGAAGCTTCTCCAATCAAAGAGGAGAACATTGATAGCAATATTGAATCTATGAAGCTATCAATGGATAAAAGAGGCCCTTCTGATGATCTAGCTACTCTTAAGCATCCTGATCTTTCTTCTGCTAGGGATTCCCATGCACACTCCTCAGTTCCTTCCAAACACCACCGTAAAGTTTCCTGGGGTTACTGGGGTGATCAACCAGGTGTTTCTGATGAGAGTTCGATAATATGTCGTATTTGTGAGGAGGAGGTCCCCACATTACATGTAGAAGACCACTCCAGAATTTGTGCAATTGCCAATCGTTGTGATCAAAAGGGTCTAAGTCTTAATGAACGCTTGATAAGGGTTGCAGATACTCTTGAGAAGCTCATGGAGTCATTTGCACAGAAGGACATTCAGCATGCTGTTGGAAGCCCAGACGGTGCAAAAGTATCAAACTCTAGTGTAACTGAGGAATCTGAACTTCTTTCTCCAAAGCTTAGTGACTGGTCTCGCAGAGGTTCAGAGGATATGCTTGACTGTCTTCCTGAAGTGGATAACTCTGTTTTCATGGATGAACTTAAAGGTTTACCTTCTATGTCATGTAAAACCCGGTTTGGACCCAAGTCTGATCAAGGAATGACAACATCCTCTGCTGGCAGCATGACACCTAGGTCCCCATTACTGACACCAAAGACCAGCCCAATCGACCTGCTATTGACAGGAAAAAGTTGTTTCTCTGAGCATGATGATCTCCCTCAGGTAGACACGACTATGATTGCTCAGTATGTTTGCTGCTTAGTTGTTTCACTTTTTTTCGGTGATATGACTATATAAGAATTCTATTGCCGCCAGCAGAGTCTGCATGCACCTGCATATATTTTCTCTGGTTCTGGATATGTTGGTAGATGTAGCCTGTCTTAAAATTGTTATCTAACCTGAAAATTTCACTTTTGTGCTCTTTTTCTTGATGCAGTTTCGGTGTTTCTTGTGGAAAGTTGATATCCTTATAGGTTATAATGTAAAACTGATCCAGCGGCCATGAAATTGTTCATCATTTTGGCAATTTTTGCATGAAACTGTTTTTGGTGGCATCCTCTCCATTGAAGTTTCTAGAAGTTGTAGCTTTTCTGTTAGGTCCATTAAGGGAGTTGTTAAATCCTTTTCCCCCTTTTTTCTTTTCCTCTTGTGCATTGAAACCTTGACCCGGAATGATTTTGCTGCTGCTAGTTTTTCTTCTTCTCCTTTTCCTCCACTTCCTATCCCTTTAACCATTAATCATATTCTTCTTCTTGACGTCCCATGCTTCGCTGGATGAGACAAGAGAGAGAGATGCCACAACAATAACTATGCCTCAGTCCCAAACAAGTTGGGGTTGGCTATATGAACCCTCACTTCTTTCTTTAAGCTCAATTCATGTGATCATCATACCAAAATAAAATCAGAGCGAAAGTGAAAAGGAAGTTTTATATAATAATAATAGTAGTAGTAATAATAATAGTAATGATAATAATAGTAATAATAATAATAATAATAATAATAATAATAATAATAATAAAAGAAATTCTATAACACGTCTAAACCTATATCCAACCAGTAGATATCACCCATATGGATCTTTACATTAGAAAGAGATGAAAGGGAGAAAAAGAAAGTAAAATAGAAAGGAAAATAAAGACAGAAACACGTAGGGATGGCAAATGGGGCGGGGCGGGGCAGGGAAAAACCTTAATGGGGCAGGGCAGGGCAGGGTAGGGCAAAGTCTTAATGGGGCATGGCGGGTCAAATCATATTTTCAAAAGATAGTAACTGGGGCAGGGCAGGGGTAGGGCAGGAATTTACGTGCTAACTCAGTTGCCTGTGGCTACCTCTGTAGCTATTTTAGTCAGCAACAGATTTGGTGCCTCAAATTCTTGTCGTTTTGTTTTCTTTTTAAAAAACTTGTTTTGTTTGCTTGCTAACATTTCTATTTAAAAAACCTATTTTCTTGGATTGAGTCTCCCTTATGGTAGTTATTTATGGTAGTTACTGTATGATATTATTGCATGCTATTTTGTTTATGTTTCTTATGTTTAGATAATTATTTATGCTATTTCTGCTGGAGTTACTAATGCTCTTTTGTTTTTGTTTTTCCTTTCCTTCACTGAGCCGAGGGTCGATTAGAAACAGCCTCTCTGCCCTTTCGGGTAGGGGTAAGGCTCGTCAACATATTACCCTCCCCAGACCCCACTTTGTGGGACTATACTGGGTAGTTGTTGTTGTTGTTTGCAATATCTTCTTTACGCTTCACTAATGAGCAGATTTCTAGCTACTGAATTTTCATCTAGAATATATATTTTGCAGTCATTTTGTTCTCTGGAAAAAGTTATTAAAGATAAAGTAGAAGAATAAGAATAAGAAAATTCCATTCTTAGTTTCTAAACTCTACGATATTGGAGTGGAACATTAATATAAGGAAAAATTTAATTTTTGATAAATTATATAATACTAATAAAAATTATATTTATTCAATCAATATGCCCAAACAACTCTTATTGACATTGCAATTTTAAATATTTCAATATTTCAATTTAAATATTGTTTTTGTTTTTCCTTTCCTTCACTGAGCCGAGGGTCGATTGGAAACAACCTCTCTGCCCTTTCGGGTAGGGGTAAGGCTCGTCTACATACTACCCTCCCCAGACCCCACTTTATGGGACTATACTGGGTAGTTGTTGTAGAAAGTTGAAAAGGTAAATGAAATTAAAAGCAAAATAAAGAGAAAAAAATAAAAAAGAGTCTAAACGGGGCAGGGCTTAATAGGGCGGGGCGGGGCGTGGAAAAATTCTAACATTAGGCTAAACGGGGCAGGGAAGGGCGGGTCAACATTTTAGCGGGTCAAGACTTGCCCTGCCCCGGCCTCCTCCACCCCTCCCCATTTGCCACCCCTAGAAACACGAACAAAAAAGCACTTTGGCTAACAGTTTGGGCTAAAAGACACACTTCTTCCCATGCTGCTCTGGATGAGAGCATAAAAGGAAGTTGAATGGGGAAAAAAAAACAATAATTGAGAAAAAAAAACAACGACTAAAATGAACAGAAAGCAGTCTGCTTAATCGTACTGGGCTTGCTGCTGGCTTTTGATGGATTGGACCATCCTTTCACCGGTTGGTCAGTTATAGGAGACTCTACATGCTAGCAGCGTGAATACTAGTAAGAATATCTAATAATTTATAGTATTACCTCATAGACTGAGATTTTGGCGGATTGGATATTTGTGCCCAAATATCAAAAGAAATGTATTATGGTTTGACTGTTTGAGATAAAAAATGCTTTCATTTTCCTACTCTGCTAAGGTGCATAAGTCTAAAGAAATGCTAGTTCATTCCTTCTCCATACACGAACTCTTTTAGTAATTGGAATTACAAAAGTGTTTTAGCTTTTGCAATGTGATCATGATAAGCAACATGCATATTTTCACTGTCCGAGCAATGGAGATGGAGATACAAAGCAATAATATCTGCCATTGTGCTTTTCCTTCACCTGGCTATTCTCTCCTAACACCCCCCCCCCCCCCCCACACACACACCACACACACACACACACACAAAAGTCTTAGGAAATTAGAGGAGAATAAGAAAGTGAAGGTAGGCAGGGAGGAGAAAAGTGGTCTATCTTATTTACTTTTTCTTTTTGGAAAGAAAGAACCCATAATTTTTAAATGCCCATTTTGCTCACGGAGTTCCCAACTTTTTTAAAAAACTAACGAAAGCGGATTTCGTACAATGGTTTGCCATTTTGCATCACTGTTGGCAAATGAATGCATAGACTACTACTGGAAAAGAAAATTGCCTGGGGTGGTGTTCAAATTGGACTTAGAAAAGGCCTATGATCATGTCAATTGGCCTTGTGTGCTGAAGTTACTGGAAAAGATGAATTTTGGGGGCAAGTGGATTCAATGAATAAAATTTTGTGTCTCCGCTACAAAGTTCTCAATACTAATCAATGGTAGTCCATTAGGTTATTTTAGTTCTCAAAGAGGTTTATGGCAAGGAGACCCTCTGTCTCCCTACTTGTTTTTTCTAGTAATGGAGGTGTTGAGTCAGATGATTAAAACTGCTGTGAGAAGTGGATGGATAAAAAGCTTTGAAATGGAGGGTCATTCAGGAAATAGTGTAGAAGTTTCTCATAGTCTTTATGCTGATGATGCCTTGTTGAAGTGTGAGGCTGATAGAAATCAAGTGCTTCACTTGAGGGTGGTTCTGTTGGCGTTTGAAGCTGTGACGGGATTAAAAATAAACCTGGCCAAGAGTTCTATATTTTCTTTGAATGCTGACAGTGATATTAATATGTTAGCTGATATCATGGGTTGCAAGGTTGTAAAGTTTCCTACTACCTATTTGGATTGCCTTTAGGTGCAAAATTCTAGGACAAATCAGTGTGGAATGGTGTAATTGACAAGTGTGAAAAAAAGTTGGCTCCTTAGAAGCAGTAATACTTATCACTTGGGGCAGACTTACATTAGTAAACAGTGTTCTTGATGGAATACCAACCTATCTAATATCTCTGATTCCTATACCAGCTAGTGTGGAGAAGAAAATTGATAACATTAGGAAGAAATTTCTGTGGGAAGGTGATGCAGAAAGGAGAAAATATCATTTAGTAAAATGGAGCATTGTGACAAAACATAAGAAAGAAAGGGGTCTGGGAGTTAGAAATCTTTTGGCTATTGAGGTTAAACGATGGGAAAAAAGCTCCCTAGAAAGAAGTAGTGGAGGTGATATATGGAAAAGAGAGTTTCTTTGCACCTAAAACAGTAAAGTCTCCATATGGGGTTGCTGTTTGGAGACAGATTTGTGACCTGTGGGAGAAATTTAACATGTATGTTGGCTTGGGGGTGGGCAACGGGAAAAAAATCAGACTTTGGTAAGATAATTGGGATGGTTCTGGTCTGCTGAAAATTCAATTTCCCAACCTGTACAGATTGGCCAATAATCCAAAAATCCTCTTAGCTGATATATTTACTGATACAGGTTGGGACTTCCAGTTCAGAAGGAATCTCTTTGACAGAGAAATGCATGAGGTTGATATATTTATTCAGAAGATGCACTCAATGGTATTATCGCCAGAAAAAGAAGACAACCTACTCTGGAAAGCTAGCAAAAAAGGTTTTTTTTAACTGTTAGTTCACTCTACAAAATACTAAATGCTACCCAGCTGGTGCAAGCACAAAAGTGGCATTGGAAGATGATTTGGAAGACTACAGTCCCAACAAAAGTGGCAAGTTTTGATTGGCTAGTAGCACATGAAGCATGTATGACTCAAGAAAATTTGGTGAGAAGGGGTTGGTTAATGTGCAGCAGGTGTTATTTGTGTGAGAAAGCTTGTGAATCCATGGACCATCTTTTTTTGCATTGTGAATTTACTTGACAGGTGTGGTCCATGTTCACGGCTAACTTTGGCATCCGTTGGGCAAGTCCTAAAAAATTCAGGAATATATTAGAATGTTGGAAACCTGCATGTCCAGAAGCATCCTTAAAGAAGATTTGGAGAGATATTCCTCTTAGCATAGCTTGGACGATATGGAAAGAAAGAAATAATAGGTGTTTTGAAGGCAAGAAGGAGCAACTGCAATATGTGAAATACAGTTGTTTACATTACTTGTACTATTGGAAAGATGGAAATGTTATGAATTTTCATGATATGCTAGACATGCTAGACTGCTTATGATTTTAATATTTTTAAACCAGCAGTATCCTTGTATTTTTATGGTACTGTTTTTAATAAAATCTTCACCTTATCAAAAAAAAAAAAAGAGGTTAATACCAAAAAATTCTGTTTGATGGGTGAATTTCCAAATTGTGAAAAGGTTGGTGTTCTCTGGAGCACTGCTTTCTGTTTCCCATGTGAACATACAACTTGAGCATACATCATTTACATTTAATTATTGTCGTGGATGGTTTTAATTCTACGGGTGATAAATTGCCTAACTGTTGACTTCAATAGGTGCAGGATAACTGGTATCGGCTTCTTTTACAATGTGTCTTTCTTCTTCTCTTTTGTTTATTCGCCTGGAGGATTTTATTGACAGCTTAATGTTACTTTTCTAATTTTTCAGATGAATGAACTTGCCGATATTGCTCGATGTGTGGCAAATACGCCTATAGATGATGATCGCTCTTTGCCTTATTTGCTCTCTTGCCTTGAAGATTTAAAAGTTGTGACTGAACGCAGAAAGTTGGATGCACTTACTGTGGAAACATTTGGAACTCGCATTGAAAAGCTGATTCGGTAATTTGACCTTTCTTATGTTTTATCCATATACTGCTTGTACTCTCACTTCCACTTCCAACCGAGAGGTTGTGAGTTCGAGTCTCCCCAAGAGCAAGGTGGGAAGTTCTTGGAGGGAAGGATGTCGGGGGTCTATTTGGAAACAGCCTCTCTACCCAAGGGTAGTGGTAAGATCTGCGTACACACTCCCCAGACCCCACTAAGTGGGATTATACTGGGTTGTTGTTGTTGCTCTTTACTCTCAAAAGAAAATGATAAATAGTAAGAACCATGAAATGGAGTGGGGGCTCGGAGAGAAAACAAAGGAATCTTACCATCCTTTTTCTTCTTCTTTTTCCTTCTACTCCATCTTTCAAGAAGTTTGTCTTTATCTTGAGTTCACAACTATCCAGGGAGAAGTATTTGCAACTATGTGAGCTGGTCGACGATGACAAAGTTGATCTAACGAGCACTGTCATTGATGAAGATGCTCCCTTGGAAGATGACATTGTACGTAGCTTGAGAACCAGCCCAATTCATTCTAAAGATCGTACGTCTATTGATGACTTTGAGATTATCAAACCAATTAGTCGTGGGGCATTTGGTCGGGTTTTCTTGGCGAAAAAGAGAACAACTGGCGATCTCTTTGCAATTAAGGTACTATAGTGGTTTGCTGCTTGTGTTTTATTGATCAGCATTTCTTGAATCATTCGGTATTTCCTTTTTGAAGTGATTTTTGCGTGACCTGTGATCAAGCACATGTGGAACCCCCTTCCGCAATGCTGGTCCCAGGCCAAGGGAAAACAAAAAACAATATCTCTGTCTGTAAGGGATAGCATCTTATCCCATTTCTTTATCACCTGTTTCTGTGCATGTCTCATCTCTAGCAAACAATTATATGGTGAAACTTTTGGGAGTTTATATATAAGGATTGTGTTACAATTGCATGTTGTCTTGCAATATTAATTATAAAAAATAAACAACTAAAGGATCTTATGAAACCTCCATCTCCTATTGCTTCTGGTGATTAAGGTAAAAACTGTCTTGTTATAAATTTACTTTTTTTTGATATCTACATGTGTATTACATCTACCTCTCTGAAAGGGATGTGTACGTGTGTTTACAAAGGGAGGATTAGGATTCCTCCCTTTCTAACTGTGGGTTTCCTAGTTTTATTTATCATGGTATATGCTTCTTATGTCTGTTGGTTTCTCTGATGACATCATCTACTTCATGGATGTTTCTGGTGTCTGATACCAAGTGAGAAACCAAACCATTCTGCTGTTCCTCATGTAGAGAGAACATGAGGAGCTTCTATAATGCACAACTTGATCATTCCCTTAAGCTATTGGGGATCAAAAAGAGTGTAAAGAATCCTAAACAAAGAAGATATATATCACCATTCCTCTATCTCTCCTAATCACCTAACTACACAGAGGGTTTTTTTTTTTTTTTGGGGGGGGGGGGGGGGGGGGGTAGTCTGGGATCCATTCCATTTTTTCAATATAAGAATTTGACATTATAGCCTAGTGATAAGGACCACCCTCCGCCTTATTAAATAAGAAAAAAGGACCACCTTCCACCTTGGTTCGAGTCTCCAAGGGAACAACTACGGAAAGGTCACTGGCGGATCCTGAGAAGGAACGTTTGAGTGCGGGGTTTTGTCATATATATAATAGCTTCTTGCTATATATACATTCTTTAATGCTCTTTCTTTTGGATAAGTTATACTTCCAGTTATGCTTTTCCTTAAGTTGGAGTGTACATATTTTTTCCACTTAGCTTGTGTAAATGTATGATCAGCTAGGTCCTAGAAATAATTTTTCTTACAAAATCAGTTAGCAGAGTTACAAAATTATTTCTTTTTTTTCCTTTTTCAAAAAAGAAATAATTTTTGTAAGTCTGCTAACTGATTGTTTGAATTGATAGAACAAGTAGTAATACATCTTTAATCGATGTCTCACATGAGCTGGCGGAGGGTTAGACATTAATGTCTACCTTGTTTATACCAAGAGTAAAATACATAAAGGAAGGGGATATGCTACCTTTTCTCCTCGAATCCTTGTTGGTTAAAGATAACATGCCTTGTATTTTTATGAGGTTCACTTAGTTATAATAGAGGCACAAATATGTGGCCCTATGGAGAACTAAAAAAAAAACAGTGTGAGTATTACCATACCAGGGTTGGGAGTAGTTTTTCCCCTTTACAAAAGATTGTGTACAATTAAGAATTGTATTTAATGACATTTTACGAGCCAAAAAAGTACTCCTTGGTTTCATTTTATATGTGGTGTTAACAAGGCACGGAGTTTTTAACAAAGAAAAACTTTTGACATATACCAAAGTGCTTCTAGAAGTTGTATTATAAGACAAAAACTGCAATAAAGTACTTTTAAAACTTGTAGTCTTAGACATACCATGACATTTAACCCTAGGCCTTTGGGACCTTGGTCTAGTGATAAGAGTGCAACACGTGATATGCGGGTTAGGGGCACGTCACGAGTTTGAACCATGTCACAGTCAAAAGCCTAGTATTTAAATGGAGAAGCATAGAGGGGCAGACCCATGTTCGCCGAGTTTCGAACCATGCACCACTGGCTCTCGGAGAGTTCTCGGTTGTACAAAAAATGTATATGCCATGACACTTCTATGGATACAACAGTATGCCATTAAGGGTTTTCATTATCTTATAAAAAAATAGTATGTCATTAAAGGTAAAATGAAAGTTTAAAGTTAAAGGAGTTTCCAGATATAAAGTGTCATTCTTTTTGGAACAAACCACTTCACTTTCCTCACTAGTGTTATGGGGATAGTAGAGAGCGTAAACCACAAAATTTGCGGTGACAAGTCAAATCCCGTTTGAAGATGTGTTCTCACTTCTCATTGCTGTGGAGGGACAATTGCAAAACAATCAAAAGCCTGAAGTCAAAAACGTCAGGACATCTCATGGCCGTGCACACTAACAAAAAGAAATTCAAGGTTGTCAGACTAAATAAAATGATTTAAAGCACATCCTCACTGCATGAAGTTTCTCTGTATGATGAAAACACATCCCCGGTAGTTACAATCATGCTTCCATATCTGCAAGGAAACAAAAAGGAAAATTTGAAACCATCAAGAAAATAGTGGTATCTTTATGCAATATATTTTGTCAGAGACACATTTACAAAGTAGGTATAAAGACATGGAGATGATTGGCCAGCTTTCTGCTTGATTCTATCAGCTCAAGAAACGGAGATTTGATTAGTCTGACAGACGTGGTTCCCTCATTCTTTCTACTGTATTTATTATGAATAAAACATGTTTTGGCTCATAATTATCAACTACCCAGTAACAACTACCCAGTAAAGTCCCACAAAGTGGGGTCTGGATGGCTCATAATTATCGAGTTTTCAAATTTTGTTCCATTATTGGGAAGGACCCATTGTTGCCATTATCCTAATGGGTAAAGTTCTAATCCTATAGCATATTTCTTTGTGGCACTCCCACTTACAAGTTTAGTTACAGGTCCTGAAGAAGGCAGATATGATACGCAAGAATGCCGTTGAGAGTATTTTGGCAGAACGTGATATCTTAATATCAGTTCGAAATCCCTTTGTGGTGAGCATGCGTGGCAAATCATTTTACTGAAGAAATGATTATACATTTTTACTGATTGTATTATGCATTAGGTTCGCTTCTTCTATTCATTTACTTGCCGTGAAAACTTGTACCTTGTGATGGAGTACTTGAACGGTGGGGACCTATATTCATTGCTGAGAAATCTAGGCTGCTTAGATGAAGATGTCGCTCGTGTTTATATAGCTGAAGTTGTGAGTATCTAGGTCACTGTCTTGCTCTCAAAAGTTTTGCACACTATGGTGAAACACCTAAATCTGAAGTTCTGAGGTGCCAGGTGCTTGCCCTGGAATACTTGCACTCTCTGCATGTGGTTCATCGGGATCTGAAGCCTGACAATTTGTTGATTGCACATGATGGTCATATCAAGGTAAAACTTGCGCCTGAAATGAACCTTCATAAAATTATATGTTGTATTATCATATTCCTCGTCTTCGGCGGGCATATTTCATCTATCAGGCTTAGATATAAAGCTTAATAGGTAAAATTTGGTGGCTTTCTTTTTAATCCACCTGGTTTGCTCTTTCCTTATATCAGTAACTATTGTCAGCATCAACTTTCTTAGCCATAGACGTGATTTGTAATCCTTTGTTTAATTATGGAATTTCAATAGTGGACTTGGGCCGGGATTGTAACCATGTTCATATTTTGACCACATATGAGAAAATGAAGGCCAAAATTTTTTAGAAGCACCGTCACTGGTTCTTTTTGTGAGAACTAAAAGCACCTTCATTAGTTTGGCATTTTATTTTTGACGTCCATATTGAGCAAATGGAGGCCAAAATATTAGCCCTTCCATCCCAATTTATGTGATGGTTATTGATGGGGCACAGAGGTTAAGAAAGATAGAATTCTTTTTAGAAACTCGTGGTCTAAAACATGCTATGAATATTTTTTGGCTATAAATCATTTTTTAAGGGTAAAATGGAAGCTTAAAGTAAGTTGTTTCTAAATCAAGGGAAAAAAAAGGAAAGTGTTTCACATAAATTAGGAGAAAGGGAGTAAAAAAATGAAAAGGAAAATCCTAACATTTTATTTGGATAATAGTTTCAGCAATGTAGAGAAATGCTAGAACTTCAGTACACCAATGCAGGTTCAGATAATTTTATTGCAGTAAACATAGCTATTTATTCAAATAAATTTAACTGCAATTCTGAGATGATTACAACAGTAATCCAGATGCCAAAGGAAACTTTGTACTGCGATATCAAGAGTTTATATTTGCACAGAAAGGTCAACAGTTTAATGTAAAATAGTTTTCAAAAATACTGCGATAGAGAAATTAGATGGACATCTAGTGTTTAAGTCCAGATGTTCCTTGAGGCCCCTGTTAGGGGTTTACAAATCATTCTGCCATTGCTATGTGCCTACTTGTGTCTATTTTTGTTCCATCATTTCTTTGCTTATTCATCTTGGGGCGTATGATCGGTATGCTGATGCTAATGTGTTCCTCCGTAAGTGTAAATCATAGAAGTGTTTCTCATGGTTCATCCTGACATATGACAGAAGTGCAACTTGTCAAATCATGTTGCACATTGTTAATTGCTGTTATTGTATAGCAAGCTCGTACAAAAACAACTATGCATCAATCCCAAGCAGCTCATCATGGGATAAAATTACTCTTATTGTGTCCCTTGATTTCTTCACATGCTGTTGAAGTTCTTTTCTAGCATTATTACTTTATTGGGATGTTTTTAAAGCTCGCAGTGGTAAACATGTTGATGACCTATTTGTTTGGGTTTTATGCTTTAAATGACATTAGTTTCACGCTGATGAGTTAGTTTTAATTGGTGTAATTTTTTGCAGTTGACAGACTTTGGGCTTTCTAAAGTTGGTCTTATCAATAGCACAGATGACTTGTCTGGTCCAGCAGTCAGTGGGACATCCATGATGGAAGATGATGAATCTCACCTATCTGCATCAGAGCATCAGCAGGAGAGGCGGAACAAACGTTCTGCAGTAGGTACACCAGACTATTTGGCGCCAGAGATCCTTCTGGGAACAGGGCATGGTTTGTATCTATGTTTTTTCATTCTGTCTTCTTTGACAATGAATAGCTGATTATCCTTGAACATGGCAGACATGCAATCATTTTAAGTGATCAACTTGATAATGTTGTCGAATAAAGTTCCTTTTCCCGTTTCTTCACAAGTCCCAAGTTCCGGTAAAGAAGGATTGCAGTAGGTTGAGTGTCAGTGTCAAAACTATTCTAATGGTGATCTCTAAATACTGAATTCATTGGGACGTGTCTACTTAGGCACATTTTGGCATGATGATGACATAAGTTGAGCTTAAAGAAATAAGTGAGGATTCATATCACCAACCCCAACTTTGAGTGGGACTGAGGTTTGGTTGTTGTTGTGTGTACCTAGGCACATACGACTCGGCACTTGGGTGTAAATTTAAATATGCGAGGAGTTCATTGTGCGAAGGAGCAGAGGCAAGGGTTCTCGCACCATAGAAAGGTGAGGGTGCAAAAAGAGTTAGTCCCACCTTATTAACACCTAGATGTGGTGCTATATATAGGAAACTTTTTGCCTCATAAGGAAGGGTGTAGGAAGCTAACGTGAATTTGATTCAGATAAGTAGTTGGAACTCATTGAAAAAAAGTTCAATAGAAAAAGAGTAGATATTGCGTGTCCGCAAGAGACTAAGTGGACATGAAAAAAACGTTAGGGAGATTGGTTATAAATAATGTTTTCATGGGATAGAGAAGAATAGGAATGTGGGCAGGAACCATTGCAGATCAAGACTTACGGATAAAACTACAGAAGTAAAGAGAATGGATGATTATTCTATTCCATTAAGAGTGATTTGGAGAGATGAGACAGTCAACCTCAATAGTGGCTATGCTCAGCAAATAGAATTACATGGGAAAACTGGGATTAAATTCTTGGAAGATGCATCTTTGTCAGGAGAATGTGGGTAGATGTAGTTGTAACTAAGTTCATGGAGAGGAAGTCATACTTGTCATTGTTCAAGATTAGAGATAAACATAGCCAAATAGACTTTATATCTTCCGGGAAAAGTGATCGCAAGGATTGTAAGGATATACTAGGTGAAGTCCTATCAATTCCATATAGCTTGATGCTCTTAGATGTGAAGTGAACGAGTGGACACAAAGAGGTGAAGAGTTACATGGAACCAAAATTTCTATAATGGGCACTTTAGTCCAATACCCGATATCAATTGTTTGATTAGCTGAAGAAGGGATCATGAGATTTAAAAGTTAATGCAGATATCATGTTGAAGATGATAGCGAGTTGCATTAAGAAAGTAGAAAGTGAAGTTCTATGTGTGTAAAGATATAGGACTCTTAGCCACAAGAATATTCATGGTGAAAAGAGGATGCACAAAAGAATTATCAAAGCAAAAAGAGAGCGGTATGGGGAGTTACCAGGATAAAAGTTATAGAAGCCTCCGGAGAATGTGAGATAGCTAAAAGAGATGCTAAGAGGGCAACTGTCGAAGCCTTAGACAACTTGTACCGAAAGTTAGGGATGCGGAGTGCGGAAGAGAAATGTTATAAGCTAGCATGACTGAGATAGAATGCAATTAAGGAATTGAGCCAAGTTGAGTATATTAAAGAGAATTTCCAGCCACAGTTTTGACCGGAGCACAATAATAACTATGCCTCAGTCCCAAATAAGTTGGGTCAGCTATATGAGGCATTATTGCTATCTTTAAAAAGAGAGATAAAGATGTTATTGCGATCAACTTCTCATCACAAATCACGAGAACAACTTTTGAAATATTTTACATCCATGATTAGAAGAGACCTAAGTTAACTTATAGAATTAGGTCAATTGAAATAAAAGATACCTTGAAAAATATGAGGCTTAGGATAACCTGAAGTCTAAATGGTATCTCTGCAGAGGTTTGGAAGTTCAGCGGAGAGGTTGGAGTATTATAAGCCAAGCTATTTAATGTTACATTAAGTAACAAGATGTCAAACGAATGGAGAAAGAGTACCTAGTTTTCGATATATAAAAACAGAGGAGATATTCAAAGTTATACGAGCTATCATAGTGTTAAACTTTTGAGTCATACAATACAACAAAGGAAAAAAGGTAGAGCAAAAGTTTGTGAAATTACAAGGGCGGCGTGAACAATTTTGGATTTATACCAGGTAATTTTATAATAGAGTATTTTTTTCTCCGAGGGAAGTAACAGTAGACATCATTGTGGTGCCTAAACATTGATGATTCAGATATCTAGACTTGATCTTTTGGGATATGATAGACGAACATGTAAGACAATAAAGTAGGATGACAAAAATAGAGGAATAATACAAAAGTGACATGGGATATGACATGTCTGGTGAAGTGAAATGCAATTTAGAACAGTTGTTGAGCCCGAAAATGAGTGCAACAAATTCATAAGATGAATTTCGTAAAAATGTGGATGTTACAGTTGACGTGCAGTTCTCATACAAGTTTGAACGAGATGAGAAATGCTCAAATATGATGGAAGCTGCAAGTAGCACATCTAGAAGTAAAACGAGAGGTCACATATGCATCAGTTTATAGTAACAAAAAATAAGTTAGACTATTGGACTAACTTATTTGCAAACGAGAGGTCACATATGATGATGGAAAACAATAAAAGAAAATAAGTTAGAGTAAAAGGAGTGTAGTTGTCTGAAAAAGGATTTGCAATCTCTTGGAATCTATATGGACTTGACAAAAACTTTATGGAAGTAAGATTCATATAGGCGATACAGACTTGTTGTGTTAACACTTAATTGTTGTTACATCTACATTACATTTGACTTGGTCGGTAGTATGTTCCTTCCTATATTGATTAGAAACCTGTATGCTAGAGATAAGTGTGGTTTCATAATCTCTGGTTCTAAAGAATCCTTAATTTGTCTCAAAAGGCAAATTACTTGGTATTGGATGCGTTTACATGATTAGAGCAGATATAGGTATATAATTGATCCAAGTATCTTGGGTTTGATTGATTACTAAAATCAGATATTGTGCTGCATAGTTGGGCCTCTAGAATATGGTAGAGAGGATATAGGGCATGCGACTTTTGGTCCCTCTAGCCCTCACGTGTGTAGATGGAAGGAGAGAAGTGGGGAGCTTTTTGAAAAGGACAAGAATGACTTTGTACATTTGCATAATAGTCTTTTCTTTTGTTTGTTTTTAATTTTGGTGCACTGTGAGAATCCTTATTGTATAGAAGAATTGGGTGTGTTCTGGAGAGGACCATATTTTTGCTACTTTTTGGTAGACTTCTTGTATATAAGAGCTTTTCTCACATCAATAAAATCATTTACCTGTTAAAAGAAAGTAGATATGGTACTATGCACTCATGCATGCCATAGAGGTTAAAATTCTTGAAGAGTAACGAGGGTGAGTTGGTGGACGTCAGGACAGGTTTGAAGTTTCTTCCAAATTATTGCTTTTTATGGAAATCTGGACATTGAACCTTTGTTGACATAGTCTCGTCTTAGAGGTTTGAATATATGTCTAACCTGGCATTCTTTTAAAACAATTGGATTTGACAGCATTCCCTTTTTTGCGCCTTTCTGTTTGCTATTTATTTCTTAGGCTACATAATTCTTTTCAGGTTTCACAGCGGATTGGTGGTCTGTGGGTGTTATTCTCTTTGAGTTGATTGTCGGTGTTCCTCCTTTTAATGCAGAGCATCCTCAGGTTAATATGTTGTCTTCTTATTTGTATCTTTAGTCCTTATTTTTCCATGTAGTTTGTTAACCCTTAGGTCTGAAGGAGTTAGTACTGCACTACCCATTTAGCCTTGGATTAGTTCATATGTAAAAGAGAAGAAAAAAGGACTTCTTATTTGTATCTTTAGTCCTTATTTTTCCATGTACTTTTGTCAACCCTTAGGTCTGAAGGAGGTAGTACCGCACTACCCATTTAGCCTTGGATTAGTTCATATGTAAAAGAGAAAAAAAAAAGCCTCTAATGTTGCTTATGCTTTATATTATGGTGCGTTTAAGTCAACGCGATTTTGGAGGAATCAAGGAAAAGATATTGACTCCAATCTTGTATTCCGATGGAAGTTCGAAAAAAGAAAAAAGAAATGGGTTAAGGCATTTTAGCTCTTTTATCTGATGTCAAGCAGTTCGATGGATGTAACTAGGAATGTAAATGATGCAGGCAAGACCTTAGCGGGGCAGGGAAAGGCAAGGCTTTAACAGGGCAGAGAAAGGCAAGACTTTAACAGGGCAGGGAGGTCAAAATTTAGTTTTGAAAATCCGTAGCAGGGCAGGACGGGGTCACAGGACCCGGTAAGATTCTGGGCGAGATGCACTGGTTTTAAACTTGGAAGGTGCACTGGTTCTGCAATTGCTCTAGGCAGCCAACATGCCCGATTAGCCTTCATATAATTAGTTTAGTTTCATAATTCATTTAATAATAATAAAACCTTTACTTTGACGTGGTTTCTCTTTTGGTCTAAGTATACCTTATGGATTTTATACATCGTTTTCAAATAATACGGATAAAGAACATACTGTTAATATTGGACCTATGGTTAGTTATGGGTAAAAAACTTGGCATTAATTAAAAAAAGCCTGCTGAAGTACATTTTATCTAGATACTGAAGTTAAACATAGCTTTTCAAGAACTTATCCACTGCAGCTTGCAAATTTTGACATTGAATTGATCTAACTAAAATAAGATGGTCTGACTACACGGTCCAATCTAAATAGTAGCAATCTAACAGAAAGTGACCATCTGTCAAGGTATCAACGCCGTTCAACAGTATAGGACATATGAACAACACAGGAAGGAAACCTTTACCTTATAAAAAAAAAAAAAAAAAAAGAACAACACAGGAAGGAAACTAGCTGAAAGAAAAAGAGAATATGGAAAGTGAAAAAGAAATCGAAAAAATGAAAGTAAACATAAACAGGGTGGGGCGGAGCAGGGAAAAACTTTGAAAAAAATGCTAATTGGAGCAGGGAGGTTTTTTTTTGGATGGGGTTAGGGGTGGGGGTGGGGGGTGGGGGGGGTTTAACCTTTTAGCCGGTTGAGGCTTGACCCATGCCACTTCGTCCTGCCCATTTGTATCCTATATGTAACACTTGATATCTTTGTCAGAAATGTATGTAAGACTTGATATACATAGTTTAGTATTTGCAATTCTGATACCTTTATGCTTTTGTGGGATTACACTGAGCTGTTGTTGTTGTTACCTTTATGCTTTTATCACTTACAGTAGAAATTCTGGGAGCAGTTCTTTTCTTGATAACGTACTCTATGAGCAGTTTCTTTTTGGATAACGTCTTTTTTTATAATGTGCTATGTGAGATATTTTATTTTTTGATAACGTACTCCGAGCATTTTCTCTCCTTTGAGGTGCTATATTGATGAGGTTACTGTTTTATGAAGCACTTCTGATGTAGTGCTCTTTCTCTTTTTACTTTTTGTCATTTGCAGAAAATATTCGATAATATTCTCAATCGTAAGATACCTTGGCCAGGGGTTCCTGATGAAATGAGCGCTGAAGCACAAGATCTGATTGACCAGTAAGAGAATCATTTTGGTTTTTGTTTTAATATCCCATTTTCGTTTTCTTAGTTTTGAGTTGACAAAGTTCTTTTTTCCAAGAGCCTTCATCTAGCAGCCAGTTCTCATTTTAACTTCCAGGGTAAGGACATGCAGATGTAAGCTCTATGTTATGTGGAGTGCGTGATTTATAAGGAAATAATTTTATTGACTTGAGAGAGGACGTGGATCATTAGAATTTGGTCGACTTTTGACTAAAAAGCATTGTCGGGGATTATTTATGAAAAGATTGTCTATAAATACTCTGAAATCGGTCAACAATCATGACCTGGAACAGAAGAAGAATCTTACTATGAAAAGGATAATGGTGATAAATATACATTTGGAGTAATCTATTCTGCCAAAAATGAGAACAGGCTGGGTTTTGAACCTATATTTGATGGAGAGTTTATTCTGTAATTTTCAGGTGCAGCTTATAAGATTAGCATCATCAGGCTTTAGTAATTATAAGCTTAGCGTTCTTCTCTTTGTAACTTATCTATTATAGAACTAGTTTGTTACTGTCTCTCAACTTGTGAAAGCTGCGATCATGGTAAATTTCAGGTTACTAACAGAAGATCCTAATCTGAGACTTGGGGCCGGCGGAGCATCAGAGGTAATGTTCTTTTTTCCATCTAACTTTGATATTGACCCTTGTTTCCTCTGTCCATTCGAAATCTCGAGAATAAATCTAGAATGACTATGATTCTTTCTTATGCAGGTGAAGCAGCATCCATATTTTAGAGATATTAACTGGGACACACTGGCTAGACAGAAGGTTTGGCTGTGATTATTCATAGAAGTGATTTGTCTTCATTTAACTGTATCTGTACTAGCAAATGGGCCCTAGTGCCGAAAGGGCCATGAAAACCATAGCCAACCCCACCTAGTTTTGAATTGAAGCATGCTAATCCCGCCTAGTTCTGAATTGAGGTGTAGTTGTATTATTGTCATTGTTGCTGTATTAACAGGTGGTCAATCATATTAGTTCTACTGATTAGTGTTGAATCTATCCATGTACTTCTCAGGCTGCGTTCGTGCCTGAATCAGAAGGTGCACTGGATACTAGTTACTTCACAAGTCGCTTCTCTTGGAATCCTTCAGATGAACATGTGTATGCAGCCAGTGAGTATGAGGATTCTAGTGATGATGGTAGTGTTAGTGGCAGTAGCAGCTGTCTAGATAATCGCCAAGATGAACAGGTATGTTGATAACAGCCCACAACCCCCCCCCCCCCCCCAAAAAAAAAAAGAAAAAAAATACACACACACACCAAAAAAAAAGGGACTGGTGTATTACTCCTTCATGTATTTAAATTAATTTATTTGGTGGACTCTGTTGATTTTTCATTAAATAGGTGTAACTTAGTTGCATTAATGTGCAGGGTGATGAGTATGCTGGTATTGCAGAATATGAGTCAGGCTCTTCTGTCAACTATCCTTTCAATAACTTCTCATTTAAGGTAATTCCTTGTTTAACAACACTCCATTCATGATTGGCTGCTTTTTGATGGCTGGGTGTTTTCGGGATGAGGGAATACATGAAAATTGACAGGGTATGGCTGGCTGCAGCTGTTGGATGCATTCTTAAATCGCTTTAAGAGGATGTCATACTGTTTTAATGTTATCTGTATCTTCTTTGATATTTTTTTCTACCTTTATGCTGCGGTTTGTTGCTTATGATGAGGAGATTACTCAGAGATGGAGCCAGGATTTGAGATTAATGCGTTCTGGACTTGCCACCGAACCCATAGCTCGTTTTAGTAGTTGGGTTCAGAACTAAATATTTATACATATTCAATGGATTTCCTAATAGAAACATATGGTCTAATCAAAGGCTGCTGGATTCGTCCGAGCCTGTATCTTATACTGTATCTCCGCTCCTGAGATTACTAAGTTTGTTTGACTAGTGAACAACTCCTGGCATTCGGCAACCTCTGACTTTGTTCTCTCATTTGTTCTTTACATTATACTCTCTGCTTTGATTGACCAAAGTTTACTTCTCTTTAGTTACATGTGATACTTTGTCTGGCACTTAACAAGAGTTGATGTAAAAAGCCATTCGGCTCATGAATTAGTCCTAACAACTGATACCTCTATTCTTTTTTCACTTTCTTCCAACAGAACCTCTCCCAGCTTGCATCAATCAATTATGATTTGCTTACAAAGGGTTGGAAAGACGACCATCCATCAAATCATAACTCATAGCCACTGGGAACAGCGGCTGTAGAGTATTCAAACCTCGGTCTCTTGGGCTGATAGAATCAAACAGAAGTGGGCCAATCATCCCGTCTTTACACCTTGTAAATGTATGTATATGACTAAGTTTAATGAAATATTTCTAAAGATACTACTATTCTCTTCATTGGTACTGTTTTTTCATTTTTGTTCCATTGCAGATATAGAAGCAGCTTAAAGATCACGATGAGGACTAATGGGGATGTGTGTTCGTCATACAGAGAAATCTCATGCTGTGAGGTTGTGCTTTGAATCGTTTTATTTATAGTTTGGCAACCTTGTGTTCTCGTGCATGGCCATGAGATGCCTTGTGGTTTTTGACTTCAGGCTTTTGAGTGTTTTGTAAATGTCCCTCCACAGCAATGAGAACACATCTGTTTCGAAAGGGATTGGACTTGTTGCCTCAATTTTTGCTTTTTGCTGTCTCTTCCATTCCTTTGATTCTTCCCTCTTGTGCTAAATCTGCTGTGCTCTCTTGGTGTTGGCTAATTTCTGAGAGGAGATTAGTCAAAGGTCTAATAGAATGACTATTTTGCCTTTGACAGTGTAAAATAAAAAGATTTGAAAAGAAAAAAAAGGCCTCCTAAAATAGTAAAAATCAATCAACAAGAATCATAAATGATATTGCTACAAAGAGTTGGTACCATAATGTGGTTTTGTTGAGGATACCATATTTCTTTTTGGATGATATAAATTTTAAAAAACAAGCGTTGGTATGGGATACAACGAAATTAAATAGCTATGCCGTTACCATAGTCTAAAGAAAATGTGGTTTGAGTTCAAATTGTACTACAAAGTGTAGGTTACTATTCCTTTTATGACATTATAAAATAACTATGCTTTCAGCATAATTATTTAGCTTATTCTTAACATGTTAAAATCAGTTGTGCCATGATCCAAGGAAAATGAGATTTTAATATATTTCAAAATGTTTGCAATGGTTTGGTCTGTCTTCGAGTGGCCCTAATAAGGGCCGTTTGGCCATAAAAAAAAATTCCTTTTTTAAAATATATTCACTTTTTTTGGAATTAGTGTTTGGCCATGAAAATTTCAAATTTCAATTGAACTTGAATTTCTATATGTTTTCAGAATTTTAAAAACAAAAAAAGCAGTTTTTCAAAATTTTCACTTCAAAGTACTCACAAATTTTCAAAAATAACTCCAAATTGTACTCATGTTCAAACTCAATTTTAATTTTCAAATACCATTGTCTTAACTTGAAAAATTATTTCCTTTTTTCCGGAAATTTAACAGTTTTTATGTTCAAACGCTCACTAAGTGATATAACTTAATTTTTCTTACTGTAATCGGAAAATACTTTTCCATTATGAAAACTTCACATGCCCCACTTCACTGTAATCTTCCTGCTGGCTTCAGCATATCAAGAATCGCATGTGCACGCATGCCTCTTATATTCAGATAACTCTCACTGACAGTTTGAAAAAAGAAAAGGCAAAAGTAAAAGCTGAAGTACTAATGATTACAGAAAGCATTAGCTACCAACAAGAATAAATGGTACCGATATTGGGCCCCAAAACGAAAATGAAAGGCTCAACTAAAATAGGGACTTTGACAAAAGGGGCCATAATCTGTTAATACAAAATGAAATAAGACCTCCCTAATAAAGAACAAGTTCAATAACAACTACACGCCCTCCAATATCTGAATGATGCTCTTGGACTGTCCGTCCGTTTGAGGGTGAAATGTTGTACTCAACTCAATTGAAAAATTGAATCAAATAAGGCATAATCAGAACAACACGCTTACCAAGAACTAAAGATTCTAACTTGAAGGTTTTGGAGAACGAAGATTTGCATAAAACATCCTAACAAGTATGCCTCAGTCCAAACAAGTTTGGGTTGGATATATGAACTCGCTGACCATGGTTCTCCATTTAAATTCGTTTCAGACAAACAAACAACAAGCTCAATATGCTTAAAAGTTGGCCTCAGTATGTTGGTAATGAATCTGATTTTCATTTAATTACGGCACTTTTCAAGGGACTAAGGACAAATTTAATCTGTTGCATTGACAAGATCAGAGTGTTCATGCAAGGTTGAACGTCGAAGCTCTTCAATCCTCTTAGAGACCTCGGACATTGAAGGTCGATTATCAGGATATTGAGCAGTACAATCTATTGCTAGCTGCAATAGTTGGACCATCTCTTCTTCAGCAGTCTGGTATCTGAGGAGTTCAATATCGAATACTTCAGAAGGCCATTCCTCGCGAACTACAGATTCAACCCACCTTGGTAAGTCAACACCTTCTTCATTCAAGAGTGCATGGGTAGGTGCTTTTCCAGTTAGAAGCTCCAATAGTAATACTCCAAAGCTATAGACATCTGCCTTTTGGGAAACCTTACGAGGATCAGTTACCTCTGGAGCACGATATCCCGCTACTCGAGTAGGTGAGGATGGCAGTCCAACTAAGTTAGCTAGGCCAAAATCTGAGACTCGTGCTTCGTATAATTTGGTGAGAAGAACATTAGATGATCTAATATTCGTGTGGGAGACATTAGGACCTTGCGAGTGTAGGTAATCGATGCCTTGTGCAATTCCCAGGGCTATACTTGACCTGATTTCCCAATTCAACGGCGTTCTACCAGCCCCCTTGCTTCCTAGCAAATTAAAGAAATTGTAATGAATAGAAAGAAGGTTACAGTACAGCAAACAGCTCACTTTGACAAGTTTCAACTTTCAAGTATTCCATAGGCAAACAATGTATAAGTTCATACAAGATTCACATGCCAGAAAACTGATCTCCAGTATTCAGCATATAATTGTAGACCCTACAAATGTAGGGCTAAGTGAAAGATTATATGTTGTGCTTGTGCAACTTTCCCATGTATATGGACATGTGACCTACAAAATGACAAAGGGTCCTTTGGCTATAATGATATCACTAAATCAAATAAGTACTACTTATTGCTTTTAATTACAAGCAACTTTAGATTTAACCTAATAGTTATATTAGAAGCATGCTTTACATGATGAAGACTAAGGCAAATAATATGAAATAATAAAGCTTAATTCTGGGATCACAATTTCATTGGGTTGAGGGCCCCAAACAGACAAAGCATATTACACATTAACCAACAAGTCAAACTAACTAGGGTGAGATACTTCAACAGCTACTGTGTCTCAGCCTCAATAGCAAGTAAGTTGGTATGGACTATATGAACCTTTACTGTCCATATCGCTCCACTTAAGCTCGTCTATGTTCAAACAAACTAATCTAATACTAAAGAAAGACAAAGAAGAGATTGACTGAGTTAAGTAGCATTGGTTCAACAAAATACCAAAAGCTGGAACAAAATATAGTACATATCTACAAAAATAAGGAAACTAAAAGCACCAGAGTTTACCATGTAGAATTGCAGACAAGCTCCCCATTGGCATATAGTCATACACAAGAAGTTTCTCCTCCCCACTGTAATAATATGCTCTAAGAGGCACCAAATTCTCATGATTCATTGCTCCAACTGTTTCAATTTTTTCCCTGAACTCTCTTTCAGATATAGCCACATCTTTCAGTCTCTTAACAGCAACAATTGTACCCATCTCCAAAACTGCCTTATAAGCTGTTCCAAATGTTCCTTTACCAAGAACCTCAGCAGATGCTTTCAACAAATCCTCCAAATCAAATGCTTTATAATAATCTCCAAAAAACACAAGCTTTTTAGCCCCATTTTCATCAGTACTCAGTCCTGTACTCATTGCTGCAGCTGCTGTCACTGGATGCCCATTATTTATACCTCCATTTTCTGATTCCGCAATTTGCTTCTCCACTGAAACTTCTGTTTCTGTTTGCTTAATTGTAGCAGCCTCAAAAGACCTCATTTTTTCACCATTTTTCGTCCTACATAATACAAACAAAAGTAACAACAAAACAAGAAATCCCACAACAGAACCAATTACAACCCCAGCAACAGCTCCACTGGACAACTTATTTTTCTTAGTTGAATTCCCAATTTCAATTCCAGCAGTAGCTATTGCAGGCTGGGCCCCACCTCCTGGACAAATACCAAGTGGCTTCCCACAGAGTGAATTCCCAAGAAAAGCATCCACAGGCATTGACTCCAAACTTGTCGGAACAGAACCATTTAGTTGATTAAAAGACACATTGAACTGTTCTAGAGTGGTAAACTTTAGCTCAGGTAAGGACCCAGAAAAATGGTTCCTTTCAAGAAGAAGTGTTCTCAATCGGGTCAAATTGTTAAACCCGGATGGTATTTCACCAGAAAAGTTGTTATCAGCAAGATTTAACCGAACTAAAGAGTGAAGCCCAAAGAGAAAAGAAACTGGGCCGGTAAAATAGTTGCCCTGAACATAAATATTACGAAGCTCAACACATTTGGAAAGATCATAAGGGAGAGGACCCGAAAGATTGTTGAGACGAAGGCTAAGTGTACGGAGGCGCGTGAGTTTGGAGATGGTGTTCACCGGAAGTTTACCGGAGAGAGCGGAGGCGGGTAGCCGGAGAACGCTGACACGATTGTTTTCGCATTGTACACCAGCCCAGTTGCACGGGGAGGTGGTGTTGGAAACGTTCCAGAGGAATGTACGGCCACCTACGGCGGAACGAAAGGCTAAAAGGGCGGCGCGGTCGGTGGTTAAGTCCGACGATGTTGTGGTGAAGATGAGATCATGAATGAGGAGGATTAGTAGCAGCATTTTCAGCTTTGGCTGTAAAATTAAGGTAGAATAACTAGGCAGCATTTTGTAGGAGTGAAGAAAAATGTAGTAGTACAACAAAAAGTGCGTTAAAAAAAGAAGGAAGAAACCATAGCTGTTAAATTACTGATTATACCAGTTGATGCATTTCCTGATTAAATTCAAAAAGACAAAGCCGAGTGTTCTGTCTCTGCTCGAGGGTCAGTCTGGCGCTTTTTCTCACACTTTCTATTTCTGAACAGTTTTCAGACTAATAATTAAAAATATTTTACGTTATTAAATTATTAAAAAAATAATTATTATTTTATTATTAAAAAAATAAAATAGTCAAATACAGAAAATTTCAATATAATATACTGGAGATTGAATCATCTATGCATGAACTTCGAGCATATTATGCTAAAAATCTAATATATTATACCGAAAGTCGTGTATATTATATTGGAACTCAAATATATTATGCTAAAATATTTTACGAATTATGAATAGTATTTTCGTTCAATTCTATCTTTACATGAAAAATAGTTAAATTTCTATTACTTTTGAAATTGTAGCTATTTTTCAATTTCTCCCCTTTCTTTTGCTTTTTCTAGGGCCCGTTTGGCCATAAGAAAACTTTTTTTTTATTTTTTTTATTTTTTCGGATTTAGTGTTTGTCCATGATATTTATTAATTTTATTCAAAGTTGCATTTCAGAATTTTTCAGAAATTTGAAAAACTCAAAAAATTATTTTTCAAAATTTTCATTTCAAATCATTCACCAAAATTCAAAAATAGCTTCAAATTATATTTATGTCCAAACACAATTTTAATTTTTAAATATCATTTTTACTTTAATTTTTTATATACTTTTTTCCGTAATTTTACAATTCTTATGTCGAAACGCCGATCTAGTGTGGCTTTCTCTTTTTCATTTTCTTTTTGTTGTTTTACTTTATCCATTTCAGATTTTTTGCTTTTGGTTTTTGACTTATTTTTTTCATTTTAGCTTAAAAGTATTTTTTTTTTACTTTATCCAAATACTATAAAATGGCTTAAAAGCTATTTTGACTTAAAAGTACTTAAAATAAGTCAATCCAAATGAGCTTTAAGACTATTCATACCCTTTTTCACATTCAACCTTTGCATGATATATACACTATATCTTAGTGTATTACTCTCTTCGATCCACCATAAGTGACTAATTTGCTTTGGGCACATCCATTAAGGAAATACTAAATTCTAGACGAAAATAGTTAGTATGACTAAATTACGCTTCATTAAATGTTGCATCACAAGTATAGTGGTACTTACTTCTCTTCTCAAATGTAAGGAGTAAATAATTTTCTAGGATACGAATATAAGGGTAATTTTGAAAAAATAAATTAAAAATTTTCATTATATAAATGGACACTTATTTTGGACCAAAATAAAAAAGCTAATTACTGGTCCCTTATTGTGGTCCGGAGGGAGTAATATACTATAGATAAGTAATACTCCCTCTGTTCACTTTTACTTATCCAGTATTCTAAAAATAGATTTTCACTTTTACTTATCACTTTTAGCATATCAAGATAAGACAATTTTTCCCATGTTATATCCACAATATTAATTACTCATTTCAAATCATGTTCTCAAACCCATTAAAAATATACATCAATTAATGTAGGTATCAAAATAAATTATGTACTTTATTTATTATTTTTTAAGGGGTATGCAAACTCTATAGTAGAAAAGTAAAAGTGAACGAAGGAAGTAGTAATAAATTAATTTTGCTTATTTCTCCCCCCGGTCCAAAATAAGTAATTTTTTGGCCTTTTTCTTGTTGCCCAAAATAAGTGATTTTTCTAGATTTCAAGAATGAATTAATTATTTTTTTCCTACATTGCCCTTGGAGTAATAGTGTTGGAATATGTGTTAGGAGTATTTATATGAGATAATAAAGGTTAATATGATTAATTACATTGCTAATTAATACTAAAAGGTGAATTTCTTAATTTGTGTGAAAATATTTAAAAAATCACTTATGTAGGAAGTAATAGAGAACACATGTTATGTTTTCATTGGTTTAGAGTAAATTTAGGTGTAAATAAAATTTTTCCCCGACATACTTACCAACGTCATAATGGCATGACCACTGTATAAATAAAGTGAGTGCAAAGCATTGGAGAAGTCAAGAATATGTGCATTATGAAAGATATTTTCTGTGGTGTTTGTTTTATGAACGACAAAATTGACAATATTAATTATTACAAGTTAGTTTGTTATATCGAGTGTTGTGTTAAGTACAAGGAATCCAACTAATTGATTTGATTTCTTATAAAAGAACGAAAGAAAATGCATGTACTGGATGATAGTGTCTTATTTACCAAATAAATATAGGTGGACACAAAAAGCAAATAATTGAGGAACAAAACTTAATACTCACGATAATGCAAACTAGCAAGGCAAGACAATGTATAAAGCAAAGCAACCAGGTAAATCTGATAAATAAATTAAATTAATAGGAGCTTATTTGCGACAATTTAATTGCATGTTCAAGCAAACTGAAAGTTGTATTAATGTAAGGATTGTTTATATTAGGGAGTACATAAGTCGGGTTAGTTTGGGTTTTATAATTATCATACCAAATTAATTGTGTCGGGTTATTAAATTTAAAGACTAAACCAAACCAATAAAATTCAGATTTTTCAATTTCGGGTTTTTTGAATTTTCGGGTTTTCTCGGGTTTTTTCTGGTAAAATCTTTGTAGAACAAAACATATAATTTGTGCTCAAAATATTTCTTTAATCCTAATAAGATACAACTGTATAAAGTATTTTCCAAGAAAATAATACAAAATATGATATGTGTCCATGGCACTATACTAAAATATTCAACAATAAAGAAAATAAATTATGTAATATAAATATTGCTAATTAAAAAGTCATAATAAAAATAAGTGTAATCTAAAAGTACTAAGGCATGCTTAAATAATAAGAATAATAAGGGAGTATTATTTACATGACTAAACACCAAAAAAAATAATAGGTTATGCATTTTTATCTAAATTATTGCAAAACAAAAAATAGATATTCAATATATTCCTTTTCGTAATATTAAATTGATTACCTTTTGTTAGTATTAGTATTGATCTGATTTTGGTTTGGGATTTTGTTAGCATTATTTAAATTACTAATATTAATGGCAATAAAACTTATTGGAACATTCAAAAATTTTAAGTCCAATATTGAAATAATACCTTAAAAGATAAAATTATAATTTTTTAAAGAAATATTTATAAATTACATCACAATAAGTATATTTATACATTAAATATATATAAAATTTCTATATATGTAATGTCGGGTTGGTTTGGTTTCGGTTTGACACCAATTATGGTCGGGGATTTTTTTTCCCAACACCAAACCAAATCAAATCAAAATATAGACAAATTTTTTTCTCGGTTTGACTCGGATTGTCGGGTTGATACGGTTTGTCGGTTTCCTTTGTATACGCCCTAGTTTATACTATTAATGTAAGTTAACACGTTGTTGCAAGTTATTTAATGAGAAAACTACTCTCTATAGCCCCTCCAAAGTTTAATATCTCATGTTTTGGCTCACTTGCAAAAAATAGCCCTTCGGCCCAAAAATATTGTATATAGTAGCCGAAAGGGATGAGCAACACAACACAAGCGCATGTAGCTCAGTGGACATATCATTTGTTTCCAATTTGTAGGTCGTAGGTTCGACCCTCCCTGGCACGATAGAGCATCCCTTTTTGCCTTTTTAAATTGTATTTTGTACTTTTGGATCTGATAAGTATTAGCTAAGAATTGAATGAAATATGTAATGCAGGTCATGTAAGAAATATCTATTTTGTATATTTTTTTGTATAATAACAATATATTTTTATATATTTTTTGCATAGTGACAATTTTGTATTATTTTATATAGTGACAGTCTATTTTTTTATATATTTTGTATAGTGAGAGCTAATTGTATATAAATTGTATAGTGGCAGTCAATTTAATATATTTTTATATACTGATAGTTATTTTGTATTTTTTATAATGAGTCTATTTAGTATATTTTTTGTATAATGACATTCTATTTTTGTATATATTTTGTATAGCGACAATCTATTTGTATATAAATTGTATAGTGACAGTCTGTTTTGTATATTTTTTGTATAGGGACAGTCTATTTTGTATAGTGACAATCTATTATATATAAATTGTATAGTTATAATCTATGTTGTATATTTTTTCTATAATGACAGTCTATTTTGTATAATCATGGTCTATTTTTTTTATATTTTTTATATAGCGATAGTCTGTTTAGTATTTATTTTGTTTCCAATTATCATTTTCAGAAACATACTTCAATACGTAAAATATGGTTGATTCATCTTCCACTGAATGGAAAATAAAAAAATTATCATACCCTAATTGTACATAAAATCAAGCAGACTGGATAGGGTATTTGGTAACTATGAATGGATGATCAAGTTGAGCCAAGTGGTAACTGAATATGATCATCCTCTAATCTCAGATCATAATCCCATGATAGTGACATTGACATCATCTTCCTGTAATGGGAAAAAACCTTTCAAGTTCTTTAATATATGGGGTGATCATGAATATTTTCATCAGATTGTGGCAAGTGTTTGGCATACTTGCAATTTAGGCACTATGAAAGCCATATGGTCTAAACTCAAAGCTCTGAAGTCCTCTGAAAGACCTAAATATAAAGGAGTTCAAGACTATCTCACAGAGAATAGACCTTAGCAGACAAGAACTGGGGACAATACAAGATTAGATGACAAAGGCATACTCTGATGGTTTGCAGCAGAAGGAGAAAGAGATTGTGCTGAACTGGAAAAATGGTCAATGATTGAGGAAAGTGTTCTGCAGTAGAAGGCCAGAGCAAAATGGATACAGATTGGAGATTCCAACACTAAATATTTCTCTGCAGTCATGAAGGAGAGAACTCAACATAACCAGATTACTGAACTTACAAATGCAATGGGTACCAAAATCACTACAGCTGAAGATATCAAAAAGGAGATCATTGGATTCTAAAAGGCTCTGATGGGAACTTCTGTATCCACCCTTCCAGCTATAAATCAAATGTACATGACAAATGGACCAAAACTAACACAACAACAAAGAAGGGCTCTATGTGTTGATGTAACTGATATGCAAATTGTGGAGAGTCTCAAAGCTATTGGAGATGACAAAGCACCAGGGATAGATGGTTACAATGCTATATTTTTCAAAAAGAGCTGGAGAATCATTGGCAGGCAGGCTACCAGTGGCATCAAGCAGTTTTTCTCCTCACAAGATGTACGAACCCATCAACTGTGCCACTATCACCCTAATTCCTAAAGTGTCCAAACCAATTACAGTCAAAGAGTATATGCCAATTGCTTGCTGCTCTGTCCTCTATAAAATGATCTCAAAAATACTGGCCAATAGGATGCAGAAGGTGATGGAAGCATTATCAGTGAGGCCCAAGCAAGGTTTATTCCAGGCAGAAAGATAACAGACAATATCATTCTGGCACATGAACTAGTCAAAAGCTATACCAGACAACAAGTGTCACCTAGATGCATGATTAAAATTGACCTCCAGAAAGCCTATGACTCAGTAGAATGGACATTCTTACAACAGGTTATGGATCAGATTGGTTTCCCCAGCAAATTCACCAAATGGATAATGGAATGCATCTCAACAGTGAGCTTCTCTGTGCTAGTCAATGGAGAGGCAACTAAATCCTTTGTTGCTTCTAGGGGACTTAGGCAAGGGGACCCTATTTCCCCCTTCCTATTTGCTCTAGTCATGGAGTACTTGAGCAAATCATGCAACTCACTAAAGGGAAATCCAGAATATCAGTTCCACCCTAGATGTAAAAAACTAGGTATTACTCACATGTGTTTTGCTGATGATTTGCTGCTGTTTGCCAAAGGTGACACTGCCTCTGTCATAGCCTTATCCATATGCTTCTCTCAATTCTCTGAAGAATCTGGTTTACAGGCTAACATGAACAAGAGCTCTGTTTATTTTGGTGGTGTTGCACTGGATGTTCAGAAATAGATTATCGACCACCTTGGCTATGAGCAAGGTGAGTTACCATTCAAGTACCTAGGTGTCCCCCTGTCCACCAAGAAGATCACATTGCTCCAATGGCAACCTCTGGTGGAGAGGATCACTACCAAGATCACCTCATGGACTGCCAAGAAATTGTCTTATACTGGGAGAATCCAACTGGTCCAATCTGTCATTTTTGGTATCCAAGCTTACCGGGCACAACTGTTCTTATTCCATGTTAAAGTCCTGAAGATGATAGAATCCATTTGTAGGAGCTTCATTTGGTCTGGGTTGAACTCTATCACTAGGAAAGCATATATCTCCTAGGACAGAATGTGTACCCCAAAATCAGCAGGAGGGGTGAATCTTACTAATCTCAGGCTCTGGAATAAAGCTGCCATTGCAAAGACATGATGGTATCTAGCTCATAAAAAGACAAATTGTGGATAATGTGGATCATTCTATACTACATCAAAAACAAACTTATTGAAACCATTCCAATTCCTGCACAGGCAAGCTGGATGGTCAGAAAGATCATACAGTCTAGAGAAGTTTTGCAGAGGTTTCAGCACTGGAAGGAGCAGGTCTACTCAGTTAGACAACTATACCATTTACAGCTTCAAGACATGCCGAGAGTCCCATGGAAGAATTTGATCATACAGAACTATGCAAGACCAAAGGCAACATTCAATCTATGGCTGTTCTTACAAGATAGATTTACAACAAAAGATAGATTGCAAAGTTGGGGAATGAGTGTTGATCAACACTGTATCTTATGCCAAAACCATCCAGAGACCAGAGATCATTTGCTACTATTCTGTCCAGTCACTGCTGAACTATGGGGGAAAACAATGCACTGGTTGCAGGAGACTTACCCTCACCTTACTACCTGGAACCAGAAACTGCAGTGGCTCATAAGTAAAGCCAAAGGTAGAACATGTCGAGCAGCCATCTTCAAAATGGTAGCTGAGGAGTTTGCATATACTATCTGGCTGGAAAGGAACTCAAGAATCTACAACAAAACATTTCGTTGCAATGAAGCCCTTTTGAGAGACATAGTATACACTTGTAATATTAGAGGTACCCCTCGAATTAGAAACCACTTACAACACCTTCAAATCTAGTATTGTTAGGTCGTTAGGACATTAGATACAGTTAAATTGTTATATTAGAGATGATCAGCTGAGTTAAAGCTAGACTATGATTTTGTAATGTTATTTCATTAGTGATTAATGAAATCCTTAATTACCAAAAAAAAAATTGAGGCTCATATTTGTGTTTAACTACATGCAAAAAAAGAGAATCTAACGACGACATGGCTGCAAAAACCCACTAAGAGCATGCCCCTACCAACAGTCTTATACTACATCACACTTCCACTCAAAAATCATCACAAATTTATCACAAGAAAAATCAAGGATCCTTCGTATAGTAAGCTAAGGAATGACAACAAAAATGCCTTTGATTAGAACTCTACTTCTTGCTCTTTTTCTCCTCTATCTTTTCCATTTCACAGCTGGAAAAAAAAAACCAAACACGTCATCTTCTTTGTTTTTGGTTAGCCAAGGAAGAAGTAAAAGTAATGATACCAATCATGACATTGAGAAGAACAAAAAGGACAGTAGGAAACTCTCTCGTGTTATTGGACCCAATTGCTTTCCTAAACCAAAATTATGAGCAATCTGCAATAAGATAGAATTTAGTGTATCTTGATACAAGTGCTGGCAGTTGTGTGAAAATTTATCGCATGGCAAGGCACTTGCAGAATTATTAGATGAAGACCCTACACTGATGGAGAGAAGAATGCAGTCTTTCATTTGTCCGTTCGAGGACGAATGGTTGGTTTAGATGTGGAGGATGTGACGACCCAAAGGGTCATCACCGTAATTCTCCCTTTCTCCGTGATTCTGAGGCCTTGAAACCTCTTATTTGGTGTTTGGTTAATATTTTGGGTAAACGGACCCGAACCCGTTATGTAACGGTCTCGGAGGGTCTGTAAGAAAATATGGAACCCGGGCGTATTCGTGGAATCAAAATTCCGAGGTCCTAGGCCTGAGTACGAAATTTTTGAAAGAAATTGTCTATTTGAAAATGATATGAGAAATTGAAATGGAAATGAGTTAGAAAGTAAAGGTATTGGGCTCGTATTTTTGTTCTGACGACCAATACAGGTCTTAAATGAGCGTTAAGCGCTTTTTGTGAAATTTGATCAAAATCGGATGTCGTTTGGCGTGCTTCGGACTGAAAATGAAAAATTTAAAAGATATGAACTTTGAAATGAAATTATGAGTTTTGGAGGTTGATTCTTTGATTTTGATATTATTTTAGCGATTTGATTACTCGAGCAAGTTTGTAGGATGATATTGAGTCAGTGTGTGTGTGTTTGGTTGGGAGCCCCGAGGGCTCGAGCATGATTTTGGAGGTGGATCGGGGTATTTTGAAGTTAGGAAAACTGGCAGATTTGCTGAAATTATTACATAACCTTTTCCTCTATGCGATCGCATAGGTGTGTCTGCGATCACATCGAGTTCTTTTGAAGTCACCCCATTTTTTTTCAATACGGTCGCATTGTTTCCCATGCGATCACACTGCCTGGCCAGTTTCTTCAGTGCGAACGCACGCCCATTCCTGCGATCGCACAACACAAACTAGCCCAGGACCTTCAGCCCCATTTTTGCTCTATGTGATCGCATCTCCCCTCACGCGATCGCAGTGACCAGTTTTCTCTTACTCTATGTGATCGCATCCCTAGCTCCGCAATCGCATAGAGCATTTTCGCCAAGTGATTTTAAAAGTCTAAAAACAGAACAGTGACGGGATTCTTCCCCATGTTTCACACAAACTCTTTCTCTAAACCCTCTGCAGACGAATTTCAAAAGCTTCCTTCTCCATAACTTTTTGGGTAAGTAATCTTAACATCATTTACTCATTATTTCTTCAACTAATCACTAAAATCCTAGCCTAAAAATATGAAATCAAAGTAGAAATTGGGGCTTTTGGGTAGAGTTAGGTTTTTGGGATTTTGAGTGATTCAACCTCTATTTGGGGTTAAATCTTAAAACAAATTACATATTTGAACTCGTGGGGTTATGGGTGATTGGGTTTTGGTCCGAGCCTCGAGTTTGGACCATTTGGCCCGGTGTTGGATTTTGGTATTTTTGGAAAAATGATAGGAAATTCATTTCTATGCTATGGAATTGTGTTCTTAAGCCATTATTGATAATATTGAACTAATTATGAGTAGATATCGTTGTTTCAGAGTTGGATTCTAGAGGAAAAGCGATGTTGGAGGCTTGATTGCTATTTTTCGGACCGAGGTAAGTGTTTGATCTAACTTTGGCTTGAGGGAATAGTATCAGGACGTGCTATGTGGAGTCGGTGCATAGGCATAGTGGCATTTATCTATGCACTCGAGTCTAGCATGACCGTGGGTCTAAAATTGTGTTATTTCGAATGATATGATATAAATTCTTCTTGGAATTGACTTAGTTCACATGATATGAACGGTTGATGATTTGGAGCATTGGCTCGACTTAGAACTTGTTGGTAGATAACGTGTTTAGAAGTGGAAATTCTATGATCATTTCCCTTGCCGGGACTTAAATATAATTTGAACTCTCCCTTGCCAGGATATTTGGGTTGTTAGTTGCATTCCCTTGTCGGGACACTTGGTACTTTGATGTTACTCCCCTCGCACTTGAGTTGCGAATGATTTTGGGTGAGTTTTGTTTGTAAATATCGAGGATTGGGTTGCACGACGGTACCAAATATTGAGGATCGGTTTGCACGCCGCAGCGGATTAATTGTAGAGGATCGGGTTGCGCGCCGCAACGGTATTAAATGCTGAGGATCGGGTTGCACGCCACAACGGGGACAAGGACTGAGTATAATGATCTGTTTATTAAGCTTTCCGATATTTCTTTTTCAGTTATTATCCACTCTGGTTTCATTCTTGTTAACTGATTTTTGTATTTGAACTGTTGTACCCCACAGCATGCTTCCCTTCTCTTTTAACGGATTAGAATAGCGAATTCTCCTGTTATTCCATATATCTGTACAGGTTATTTCTAGTAGGTCCTGTCTAGCCTCGTCACTACCTCACCGGGGTTTGGCCAGGCACTTACCAGCACATGGGGTCGGTTGTGCTGATGCTACGCTTCTATGCCTTTTTGTGCACAAGTTAGGAGATAACTTACGGACCGCCGCAGCAGTTCTAGACCGGGAGCCGACCTTCAGTCCAGAGACTCTTAGGTAGCTTAGCTGACATCCGCGGGCTCGGAGTCTCATCTATGTTATTTTAGTTTGTTTATTAGTATCGAGATAGACTCCTGTGTATTTTCTTTCAGACTGATGTTTTTAGAATTTCTTAGTAGTTTGTGAGTGGTGACACCAGATACTGGATAGAGACATGTTTTAAACTTCCGCAGTTTGTTATCATTTTTGTTAAAAGACTTCCGCATATTTTAAGTATTTATTTCAGTTTATCATATTGTTTTAGATAAAAGCTTTGTGAAATGTTTAAATGGTTGGTTTGCCTAGCTCCGATAGCAAAGACTATCACAACCTCGATAATGGAAAGTTCGAATCGTGGCAATATTTCTTCAACATGATCACCAACATACGTGAAATTATGAGAAGGGAAAGTTTAGAACCAAAGATGGAAGAAGCAATTAATTTCACCAACTCATGAAACAAAAAAAGGAGATTATTATTATAAGTAACATTTATGAAGTCTTAGCCCCTAAACAAGCGGCTGCTTAATAAAGAGATTCATATTCATTTCCTTATTTACTCTTTATTGTAATACACACAAATTTTCCTTGTCTATTCTTCACACTTATTTACTTATTTTCTTACTTCCTTATTTATACTTTAATTTATTTCCTTATTTCACTCTTAACTATGCGTTTAATTCATATGTTCTTGGACTCTTTTTCGCCTATAAATATCCCTCAAATTCTAAGTTGTCAATATTAAGTAAAAATGGCAGACATAGAGGAAGGATGTGAAGAAGCTTGTCTTGGTTTTCCAGCATGCCTTAGCCTCGTCTTTTTTGCGCTAGTAGAAATATTTGTAATCAGTTTCATGTGTTTTCTTGCAATTAAATCACCAAATTGTTTACCACATATTTTAGATATATTCGTCAAAATCTCTGCAATTGCACTTGGTGTGAGACTTGGCCTCACTTTTATTTGGCATTGCTTCTACCGAGGATTATTTTGCTAGTACACAACATCCAGATATTTCCAGACTTCAAATATGAAGAGAAGATCAATTATTTACTATGTATAATTTTTAGTTATTATTAGCACATTAGGATTCTAAAATATTTTGTTTTTATTTTCGCGTTTGAATTGTTTAACAGCTTCTTTGGATGGACGTTACCTGTTGTGTATCGTATCGTTAAATCTGTTGTTACGTAATGACGAAATATGTCACTTTATGTAACGAGCGATTTGGCGTGGTTGTATCGTTATCTTGTCTCTCTCATATCACTCTTCACTATTATTAAATTACTTTATTTCATTATTTACCCTACCTTTTTATATAATAACTTTACCTCGTATCATAATTTTTCTTTATTCATATTGTTGGTGCATGATATCATAAAACAACGGCAAACAATACAATTTATTCAAATATTGTATTTCTCAAATAATACAATATAATATAATACATTATTAAACGATGTATAACAACCATCAAAGCAAGCTGTAAGAGTTACAATTATATTTTTTTTCTTGCAAGATGATATCTTATGTGATAGTTTAGATTTACTATATATAGTTGGTTACGGAGAATTCTGTTTTGTTATCTGTATCTACAATTGCATTAGAAAAATCCAATTGGATAATGGGCTCTTTTAGAATTTTAAGTGGCTGGTTAAATATCAATATTGAAAGTTGTGAAAAGTATTTGGAATAATATTGTTAGGAAAAAACTGATACCAATAAATTAAATATTATATGATCAAAACATAAATAGTGTTATAGATATAAAATTGAGGCAGAATAAAGGCATACGTACGATAGTTTCGTGAGGAACATTTTTGGCACTAATTGCCTAAACACTCAAAAGGTATGTTTTAATTTGCTTTTCTCCAAATTAGGCTGATATAGTCGGACTTTAATATCGGTATCAAATACCGAACGGAAAACCAAAAAAACAATGATATAAATCGTAAGTAACTACAGTATTACTATTACTGGTAATTCAAAAAAATATCGTACATAATCTACTATAGCAAATCACAGTTACTTTTTGCGTTGTTTGTATGCTAAAAGTATGCAGAAGAAGGAGAGAAAACTCACAAATTCGTAGTAAAATTCTGAGTAGAATAGTGTTGTATTTATAGCCAAAATTTGGGCTGGAATCTGAAGAGGTAAAACTCTTCAGAATGGCTGTTTCTGCAAAACAGCCACAGCATAATTGCCATTACATAAATGGTTATTTACTCAATAATAAAGAGGGAAAATAAAGAGGAAAAATTGATGGGTAGTTAATTTTCTGTTAGTCCAAAAAGTTAATCAATCAATCATTTGACCAAATCCGAATCCGAATCCGAAGCCGAGCTGAGCCGAGCGAGCGACGACGACGGCGGCGCGAGACTTGATTTCTTCACAATTCTTTAAGAGCTAGAAGAAGAGCAATTATTTATAAACCCATAAAAAACCTCTTCCTCTTCCTATATGGGACAATGTCCATATGCCAAGGGAGGGAAACTTGAAATTTCACTCAAAAATTTTATTTTTCTCCATTTACCATTCACCCTCTTTTAAGTATTAATTTATTAACTAAATACATAAACCCAAAAATCCCCCACATGAATGGGGAATGGCTATATCGCGGAAGTATGCATGAAAAACTGGGTGATTCGCAAGAAAGGATTAATTGCATCTGGATAAGTAGGTTTCCTTTTGAACTTTCCGTAGTGAACTTATGTCGGATATACTCGATCAATCGGTAGATTTGATATCTTTGAACCGTCGAACTTTAGTGTATACCTAGACAACCACAAGTCACACAACCAACCCTTAACCGTCTTTGGTTCTCATTGTTGTGTTTGTTTCAGCCATGAACACCGTATGGTTTCATAAGTGCGTAGAGAACTGGCCTTACAAAATTCTCCTTGAAGTGGCTAACACTTTACAATTACATAGGCGATTCCTAAACGTGTCATCCCGCCGTATAAAACTTAGAAATTATTAAAAAGCCTTAATGCTTTATCCTTTGTACTGAACATTGTCTCATCACGAGAATGATCCAAAAGTTTAGTTGACAATGTTGAACCGTCATAAATGACTTTTTTTTATCTCCTTGAACCTAGATCTTGGGATCTCCAGTCTTCTAGGTAGAGTTATCGCTATTATGACTTGTTCTCGGCTACAGTCCCATTTCCCTTGATGACTTCTCAACTACCTCTCTAGTTAGGCCTTTTGTAAGTGGATCCGACACATTATCACTTGACTTTACATATTAATCGTGATAATTCCTCTAGAGAATAATTGTCTAATGGTTTTATATCTTCGTCGTATATGACGAGATTTACCGTTATACATAACGCTCCCAACCCTTCCAATTGCCGCTTGACTACCACAATCGTTGGCATATTGGTGCCAACAATTTGGGCCAAAATGTTATATCTTCCAAGAAATACCGGAGCCATTCATCTTCTTCACCGGCTTTATCCAAGGCTATGAACTCAACCTTCATTGTAGAGCAGGCAATACAAGTTTGTTTGGACGACTTCCAAGATACCGCTCCTCTACTAATAGTGAACACATATCCACTTGTGGACTTCAAATCAGTTGATCCGGTGATCCAATTTGCATCACAGTATCTCTGAATGACTGCACGATATTTAGTGTAGTGCAAAGCAAAGTCCTGGGTATGTACTAAATACCCCAAAACTCGTTTCATGGCCATCCAATGAGATTGACCTGGATTTCTCGTATATCGACTCAACTGACTTATAGTGCAAGCTATATCTGGTCGTGTACAATTCATGATGTACATTAATCAACCCAACACACGAGCATAATCCAATTGTGATATGCTTTGGCCTTTGTTCTTTGCTAATGCAAGATCATATCAATTGGATTCTTTGCAACTTTAAAGCCCAAGTGCTTGAATTTTTCAAGTACTGTCTTAATATAATGAGATTGTGACAATGCCAGACCTTGAGAAGTCTTATGGATCTTAATTCCCAGAATTAAATCAGCAACTCCCAAATCTTTCATATCAAACTTGCTAGTTAGTATACGCTTAGTAGCATTTATGTTGGCAATGTCATTACTCTTTATGATCACATCATCCATATATAAGCAAAAATGACTACGTGATTTGGAACATTTTTAATGTACGTATATTAATCACATTCATTTATCTTAAACCCATTTGACAATATTGTTTGGTCAAATTTCACATGCCATTGTTTGGGTGCTTGTTTTAGTCCGTAAAGGGACTTAACAAGTCTACAGACCTTCTTTTCTTTACCTGGAACCACAAACCCTTCAGGTTGTTCCATATAAGTTTCTTCCTCCAACTCTCCATTTAAGAAGGTCGTCTTCACATCCATTTGATGAATTTCAAGACAACAAACTGCAGCTAACGCTACCAACGTTTGTATGGACGTAATTTTTGTAACTAGAGAGTATGTATCAAAATAGTCAAGACCTTCTTTTTCTCTATTCCCTTTGACCACAAGTCTTGCCTTATATTTGTCAATAGTGCCATCATCTTTCATTTTCCTCTTAAATATCTATTTAGAACCTGAACGGCTTATTTCCAGGAGGAAGATCAACCAATTCCCATGTATGGTTGTTTAGTATGGATTCAATTTCACTATTGACTGTCTCTTTCCATAACAATGATTTCGAAGAACATAGCTTCTTTAAAATGTTTGAGGCTCATTTTTCGATAAGAAAGTCACAAAATCTGGCCCAAATGAAGTAGACGTTCTTTGAGGTTTACTACGTCTTGGATCATCCTAGTTAAGCGTACTTTCTTTTGTTTCTTCCTGAGGTCGTTTAGATTCTTCACCAATCGACTCATATTCCGTTTTATACGGATATATATTTTCAAGGAATTCAGCACTATCTGATTCTATAACTGTATTATTATGAATGTCAGGATTTTCTGATTTATGAATCAGAAATCGATATGTTTTACTATTAGTTGCATATTCTATGAAAACACAATCAATAGTTTTCGGTCCTATTTTTACCTTTTTGGGTTTAGGAACTTGCACTTTTTCCAAACACCCCACACTTTAAAATAATTCAAGTTACGCTTCCTACCTTTCCATTTCTTATATGTAATTGATTGTGTTTTGCTATGGGGTACTCGATTTAGTATTCGGCTAGCCATAAGAACGGCTTCCCCCCACAAGTTATGTGGCAAACCAGAACTTATCAATAATGTGTTCATCATATCCTTTAATGAACAATTCTTTCTTTCTGCAATCTCATTGGATTGGGGCGTGTAAGGGGCCGTTGTTTGATGAATAATTCCATATTCGAAACATATTTGTTCAAAAGGAGAATTATATTATCCAGCCCTGTCACTTCTTATCATTTTGATTTTCTTGTTAAGTTGTGTTTCAACTTCATTTTTGTATTGCTTGGATGAGTCTATTGCTTCATCTTTACTATTATGTAAGTAAACATATCAATATCTAGTACTATCGTCAATAAAAATTATGAAATACTTCTTTCCACCGCGAGATAGTATTGACTTCATATCACAAATATCTGTGTGAATTAAGTATAAAGGATTTGAATTCCTTTCAACTGACTTATAAGGATGTTTAACATACTTGGATTCTACATATGCTTGACATATTGATTTGTCACATTAAAATTTAGGCAATGCTTCCAAATTAATCATTTTCCGTAAGGTTTTATAATTAACATGACCCAAACATGTATGCCATAATTCATTTGACTCAAGAAAGTAAGACCAAGCTAAAATTTTATTATTATTCTCCACAACCATTACATTCCGCTTGAAAAGGCCCTCACTGAGGTAACCTTTTCCTACAAACATTTTATTCTTACTCATTATAACCTTATCGGAAACAAAAACACACTTAAATCCATTCTTAACACGAAGTCCGGTAGAGATTAAATTTTTCCTAATTTTGGGAACATGAAGGACATTGTTCAAAGTCACCACTTTGCCGGAAGTCATTTTGAGAAATATCTTCCCACATCCTTCAATCTTGGCCTTTGCAGCATTTCCCATGGGAATTGTCTCATCGGGTCCAACAGGAGAATAAGTAGCAAAAGCTTCCTTGACAGCACAAACATGGCGAGTGGCTACAGAATCAATCTACCACTCTTTAGGATTGCCCACCAAGTTGAATTCGGAAAGCATGGCGCATAAGTCATCAACATCATCATGCTTTTCTACCATGTTTGCTAGACCTTTCTTCTTGTCTTTCTTCGGAGCATGACACTCCGTAGATTTGTGTCCGGTTTTTTCGCAGTTGTAGCAGTTTCCACTGAACCGCTTCTTACTTGAGTTGTATTTCGGACCAGAAGCTTTCTTTCTCTTCTTGTTCTCTTCAACAATATTTGCTCCCATTATTGATGAACTTCCACGACCTCTTTTTTCAGAAGCTTTGTTGTCCTCTTCAATTCTCAATCTAACAATGAGGTCTTCAAGGGACATCTCCTTGCGTTTGTGATTCAAGTAGTTTTTGAAGTCCTTCCACAAAGGAGGCAACTTCTCAATCATTGCTGCTACTTAGAATGCTTCATTGATGACAAGACCTTCAATGAAATTTCCGTTAGAAAGAATACTAAGATTACTACTTTCAACATCAATATTAATTTGATTCATACCTTCAGCAAGGAGATCGTGAATCATCACTTGCAGTTCTTGGACTTGAGTAATAACAGAATTGCTATCTACCATTTTATAGTCCAAAAACTTTGCAGCCACGAACTTTTTTAAACCGGCATCTTCAGTTTTATACTTCCTTTCAAGCGCAGTCCATAGTACTTTTGACGTTTCCACGCCACTATAGACATTATACAAAGCATCCTCCAACCCGCTAAGAATATAATTCTTGCACAAGAAATCTGAATGCTTCCACGCCTCAATCACGAGCAAGCGTTCATTATCAGGAGTATCATCGGCCAGCACATGAACATCTTCCTTGATGAACTTCTGAAGATTTATGGTAGTCGAATAGAAGAAAATCTTTTGTTGCCAGCTTTTGAAATCAATCCCAAAAAATATTCTGGGTTTCTCCACTGGTGCAAATGCTGCCGGTGTTCGGCTCGTTGATGCATTGGCTGTCACCATTGGAACAGCTTGGTTCTCATTCTCATTAGTCATTTCTGTAAAAGAACGATACCGCCGTTAAAATTACGTAGATTTTAATAGGGTACAAAACAACAAAGGTTTTACTCTCCAGAAAATAGTAATACAAATATAGAAATATATTAAATTCCTTAAGCTTGTTACCGAACTGTATTTGTAAAACAATTCTGGAAATGTAAATTAATATAAACAGAAATTATGAAAAACAGAAATGACATAAAACAAAATGATCATAAATAATTCGATCCCTGTGAATTCATATTGTCTCCTTAAGGAATTTAATCCCCTTCTAGCACCCAAGGTTATGTCGGTCAATCCGAAGCCGAAGCCGAGGGAGCGACGACGACGACGCGAGGCTTGCTTTCTTCTCAACTCTTTAAGAGCTAGAAAAAGAGCAATTGCTTATAAACCCATAAAAAATCTCTTCCTCTTCCAATATGGGACAATGTCCATATGCCAAGGGAGGGAAATTTGAAATTTCACTTAAAATTTCATTTCCATCCATTTCACATTCATCTTCTTTTAAATATTTGATTTATTAATTAAATACATAAACCCAACATAAATTATAAAGAGTACATAATCTGATTATGTATGAAACGTTTTGCATGATGTGAATAAGAAGATGAAATAGTAATAAATAAGCGATGTTTTTTCCTTTCCCTTTTCCGTTATTTTACTGGCTTATAACGATGAGGTACACCTTATTTTGGGGCATATCCTCGTGTGCAATTTTTTTAAAATACGGTTAAATTTTCTACAACAATCTTGTTTGTTTTGAATATTTTTAAATATTATAGCAAAGTGCTATTATATAAAATATGTATATTATAATATAACATAAAAGTTGATTCCGAAAAAAATTGGCTTGTGTTATTATATATATAAGAACGTTGTTATAGAAAGATCTCATTGTAAGTGGCACGACCTTCTCGGCCTCCTATTGGCTTTTATCCGCTATTAGATTATGCCAGAATTTTAATGTGGATAATAATTTTTTGGTTTAAGCAGCTGATATTCTAATTAATTTATTGGCCGGATTAATTCTGAGTTGTGTTGTTTAATAATAGATTTGTGCAGCTAGTATAAAAGAGAAAAACACATAAAGATCAAGAATATTAAATATACTGATCATTAATCAATATTATATAAATTTTCATATTACCAAAAATAATAGTCGTAATGTCACTTTATGATCGGCTTTTTCCGCATGGAGCCAAAAGCAAGGGTTGGGTTTCAAACAAGTCCCCTTCTCTGGCTTTCCCTTTAACTAAAAGGGGGGGTAAGGTAAGAACTATTATAAGTGGGCATTTGGAAATAAGAATGGTAAAATTCCAAAGAAAAATTGAAAAACAATTCAAGTAAAAATGATATTTGAAAATTAGAGTTGTGTTTGGACATGAATATAATTTTTAGTTGTTTTGAAGTTTTGTGAGTGATCTGAGTAAAATTTTTGAAAAATAGTTTTTTGGAATTTTTCAAATTTTTGAAAAATTTCAAAATGCGTCTTCAATTGAAAATTGAAAATTTTATGAATAAACACTAATTTAGGAAAAAAGTGAAAACTTTTCGAAAAAGGAAAAATTTTCTTATGTCCAAACGGGCTCTAAGAGTGGTTTGGACATGAACAAGAGGGTGTTTGGATTGACTTTTAAGCTTGTCAAAATAACTTTTAAGCTTTTTTAAGCTTTTTTTCATTGTTTGTGTTGAGATTATTAGTTAATTAGTTAACTAGCCGTTTCTTACATTGTATTTATTTACTATCTCTTTCTTAGTTAGGTTATTTAGTTAGTTGCCAGCTGTCAAGCAAAGCTCTATGTGTATAAATATCACCAGACACTTTGTAAAGCTTCAAGCTTTCATTTTCTCAAATAGAAAAGTTTCTGGAAGCTTCTCAAAATATATCTCTCCTTTTCTATTAACTGCTTTCCACCATTGGAGCTCATTCGAGTTCAACCTCTGTTCTTCCCTTTGTATTTTAACATTGTATCAGAGCACATGACATAATCCTTAGCTCGACTCTGTTTTTCCTCTTCCCTTGCTGTGAGAAAATCTAGTTTTTCTGCTGCTTTCAGTTAAGGTCAAAATTTAACCCAAGAGTTTGAGATCGGTGTTGAATTTTTTATTAATTGAGCTTCTTCTGAATGCATTTCGACTAAGATTCATGGAGATTGAAGAAGATACTTCAGGTTCTACCAATCCACTAATCGATTCAACCAATCCACTATATATGCATCCGTCTGAAAATGCAGGTTCCATGCTTGTTCCAGTAGCCTTCGATGGATCGGGATATAGGTCATGGAGACGCGGTGTACTTAGGGCCCTCTCTTTGAAGAATAATATAGGTTTTATAAATGACAAATGTGTGAATCCAGATTCAAAAGACCCTACATTTGACCAGTGGGAAAGGTGTGACAATGTGGTGACTTCGTGGATTCTGAATTCCTTATCAAAGGATTTACCGGATAGCCTACAATACGTGAATGATGCAAAAGAGCTGTGGGAAGAGTTAGAGGACATGTATGATCAGACTAATGGGACAAAACTCTATCAATTGCAGAAAGAGATTAATGATTTGAGCCAACGAACACTCGACATTACTGAATATTACACTAAGATGAAGAAATTGTGGGAAGAGTTGAATACTCTGATTGCTCATGAGCAGTGTAAATGTCATTGCACATGTGGTGCTAAGGCCAGTATGCACAAGGCAGAGCAATATAGGAGGTTGATTCAGTTTTTTGTGGGATTAAACGAAGTTTATACTGTGGTTAGGGGAACTATTTTGATGATGAATCCGTTTCCTTCTTTGACACATGTATTTGCTATTCTTATTCACGAAGAGAAGCAAAGGGATATGAAACCAAATAATCATCTGATGATAGACTCTAGTGCCGTGAGTGCAAACAGAGGAGGAAACAACAATTTCAGAACAACTTATGGTCAACAGGAAAGTGGAACTGGAGGTACTCCCTATCCAAACTACATCCAGCCGAGTGGAAACGGAAATAATACTTTCAGAGGAAATTGCCCTACAAATAGACCTCGACCAATTGTGATTAATGTAAGAGACTAGGGCACACTGAAGACAGGTGCTACAATTTCCATGGGTATCTACAAGATCCTAGGTTCAACAAGGGTAAGAGAGTTGCTGCAAATGTCTTTGGAGACTGTAGTGACAATGCTACAGGTATAGGAGATAGAGAAAGGCCACAAACTCAAGAAGAAAAGCGAGTGATGAAAACCTTGACCAAGGAACAGTACAATCAGCTGATCAACATTTCGGAGAATTTTCAAACTGGGACCACTGAAGACAATTCTGAGATGAAGGCAGGGGCAGTGAACTTTGCAGATATCTCAGCTTGCTCTACCTCATCTGATTCTAATGTTCCTGCATATGAATGTTTTAAGCCAAATGTTGACTCTTGGATACTTGACTCTGGAGCCACAAATCACATGACATATAATAAATCCATTTTGACCAATATAAAAACCTTAGTATATCCCTTCCTAGGAACACAGCCTAATGGTTATAAAGTAAAGGTGACACTAGTAGGTGATGCAGTCTTGAGTCCTAAATTCACACTCGAAAGAGTCCTCTTTGTACCTAGTTTTACATCTAATATCTATCCATTATTTGACAGTTCAGTTTGATTGTTTTGTAATCTTCACCGAATTTTCATGTATTCTTCTGCAGGCCCCTTCACTGAAGAGGCCTCTGGAGATTGGTAAGGCTTCCGATGGCCTATACTATCACATCTCAAAACTTTGCAAGAGGGCATCATCCGCCCTGTCTTCTACTCAAGCTTCATCTAGCTTACCAGATAAGAGTAATGCACACTCTCATTCACATCTTGTTCCTTGTATTGCGCATAGTTTACCCATTCCATGTCATACTTATAATAATGAGTGTGCTAGTTTGTATAAGAATCCTAATTTCAATATTTCTCTTTCAAGCAAAAAAGGAAACATTTCTGTGTCAAATATATCTGCTTCCACTTCTGCTACTACATCTACATCTTATGCAAACGTGGTTGAGTTTTTGTGGCACAATAGGCTAGGACATGTTCCATTTTCCAAGATGAAAGGCATCCGTGAAATACCAGCCAAATTTGCACCTACTCAACCTTTCTTTTACCCTATATGCCCAATGACCAGACATAGTATATTACCTTTCCCTGAAATGACCACCATCACAACCAAAATCTTTGAAAAATTACATGTTGATTTGTGGGGGCCATGTCATGTTCCAACCCATGACAGATACAAATACTTTATTACTTTTGTAGATGATTATATCATGTGTACATGGACTCATACATTGAGTTGTAAAAATAATACCCTGTACACTATAAAGGCCTTCTTTGCCATGGTAAAAACTCAGTTCAATACATCTGTCAAAACCATAAGAATAGATAATGGGACTGAATTCACTAATTTGGAAACTACTTCTTTCTTTCAATCCTTGGGGGTTATTCACCAGAGAACCTACCCATACACACCCCAAAAGAATTTGGTGGTAGAGAGAAAACACAAGTATTTACTGGAAACAGTAAGAGCAATGTTATATCAATCAACATTACCTTTACAATATTGGGGAGAATGTATCCTTACCTCCACCTACATTATAAATAGACTGCCTTCATCTTATCTGAACGGCATATGTCCCTTTGAACTGCTCTACAAGAAAAAACCATCCTATTCTCATCGTAAAAGCTTTGGATGCCTGTGTTTTCCTACTACTCTTAAGATCCATAGAGACAAGTTTGAGGCTAGAGCTCTGCCTCATGTTTTTGTGGGGTATCCCTTTGGGACAAAGAGCTACAAAGTGCTGAATTTGGCCACAAAAAGGATCCATGTTTTAAGGGATATAGTTTTCCATGAGTATGTTTTCCCTTTCACTTTACTTTCTAAGTCTAATAAAGTATTTCCTTCATTCCGTCAAGTCACCACAGACTTGGCCTCATATTTCTTTACACCTAGGGAAACAGATTCAACACCACAAATTACAATGAACATCACAATCTAGTGTTACCGAAACCTTTACAACGGCAGATGTCACCACAAATTAGCTCTATTAGATCATTGTCCCAAGACTCCAGTCATAGTGAGAACATCATATCCAATAATGAAAACCTAGGACACTCACCCATTGTTAATGGTTCAACTCCTATAAGCCATCAGGAACCTTCTTTGGAACAAACACAAGCTAGACCTTCAAGAATTCACAAAATCCTCACATACCTAAAAGACTATAACTACTTCCTTCCTAAATTGTATGAGGAAACAGTTCTGATCCCTGCATGGCAATCTGCCATGGATCAAGAGTTTGAGGCTTTGATAGCCAGTAATACATGGAGTCTAGTGCCACTACCAGTTGGTAAGAGTGTAATAGGGTGTAAATGGGTGAACAAAATAAAATACAAGTCTGATGGTAGTGTTGAGAGGTTGAAGGTTAGGCTAGTGGTAAAAGGGTACACACAGAAACTTGGGTTAGATCATACAGAAATATTTTTACCTGTTGTAAAGATGACAACTGTGAGAGCAATAATAGGAACTGCTGTAAAGAAAGGCTAGGAGATGTTCCAACTAAATGTCAATAATGCCTTCCTTCATTGAGACCTCCATGAGGAAGTGTACATGCAGATACCTCAGGGTTTGGCAGTGGTAAACAAGGCCTAGTTTGCAAATTGAACAAGTCCTTGTATGGCCTCAAACAGGCAAGTAGGCAATGGTATGAAAATCTAACTGCAACTTTATATTCCAAAGTCTACACACCTTCCTTGTTAGATCACTCTTTGTTTCATAAAAAGAATGGCCCTTTAGTTGTATTTGTGGCTGTATATGTGGATGATGTAATTGTAACAGAAACTCATCAAGAGGAAATTGATTCTCTAAAAAAATTTCTGCACAATACCTTCAAAATAAAAGATCTAGGGAGGCTACATTACTTTCTGGGAATGGAAGTACTTTATAAAGAAGATGGAGTGTTGATATCTCAAAGGAAATTCACCATAGACTTAGTGAAGGAATTTGAATGCACTGAATATTCCGACTTGTCATCTCCCCTCGATCCTTCAATGAAGCTAAGGGCAGATTAGAGTCCCTTGCTAGTTGACCCTTCAAATTACAGAAAATTGGTTGGTAAGTTGAATTTCTTGACTAACACAAGACTGGATATATCCTTCAGTTTCCAACACCTCAGTCAGTACATGCAGTCACCAAGGGAAAAGTCATTTGAAGGCTGGTTATCATGTCTTAAGCTATCCGAAGGGTGATCCAAGCCTGGGAATTTTCTTCTCTAGCAATAAAAATTATGGGGTGAAAGCTTATTGTGACTCAGATTGGACAGCATGCCCTGAGACCAGAAAATTAGTTTGTGGTTATATTGTGTTTCTTGGGAATAGCCCATCAGTTGGAAATCAAAGAAACAATCCACTATTTCTTTGTCTTCAGTTGAGGCAGAGCATAGAGCAGCTAGATAGGTTGTGGGTGAGATAGTTTGGTTGGTAACACTACTGGAGGAGCTGACTGTACCTATGAACCTTCTTGTTTCTGTATTCTGTGATAGCCAACTAGCATTGCAAATTGCCAAGAATCCAGTATTTCATGAGCGCACGAAAGACATAGAAGTTGATTGCCATTATGTTAGAACAAAGCTGCAGGAGGGACTGGTATCTCTACATCATGTTCCTACAAATGAGCAACTAGCTGATATATTCACAAAGTCCTTAACTGGGATCAAGCATTCCCATTTGCTTAGAAAATTGGCAGTAGAGTCCTCCCCTCCAACTTGAGGGGGGCTGTTGAGATTATTAGTTAATTAGTTAACTAGCCATTTATTACATTGTATTTATTTACTATTTCTTTCTTAGTTAGGTTAGTTAGTTAGTTGTCAGCTGTCAAGCAACGCTCTATGTGTATAAATATCACCATACACTTTGTAAAGCATCAAGATTTCATTTTCTCTAATAGAAAAATTTCTGGAAGCTTCTCAAAATATCTCTCTCCTTTTCTATTAACTGCTTTCCGCTATTGGAGCTCATTCGAGCTCAACCTCTGTTCTTATCTTTGTATTTTAACAGTTTGACAAAATCAAAAAGTGCTTAAAATAACTTTTAAACTACTTAAAACAAGTCAAAAACAATAAGTTGGACAACTCCAACTTATTATTTTTTGACTTAAAAGCTATTTCTGCTGAAAACACACTTTTTAAAGCCAATTCAAACGGGCTCTAAGTCTCTCCTGGTTCATTCTATAGGGTGAAGATGCAAATATCTCTATTTTAAAAGCGAAATTAAATTCCTATAGCGAATCTTGTGTTTATATTTTTTTTGATAGTATGGGTTATTTTTACGTAATTATTTACATTTTTTTAATTCTGTAGTTTGGAATAATGGTTTACTGACGCAGACTAAAAGCATATTTATGTAGAATTAGTCGTGATGAACATCTTCGATAATAGCCTAAACAATCAAAGGTTTGTTTTGCTTTTCTTCAAACTATGTTTTTAGAGAAATGATCATAAGAAAGTTATAGCTATATATATTATCAACGTAGTTAGTAGTAATATGTTTTAATTAATAACCTAAAAATATACATAATTCATTGTAACATGTTAAATTATAAAGATATGTGTAAAAAAATTGTATGACGAGTTCGTGTAAAAAAGTTATATACTTTAAATCTTTGTCGAACGTATTTGTTAAAGATCAGTCTCACATCAATGGTAAAAGGGAGGGAGGGATGTCAAAATTAGGGTTTTGAATACAATGATATTTTTTATTTTTTATATTGAAAAGTAACAAAAATGAGAGATATTAAAATTTTATTACTTTGGCTGCAAGATCTCCCCCGCGGTATCATGAGTTTAACCACCAAATTCGGGATATAACTCATATAATTTTTATATGTGATCTCTTTATAAGGCTTGGGCAGTATCTCACCTCTTGAGCTACCGTTTAGATCAGTTGAGTTAGACCTAGACCTAAAGTCTATTGTATTAGAATCAACCCAACGCAATACGTTGTTTATTTATTATTTATGCGATGTGAATTTGGAAGAATATTTTTGACGACCCAAAGGGTCATCACCGTAATTCTCCTTTTCTCCGTGCTCTCGAGGTCTTAAAACCTCTTATTTGGTGGTCTCGATTTACGTTCGCAGTCCGGGCGCGAAGGCGGAAATTTTTATGTGGAAATATAACTTTGTGTTAAAAACTATGAATTTTGATAATAACATTGATATAGTTGACTTTGGTCAATGTTTTGGGTAAACGGACCCGGACTCGTGATGTGACGGTCCCAGAGTGTCCGTAAAAAAATATGGGACCCGAGCGTATTCCCTGAATCAAAATCCGAGGTCACAGGCCCGAGTACAGAATTTTTGAAAGAAATTGTCTATCTTAAATAGTATGAGAAATTTAAATGAAAATGAGTCAGAGAGTAATAGTATCAAGCACGTATTTTGGTTCCGATGCCTTGTACAGGTCTTAAGTGAGCGTTAAGCGCTTTCTGTGAAATTTGGTCGAAATCGGACATTGTTTAGCGTGTTTCAGACTGAAAATGGAAAATTTGGAAATTATAAACTTTGAAATGAAATTATGAGTTTTTGAGGTTGATTCATTAATTTTGATGTTATTTTACCGATTTGATCGCTCCAGCAAGTTCGTAGGATGATATTAAGTTAGTGTGTGTGTTTGGTTGGGTGCCCCGAGGGCTCAGAAGTGATTTTGGAGGTGGTTCGGGGTGTTTTGAACTTAGGAAAACTGGCAGATTTGCTGCAATTTTTACACAGACCTTTTCCTCTATGGATCACATAGGTGTGTCTGCGATCGCATAGAGTCCGTTTGAAGTCACCCCATTTTTTTTCAATGCGGTAGCATTATTTCCCATGCGATCCCATAGCATGGACAGTTCCTTCAGTGCGAACGCACACCCATTCCTGCGATCGCATAGCAAAAACCAGCCCAGGACCTTCAGCCCCATTTTTGCTCTATGCGATCACATCTCCCCTCACGCGATTGCAGTGACCAGTTTTCTCTTACTCTATGCGATCGCATCCCTAGCTCCGCGATCGCATAGAGCATTTTCGCCCAGAACATCGACGGGATTCTTCCCTATTTTTCACACGAACTCTTTATCCAAACCCTCCGTAGACGAATTTCAAGAGCTTCCTTCTCCATAAATTTTCGGGTAAGTAATCTTAACATCATTTCCTCATTATTTCTTCAACTAATCACTAAAATCCTAGCCTAAAACATAAAATCAAAGTAGAAATTGGGGCTTTTAGGTTAGGTTTTTGGAAATTTTGAGGGTTTGAACCTCAATTTGGGTCGAATCTTAAAACAAATTACATATTTGAACTCATGGGATTATGGGTGATTGGATTTTGGTCCGAGTCTCGATTTTGGACCATATGGACCAAGTGTCAGATATTGGTATTTTTGGAAGAATGATAGGAAATTCATTTTTAGGCTACGGAATTGTGTTTTAAGCCATTATTGATAATATTGAACTAATTATGACTAGATATTGTTGTTTCAGAGTTGGATTCTTGAGGAAAAGCGGTGTTAGAGGCTTGATTACTATTTTCATATCGAGGTAAGTGTCTGACCTAACTTTGGCTTGAGAGAATAGGATTAGGACGTTTTTTCTATGTGCTATGTGGAGTCGGTGCATAGGCATGGTGACGGTTATCTATGCACCCGAGTCTAGCATGACCATGGGTCTAAAATTGCGTTATTTCGAATGATATGATATAAATTCTTATTGGAATTGATTTACATCACATGATACGAACGGTTGAGGATAAATAATGGTTTTGTATAATTTTGGAGCATTGGCTCGACTTAGAACTTATTGGTAGATAACGTGTTTAGAAGTGGAAATTCTGTGATAATTTCCCTTGCCGTGACTGAAATATAATTTGAATTCTCCCTTGCCGGGATATTTGGGCTGTTAATTTCATTCCCTTGTCGGGACACTTGGTCTTTTGATGCTACTCCCCTCGCACTTGAGTTGCGAATGATTTTGGGTGAGTTTTATTGGTAAACATCGAGGATGGGGTTGCACGCCGCAACGTTACCAAATATTGAGGATCGGGTTGCACGCCGTAACAGTATTAAATGTTGAGGATCAGGTTGTGTGCCGCAACGGGAACAAGGACTAAGTATGATGATGTGTGTATTAATCTTTCCGGTATTTCTTTATCAGTTTTATCCGCTCAGTTTTCATTCTTGTTAGCTGATTTCTGTATTTGAACTGTTGAACCTTACAACATGCTTCCCTTCCCTTTTAACTGTTTAAAAAAGTATATTCTCCTGTTATTGCATATATCTGTACAGGTTATTTGTGATAGGTTCTGTCTAGGCGAGGCACTTACCAGCATATGGGGTCGGTTGCGTTGATGCTATGCTTCTATGCCTTTTGTGCATAGGTCAGGAGACAGCTTATGGACCGCCACAGAGTTCTAGACCGGGAGCCGACCTTCAGTCCAGAGACTCGTAGGTAGCTTAGCTGACGTCCGCGGGCTCGGAGTCTCATCTATGTTATTTCAGTTTGTTTATTTGTATCGAGACAGCCTCATTTATATTTTCTTTCACACTGGTGTTTTTAGTACTCCTTAGTTGTCCGTGAGTGGTGACACCAGATACTGGGTAGATACATGTTTTTTTAAACTTCCGCACTTTGTTATCATTTTTGTTAAAAGGCTTCTACATATTTTAAGAATTTATTTCACTTTATCATATTGTTTTAGATAAAAGCTTTGTGAAATTGTTAAGCCTAGCTCCGATAGTAGGCGCCATCATGACCCCAGTGGTGAGAAATTTGCATCGTGACAAGTTGGTATCAAAGCACTAGGTTACTTGGGTCTCACAACTCACGGACAAGCTCGGTAGAGTTTGAGAGATCGATACAGAGACGTCTGTATTTATCTCCCAGAGGCTATAGAGTAAGGAAAATTTTCACATTGTTCATTCTTGTCGTGCGATTCTGTTTCTCAAATATTGATTGTCATTCTACTATGTTCTTTCGCAGATGGCGAGGACATGTGCATCTTCTTCTACCGCGCAGCAGCCCGAGCTCCCAATAGCAGCTCCCTCGAGGGGCAGAGGCCGAGGTCGGGCCAGAGGCTGTGGTAGGGGCAGGGCTCAGCCCCGGGCAGTAGTTCCAGAGGTGGAGCCTCATATTGACTTTGATGAGGAGGTTACAGCCCCAGCAGCTCCAGTGGGCCCAACTCAGGTCCCAGGACGGGTTGTGTTTTCCCTGGATCTCCAGGATGCTCTCATCCGTATAGCAGGCTTTATGGACAGTATCACTAGAGCAGGTTTGCTTCCAGTAGCACCAGCCACTTCTCAGGCTGGATGAGGGGTTCAGACTCCTACTACGCGTACTTCGGAGAAGGTATTTCCCCGGACTCATGTTCTAGTGGTTCAACCTGCAGTGGCTTCTCAGACAGGTATTACAGCTCAGGCCGGAGATGGAGCGGCCATGTCTTCGGATGCTTTGTGGAGACTCGATCAGTTCTCCATGCTTTTCACCATCACTTTCAGCGGTACTTCATCAGAGGATCCCCAGCGTTGGCCAATTTTCAGTTGAAGTTTTGAAGATTGACACATGAACTTATGGAAGGGCCTGGTCAATCTTACACTACACAGTCTGAATCAACCATTTCACATGAGAAGCACATGAAGAAGATATGCACTGAAGATCACGCATCAATATCTTCTGGCGTAATCGAAAAGGCTGCATTTTGGATAAGAAGGGCAGTCTCCTTATGTGAAGTGAACTTAATCCTAAGTTAGGATAAGGGTTGGAGTTCGTAGCGACTACGGACTCAAACTTGACTACGGATGAGTAGTGTAGTTTTGATAAAACTCTAACTACTAACTCAATATATAATTGTGTTGGTTCTCTTTTACAGGTAATGCACATACGCAGAAGTTAAGCATATTTCTGTTTTTGCAAGCAACATATGCAAGATACAAGTGTGCATGCCTAAATCTACATGACCTAAGAGAGAAGAACCAGTTCCATTGGTGTGTTTATTTCTAGTTCAATTGTAGTAGGTTTTCATATCGTACCTTTCAGCCTTATTAGATGCAATTGTATTAGGTACCTTGTGTAATCAAGTTAGAGTTAACTTGATAGTGTTGCAGCAGCTGAGGCTGTGTGCCACGCTGGGATTAGAGTTTAATCCTTAGGTTTACAAAGAGTGTTTTTCAATGCTGGTTGGCTCATTAATTTTAGTGGAGATTGGGAAAATCCTACTGAGTAGTAGGTCGCGGTTTTTTAACCTTTGAGCCAGATGTTCTCCATGCTAAAATCTCTATGCACTTTACTTTCAGTTCTTTTTATTCCGCAAACTGATGTAGTTAGAACACTTAGAAGAACCAGGTTCTTTTAACGCGAAAATTAGGTACCCCACAAATCACCCCCTCCCCTCTTGTGTGGTATTGACGTTTATTAACATCAATTGGTATCAGAGTAGGTTATCCTTGGAGAGGTTAACACCTAAGGACAAGATCATCATGAGTGCACCACCTGGGAATTCGGAAGGGCAGTCTACTGCTAGGCCTCCACTCATTAATGGTCTCTACTACTCTTGGTGGAAAAACATAATGAGAGACCACATCACGGGTGGAGACTATGAGCTTTGGGACATCATTACTGATGGTCCTTTAGCCATAACCAAGAGACTGCTGAAGGATTGGATGTTCCAAAGACTAGAGCGGACTGTACTGCTGAAAACCTTAAGAAGTGGGAGAAAAATGCAAAAGCCAAGAAATGGCTAGTGTGCGGACTTGGTCCTGATGAGTACAGCAGGATTCAAAGCTGCACTATCACCAAGGAAATTTGGGACACTTTACAAGTGGCTCATGAAGGAACACCTCAGGTGAAAAGGTCAACAGGAACACTACTTTATTCTCAATATGAGAACTTTACTATAAAGGACGGAGAAACTACCCAAAAGATGTACACTAGGTTCACTACTCTGACAAATGAACTTGAGTCTCTTGGAAGGACTATCCTATCAGAAGACATGGTGGAGAAGATCCTAACTAGAGTTCTTCTAATCACATGGGAAAACAAAATCACAGCTATTCAGGAATCCAAAAATACTACCACCCTAAAATTGGATGAACTGATTGGAAATCTTACTGCCTATGAATTGAGAAGGCAGACAATGAAGATGGATGCTCCAAGGAAGGAAAGAAGTCTGGCTATCAGGATTTCAGAAGGATCAGATCTTGAAATTAGGAAATGGCTATGATAACCAGGGATTTCAAGAAGTATCTTATGAGAGGAAAGGGTCCTTCAAGAGGAACAACATTCAACAAACCTAGGGCTCCTGAGAAGCAGACAAATGAAGGTTGCTTTAAGTGTGGAAAGGCAAATCACATGATCAAAAACTGCCCTCAATGGGAAATTGAGTGGAAGAAAGAAAGGGCGGACAGAAGGAATAGGAAGAAGGAACAAGTTCAAGCAAGAAGTAACAAAGAAACAACCAAAGCTATAGTTGCATGGGAAGACATGTCAGATGAAGACTCAAAAAATGAAGCTGAAGATAAGCAAGCTCTTATGGCCATCGGAGAATTAGAAGATGAGCAAGAGGTCCAAGTGAAGGGGAGTAGCCTAATATGGTACATGGATAGTGGCTGCTCAAAACATATTACTTGTAACATGGACCAATTCCTTTCACTTGAGAACCTAAAAGGAGGTAATGTCTCCTTTGGAAATGGAAAGAAAGGTAAGATCATAGGAGTTGGAAAGCTAGGAAAGACACTCTCATTACATTTAGAATGTCTATTTGATAGATGGCTTGAAATATAGCCTGATAAGTGTGTCACAACTGTGTGACAGAGGTAACTTTGTGTCTTTCACGTCCATAAATGTTTTGTGATTAGCCTTACTGACAAGATTGTTTTGCAGGGAAGAAGGTTTAACAATATTTACATTGTAGATTTGTCGACTCTTTTTGAAAATGAACTCACTTGCTTGAGTGTGTTAATTAATGATCCCCTCCTTTGGCACAAAAGACTTGGTCATGCTAGTCTAAATCAATTGAACAAATTATTTTCCAATGACTTGATAATAGGGTTACTTAATATCAAGTTCAAGGAAGACAATGTTTGTGAGTCATATGCAAGGGTGGAGCAGGTAAGGTCATCCTTCAAACCTAAGAAAATGGTAAGTACATCAAAGACGTTCGAACTGGTTCATATGGATCTCTGTGGTGCAATGAGAGCCATGAGCAGAGGTGGTAAAAGATATGTAATGGTACTTGTTGATGATTATTCTAGATTTACCTGGGTGTTGTTTCTAACCTCTAAAGATGAAGCATTTGAAATGTTCACTGCTTTTGTTAGAAAAACCCAGATACCCAGAAGAAGATTTAACAATATTTACATTATAGTTTTGTCGACTCTTTCTGAAAATGAACTCACTTGCTTGAGTATGTTAATTAATGATCCCCCTCCTTTGGCACAAATGACTTGGTCGTGCTAATCTAAAACAATTGAACAAATTAGTTTTCAAGGACTTGGTGATAGGGTTACCTAATATCAAGTTCAAGGAAGACAAAGTTTGTGAGGCATATGCAAGGTCGAAGAAGGTAAGGTCATCCTTCAAACCTAAGAAAATGGTAAGTACGTCTAAGACGTTAGAACTGGTTCATATGGATCTTTTGGTCCAATGAGAGCCATGAGTAGAGGTGGTAAAAGATATGTAATGGTGCTTGTTGATAATTATTCTAGATTTACCTGGGTGTTGTTTCTAACCTCTAAAGATGAAGCATTTGAAATTTTCATTACTTTTGTTAAAAAGACCAAGAAACAATTAGGAAATAAACTTGCATCCATTTAATCAGACCATGGAACTGAATTTAAAAATGCAAAGTTTGCTGAATTTTTTGATAAAAATGGATTAGATCATAATTTCTGTGCCCCTAGGACTCCTCAGCAAAATGGGGTAGTTGCAAGGGAAGAACATGACCCTTGAGGATATTGCAAGGACCATGTTACTTTCCAGAAAGCTACCTCATAGCTTTTGGGCAGAGGCTTAAACAGTGCTTGCTATATAATTAATAGATGCATGAACAGACCTCTTGTAGAGAAAACTCTCTATGAGTTACTTAAAGGGAGAAAACCAAACATATCCCATCTTAGGGCTTTTGGTTGCAAGTTCTATGTGCACAAATAATGGCAAAGACTCCCTAGGAAAGTTGGATCCTAGAAGTGATGAGGGATTATTCTTGGGATATTCTTCATATAGAAAAGCATATAAAGTGTTTAATAAAAGAACTCTATGTGTTGAATAAAATGTACATGTTGTGTATGATGAATCTAACGCTATTTCTGTGAGACAGGAACATGAAGATGAAGCCATTGGACTGGTGAGACAATTGACTGAAGTCATAGCACAAGTCAAGGTGGCATCCAAGGAAGGAACAGGTGATGGAATAGATCCTTTCACCCAGGAAAACCTGACAGGGGAAACCAATCTGAGAGAAAGTGTACAAAATTCTCTGAAGGATCATGTACTTGAACCTGTTCCTCTGCAGCATAACAATGAAGGAGAAGCTAGCAGAAACCAGATAGTGGGGAAATCTTACAAGTACCAGAGTTCTCACCCCATTGAGAACATAATCAATGATCCTACATCTGGAGTCAAGACTAGATCACAACTGAAGAACCTGTGTGCATTTGATGCCTTTTTGTCCCAGATTGAACCTAAAAATGTGAGTGAAGCAATACGAGATGCTGGATGGATCAATGCTATGCAAGATGAGCTCAATCAGTTTGAAAGAAGCCAAGTTTGGCACTTGGTTCCATGACCTAAGGACAGGTCAGTCATTGGGACAAAATGGGTCTTCAGGAACAAGCTGGATGAAGATGGAAAAGTTACAAGAAATAAGGCAAGGTTGGTAGTTCAAGGTTATAGTCAAGAGGAAGGCGTTGATTATGATGAGACTTTTGCTCCAGTTTCTACACTTGAAGCAATTAAACTCCTCATAGCCTTTGCAGCACATATGGAATTCACTCTTCATCAAATGGATGTCAAAAGTGTCTTCCTAAATGGCTATCTCAAAGAATTGTGAAGCAACCTCAAGGATTCGAAAGCAAAGAATGTCCTAATCATGTATACAAGCTAGATAAATCTCTCTACGGTCTCAAGCAGGCCCCAAGAGCTTGGTATGAAAGATTTTCAAAATTCCTTCTGTAGCATGGACACAAAAGAGGTAAAATTAACAGCACCTTGTTCTTAAGGTAAAAGGGTAAAGATCTTCTTGTTGTACAAGTATATATTCATGGCATAATATTTGGGGCCACTAGAGATAGGTTGAGTAAGGACTTTGCTAAACTAATGGAAGTGAGTTTGAAATGAGCATGATGGGAGAACTTAATTTCTTCTTGGGCCTAAAGATTAAAAAAAGTCCAGATGGAACCATGATCCATCAGCAGAAGTATACAAAGGAACTAATCAGGAAGTTTAAAATGGAAGAATCCAAGAAAATAAAAACACATATAGAAACTGCCACAAAACTAGATATTGATGAACTAGGTTCATCAGTTGATCAAAAGTTGTATATGGGTATGATTGGTTCACTTTTATATCTTACTGCCAGTAGACCTGACATTATTTTCAGCATAGGACTTTGTGATCGTTTCCAGGCAGATCCAAAAGAGTCACACTTGATAGCTGTCAAAAGAATATTGAGATACTTAAAAGGCACAACTGATCTGTGTCGGTGGTATTCCAAAGGTAGTAATTTTGACTTAATTGATATGTTGACACTGACTATACAGGTTTTATAGTGGATAGGAAGAGTACTTCAGGTATGGCATACTTCCTAGGGTCTTGTCTTGTATCATGGGCTACCAAAAAGCAAAATTCAGTAGCTCTTTCTACTGCTGAAGCTGAATATGTTGATGTTGCTTCATGTTGTGCTCAATTACTGTGGATTAAGCAACAAGTGGTAGACTTTAGAATTGGAGCATGGTGCATACCAATATTTTTTGATAACACTAGTGCAATCAGTATGACAAAGAACCATGTTCATCACAAAAGGACTAAGCACATAGATGCTAGACACTACTTCTTAAGAGAGAACTATGAGAAAGGGCTAATCTCCATAGAATTCTGTGCTACTGATAAACAAATAGCAGACATATTTACTAAGGCACTGAGTAGAGAAAATTTTGAAAGGAACGGGTTAGAGTTAGGGATAATTGAAATAACCTAAAAGGTCCAGTTTAGAATGCACAATGAAAAAAAAACGATTTGGCTAGGAGTTCTTAATTTTTGTGAATATTAGACGAATTCCTACTCAATCTCATATTGTACATAGTATACTCTTGTGACACATGTCTATGCGACTCACTAATCTCTTATGAATTTTCTATTTTGATATTTGAGGCATAATCAAGTGAAGTTTCACCAAAAGAACCTGGTTCATCAAATCATGCTCATGAGAAAGTTCAGGTATGTTTCTATTATTTGCACAATTAGAAAAATTTAATTTTCAATCATGAGCAAGAGTCCTAGATATACCAAATGTTCCAAAATTCTATACGTTGGGGTTTATTAAACCAATTTCATTAAAAGTATAAGTCTAAATATAACGGAATCCATTCCTAATTTTTTGCGATCCTAATTAATCACTAAGGCAATCAAATTCCTATTTGATTAGACTTCTGCTGACTCCTGATAAAGGATTCCATTTCTGAAATAATCATTACCCCTCTTTAAAAGCCTTCTAATCAACTCATAACCGTCACTCCATCACACAAACCCCTGATCATCTCTTTCGTCTCCAAAACCTCCAATATTCTCGTAAATTTTCTGGAAATTCATAATCATGACAAATCCCAAACATAATCCTGGAAATCCACCTCCCGTTTCACCAAACTCTACCCTATCTGCCTCACCTCCCATAGAAACCCCAAAACCTAGATTTCGTCGCCAGAAAATGCTGGCAAGAAAAACTATAGCTACTGGTTCCCTTAGGAAATCCTTGAATGCAAAACTACAGTCCATCCAAAGTAAGCAAGTCTCAGCAACAGAGACCAATTCAAACTCTGACTCCGATGATTTCATATTTTCCACTGAAGGAGATGAACCTGGGTCTTCCGACCGTGTCACACATCAAGAAACCCCAAAAGAGGTAAATACTTGCTTTGTTCCTGTTGATGTAGTTCAAATGGTATAGAGCAGGTCTTCTCTGATAGGGGCTGCAAAAGATGTGTCTAGGACTGATTCTGCAAAATTGAGGAAGAAAAGGAGGAAAAAGGTGCTATCTATTTGTGGGAATAGGGAGGAGGAGGTCTTTCAGTCAGGGGGAAGTGGATCAGGGGAGGCTGCTGAAGGGTCAGTTGATTTAAGAGAACAACCTGTGGAGGAGACTTTAGTTGAAATATTGAAACAATTTGGGGCAAGCTATGACCCCAAGAAACGCAAAGCCTCCTCACCCAAGTCTGGTCCTAGGGTTAGAACAACCAGAACTAATGTTAGAGAAAGTGAAGCTGAGTTGAAGAAATCCTTAGTGGAGAATAAGAGAAAGAGAAAAGAAAAAGGAAAGAGGAAGGTAGGTGGAAGTTCTGAAGTTGCAATTGAAGAGGAGGAAAAGTAGATAGAACCGGTCAATCAAGAAAGAGATACTACTGTGGAGGTTCCTATTGCCAAACCAAAGGGAGCTAGGATTTCTTCCAAGAAGCCCTCAAATCCAGTACTTGCTGAATCCTCTCTTGCCAAGAGAACTAGGTCAGCCTCTAAAGGAAAGCAAGTTAAAATGGCTGAAGAAGAAGAAGAAGAAGAAGTTGAGAGTGAAGAAAAAGGAGATGAATCTGAAAAAGAACAAGATAGGTATGCCAATTTTGGTAGGAGAAAGATCTTGAAGGTAAGGTGGTTGAAAGACCTGGAGGATCCAGGTATGATGAGACTTCTGACAGTAGTGGAAGCACAAAGCTGGAAAGACATGGTCCTTCAAATAAATAGGAAATTGGCCAGGAAAGATCTTGTTGAGTTCATGGCCAATGGAACAGTGAAAAATGGTCTGGTGACCAACATAGTGAAGGGAGTGAAAGTGAAGTTCAGTGCTGCCAAATTGGGCAAAATTCTGGACATCCCTTATGATGACTACACACGACAAAGGTGGCCTTGTCTGGATGGGTTGCCCTCAGTCTGCAAATTACAAGAAATTTCTATGACACCACAACTGATGAAGAGGTACCTGAGGCCGGGCAGTTCAGAAGAGTGAAATGAGGCCAGACCACAAAGTGCTTTTTGAGTTTGTGAACAAATGCCTTCTGGCCAGACAGGAAAGCAGGCATACAGCAAATTACATGGATCTGGTACTTATGCAATGTATAAGTGAAGGGAAGCAGATCAACTGGCCGACCTTTATTGTAAAGCTGCTTGAAAGTATAATCAATGGCTCAAAAACTCATGCCATTCCCTATGGATTTATCTTGACAACTGTGCTTGAACGATTGAATGTTCCCTTAAAAAGTGGGAAATGGCCTCGAGAAAAGAGCATTTTGGCAGCAAAACCCTTCAAGCCTGTGATTATATGCTCAGTATAGCTCCTGTTGTACCTTGTTCATCTGCTAAGAATCCTATAAATAGCAAGGTCAGAGCCTTGGTTCAGGAGGTTGGAACAAAGGATGCTGAAATAGCAAGGCTAAATACCAGAATTATTGAATTGGAAGAGAACGGAATGGGCTGAGAGCTGAACTTGCCAAAGAGAAGGAGAAAAATGAAGGCATGCTCCAACAAATGCTACATGTGCTACAAGCCCAACCCTCCAGCTCTTCTAAGCCTTAGGTGTCATGTCCTTAGTGTTTAGTCTAGTATCCCTTCAGTTACCAAGTTTAGGAAGTCTGCTTGTTAGTGCTGTTCTTGTTTACTTTTGCTCATGGTTGGAAATTTTGTTTTTCTTTCTATGGACTGGAAGTAGAAACACCTCTTAATCAATGAATGCAGTTTCGTTGTTCTTGTTAATTTTGTTCTTAATAGTTATTCTTGAGCTGATTTTTTATTAACTAAAGCATGTGTTCACTTGCAGTTGCCCCAGTGGCCATGAGTATTAATTAACTTTCAAGGATTCACATTAGTTGTGCAACTTTTCTGTGATGCCAAAAGGGGGAAGATATTGTTCTTGTGCTTAAAAATCATTATCTGAACTAGTGATGTTTATGACCTAACATAAATCTGGCCCTTTATGACAAATTGAATATTCTCTAAGTGTTGATTTTCAGCTGAGTTCACAGGTTCCCTGATCACAATAAGCACAGAGTTTGTCATCATCAAAAAGGGGAAAATTGTTGGCCAAGCTTCATTTGAAGTTTTGAAGATTGACAAATGAACTTATGGAAGGACATGGTCCATCTCACACTACACAGTCTGAATCAACCATTGCACAAGAGAAGCTCGTTATGAAGATATGCACTGAATATCATCAATATCTTCTGACGTAATCAAAAAGGTTGCATTTGGGATAAGGAGGACAGTCTCCTTATGTGAAGAGAACTAAATATAAGTTAGAATAATGGTTGGAGTTTGTAGCTACTAAGGACTCAAACTTGACTACGGATGAGTAGTGTAGTTTCAATCAAACTCTAACTACTAACTCAATAAATAATTGTGCTAGTTCTCTTTTACAAGTAATGCACATGCGCAGAAGTTAAGCATATTTGAGAGAAAAAAGAGCGAGACTATTTTTGCAAGCAACATATGCAAGATACAAGTGTGCACGCCTAAAGCTACATAAACTAAGAGAGAAGAACCAGTTCCATCTGTGTGTTTATTTCTAGTTCAATTGTAGTAGGTTTTCATATTGTACCTTTCAGCCTTACTAGAAGCAATTGTATTAGGTACCTTGTGTAATCAAGTTAGAGTTAACTTGATAGTGTCGCAACAGCTGAGGCTGTGTGCCACACTAGGATTAGAGTTTAATCCTTAGGTTTACAAAGAGTCTTTGTAAATGCTGGTTGGCTCATTAATATTTAGTGGAGTTTGGGAAAATCCTACTGAGTAGTAGGTCGTGGTTTTTTCACCTTTTGAGCCAGGTTTTTTCCACGTAAAAATATTTGTACACTTTACTTTCAGTTCTTATTATTTCTAAAACTACTGTAGTTAGAACACTTAAAAGAACCAGGTTCTTCTAACCCCAATATTAGGTACCACACAAATCACCCCCCCCCCCTCTTGTGTGGTATTGACGTTTATTAACATCACCCATGATTTTCTATTCAGTTGTCATGAGATCCTCAGGGCCATGGGCATAGTGGAGACCAATGGGGTCGATTTTTGCACCTTCAGGCTTGCACGATCCGCCATGACTTGGTGGAGAGATTATTGCCTATCCAGACCAGCAAGGTCTCCAGCTTTGACATGACATCAATTTGCGAAGTTATTCTTGGAGAATTTTCTCCCCGTCACTCAGCGGGAGGCACTTGGTAGACAGTTTGAGCACCTCCATCAGGGCTCCATGACAATGACACTGTATGACTCTAGATTTATTGATTTGGCACGTCATGCATTTGTGATGCTCCCTACAGAACGTGAGAGGGTCCGGAGATTCATTGATGGATTGATCCAGCCGATCCGCTTTCAGATGGCCATGGGAGTTAGTAGCGATATTTCCTTTCAGGAGGCGGCCAATGCGGCCCACCGAGTAGAGATGGCCCTTGCTCGAGGAGGTGGTTAGGGGTCAGATAAGAGGCCTCGACATTCTGATAGGTTCAATGGTACCTTATTTGGAGGTAGGGATTCATATGACAGTTGCCACCCTTTGAGGCCCTTTCAATCAGCACTCCAGGTTTCACACGGTACCGCGCGTGGTAGCGGTTCTCAGCAACACTACTCTGATCAGCAGGCCATCAGTACACCATCGCTTCAGAGCCTTTGAGGAGGTCATTCAGGCATCGGGGTCAGCCCCAGTCTTCTCAGTTGCCGCTTTTTGCTTGGTGTTATGAGTGTGGATATCTCAGCCACATCCAGAGGCATTGCCCGAGGTTGAGGGGTGCTCACTCACAGCAGTAGGGTCCTCATCCCATGATTCAGGCAGTAGGTGATCCACAGGCCGCCCAGCTAGCTAGAGGAGGGGGTTAGAGGTGGAGGTAGGGGGCATAGAGGTAGATCTCAGACCGCCAGAGGCAGGGGTCAGCCCGCAGCAGATTGTCCTAGAGACACAGTTCAGGGAGAAGGGGATCAACCCCGTTGTTATACTTTGCCGACCAGGCTAGAGGCTGAGTCATCAGATGTTATGATTACAGGTACTATTATGGTCTGTGATAGGGGTGCTTCTGTGTTATTTGACCCGAGATATACGTATTCTTTTGTGTTGTCCTATTTTGCACCCTATTTGATCATGCCTAGTGAGGCTTTGGGTATTCCTGTATATGTTTCCACACCGCTTGGTGATTCTATAGTGGTCGACCGAGTGAATCGTTCATGTGTGGTGGTATTTGAGGGTCTTGAGACTCGTGTCGACTTATTGCTCATAGATATGGTGGACTTTGACGTTATTTTGGGGATGGATTGGTTGTCCCCGTATCATTCTATTTTGGATTGTCACGCTAAGACCGCGACCTTGGATTTGCCAGATTTGCCCCGACTTGAGTGGAGAGGGACCCCAGCTCTGCCACCCGTAGTGTTATTTTGTATTTCAAGGCTCGACGTATGGTCGAGAAGGGATGTCTAGCATATCTGGCGTATGTTCGCGACTCCAGCGCAGAGGTTCCATCTATTGACTCTGTTCCTGTTGTTCCGGTGTTCCCCAAGATTTTCCCTTCAGACCTGAGTATGCCGTCTGATAGGGATATTGATTTCTGTATTGATCTGGCTCTGGGTGCTCAGCCTATTTCCATTCCGCCATATCTCATGGCCCCTCTAGAGTTGAAAGAGTTGAAGAAGCAGCTTCAGGACTTACTTGATAAGAGTTTCATTAGACCTAGTGTATCACCTTGGGGTGCACCAATGTTGTTTGTAAAGAAAATGTATGGGTCAATGAGGATGTGCACTAATTAGCGGCAGTTGAATAAGGTGACGATAAAGAACAAGTATCCACTACCGAGGATTGACGATTTATTTGACCAGCTTCAGGGTGCTAGGGTGTTCTCGAAGATAGACTTGAGGTATGGTTATCATCAGCTGAGGATTAGGGCGTCTGATGTCCCTAAGACAGCATTTCGCACTCGATATGGGCACTAAGAATTCTTGTTCATGTCATTTGGATTGACCAATGCCCCGACAACATTCATGGAGTTGATGAACCGAGTGTTCAGGACCTATTTGGATTTGTTTATGATTGTATTCATTGACGATATTTTAATATACTCCCGCAGTCAGGAGAAGTATGAGCAGTACCTCAGAGTGGTTCTTCAGACTCTGAAGGATAGTCGGTTGTACGCCAAGTTCTCAAAGTGTGAATTTTGGTTGAGTTCAGTCGCATTCCTGGGTCATGTCGTATCAGCATAGGGTATTCAAGTGGACCCAAAAAAGATAGAGGCAGTCAAGAACTGGTCTCGACCATCTTCAGCTACAGAGATCCGGAGCTTCTTGGGGTTTACTGGTTACTATAGACGGTTCGTGGAGGGGTTTTCATCCATTACAGCCCCGATGACCAGATTGACCTAGAAAGGTGCCCTGTTCAGGTGGTCAGATGAGTGCGAGGTGAGCTTCCAGAAGCTCGACAACTCTTACTACGGTACTGGTATTAGTATTGCCCACGGGATCAGGGCCTTATACCGTTTATTGTGATGCTTCCTTGTCGAGCTTGGCGCAGTGCTGATGCTGAATGGCAAGGTCATAGCATATGCTTCGAGGGAGTTGAAGATCCACGAGAAGAATTATCCAGTTCATGACCTAGAATTGGCAGCCATTGTTCATGCCTTGAAGATCTAAAGGCATTATTTATATGGTGTGACCTGTGAGGAGTACACGGATCACAAGAGCCATCAGTACTTGTTCAAACAGAAGGAGTTGAATTTGAGGCAGCGGAGGTGGTTGGAGTTGTTGAAAGACTATGATGTTTCTATCTTATACCACCTGGGGAAGGCCAATGTGGTGCCAGATGCCTTGAGTAGGAAGTCCGCCAGCATGGGTAGTCTTGCCTATATTCCGGTCAGTCAGAGACCGCTTGCCTTGGATGTTCAGGACTTGGAAAATCGATTTGTGAGATTTGATATTTCTAAGCCTAGAAGGTTGTTAGCTTGCACGGTTGCTCGTTCATCATTGATGGAGCGTATTCGGGAGCGACAATTTTATGATCCCCATTACAGTCGGGAGGTGCCAAGAAAATGACTTTGGGAGATGATGGTGTATTGAGATTGCAGGGGCGAGTTTGTGTGCCCAATGTCGATGGTCTTCGGGACTCGATCTTAGCGAAGGCCCACGCTTCTCGGTATTCTATCCACCCGGGCGCCGCAAATATGTATTAGGATTTGAGACAGCATTACTGGTGGTGCAGAATGAAGAAAGATATTGTTGCATATGTGGCTCGGTGTCTAAATTTTCAGCAGGTTAAGTAAGAGCATTAGAGGCTTGGTGGGTTATTTTAGAGGATTGAGCTTCCCGAGTGGAAGTGGGAAAGAATCACCATGGATTCTTTTACTGGCCTTCCGAGGACTCGGAAGAAGTATGATGATATATGGGTTATTATTGATAGGCTGACCAAGTCATCGCATTTTATTCCAGTTGCTACCACCTATTCATCCGAGAGATATGCTGAGATTTATATCAAAGGGATCGTTCGCCTTCATGGGGTGCCCATATCTATTATTTCGGACACGGGGTCCGTAGTTTACCTTGCATTTTTGGAGAGTGGTACATCATGAGTTGGGCACCCGGGTTCAGTTGAGTACATCATTTCACCCCCACATGGATAATCAGTCCGAGAAGACTATTCAGATTCTTGAGGATATGTTCCGAGCCTGCGTTATTGATGTTGGAGGCTCGTGGGACCAGTTCTTGCCTTTATCAGAGTTTTCCTACAACAACAGCTACCAGTACAGTATTCAGATGGCTCCGTATAAGGCGTTGAATGGTAGGCGGTGTCGGTCCCCAGTTGGATGCTTTAAGCCAGGATAGGCACGGTTATTGGGTACAGATCTAGTACAGGAGGCCTTGGATAAGGTCAAGGTCATTCAGGCCAGACTTCAGTCAGCTTATTCTAGGCAGAAGATTTATGCAGATCAGAAGGTCAGGGATGTTTCTTTCATGGTTGGTGAGCGAGTATTGCTCCGTGTATCACCTATGAAGGGCGTGATAAGATTCGGGAAGAAGGGAAAGCTTAGCACTAGGTTTATTGGGCCATTCGAGATTCTTGATCGCATGGGGTGTTAGAAAATACGCTTAGCTCTAGAGGGGGGGTGAATAGCGTTATAATAAAATTTAGCGTAAACTTGCGGAAATTAAAATTTGCAGGAAGTAAATAAGTGCGATAAATAATAACTTACACACAGATATATCCTGGTTTACCACAATGTGTGGCTAGTCCAGTCCCCGAGAGACTCTCTCGAGATTTTCCACTAACTTGTCAAGCTTCCGGGTGCTTAACAAACCTTTACAACTTGAGGACGCAAGCCTCAACACCTTTGCTCGGAGTTACAACACTCCAAGACTTCAACCAAGGAAACACACGTTCCTTACAACAAGAGAATCACAATTCTCTTCCAAGTGTACAAACACTCAAACAATATACTCCTTTATGAGTAGGTATGAGTAAAAAGAAATAAGCTCTAGATCACAACAACTTTGGACAAGAATATGGCTCTCAAAAGCTTTATGAAATTTAATATAAAATGATAAACAAAAGTATGCAAGCTTATAGCAATGTAATGATCAGTTATAGTATGTTGTTGTGTTTAAAACACTGAAATGAAGCTGTATTTATAGTTGAAAAACTTGGCATTACCGTTGCCTAATTGCCAATTAAGAGTTGCTGATTTTACTCACTGACAATCGATTGTCAAACCCCAACAATCGATTGTCTGCCAGTCAGACAAAAATTCAATCCCAGATTTTACGCTTGATAATCGATTACTTACAATCCATAATCGATTACTGGCAACGTTCAAAAAATCCTTTCCAGATTTTACCACAAACAATCGATTGTCCAGAATCAACAATCGATTACTCAGCAACGTTCAAAAAATCTTTTCCGAATTTTAATCAAAACAATCGATTATACAGAATCAATAATCGATTACCTGACGGTATTTGAAAACTTTACGACAACGGTCAGCTTCACAATCGATTGCACAAAGTCAACAATCGATTACTTATCAGTTTTTGAAAAATATTTTAGACACTGTCTCTTTGACAATCGATTGTCCAATGTAACAATCGATTATTTAATAAATTTGAAAATCACTGGAAGACACTGTCTCAACATAATCGATTACCATTAGTTCATAATCGATTATTCTGAGTTTTGAAAAACTTTGATGGACACTGCCTCAGTCACAATCGATTGTCATTAGTTCACAATCGATTGTCATGCAGGTTTGAAAAACCTGATGCTCACTGCTTTACTCACAATCGATTGTCATTAGTTCACAATCGATTGTTATGCAGTCTTGGCTTAAAACAATCGATTATCATAAGTACATAATCGATTATCTTAGTCCAGATTTATAAGGCATGTCTAAAAATTATTTTGACTACTGTAAATATGCATGATTTAAAATCATTTGACATTAAATTAAATATGCACGATTTTGGAAAATAGTTTTATGAGAGAAGCCATGTTACGAGTCAAGTTGTAGGATCAAGATCACAATTAAGAATGACTCAACTAAACTATAAAACTTTGTCTTGAGCTTGAATCTCGTTGTATATCAATTGTGCGCTTGTTTCTTGAACTTCGTCATATATCAATTTTCGCTTCGTTTGTCATTCATCAAAACCTATACAAAAGAACACACGTTTTAGTATATTGCATTGAGAAAGTGTTTCCAACAATTTCCCCCTTTTTGATAATGGCAAACATTAAGCGGGTTATGCAAATTAAACAATTTATAATGACGATTCAAGACAAGTATATACATGCAACAAGTATGCAATTTGTTCCCCCTCAATTTAAGCTTATAATTTGAGAGTGCATCATACCCGTTATCTTCCCCCTTTTGCCATTAGCAAAAATAATAATAAGATGCCAAAGATGAAATAAACCTTGTTTATTTATAAAAAAAAATTACAGCAACAGGGAAGACAATACAACATATAAAAACAACTTTAAAAACTACAATTATTCATTCATCATCTTCCGCCTCATCATCCGGCGCCGCTTCATATGGAACAAGACCCGCATATGGATAATGAACGTGGTCAAAATATCCATGGATCTCGTGAGTTAATTGACCGAAAGAAGAGGTCAATGAAGCAATTTGGTCGGAAATGAATTGGAGGGAAGGCTCTTGAGGCGGAGGAGCACAACGGGTTGGAGGAGGAGCAGGCGCTACATGATCACCGTCATGATGAAAGGAGGATTCCGAATATTTCCCACTTTTTGGTACTCTTTTTGAGAGGACCATTTCCAGTGACGAATCCGGTGGCTTCAAGAAAGTTCATGATGAGGAGAGCATAAGGAAGAGGCCTATCATCTCCGATAGCGTCACGCATGTGAATTTTGATAAGCCGACACCAATTGATGTTAGCTCCAGTTATTATGGCATGCATGAGCTTGGTGTCCTCTTGGGAAATGGTAGTATGATTATGCTTACGAGGCTTGAGGACTCGGGTGATGAAATAGAAAATCAACCGATAATTGGGATCCATTCCCGTAATTGTAGGACGACGGGAAGAAAGATTTGGATCATAAGAAGTAAGACCGGTTTGGTGTAAGAGGGTTGTTTCATCAATAAGGGCTCCGGCCTCTCCGGTGTACCGAAAAATGTCTTCACCATTATGAGGAAGACGGGCAATGGTATGAAGATTTTCATCGGAAAGAAGAATTTGAACACCATTAATGTTGGTGACAAGCTCACCATCATCATCCTCATGGAGGTTGGAATAAAATGCTTGAACCAATGTAGTATTGATGTAAGGATGGGTAAGGAGTAAAAAGTCAAGAAGTTGAGAATTTTTGAGCATATTTGCAGCAGGCCCAAATGATTCAAGATACTTGTGGGTTGAAAAGCGGGGTGGAAGAATATCGCGCTTTTCAAATTTGGTTAAGAATCGAGTATGCTCGATATCGGAATTAAAATATAGAACGGAACCATCTTGATAGGGATAGTTCGGACGAGAAGGGGCAGTAGAGGCGGATGCGCCGTGCCTAGCAGAACGGGAACGTTTTGAGTGACGGCCCGACATTTTTAATGAAAGCTGCTGGATTTTGCAAAGGATTAGAGAGAATTTGATATTTTGAAAGCTAAAATTGATGCTTGAGTGAATGAATATGAACATATATAAAGCCTATTTATAGAGGGGAGAGTGGCTTATCATTTATGGAAGAAATCTGCTGAGAATTTAAAGCCAAATCAGTCAGAAACGGTAAAATAAATTCACTGACCGTTAGACAATCGATTGTTGAGATGCAATAATCGATTGTTGAGATGCAATAATCGATTGTTGAAGAGTTATGACCTGACTTGGAACTGACACAAATCGATTGAGGAGCCAAACGGTAACAAGAGTTTAAATTTCTGACATGAAATAATCGATTGTCAAATGTGGAATAATCGATTGTTTTGGAAAAGCATTGCTGAATGGCTGAGACAGAAATTGATTATGCAATTTAAGGAATCAATTATTAAACAAAACTGCATAATGAACATAAACCATAAACAATCGATTAGTTATACTGCTAATCGATTTTCAGCACAGTAAAATAATCGATTATTTGCTTGGAACAATCGATTGTTCTTTGCCAAAACTTTATAATTCACCCTATCTTTTAGGGCGATACCTGCAAAATAGAATTAAACATCTCCGACGCTCAAGTCAGTAATTTGTAAAGAAGTAATGACTTAAACTAGTGTTGCCAAGTGAGAACGTGAGCTCTTAAGAAGTGTGTCCTAAAGTGTTCTTAAGAGAGTTTCGGGTACTTACCTTTCCTCCGACGTCTCCAATTACCTGTTCAAGAGGGTGATCTTTGATCGTCCTCTACTCATTTGGCACTTTTGTTTCTTTTTCCAATTGTGGCGCTTCTTCCTTTGGTTGTTCCTTAGTTTCATCTTTATTTTCCTTGGGTGGTTCCTCTTGTATTTTGTCTTTCAAGCTATCTAAGATACCTGCAAGATCAAAACCGGAATCCTTTCTCGCCAAGCGAGCATTATTTTGGGAAAATACAACATGAGGGGATTCCTCCACAATTTGGGTTCTTTTATTAAAGACCCTATATGCTTTACTACGTGAGGAATATCCAATGAAAATACCTTCATCCGATTTAGCATCAAATTTACCCAATTGGTCTTTGCCATTGTTATGAACAAAACATTTGCAACCAAAAACTCTAAAATGTGAAATATTTGGTTTTCTACCCTTATAAAGTTCATAGGGGGTTTTCATGAGTATCGGCCGAATTACTACTCTATTTAGAACATAGCAAGCAGTACTCACGGCGTCCGCCCAAAAATGTTTGGGTATCTTAGCTTCGTCGAGCATGGTTCTAGCCATCTCTTCGAGACACCTATTTTTCCTTTCCACCACCCCATTTTGTTGTGGTGTACGTGGAGCGGAAAAAGGTATGCTCGATTCCGAGTTCGTCACAAAAGTCCGCAAAGAGATTGTGATCAAACTCTCCCCCATGATCACTTCTAATTGAAGTGACGGTTGTTTCTTTCTCAGTTTGAACACGCTTAAGAAAAAATTTAAAATTTTGAAAAGCATCACTTTTATTGGCAAGAAATAAAGTCCAAGTAAATCTAGAGTAATCATCAACAATCACAAAAGCATATCTATTTCTTCCTAGACTTTCAATGCGAGAAGGACCAAATAAATCCATATGAAGCAATTGCAATGGTCTAGAAGTTGAAATAATGTTTTTAGATTTGAAAGATGCTTTTGTTTGCTTCCCCTTTTGACACGAGTCACAAATAGAGTCATTTTCAAATTTTAAATTGGGAAGACCAACAACTAAGTTTTAAGAAATCAATTTGTTCAAATGATGCATATTGATATGTGCTACTCTACGATGCCATAGCCAAGTATCATCCTCTTTACTCATTAGACAATCAACATAATCGGGTGAGGATTTAGCAAGATCAACCATATAAATATTATCCACTCTAAAACCACGGAGGATAATTTTGAAATCACTACGTCTGAACACTAAGCATTCATCCGAATCAAATAAAGCAAGATTTCCCTTGTCACACAATTGGCTTATGCTCAAGAGATTATGCTTTAATCCTTTAACAAGTAATATATGCTTAATAGAGGATTTTTCATCCTTACCGACCGAGCCGATGCCGATGATCTTTCCTTTATTGTTATCACCGAAGATAACACTTCCTCCTTCTTTGTGCTCTGACTGAAGGAATTTGAATTCATCTCCCGTCATATGCTTGGAGCATCCACTATCAAGGTACCATAGTACACTTGATCCCTTCAAGCACACCTACAAAACAAATTAATGTTCTTTAGGTACCCATGCCATCTTGGGTCCTTGGGGGTTAGGCATATTATAATGATGCGATTGAGTAATATGTCTATGACGTGTAAAGCATGCAGGAGCAATATGACCAATACGTCTACAATAATGACAAGTCACATTTGGGTTATGCATCCTTCTAGGTTCATAGTAACTAGACGGATGAAAATTTCTTACTCTATTTTGAACACTATGACTATTTCGCATTTCATGAGAGTTATTTCTCCTACTATGAGCTCTAGGATGGGCAGCATTTCTAGAGTGATTGTTTCTCGGTTGAGGGCCATTGCTAGGTCTTCTAAGGGGTTCAAAATTTGGCCTAAAATATGCATCATTTCTAGGGTGACTATTTCTAGGTGGTAAGTCATTCCTAGGTCTTCTAAAATGTTCAGCATTTTGTCTAGCATGCATATTGGCTCTAGAGTTGTTGTTTCTAGGATAAGCATTTCTATTGTTAATCCTAGGTTGAGCTTTAGGTTGTTGGGGTTTAGCGTCAACCTTTTCTTCATTCTTAAAGCCTATTCCATGCTTGGTTGATTTCAAGTTAACAAGAAAATCATTCAAGTTTTTGTGCGAAGAATTAAACTTATCTAATGTGCCTTTAAGCCTACTTACTTCATTCTAAAGATGCAAACAAGAAGTGCAATTTCTAGTAGAGCTTTCGGGCTTATCGGAACTTCTTTTTCCAAAAAACTTGTTTTTCTCTTTCAGCTTCTCATTTTCTAAAACCAGTTTTTCTAAATCCTTTTCTTTTAAAGAAAGCTGTTTTTGAAAATCTTTTTCTTTTAGAGAAGCATTTTCTTTTACGCTTTTGACTGTTTTTGAAGCTTTAATAAATTCAGTATATAATTCATCAAAAGCAGTTCGCATTTCATCAAGAGTAAAGAAGTTTTGAGATGAAATTTGACATACCACGTCTTTGTTATCTTCTTGTGCCATGAGGCAAAGATTTGCTGCTTCGTCTTCTTCTCCTTCGCTTGACTCATCTCCGGAGTCACCTCCCCAAGAAATATATGCGCGTTGCTTTTTAAAAGGTTTCTTTTCCTTTTTGAGGTTTGGGCAATTTGACTTGATGTGTCCGGTTTCTCCGCATTCGTAGCATTTTATTTCTCCTTGCTTTTTCCCTTTGCGTTCATACCCCTAGCGCATGAACTTTTGAAATCTTTTGATAACGAGTCCAAACTCGTTGTCTCCTTCCTCATCAATTTGCGGTTGACTTGTGCTCGCCTTTAGAGCTATTCTTTTCCTCCTTTGATCATCAACAAGAGGGTTAAGAATAGTAGATTCATAGGTCTTGAGATTACCTCTTAATGCGTCAATTGTGACATTTGAGACGCCGATGGATTCTTGGATTGCGTCGGCCTTTGATCGCCATGCCGGAGTGAGACTTCTAAGGATCTTCCGTGCAAGTTCTCTATCCGTGAATGTATTTTTGAGGGCATGTAGATCATTTACGATTATTGAAAATCGTTCAAACATTTCGTCCACCTTTTCTCCTTCCTTCATGTGAAATAATTCATAAGCATGGGTTAGGAAATCAATTTTTGCTTCCTTACCTGATTCGTTCCTTCGTATGTAACTTCTAGCTTGTCCCACATCTCCTTTGCTGTTGTGCAACACGATATTTTCCTGTAATCGTCAGCATTAACAGCACAATATAATAAGTTTATTGCTTTAGCATTATTTTGGACCTTTAGGATGTCATCCGCGTCATACTCATCCTCGGACTTGGGAACCCATTCATTTTCCACCTTCTTGGTTGGAATTTGATTTCCCTTTGTAAACACCTTCCAAAGGTGAAAACTGTTGGATTGAATGAAGATCATCATCCTCTCCTTCCAGTACGTGTAATTTGTACCATTGAATAGAGGTGGTCGTGTGGAGCACTGTCCTTCATCAATTCCTGCAAAAGAGTCATGAGTAGAAGCCATGGATGGTTCTCTCAAACTGTTAAGTCTTCAGAGAGTATGGCTCTGATACCAATTGTCAGAAAATACGCTTAACGCTAGAGGGGGGGTGAATAGCGTTATAATAAAATTTAGCGCAAACTTGCGGAAATTAAAATTTGCAGGAAGTAAATAAGTGCGATAAATAATAACTTACACACAGATATATCCTGGTTTACCACAACGTGTGGCTAGTCCAGTCCCCGAGAGACTCTCTCGAGATTTTCCACTAACTTGTCAAGCTTCCGGGTGCTTAACAAACCTTTACAACTTGAGGACGCAAGCCTCAACACCTTTGCTCGGAGTTACAACACTCCAAGACTTCAACCAAGGAAACACACGTTCCTTACAACAAGAGAATCACAATTCTCTTCCAAGTGTACAAACACTCAAACAATATACTCCTTTATGAGTAGGTATGAGTAAAAAGAAATAAGCTCTAGATCACAACAACTTTGGACAAGAATATGGCTCTTAAAAGCTTTATGAAATTGAATATAAAATGATAAACAAAAGTATGCAAGCTTATAGCAATGTAATGATCAGTTATAGTATGTTGTTGTATTTAAAACACTGAAATGAAGCTGTATTTATAGTTGAAAAACTTGGCATTACCGTTGCCTAATTGCCAATTAAGAGTTGCTGATTTTACTCACTGACAATCGAATAGTGAGCAATTATTTAAGGACTCAATTAAAAGTATGTTCTTTTTAACTCTAAATGGATTCTTCAGTAAACAAAAGAAAACTACCAATCAAACTAGAATGTAAAGGTAAAGATCTATATTAAAAAGTGCAAACTATTAACATTTGGCATAATATTTATCTCTCTCTCTCTCTCTCTCTCTCTATATATATATATATATATATATATATATATATATATATATATATATATACTATACACTTAATATATATGCTACACTATACTATATATACATCTTATATAGTATACATTTACTATATATACTGTACTATACTTGTCCTAATGTACTTATGGTAGTTTACAATAGTAACCTTTAATATTTAGAAATTTAAGAAATAATTTTATACAACTTAAAAATTAGGAGTTCCTATATAGTTCATTCAAATAAGAAAATTTAATACCAAAACTTTAATTTATTTCATTTTAATATTAGCAAATTTTGTTATTACAATTTTATCTAATTTGAAATTATTTTTTAAAGAGTAAAAAAGGCGAACGATATTCGCTAACGCGTTTCGTACTTTTAATATAGTATATAATAGATAGATAGATAGATAGATAGATATAGATATAAATATAGATATAAACAATTTATATAAAATAAAAGTTTAATTGATTTTGATTAAATTTTAATTGATATCAAAATATATAATGATTTAGTTCAAATAATGAGGATAAATTTAATAAATCAAACTTTAGTTGATCTCTTACTAAATATTGTGGGAAAAAAGCATAAATAAATTATACTTAATTTTAAAAAACTTTATGCTCACGAACTCCTTCTACATGTCTTCTTGACAAGAGGTGGTAGTTAATATTTAGCCTTATTTGTTTTCTAATTTTTGTACTACCAATTATAAATATGTTACATACTTTAATTAGGAAATGAATTTTTGTAAGTTATAATCTTAATCGAATTTAAATTCCTAAAATATTTGAACTTTATAATTATAGGAAAAAAATTAATAACTAAAATTTTAATTGATTTTAAGGTCCTAAATATTAGAAAAATAATTTAAATTATAATATTTTCTCATATCAAATTTATTTCAAAAGATAAAAAAGGCGAACTATATTTCGCTAAGGGCTTTCGTACTTTTAATATAGTATCTCTCTCTCTCTCTCTCTCTCTCTCTCTTTATATATATATATATATATATATATATATATATATATATATATATATATATATATATATAGTTTTTTCCTAACTATACCATATATGAAACCTTATTATCAAATATGTGCATACTATGTAAATTACCCGCCAAGTCCACAGTTTTCCTACAATTTCTGTATCATTTGTTTAATACACGATTAATTAGGCAGAATCTTCCATAATTAACGCGCTAAAAATCAGGAAAAAATCTTGCGATTGATTGACTCTACATTAAATTCAAGTTTTGAAACAGAAAGAAGATTTTTGTCTTCATCTTCAACTTCATCTGTTCTTCCAGATATTTTCCACCATTGATAGCCATTAAAAAGCTCGAAAACTTTGAACTCAAGTTTGGATTTTCAAAATCATTATTTGTTTGGGTTGGATGTTGTTGAAAATAATCGAAAATATGATTTGGAGTTTATATCTCAATTTTAAGGGGTTTTGGTGAATTTGACTAAATTTCAGATTGAAGCTCGAAGAAGAAGAAGAAGACATATTTCAAAAATTGTAGATAAGTTATAGATTGGAAAGACTAAAACTTCAATAAATCTTCTACAATTATGTCGAAAATACCAATTATGCTACAATTTAAAATGGGAATTTACTAAAATTCAATGTATCCATATCTTGTAGATTATTTATATTCTGATTGTAGACGCATTGTTTTCTATTTTCACAAATCCAAACGGCTAAAGCTTCTACAAAAATTCTAACAAAAACAGTCTACAATTTATCTATAATTTATCTACAAAAGAAAGTATATTTTGTTTATTGAAATTAACAACAGATCTGAGTGCAGTTCTTGGAAGTAGAAGACAAAACTATAAAATGCACAGACCTCTGATGAAATCATTCTCATTCACAGATGTAACTTAGTGATCAATAAAATTGGTACAGACATTAATGATCATGTAAAGATAAAAAATACTAGATAATTTGTTTTAATGTACCTAAGCCTTTGTAGACAACTTGGTACCTATAATGACATGAGGTACCTAGTATCCGTGAAACAGTCAATGTGTTCGCAAGCTGTTCGGATATCATTATTATAAAAAATAAAATACACAAAAACTTCGAATACAAATATTTAAATCTCAACGAAAGCAAGATTAGGTAATTTGTTTCATTTGTTGTGATTTGCATTAGCCGGACACGACAAATAGGGAGAAGAAGCAAAGAAAAAAATTCATAACTTTTTAAAGTTACAACTGAAGGGTCAGAAAATAATTGCACCCTTAATTATACCGCCTAATATAAACGCACTCTTAATTATATTCCTAATTTGAATTATGGTATATAAATGGTAATTTGGTATACTGAAATATAATTAACACAAACCGTAAACATTTAGGGTAATAAGGTTTCATATATGGTATAGGAATGTAAAAATCTCGCGCGCGCACGCACACACACACACACATATATATATACTAGTTTTAAGGTATGCGCTTTGCGCGTGTACCTGCAGCAATAAATACATAATTTTTTAAAAATTACGTTAAATAGTATTAAATAATTTATTTGAGTTATAGAAAATTATAAAATAGAAGTTAAAACAAATGAAAATAATAAATATTATTCTTGTTTAGCTAGATTAATAAATAAAGATATCATATACTACAAAAGTTTTTAGATTTTTTATTTCTTTTTTAAAGAGGACTTACATTGGATTTCAAAAACAAAAGTTAAATATTTTGGTCTTCTAAAAGTTTAGGATGAAAAAATTGGCACCACGCCTCCTAAATTTGATAGTGACATGATAAGGTTTAAAGAATAACAGATTTTGATTAATATTTTACAACCATAACTTAATATATAAAACAATATTGCTAAACATTGTCACATGTTGGACTGAATGCAAGAAAAAAAATCAAATGGTAACTCATTATAATACATTTTGTCTTTTACTATTTCATTTTTATTGGTTCAAAGTCACATTATTATCAATTAGACTTTTAATTATATTATATTTAATATTAGACTTTTCGTACCAAAATTAATTTATATACCTTAAGAGTTTTATCAACTTGACAAAAAATTACTTATATGAATTTGAAAAATAATTAAAATTGATTTTTTTTAATAATTAGTATATTCAAAGAATTTAATTATTTGTTCTCAATCTTTAAAAAAACTTACTTTTTGTTAATTCAAATTCTTAATATTAGATTATCCCAATTTTTAAATATCGACTATAATTATAAATTTATTCAATAAATGTTCTATTTTCAAATAGTTAAAAGAATCAATACTATGTCAATTTTTTATCATTGTGCTTTTGACTGGTAGAAAATTTTGCTAACGCATAATTTTTAAAGTTTCTAATAAAAAGAAAACAATATAGTTTAATATAGCTTTAATATCAACGACTTCAAACAAGGAAATTCATATATGTTAAAAAGTTTAACAATTTTATAGTGCTAAATATGAGGATTTTCTACATATTAATAAGGAAAATTTAGTACACAAAATTTTATGTGATTTTAAAGTCCTAAATTCAGAAAAATAACAAAATTAAAAATTTATCTAACGTGAAATCTATTTTTAGAGGGTGAAAAAATAATATTTCAATAAGGGGCTTTTTTTATTTATTTTGAATAAACAGGTTTCCTGTTTCATTCCATCAAAAAAACTGTCCAAATACAACTATAGATGCTGACCATCTATTCTCTATTCTTAATCAGTCCACTGCATTCCAACTATCAGATTTTACAAAATTGTTGTTGTATCACTATTGATAGTGTATGTAGCATAACAGACTAAGAGTACTCCTAAGGGTAGTAGTCTAAGTTCAGCAGGGCATCCTTCCAATTTGTGAACTGAAGCTCCTTTTAAGTGTAGGTGAATGGCTATTTCTTTACAGACATTGTTGCTAAGCATTTTCCCACCTTGGAATCTCTATTTATTGCGCTCTCTCCATATCACTGTCACCAAAATCCCAAATATACAAGTAGTGATTTCTGCTACATCAGTTCTCTTCTTTGCTAGCTTACTGACCCATTCACATTCATGTTTCCAGTCAAGAATGGGTCGCTTATATCCCAGCCAGTTTAGTAGACGACCCCACCCCAAAGTGCTTTAGTCTGCGAGCAATCAAAGTACAAATGATCAAAAGTCTCACGATCATGCCCACAGAAAGTGCAATCCTGTAGAATCTGAATGTTGAGTTCCTAGAGTATGTCCACAGTTTCCAACCTCCTACGCAATGCAAGCCACAATATGAATTTGTATCTTGGATGTAACTGAGCCTGCAGCATGATGCTCTTCCACTGGACTTTATGATATTGAGGATGTTGGAACATGTATAGTTTCTTAATGCTGAAAGATTCACCCCTCTGTAACTGAAGTAGTCGACTTTCCAGATTTCCTTGAAGGTCTGCAATGCCTTTTATCAACTCTCTCGACTCAAAAATCTTCCTTATTGCCCAAGCAGCAATTTTAGGAACTGGCATGTCATCAATACTGTGGTTCTTTATATAAAAAGTATGTACCCATTTAATTATTTCTTTTTGGTCAGTGCCCATAGGTGCTTTGCAACAGCAGCATTATTCCATTTAATCAAGTTCAGAACATTCAGCCCCATATACTGTATGGCAAACAGAGAGTTTCTCAAGCAACTACATCTTTCCTCGACACAGTAGCTGAGCCTGTCCATAAGTAGGATCTGCATATTGCTTCAGTCATCCTCAGAACTTTTTTTGGCAATAGGAATATTTGAGAACAATAGGCTTGAACACCAAATAAAACTGACTTGATCAACTGAAGTCGACCTGCATAAGAGAGCAGTCTTGATGTCCAACAGCTTATTTTCTGAGTGACTTTCTCAACTAATGGCTAACATGAGCAGTGGTCAATTTTGTAGAATCCAGAGGCATCCCTAGATATTTAAATGGAAGTCTGCCTTCAAGGAATCCCAGTTCTTGTAAGATCTCCTCTTTCTGCCAGTTTAATACACCAGCTATGTACACAACACTCTTTTCAGCATTTGCTTGAAGTCCAGATGCTTTGGAGAAGTTCTGGAAAGCCTGCTTTAGTAGTTTTACAAACTGAATGTCTGCTTTGCAGAACATGAGCAGATCATCCGCAAAGCAAACATGTGCCACACCCAGTTTCTTACATCTATGATGGAATTTGAACTCTTTCCTCATCATCACTTGCATGAATTCCCTCTGTAAATACTCCATAGCCAGGACAAAGAGGTAGGGAGACATATGATCATCATGCCTTATGCCTCTTTTGCATTTAAAATGGATCAGTGAGTCCACCATTGATGTCGAGGGAATAGGTGACAGGTGATATGCACTCCATTATCCACCCAAAGAACTTATAAGGAAAACCCAAGTCCTGCAGCAATCTTTCTAGGAAGCACCACTCGACTGTGTCATAAGATTTCTTTAGATCTACTTTAAGAACACATCTAGGTGATATGTCCTTCCTGGAATAACCTTTGAAAAGCTCTTACGTAAACAGAATGTTATCTGTGATGTTGCGACCCTCAATAAAAGCTGATTGTGATCTACCAACCAGATGGCCAATGACTACTTTCAGCCTAGCTGTAAGGATCTTTGTGATGATTTTGTATAGAGTTGTACAACATGAAATAGGCATGTAATCCTTCACTTTGCTTGGAGCACTTTAGGAATTAGTGTTAGAGCAGTGTTACTAACTCCCTTATGCAACTTTCCAGTGATAAAGAATTCCAACACAGCCTCATAAATGTCTTCACCCACTACATGCCAATGACTTATGAAAAATTCTATTGGAAACCCATCCACATTTGGTGCCTTATCATGAGGCATATCCTTTATTGCCATAAGTATTTCCTCCCTTGTAACTGCATTTACTAGTTCATCTTTCTGCTGCAGGTTAAGACAAGGACCTTGGTGGATTACTAAAGTGTTTGGACATTGGCAAATACTATTGTTTTCCCCCCATTATCTTCTTGAAGCATGTCATAAACTCTTCTTCCACCTGTCTGGGGTCATACAATTTAATTCTCTCTTCAGTATATATAGAGCTTATAGTATTTATATTTGTCCTCATCTTCAGTTGAGCATGAAAATATTTGGTGTTTGAATCTCCACAAGCAATCCAGTGTGCTCTAGACTTCTGGTGTATGATCTGCTCCTCTATGTTACTCCATTTCTCAACTTCAATAAGCTCACTTCTTTCTTGATCAATCAAGCCTTGATCCATGCAATTGATCTGTAACTGATTCTGTATAGCTTCTTGCTTCTGCCTAGCCTTGCTGAGGTGGATCCTATACATTGCCATATAGGTATTCAATTCCATTAACCCTATTTTGAGGGCCTTTAATTTATTCCATACTCTGTGCATTTTCCCTCCAGGCTGTCTTTGGTTCCATACTCTTTCCACAATACTAGAGAAATCAGCATGTTCCATACAGAATTATACAGTTTAAATGGCTTAGGATGTAAGTTCCTTCTTTGCTCCACAGCATTGCATTGTATAAGGATAGAGGAATGGTTTGATACTCCAGGGATCAACACATCTACTTCTATATGGCTGTACTTTTGCATCCATTCCACATTTCCAAATGCCCAGTCAATCCTGCTATAAACTCTTGTCTCTGGTTTTTGTTAATTACACCATGTATAAAAACATCCCAAACTCTTCAACTGAGTGAGTTGCAGAGCAGTGAGTGTATCTTGGAAACCTTGAATCTCCTATTGCATAACTGGTGCCCATATCCTATAATCTATGTGGAGAACATTGTTGAAATCTCCACTGAGTAGCTAGCTCTCCTGAATAGTTGCTCCTAAGTTCACCAGTTTTCCCCATAGTTGTTGTCTCTTATTCATCTCATTATTTGCATACACTACTATTATCAGTGCTCTAAAATTTGTGCTTCTTTCTTTTACCTCACAATGTATAAACTGTTCATCAGTCTTCAGTATCTGCACCTCAACATTTGAAGTCCACATTAGACAAATTCTCCCATTTGGATGCTCAGAATAGTTCCAGCTATATCTCCAATCACTTCCTAGTTTTGTCATGATCCTTTTTGCCTTAACTTCTTTTACTCTAGTTTCTATACATCCCAGACAGTCCACTTTATGTTTACTCAGAAAGAGTTTCAGCTCCTTCTATTTATGGGCCTTGTTAAGGCCCCTAATATTCCATGTGCTGAATATCATTTTATGGTGAAGCTGGAAGGGCCAGCGTCCCCTAGATCTTCACCTAGTTGTAGCAGGGAGAATCTGTTTGTCATGTTCACTTAAGTTCCTACACAATGTTGTACATTTTTCCCTTTTGATTTCCCCTTATCCACAACCCTGATTTCTGCAATGTCAGCATTTTGTTTTTTGTCCTCCACTTTCCTAGCATTTCGATCTACCACATCATTCTGCTTGGCTTTTGGTATCCATTTCCAGTTTCCTCTTTGCACTAGCTTCTTTTCCCCTGCTTCTTTTGAGTGGATCTTTGTTAACTCTTCATTTCCCTGCAGCTTCTTAAACCAACAATCATCTGAATTATGGCCAAATCTTACACAGTCACAACAGTATTTTGGCTTCCATTCATACACAATCTGTTGAGTGATAACTCCCCTCTTAGTCTGTACTTCAAAACTATCAAGCAGTGGTTGGGATATATCTGTTTCCACCAGTACTCTTGCATATGATATCTTCTCCAGTTCAGCAGTGATTCTATCAGTGTACATAGGCTTCCCAACCACACTAGCCAGCTTACTGAGAGCTTCAGTTGACCAAAAACCCAATGGCAGTCTGGGGAAAGTAATCCACATAGGAATTACACTCACACTTCCTGGATCAAATCTGAAATCCATTCTCCACTGTTGTAACACAAATGGCTTGTTATGGAAAGTATAAGGACCTCCCTGGAGGACAAGGTCCGTGTCTTCACTATTATCGAATCTAAAGATATAGTAACCTTCCTCATGATACAACACTTGAGGTTTTTTAACAAAATCCCATACAATTATGATGTAATTATCCATTGTTCGCTCATACGGGTCTTCATCAAGCACAAAACCAATCAGTGCATTGCTTCAGTATGCCTCTTGTTCCTTTGTATCCTCCTCTTCAATTTGTACCACAAATGTACCATCACGCATAGCAGGTGGTACATAACACAACGTCTTCCCTTTTTGAGAGCTTCGATTCTTCTGCATGTCATCCCTTTTACCTTCAAATTCCTTAGAGCCTTCAAAATCCTGGCAGATCTGATCTAGCTTTGCGTGTGCTGAAAATTGGAGTCATCGGTGGACTTGTTGTGCTTAGGCATTGTCCGTCACTAGATTTTCCTCCTCGCCTTCATCGATTCCCTCACTAATTGGTTGAAATTTCTGTGGTAAAAAACTTTCAAAAGTAACCCGTTGTAATCGCTGTTGCAGCCCATTCTCAGGTGTTATTAGCATTCCAGTATCTCCATTCCTGCTAGGGTTGTGAAAAATTGTAGGCGCCGAACCCATTCCCGTTAGCCAGCGAGATGGTTTGTCGAGACCAGGCGTTTCTATTCTACTATCATCCTCCATTATCTCCATTGTCGCTTGAGTCCTCCTTCTGTGTATTGCCATGGCTAAAGGCGCAAGTTAGCCCACCTTGCTAATCGTGCGCCGAGAGCGTTTTTGGAGCGATTATGTTTCTCCCTCTAATCGGACTTCAATAAGGGGCTTTTTACGTTGCGTGTATCTCATATCAATTAGTATAAAACATTAGTAATCATATAACTATTATTAAACTACATACATTTGACGTACAATTATTAAGTATCAGAACTTTATATTGTATTAAATAGTATGATAAATGTGGATATTAACATAATTTATATCTAATCATAATATTTATTAGAATGTGTATTTAAATTTTAGTACATAAAACTTGTCGATTTGATTAAAACGCAACGTACATGCTACTATGTAACCTAAGGATCAATATACTTTTCCATAGAAAGTCTTCTTTATTTTCTTTTTCCTTTTTACCAAGATAATTAAATTAATTTAAACTAATTGGTTTTAATTATATTACCATTATAAATTTTAAATTAAGAAAGAGTGCATGAGAATTACCGGCTTTGGTTATAGTTTCTACTTAGTCTTTCTTTATAATTTTTTTTACTAAGATCATTAAATTATATAGAATTAAGATATAAAAATTTAATTATTAACTTCAATAAGGACAACAAAGATAGTGGTTCAAATCACTTTTAATACCTTAGCATCCAAACGAATCAATAATGCAAACAGCATTTTAAACCATAATGCTTCAGTTTTCATTCCAAAAATTAATATAACAACAGGTACTTCAAGGACAACAACTGCAAAGATCGACCAAAAAGAAACAACACACAATGTAATCCAACTCGGGTGAAACATCAGCTGTTGGAAACAAAACAGCATTGCAAAACTGTAGACTAAATCAGATTATACCTATACACACTGGACAGCGGCAGCAAATGAATGAAAATACACCAATGAACTGCCTTGTTGGACAGTTCCAGCATGAATCTTCTGCTCCGCTAATCTCTTCATAGCAAAGACAACTCCAGAATGATATGGAAGGAAGACATATATATGAAGAAGGAGAGGAAGAGGATATCTTAACGCAATGTCGTAAAGATGCTGCAAGAATAGGGGATTTGTCACCAACGCACAGTAAAACAAGTAAAAAGTGTCGCCAAAGGGACAGAAGCTAGGATGACAGGGTGGTCGAAGACGGAAACATAAGGAGGCCCCCAATGAGAATTGCAAAACAAAAACAGGTTACCCAAAGAACAAAGAACAAAGCATGAATTTGGAAGACATTATGAGAAATTTGTGGATGAAATTAATATTTCTTTTTGAATTCATCACAAAGTTTGAGAAAGGACAGCAACTTCGTCGCTTCTTCCTATTTTTATTTAACCATCTTAATATCCTCATATGTAATATCACTGTTAGAAAATACACTTAACGCTAGAGTGGAGTGAATAGCGTTATAATAAAATTTAGCGTAAACTTGCGGAAATTAAAATTTGCAGGAAATAAATAAGTGCGTTAAATAAACAAAAAGGAAAGAACGCACCGATATATTCTGGTTCACCACAACACGTGGCTAGTCCAGTCTCCGAGAGATACTCTCGAGATTTTCCACTAACTTGTTAAGCTTACGGGTGCTCAACAAACCTTTACAACTTAAGGACACAAGCCTTAACACCTTTGCTCGGAGATACAGCACTCCAAGACTTCAACCAAGGAAACACAACTTCCTTACAACAAGAGAATCACAATTCTCTTACAAGTGTATAAAACACTAGACACTCAAACAAAATACTCCTTAATGAGTAGATATGAGTAAAAGAAGTAAGCTCTAGATCACAACAACTTTGGACAAGAATATGGCTCTCAAAAGCTTTCTGAAATTGAATATAAAATGATAAACAAAAGTATGCAAGCTTATAGCAATATAATGATCAGTTGTAGTATGTTGTTGTGTTTAAAACACTGAAATGAAGCTGTATTTATAGTTGAAAAACTTGGCATTACCGTTGCCTAATTGCCAATTAAGAGTTGCTGATTTTACTCACTGACAATCGATTGTCAAACCCCAACAATCGATTGTCTGCCAGTCAGATCAAAAATCAATCCCAGATTTTACGCTTGATAATCGATTACTTACAATCCATAATCGATTACTGGCAACGTTCAAAAAATCCTTTCCAGATTTTACCACAAACAATCGATTGTCCAGAATCAACAATCGATTACTCAGCAACGTTCAAAAAATCTTTTCCGGATTTTAATCAAAACAATCGATTATACAAAATCAATAATCGATTACCCAATAACGTTCAAAAAATATTTTCCGGATTTTAATCAAAACAATCGATTATACAGAATCAATAATCGATTACCTGACGGTATTTGAAAACTTTACGACAACGGTCAGCTTCACAATCGATTGCACAAAGTCAACAATCGATTACTTATCAGTTTTTGAAAAACATTTTAGGCACTGTCTCTTTGACAATCGATTGTCCAATGTAACAATCGATTATTTAATAAATTTGAAAATCACTGGAAGACACTGTCTCAACATAATCGATTACCATTAGTTCATAATCGATTATTCTGAGTTTTGAAAAACTTTGATGGACACTGCCTCAGTCACAATCGATTGTCATTAGTTCACAATCGATTGTCATGCAGGTTTGAAAAACCTGATGCTCACTGTCTTACTCACAATCGCTTGTCATTAGTTCACAATCGATTGTCATGTAGTCTTGGCTTAAAACAATCGATTATCATAAGTACATAATCGATTATCTTAGTCCAGATTTTTATGGCATGTCTAAAAATTATTTTGACTACTGTAAATATGCATGATTTAAAATCATTTGACATTAAATTAAATATGCATCATTTTGGAAAATAGTTTTATGAGAGAAGCCATGTTACGAGTCAAATGGTAGGATCAAGATCACAATTAAGAATGACTCAATTAAACTATAAAACTTTGTCTTGAGCTTGAATCTCGTTGTACATCAATTGTGCGCTTGTTTATTGAATTTCGTCATATATCAATTTTTGCTTCGTTTGTCATTCATCAAAACCTATACAAAAGAACACACGTTTTAGTATATTGCATTGAGAACGTGTTTCCAACAATCACCACAGAGTATGTTATAAACTCTGTGATGATCATAACTTATTTGGCACGATCAAGTTCTTACGTTGTAATTTTTATTTTCTGTTATTAATAAAAACCTAACCCTAGGCTACGCCTAGTGGATTGCCCAAAAAAAAATCAATACAAGTATTTTGTTGGACGTTGGGATTTCAAATAAGGAAGCAATTATTAAGTAAAATTTAGTTGATTTCAAGGTATTAAATATTAGAGATATTAGTAGTTTCTACATAATTCAAATAAGGAAAGAAAATTTGAGATGATTTCAAAGTCCTAAAATTTAGGAAAATTATTTAATTATAATTTTATCCAATGTGAAACTTATTTTTAAAGGGTAAAAAAGGCCAACAACATTTCGCTAAGGGCCTTCGTGCTTTTAATATAATATATATATATATATATATATATATATATATATATATAAAATTCTTAAACGGCCCAATTTTCGGCCCAACCCATCAGCCAGCCCAAGCCCATAGACCTCAAAACCTTTCATATACATTCACACACTCTTTCTTGTTGAGTACGCATACGACCCGCCTAACAAAAAATACCCTAATTTCTCTCACTCTCTCATCTTCAACAAAAAACAGCGGATCTCTTCCCGTTTACTAAAAAAAACCCTAGCAGCCATTTTCTTCTTTTTCTTCCTCTTCTTCACCTCAGTCACCAATCTCCCCCCCTCCTAATTGCTGTTGAATTTCTTCTAGATGAGTCGGCCAATGGAAGAGGATGCCCCTGTGAAAAACGAGGAAGAGGAGTTCAACACTGGGCCACTTTCTGTCCTGATGATGAGTGTTAAGAATAACACTCAAGTGCTCATCAACTGTAGGAACAACAGGAAACTTCTCGGGCGTGTGAGGGCATTCGATCGTCACTGCAACATGGTGCTTGAAAATGTTAGGGAAATGTGGACTGAAATTCCCAAGACTGGAAAAGGAAAAAAGAGGGCTCAACCTGTTAACAAAGATAGGTTTATTAGCAAGATGTTCCTTCGCGGAGATTCTGTCATCATTGTCCTCCGAAATCCTAAGTAGAGGTGAACCGGGTCGGGGTGATTTGGAGCAAAATTTTTGAACCGGGTCTGAGTGATTACTGGAAAGGGTGCTGTAAGACATATAATAGGATTTTGCTGTTCTGCAACCTACTGTTCTCCGTCGAAAATGTCATGTTTTCATGGAATATTTTGTTCTTTTCTCTTGTTTAATTCTTTGCATAGCAGGGTTACTGATAATCTATGAGTGAATTGTGTTCGACATTTTTCTTGTTGATTTTCACCGAAGTAAGTATTGAGTGGTTGTATTGGTTTATTTAGAGGAAAGATAGGGGATGATAGGTTCTTGACCTTACTTTATCAAATTAGTATGTTCATCTCTGCGCATTTACTCTGTCACAGAATAATTAGTAGAGGCTCTTCAATTCTCAAACTTACACATTGGTCTACAGACACTCCTCGCTCACACTGGACCTATACAAGAGCCATAATTACTCATAAACATATTGATAAGTCTTATCAACATTTTAGAGAATTTTGGAAAAGATTATCTATTTATTTGTGACGGGAAGGGGAATTCATCATGATCTTCTAAAAGTATCCATCTTTATCTGCTAATTTACCTGACTAGTAACCTCTTATCGGTAATCACATCATGTAACAGTACAAAAGATAAATTGGTAGAGGAAGCAGATACGTGTCACGCCCCGAACCATGGCCTGGGCGTAATACGTCACTCGATGTCTGACTGTATGTGACCTAGATGCAAAAAATATTGAAAGGTCTGCAAGTATAAATAAGTAGCTGACAAGGCTAACACATGAAAGCCTACTAATATCTAACTGGCTGGGTTATAGTCTACGAAACCTCTAAAGAATACTGAAAATGCCAACTATTTACCGGGACAAGGAACCCGATATAACTTATTGACTGAAATACTATAATGACTAAAATGAAAGAGAGATAGGGCCCCGAAAGACTAAGGCTCACCAACAGCTGATACGAGATGTACTAGCAAGCAGATTCATCAACCTGAAAATCGTTACCTGCATTGCGAGATGCACACTCCGGGTAAAAGGGACGTCACTGATAACTGAATAAGGAAGTAAGGATATGAATACTCTCTTCTGAATGATGAACAACATGTTTAACTAAATATTAAACTGTATATATATATATATATATATATATATATATATATATATATATATATATATATATATATATATATATATATATATATCTGTGTGTGTGTGTGTGCTCACACACACACACACAACTGCGGCCCCATATGCCCAAATACATGTGTTCAACTTTCAAGAATATAAAATCGGGAACTGAGAATCATACTGCAATACATGATATTGAAATAATGAGCCATACTAAGTTACATGATACTGGAATAGTGAATAGGAGTAGACTGAGATGAATATTCATAATAAATTGATTTGTCATAACTGAAACTCATAGAATATCGAATGATTATGAAACTATACCATCTAGAGAATAGATTTTCTACTATTATTGAGGGAACTAAGGCATAGTTACTTTATGAGGAAACTGGTAATGGCCATAATGAAACAGGACGTAGGAAAAATCTTAGACATTCCCAAACGTGAATAGTTAGTCTTACATGCTTTAACTTTCTGCTCTTGAGCGTAATACAACGTTTGTCAACCCTTTCAACTTTAATCTATAGCAATACACGTCAAATGGATTCCATTTTAGCTATGATACTCATGTTTTGGTCACTTAAGCATTTTATCAAACACTTGGTGAAAATAAAGGTTCACATTCCTTATTAATGGTGTCTCTACACCCAACAACCCATTCTCTTATTCCTAGATAAATTCTAAATTCTCGAATGATTATAATCAATATTATTCTTCATCACCCATAAGGTAAACAACACCCTAACCAATAATCAACAGTCAACGCCCCAAACCTGTAATCGTTCATGTTTTTCTATCAAACCCATCAACTCATATCTCATGAACTAGGGTTTATAATCATTAAACAAATGCTAGAACCAATTAGAGGGTGAAGACATTACCTTTTTGAAGTTCAAATCCATTGAATTCGAGTTCTAGGCTTCCTTCTCTCAACAATGATGTCCCAATCGAATATTTAATAATATGGAGGGTTACCCATGTTAATAAAATGTTAGAAAATTGAAATTAACTTAGAATCAACATTAGAACTTACCTTGAGTGGTGGAAAAACCCCTACGAAGTTAGGTTTTTTAGAGTTTTCCTTTCTATAGCAAGTTTTTAAGTTTTTGGATTGTGGGGGACAAAATATAGCTTTAAAATGACCCCTACGAGCGCGCCCGCGCACCTAGAGGCCTGCTCGCGCTACTGACCCCGCTAAACGGCAGTAACGCTGCCTCAAAATTAGCGCGGTCGTGCTATGGGTGTGATACCAGGCACACATATGGCATGTTATTCTGTAAAACGTGCATAACATTTTTTACAGCGATCCATTCGGGCTCCATAATATATTGTTGAAAAGATATTTCAAAGGCCTACAACTTTCATGATTTGATTGTTCCTCAATTCCTTACACATTTCTATTAGTACTTGCTTGAAGACAGCCATTCTGCACACTTAGTTGATTTTGTCAAATCTTATGCACCTCACTTTCCATCTTGATTTTGAAATAACTATTTTACCCATAATCATTCTGATTTCACCGGGAAATTCAAAACTTACTATTTTGGTTCTACAACCCATTGTGGCATAACATGACTCTAACCAATCCATGCCCATGATCACATAAAAATCTACCATCTCTAATTCTACTAAGTCTGCTACAATAAGACGATGATACACTTTGACTGGACATCCCCTATAGATACACCTTGTTATAACTGATTCTCCAACTGGATTTGACACTTCAAAGGGTTCACATAATTTTTCTGGTTTTATCCCAAATTTCTTAGCAATATATAGGGTGGATCCCGGATCTATAAGAGCATAGACATCAAAAGTGAATATTGTTAGCATACCTGTGACAACATCTCCACGAGACTCCGTATCCTTACAGCCTGCCAGTGCATACAACCGGTTTTGACCACAGCCTGCATACTAGACTTTGCTGCTCCGCGCCCTTCTTGGGCCTGAGAGTTATGATGGGCTGCTGAATTAGTGGACTGAGCTACATTGCCTCCATTGTTCTGCTTTGCCGATGAACAATCCCTCAAAAATGGCCCTGCTGACCACACCCAAAGCAACCATTTGTGCCTAAACGACACAACCAGGGTGCCTCTTACCACACGTGTTACAAATAGGGTAACCAGGTACTCTGTAGCCCACACTAGCCTGTGACTGTGAGTCTGCTGTAATGAAATTCTGGTTTTTCTTGTTAAACTTTGACATCTGAACCGGTGCACTAGCTGAAGATGGAGCGGGTCCTGATTTTGATTTCCTGAAGAAGTGACGATTGCCTCCTACTTGAAATCCCCCATGGCTGAAATTTCCTGCAGAATTTGCTCTCTTGCTAAATTCCCTGTCCTTCTCTTTCTATAGCTTCTCTTCTTCTTTCAGCCTGTCCTTGTTCCCTTGAACAAGGAAACCATCTTAGTAATGGTCATGTCTTTATTCTGAGCAGTTATATTAGCATTAGCAAACAAATCATCTGAAAGCCCCAACACAAACCGCCTAACTCTGGCCCTCATATCACGTACCATTTCCGGAGCATACTTGGCCAGAGAGACGAACTTGAGGTAGTACTCATTCACACTCATATCATTTTGTCTGAGTCTCTCAAACTCCAAAGCCTTAGCTTCCAAGACCTCAATGGGTAGAAGGTGCTCAAGGAACGCATCTGCAAACTCCTTCCAAGTCGCAGGATCTGCATCCTCCCCCCGGGACTCCTCCCATGTTTCATACCAAGTGATGGCAACATCCTTCAGCTGGTACGCAGCAAGCTCTCTGCTGCCTCAGTGTATGTAGCATGCATCACTCGAAATATCTTCTAAACCTCATCAATGAAGTTTTGCGGATCCTCATCCTTTTTAGAACCTGTGAAGACGGGAGGTTTCCTGTTGAGGAATTCCCTAGGCCTGGAATTACCCCTCTCATAAATATCATGTGTCCCCTGCCTTTGAGTCTGAGTAGCAACAATTTAGGTGAGCAACTGGATAGCTCCCCTGACATACATGTCTGAAGCACTGGGCACTAAGCCCGGTGTAACCCCCTAGGCTGGAGTGTCCTCCTCCTGAGCAGCATTAGTTATGGCCCCCTGGCTAGTTGCTGAGGCCCTCTTGGTGTACTTTCTTTTTGCAGGCATTTTTCTAAAATACGCAATTCGCATGGGTTAGAAAGATTCTCGAAACATAGATGTACCTGCACGATCTAGTGTATGAAAGAAATGGAACAATCCTAGATGTCTTGGTGGTTATCGGTTCACATGTGTGGCGCACGCACAAACACAAAAGAGACCCCACTGGACACGGATTCATAGACTCCCTAGGACTCTTAAACCTAGGGCTTTGACACCAAACTTTTTCACGCCCCGAACTATGGCATGGGCGTAACACGACACTCGGTGCCTGACTGCATGTGGCCTAGCGAACCAACTATATAGCTGGATCAACATGTGGTATAACTATGAGATAGAGGTAAATGTAAAACATGATAATCTGCTAAAAGTCTGACTGAAATATCATAGATACGGAAAATACTGAAAGGTCTGCAAGTATAAACAATTAGCCGGCAAGGCTAACATATGAAATCCTGTTAATATCTAACTGGATAAGTTATAGCCTATGAAGCCTCTAAAGAATACTGAAAATACCAATTGTTTACTAGGACAAGGTCCCCGGTATACCTTATTAACTGAAATAAAACGAAAGAGAGATAAGGCCCCGAAAGACTGGGGCTCGCCAACAGCTGATACGAGATATCCTAGCAAGCAAAATCGTCAACCTGAAAATCGTTACCTGCATTGCGAGAAGCAAGCCTGGGGCAAAAGGGACGTGAGTACATTTGAATTGCACTGATATGTAAAACACCTGAAGAAAAGAACTGTAAATACTTAAACTGAAACTGAATTGCTAGTTGATAAACTGATAACTGAACAAGGAAGTAAGAATATTAATACTCCCTCTTCTGAATGATGAACAACCTGTTTAAGTGAATATTAAGTGGCGGCTCAGACTATATATATATATATATATATATATATATATATATATATATATATATATATATATATATATATATATATATATATATATATATATATGTGTGTGTGTGTGTGTGTGTGTGTGTGTGTGTGTGTGTGCGCGCGCGCGCGCGCGTGCACAACTGCAGCCTCGGGATCAAATATACGTATATATAACTGCGACCTCAAACCCAAAGATGCATAAAGCATAAATTGCGGCCTTAGGCCCAAATACAAGTGTTCAACTTTCAAGAATATAAAATAAGGAACTGAGAATCATACTGCAATACATGATATTGAAATAATGAGCCATACTAAGTTACATGATACTGGAATAGTGCATAGGAGTAGACTGAGATGAATATTCATAATTAATTGATTTGTCATAACTGAAACTCATAGAATATCGAATGATTATGAAACTATGTTATCTAGAGAATATAAGTTCTACTACTATTAAGGAAACTAAGACATAGTTACTTTTCTAAGGAAACTGGTAATGGCCATAATGAAAGGGGACGTAGGGAGAATCGTAGACATCCCCAAACGTAAAGTATTAGCCATACATACCTTAACTTCCTTCTCTTGAGCGTAATACAACGTTTGTCAACCCTTTCAACTTTAATCTATAGTAATACAAGTCAAAGGGATTCCGTATTAGCTATGATGCTCATGTTTTGGTCACTTAAGCATTTTATCAAACACTTGGTAAACATAAAGCTTTTCATAGTCCTTAGTAATGGTGTCTCTACACCCAGCAACACATTCTATTGTTCCTAGATAAATCCTAAAGTCTCAGATGATTATAATCAACATTATTCTTCATCACCCATATGGTAACAACACCCTTAACCAATAATCAACAATCAACACCCCAACCCTATAATTGTTCATGTGTTTCTATCAAACCCATTAACTCATATCTCATGAACTAGGGTCTATAATCAATAAACAAATGCTATAATCAATTAGAGGGTGAAGACAATACCTTTTTAAAGTTCAAACCCTTTGAATTCGAGTTCTAGGCTTCCTTCTCTCAACAATGATGTCCAAATCAAATATTTAATGATATGGAGGGTTTACTCATGTTAATAAGATGTTGGAAAATTGAAATGGATTTAGAATCACCATTAGAACTTACTTTGGGTGGTGGAAGGACCCTTAAGGAGTTAGATTTTTTAGAGTTCCCTTTTCTAGAGCAAGTTTTTATGTTTTGGGGCTGTGAGGGACGAAATATAGCTTTAAAATGACCCCGCACGAGCGCACCCGCACACCTAGAGGCCTGCCACGTTACTGATCGCGCTAAATGGCAGTAACACTGCCACAACATTAGCACGCTACTGGGTGCGCATATCGCATAGTGTTCTGTAAAATACGTATAATGTTTTGCACAGTGATCCATTCAGGATCTATAATATATCGGTGGAAACTATTTCAAAGGCCTACACCTTTAATGCTCTGCGTTTTCCCCAATTCCTTACACATTTTTACTAAAACTTGCTTGAAGATGTATCTCCTGCAAATTTAGTTGATTTTGTCAAATCTTATACACCTCACTTTCCATCTTGATTTTGAAATAACTATTTTACCTATATTCATCCCGATGTGACTTCACATGTTCAAAATATAACCATACCACTCATTTAACACATTTACACTTAAGCCCAATTTATCGGGTGTTACAAAATACTCAATCATGAAGGAATGCTGGTTGTCAACAACCAGGAGCGGTTGGAGGCCGGAAGCTTCAGTAGATTCTCCTCCATTCCGCTATCTTGATCATGTTCGCTCCTCTCCTACCTTCTCTTTTGGAGCGTATGAAGAATGACGTGTAGCGATTGTAGCATTCCTAAGGAACTAGGGGATGTCATTGGTCGGTTTGGTACGATTTTGAAAGATTGTATTTTTTGTTTTGGTTTTAAAAATATTATACTAATATCATATCGAAATAAATTTGGTATGGTTCGGTTTATTAATTTTCAGTTTTGGTTTTTGATGTTTGATAACCATGGAAATCTCTTCTTTTTTATTTCAGAAATTCAAATTTTCGGCCCGAAAATTGGAAATTTCAAATGAAATCTCCAGATTCTTAGAAATTTCCAACCGAAATCGGTCGGAAAATTTGAATTTAAATTTATTTATTTAAATAAATTTACAATTTATTATTATTTACAAATAATTGTTAAATTAAACTTCCGACCAAAGTCGGTACCGACCGAATTTAGTTGGAAATTCAAGTTGGACAGTCAGTCAACTTTGAAATTTTCGATCGATTTCGGTTGGTCTTGGTAGACGCACAATTTTTTAGTAGTGTTTTACTTGTCCACTATTCTAAAAATAGATTTTTATTTTTACTTGTCCACTTTCGCATATCAAGAGAAAAATAATTTATTTTTTCTATTTTGCCCTAAGCATTAATTACTCATTCCAAATCATTTTTCAAATCCATTAACAATATACATCAATTAATATGGATATCATGATAAATTATGTACTTTATTTGTTATTTCTTAATATGTGTGCAAAGTCAATAGTGGAGATGTAAAGGGAACGGAGGGAATAGTCATTATGCATACTCATATCACCACCCAACCTCATTTTAGTGTATATATTAAAAGAAGAATAAATAGTTAGGCATTCTAAATCTCTGCAATTGCACTTTATGTTAGACACAAATGTCTGTGGGGGGTTTTGGTCAACTGAAGCCCTAAGCAAGGTGGCTGGTGTAGTGGGGAAGCCCTTATACACAGACAAGTACACTGCTCACTATGAGAAAATACCATATGCTAGAGTGCTTGTGGAGGTAGATGATGCTTATCCTCTGCCAGAGCAGATAGAGATTGAATCTCCTTATGGCCCTATGATTCAAATGATTGAATATGACTAGAAGCCTGCATTCTGCAGTGAGTGTTTGAAATTTGGGCATGATTCTATTGTTTGATGGTATAACACTAAGTGTGATGAAGAGCAGGAATCTAAGGAAGAGAGCATGCCAAAGAGACAGAGAAGAAGAGCAAAGAAGCAAGGAAAAACTGTTAAGCAAGCATGGATTGTTAAAAAGGTTCAAGAGAACATAGAACCTATTCCTCAGGAAAGCTTAACAGTGCAAAAGGAGCATATTCATTGAAAATAATAGCATGGAAAAGGTCAGTGAAATCATAAAGAGGCCACAACACCATGTTACTTTGCCTTAAATATGTAATGGAACAAATCCAAGTGAAATAAGCTGCAGCAATAGTGTGATGGATGATAATATGTGAAAGGGCAAGGCAATTGCTGATACGATGGATAAAAGAAGAAGAGGACAACAGATAGAACTAGGGCCACCAGGCCCCCTAATAATCAAATCCTAATGATCATTGTCACTTGGAATATTATGGGGATAAACCAAGCCCATAAACAGAAAGAGGTAAAAAATTTCTTAGCTACAAATAAAGTAGATGTTATGGGATGCATAGAAACTAGAGTTAAGGAGCATAAAGCTAAGAAAATTCAAGAAAAGATTGCAAGGGATGGCATGTATGCTGCAGCTATTCAAATGTTGTGAATGAGAGAATTTGGTTACTTTGGAAAGCTCATATTCAAGTTCAAATTATCCATATAACAAACCAATTCATACAGTATTGTATTGAAAATACTAACAGTCAGTTTAAAACTAATCTTAGTATCATTTATGCTCAAAATGATGGGAATCAAAGGGAAAAGCTATGGAGAGATCTTAGAGGGCTAACTATACCAAGTCAGGAGTCTTGGCTTCTTAGTGGAGATTTAATAATGTGCTTAGCTCTGAGGATATAATTGGTTCCCCTGTTACTGATGCTGAAGTAAAGGGATTTAAGGATGTCATTGATGATTAACATCTTACCCCTCTTAGAGCTAAAGGGTGGAACTACACTTGGACAAATAAGCAAGGATCTAATTCTAGGGTGTATAGCAAGATTGACTAGGCCTTGGGAAACTACCAGTGGATTCAGCAGTATGGGTATATAGAATCTACTTTTTTGAACCCTTTAGTGTCTTATCATTCATCTATTCTAATCAATTTTCGTAGACAACACCCATTGCACCCAAAACCATTCAGATTGTACACAAACATCATGGAACTTCCTCAATTTCAGAACATTATGCAACAACAATGGAAACAACACTATGAAGGAACACCAATTCAGCAGATATGGAGTAAACTGAAGAACATGAAGGAACAACTAAAGGAGGTAAATGCATATATGGCTTCATACAAAAAGAGACTTGAGCATGCAAGAGAGAAATTGGATATTTTTCAAACTCAGATCAAGCAGAACCCTTTGTCACAGTCCCTTTTCAATGAAGAGAAAATAACGTTAGATGAAATTGAGGAGTGGAGCAATGTGGAGGAGCAAGTAATGAGACAGAAATCTAAGGCATGCTGGGTTGAATGTGGAGATGCTAACACAACGTATTTCTATGCCCAGTGGAAGATTAGATCCAGCCATAATAGCATAACATCCATATATACAGATACATGTTTGAAATTAAATGAGCCCAAATTAGTTGAATAGAAGTTCAATAATGTCTTTCAGTCATTGATGGGAAACTGTACTACTGAGGTTCCATGTGCTAACAGAGCTATTATAAGGGAAGGAACTTGCTTAACTATATCACAAATAAAAAAATTATTGATACAGGAAGTTACAATGGAGGAGATCACAGAACCAATTAAGGAGATGCCTAAAGATAAAGCACCTGGAGTGGAAGGGTTCCCTGTGGAATTCTTCATCAGAAACTGGGAACTAGTGAAAAAGGATATATATGTAGTTGTTAAAGGATTTCTTCTCTAATAACAGACTACCTCAAATGATAAATACAACAGCCATTGCGCTAGTCCCTAAAGTAAAAGTGCCAACAATAGTCAAAGATTATAGACCCATTTCATGTTGTACTACTCTATATAAGATCATCTCTATAGTCATTACAGAAAGAATGAAAAGTGTGATTGGTGGATTGATTGGACAGGATCAGTCAGCTTTTATTGAAGGAAGAAGCATAGTTGATAATATACTTCTCAGCCATGAATTATTCAAAGGATATTCCAGAAAATGAGTATCTCCTAGATGTGTACTGAAGGTGGATATAAGGAAGGCCTATGACACTCTCGAGTGGAACTTTCTTAGGCAGATGCTTATTGATCTTGGTTTTCAAGCTATGTTTGTGTAGTGGATAATGACATGTGTTACTACTGTATCATACTCCTTGGTTTTGAATGGTGGCTAAACAAAACATTTCAAAGCCAAGAGAGGGATTAGGCAATCAGACCATATGTCTCCCTACCTATTTGTTATTGCCATGGAATATTTGAGTAGAGAACAGGGTCAGTTGCATAAGAATGGGGACGTTAAATTTTATCCTAAGTGCAGAAAGCTAAACAACACACATATATGCTTTGTTGATGATCTGCTAATGTACTGCAGGGCTAATCTTGAATCCATCAAGATTTTAAATTTTGCTTTTAACGGATTCTCAGTTGTTTCTAGGCTACAAGCAAATGCTAGCAAAAGTGCAATATATATGGTTGGAATAAATCAAGATGCTAGAGAATAAATCCTTGGTGCTTTGGGATTTACTTAAGGCAAGCTCCTTTTCAAATATATGGGGATTCCTTTAGACTCTAAAAAACTAGCTATCCATCAGTACTTGCCCTTGATTGAGAAAATAACAGCAAAGATTACACGCCGGTCTGCAAAACTCTTCTCCTATGTCGGTAGATGTCAACTGATCAAGGCAGTTATTTTTGGTATTTAGACCTAGTGGGCTCCGGTATTAATTATTCCAAAGAAGGTGATGAAAGCTATTAAAACTATATGCATAACATTTCTATGGGCTAGAGGTGCAAGCACCTCAAAAAAGGCTTTAGTAGATTAGGAAAGGGTGTGCAGGCTAATATCAGCTGGAGGTCTCAACATTCTGGACATCAAGATGTGGAACAAGGCAGTAGTTATAAAGCACTTATGGGACTTAACAAGGAAAAAGGACTGTCTATGGATACGATGGATGCGTAGTTTCTACATAAAGAATAGAGACATTGAAACAATGAATACTCCCAGGACTGCATCTTGGGTAGTAAGGAAGATACTAGACAATAGAGATGTGATCATAGAGAACCAGCAAATGCAAGGGAATATGCAAACCAGGTTGCAGGCAATATGCAAGGATGGGAAGTTCCGGATAAAAAATTTTGCAAAGTTGACTGGAAGAGTATAATGCTATATACAAGTATACATCCAAGACATAGATTCACATCTTGGCTAGCATCTCAGCGGAGACTGCCAACAGTAGACATGTTATTGAAAATTGGTATACATGTTCCTACAGGGTGTGCATTTTGTGGGCATAGTCTAGAATCATTTAACCACTTATTCTTTGAATGCTCAATCACGAAGAGTATGTGGTCTAGACTTTGTTTCTGGCTGGGACATAGGAGAAATATTGGTGATTGGAAAGTTGAAATGGATTGGATATGCAAGAAAGCAAAAAGCAGAAAAGGGATAAATGCTATAACCAGTTGTGTTTTTGCAAGTACCATTGCACTGATCTAGTAGGAAAGGAAAATATGATCGAGAACCAAATATGCAGGGAGATTGTATTGCACATTCACATCAGAGGCAAGAAATACAACAAGTGGAGAGTAGCACTACATCATTTGGATAGGATTCCATAAAGATTGAAATGAAGAATTGTAATAGGTAGTGTTTTAGAAACAGTGTCTGTAACTAGTAAACATAGGTATTTAGACACTTAGTTTGGATAGGCAAATGTGATTTATATAGAGTAGTAGTAAGTCAACACTCCTACTGAATATCAAAGTGTAAATCTATTTTTGAGTATCAATACAATATAATTTTAACTCAAAAAAAATGTCTGAAACTCGAAATTGTATGACTCAATATACTAACTTCAAGACATTAGGCTTGGCAGTACCTGATATATATATGTCTCAAAATTTCGGCAATTACACTTCTAGTGAGAATTGGCCTCATGTTTATATGGAATTGCTGCTGCTGCCGAGGACGGTTAATTTTTGGCTAACTTTATTTGGAGAACATCAATAGATTTCCTCACATTTATTTTTAAATTTTAGTATTACGTCTAATAGATTTGAGTAGTTTATTACTATTTTATTTAATAAGGGTAATTAAGTTATACTAGATATTTTTGTATGAAATTTAGTATTTTTCTGAATGGACGTCCTAAAAGAAAACTAGTCACTTATTGTGAATCGGAGGGAGTAGTCTTCTTTTTTTTTCTTCTTGTTACTGTTACAACATTTACAAACTTTATAAAGATTGTTGTTACCCGCTTATAGCCTGTTTGGCCATCTCTTCCTCTCTATTCAAGACTTGCATCAGTCTGAAATCTATTAGTATTTGATATTAAAGCTCAAGTCCAATTCAAATTTCAAAGTAAAGGCTGAATCCAGACCAATGGCAGTTCAACTGTTCTTTCTAGCAGGTGCAATAGTGCACTGGGATTTCCAAATTTTAAGAACCGGAACTCCTCGGCTTGAGCCTAGTGGGGTGGTATTTGATCTGGCATACGAGAAAAAGCGCTGAACAATACTTATAGCCTCCTGGTCAAGCAGTAAAAATCAGCTTATTTTGAGAAGTGTTTTTGTTTCTCTACCTTAATTAGGTAGGGGTAAGGTGTGCGTACAATTTACCCTCCCCAGACCCCACTTGTGTGATTTTACTGGGCTTCTTGTTATTGTTTTTTCCCATCAAAAGTGCTTTTAGCACAAGTACTTATAGTGAGAATCAATTTGTGTTTGGCTAATTAATTTGAAAAGCATTTTTAGCAGCAATTAGTTTTTAACCAAACTTTTAAAAACTGCTTTAAGTATATTTTTTTCAAAAGTGCTTTTAAAAAAAGTATTTTTTGGAGAGAAACTACTTTTTTCTGCTTCTCCAAAACTACTTCTGCTTATGCTCATAAGCAATTTTTTTTCTTCTAAAAGTTTGGTCAAACACTTTGTTAAATCTCTAAATGATCTCTACAAATTCTCCATAAATCTTCACAAATAAAATAAGCTACTAACACCTCTATTTATATTACTATGAAACTTATTTCAACTAGAAATATGAAAACTTATTCCTATATAATTCTTACTATAAATTATATTTAAACAGGAATTAAATAAACTTACAAATACCAAATCCTAAACAATTTTGATTTCGTACTATAACTTTGAATTAGCTTTCCAACACAAAACATTTCAAGTTAAAATGACAGAAAGCAACTGCACAATACCAGATGTAAGGGCAGCCGGGTGAACTAAGTTCCCGTTATGTGCGAGATCCAGGGAAGGGCCGGACCACAATGGTCTATTATACGCAATCTTACCCTGCATCTCTGCAAGAGGCTGATTCTACGGCATGAACCCGTGACCTTCTGGTCACATGGCAGCAACTTTACCACTTACGCCAAGGCTCCTCTTCAATACAAAATTAGATATACAAATGATGAACAAGAGGATAAGTAAGATGAGAGTCAACAAGGAACCAAAAAGATAAAGTGGAATGAAAAAAGTAAGCTATTGAGTATATAGTAGTTGAGAATTCAATTGTAACTCAGCAGGCAGAGTTGCTATCTTGAATGCTAACGTGCAAGTTTCAGTTCTGTACCTCGCACAGAATATCAAATCTCCTTATAATTTCATAAGATCATCTGCATGAAGTTGAATATAGATAATAAGCAAAATCAGAAGCACATGAACTAGATTACTAATGCAGTGGCTGCAAATTCGAAGTTGAAACAAGATAAAGTATCAAAAAGTATCAGGGTTGTTATGCTCTCAAGTCACTAAAGGGCAGTCCGGTACGCTAAGCTCCCGCTATGCATGGGATCAGGGGAAAGATCGGACCGCAAAAGTCTGTTGTACGCAGCCTTCACTGAATAGAGAAGACAAGCAAGATTTTGGATTTTTTAAAAAGCATGTTAAGACAGAAGTTCCATTTATTTCATATCTTTTGTGTACTTGACACATCTTAATGGCACTATTTCTCTTCTTGAAATTAATTGAGATAACCATATTTAATTAAACCATGAAAATTAGAAAAAGATTGAAGTTTTACCAGCTTAACTCGTCTTGGGCAAGATTGCGACTGTATAAAGGAAACTCAAAAAGGAATACAGTTTTGAACCACGGAGGAAGCTTTCCGTATAATCCAGGGGGCAGCAAAATGAGAGGGCTGAAACATTCAAATTTTTCGAATCAATGTTACCATTTTCCATCAATAATCAGGAAAAAAGCAGTTAGAATCTATGTGCTAACCTTGTTGTCCTCTTATATACTCTATATTCAGAAACATTTCCATGTTTCTTGTCTGCTGATTCCTGTTTGATGTACACTTTAATGGTATAAGTTCATGTTTGAAGGGGCACATGCGGTAGTCAAAAGAAATAAGTCGACGAGAGCACCTCAAGCAGGGGTATGCCACTAACAAAAAGAAGCAGTAATGTTAAGAATACTGGTCCAAGAATAACGAGCCATTCAGCTCCCTCGAGCACTGGTGTTGAAGCCACAAATATTCCCCACCACAGAAGGATCTGACGACAAGTAAAAAAGCACGATGTAGTTTAACGATACTGGAAAAAGATGAAAAAATGCAACCAAGAAATGAAGATATTCTCATGTGAAACGCCAACACTTGTTATGCGGAGAGAACACATAATTACGTTGGTAGCCTAAAGCAGAAAGTCTTATCGATTTGCCTCAGCCCTCTAAGGCGCTAACCAAACCAAAAAACTCTTATCCTGTCGATTTTTTGACATATAACCACCTCAGCTCATTACACAGAAAAAGGAACCCTCACCATCCCATGCTCGCCAAAAGAGGCAATGTATCATTGCTCGAGACATGAAATAAACACATCTCGAAAGGATAAACAAATATTGTGTGATTGAAACCAATGAGCAGTAAGCTTCAGGATTTGGTTTGTGCACAGCACTGTGTAAATTGACAACTTGTTGCAATGAATTCGTATTATTCCCATTGTCCCACGTTATAGTCCTATGTTGACTGAGCAGAGGAAGTTAAAAACTATGGTATTCTAAAGAATGTAAACATAGTAGAGCTGTAGAGCTGAAAATACATTACAGGAAGATTGAGATGTTCCATGCACTTATAATCTAAACCATTCCATTTAAGAAAAATGGACATCATATTGCCACCAACCTAAAAGGAAAGTAGGACCTCAATATCTGAATAAGGGGTAGCCCGGTGCACTAAGCTCCCTGCAATATAAAGAGAAAATTGAGAGTCTGACCTCGCCAAAATAGTTTGGATGACGGGAATACTTCCAAACTCCAACATTGCACCACTGTCCTCTATTCTCTGGGGAGTTCTTGAATGCTAACTTTTGTTGGTCAGCTGTAATCTCCACTGAAAATCCAATAGACCACATAATCCAACCAATAATGTCTACCGCTTGAAGAGATGGCTGGTGATCACTCGCATTAACAACTGTTACCGGTAAACTCACAGTCCATACCCAAATTGCCTGTAATGGAAATGAAACTGTGATTCACATTACGTGAGAAAAACCCTATCTTGCTGTAAGCATAAAACCAGGATATGCATGATAATTCTGTAAGATGGTTTTGAAAAGGAAACAGAACCTGAAATATCCAAAATACTGCCAATTTACCCAGATTATCACGCTTATCATCAAAACGTCTATCCTCGCCCCATTGTAATATCCTGAGTAGAACAAAAAGGGCAATTAGTATCTGTTACGAACATTCCTCTCTGGTTTTTCTACAGAACACAATAATATTGTAATCAACCAAACTGAAATATCATATCATTTGTGCAAGATTGAGCTATTGCATTCAACACACCTCCAATGTGACTTTAAGATGTGTGCATTATGTTTTTTTTCAAAGAAAAAAGGACATCTCCACTGTAATATCCTGATTAAAACATTCATTAATGTGGAACTATGCCTAGAAGTGCAAGTGAAAGTCGACACTAGTATATGAAGTTGAGAGGGAAAGGATAGAGAGTGCTTGACTGCTCGTGCTGTAAAGAAGCAGAGGAAACATTTCGACAGAAACTTAAATGTGGAGATGGTACCATTAAGAGTATTTATGAGAGTGGTGTTTCAGTACTATCCACACAGTGTAACATTAAGTTACAAAAATAGGATGCTATACATACAACTAGAGCATGGAAACAATGTCAACGGATTTTATGAATCTTGAATAGTGAGAAAGACAGAATTAGGATCTAATGTGAAAAGAGAAATTATCCGCTTTCTTGAAAATACTAACACATGACACACAACAAAATGGTGGTCTTACCTCATTAATAGAAATAGCCCGAGTCGAAGGCCCCATATCACGACAAACACAGACAAAACCACCTGGAAGATTAGCAAAATAGAGTTAAAAAACTATATATGCAACAACTTTGGGGCATGCTTAATGATGTATTTAAGCTCATTCCTGATCCAGATATGCACAAAATGCTGCCAATATGTGCAACAAAAAATTAAAAGCTCGTAAGATCGACTTCATTTGAGTAAGAAATTCTCAAAGTGGAGAAATAATGCAGTTCCATTTCAAAGCAAAGCTCTCATTTGGACTGACTAAAGGTATGTAGGACAAAGAAGAAGGGAAGCTGCTCTTCTTTCTAACTTGAACCAAATTAGACAAACAGCAAAATTAAATCAGAAACTGAAGAAAATGACTTACCTGTCGAAAATTCCATGAACCCCTTAGTATCAAAGTTAAAGCTGCAAGTACAATTGAAATTTGTACCTCCTGTGTGAAGATAGTGAGAAAATGACAGACATCATTAACAAAAAGTGATAAATCATGGTTCATAATTGAGCTTCTTTTAGCAGTAACACGTTGAACTTCAAAAATAAATGCAAATCCCTATGACATCTGTGACATGTTGGGAAACTAAAGAGCTTTATAAGGAATGATACAAGCTTACATGCTAAGCGTGCTAGGTGACATAGCCCGAAGGACAAATCCATATAGGCCTAGGCCCAAAGCAGATAATACGTGTCATGGGCTTGGGTTGTGGCAATATCAACTGAGAATTTTCACAATAAATGCAAATCCCTACAATATTATTTGAGAATACAAAGTCTTATTGTTGACTTACAAGCTTACATGGCCTCCAAGCCACTTCAATAGTTGTATAGTTGTGTATTGATGTTGTATATCTGATGTATATAGAGTGTATACAGGTAGGCTGTGATGATATATATTTTGGGCTCATGTGTTGGGCCACTGACACTTATGAGCCTAATGGGTCATATCTGAGCCTGGGTCATCTGACTCAATACCCGACCCGTCCATTTATCATTTGTATATGTATTTGTGTAGTTAGGTAGGGGAACATTCAAGACATCAGATATTTTTCATTTCTTCAATACAGACTTCTCGGTTCTCTCAATCTCTCCTCCTTCTCTCTACTTTCTCTCTCTACATTCTCTATGATTTTTCTCGGTTAATCTCAATATTGACATGGTATCAGAGCCTCACAACGATCCGATCATGTTTATTTGCATATCGGTGTCTCTTTTGAGCCTTTGTTTGACGGTTTTTGAGGATCTCTCTGAGACCGATTGATCGATGATGCTTCCGACTTTGATCGGACATGGTTCAGAGTGTTTTTCATCATGATATCCGGGTGTATTTTCGTTACCTCAACGTTCTAAGAATCTCTGTTGGTTTTTTTTGGGTGATTTTGGTGAGTTATCGGTATCTAGGGTTTCTGGTGGTTTTGACTTGCTGCTTTACCGCCTTCCGGTGGTCCGATTCTCATCTGATGGATGTTTGGGTACTTTTCGACATCGTTTCTCACTTTCCCGGTGACAGACTCAACGTTTAAACCTAGGGTTTCATACCTAGGGTTTTCCCTATTATTTGAAGGCCGATCTTCTTCCGGTAGCGAAGAAGGAGGGTAACTTTGTTTTAAAATTCAGTATTACGTGATTTGTGTGTACTAAATTGGTTCTGTATCTGAGTACTTGGCTTTGTGTGTGGTTATTAGATTTGTTGCACTCTGGTTGTTGAACCTGTTTTCTTTGTTGATGTGTCATGGCTGTTAACACCAATGCTGGTACTTTGGACTCTACCAGTCCTCTATTTCTATACTCCTCTGATGTTCCTGGGGTATCTCTTGTCCCCACTCCCTTCTCGGGTGATGGTTATGGGGGATGGAGGAGAAAAATGGTTGTTGCTTTGACTGCCAAAAATAAAATTGGTTTTGTAAATGGAACCTGTCCTCGACCAGCCACTAATGTGGCCCAACAAAGGTTATGGGATAGGTGTAATAGCATGGTAATTTCATGGCTAACTGCTTCTATTTCTCCTACGATTGCTGAATCTGTGCATTATTCTGATACTGCTGAAAGCATATGGTCACAACTTCAGGCATGATATGACACTGCCAATAGGACCAAAATTTTTGAACTGAAAAGAGAGTTGTCAAACACCTCTCAAGGGTCCTTAGATATAGCATCCTATTTTAATAAACTCAAAGGTCTATGGGATGAACTTGAATCTATGTCTGTGAACCATGGACAAAGGTGTGTTTGTGCTGCCAAAGAGGGTATAATAAAGGAAAATGATGAAAATAAAGTGTTTCAGTTTTTAATGGGCCTCAATGACACATACATGGGGGGTGAGGAGCAATATTCTAATGATGCAGCCTCCTCCAAGCCTTGACAGTGTGTATAATTTGCTCCTGAATGATGAGAAGCAAAGGCATGTCCAGTCTCCCTCTCATTTTAATCCGGACTCTGTATCTTTCAATGCCTACACTAACAGGAAGCCAGTTGACTCTAGCAAGGCTACAATGCCTAATGCTTCCTCTTCTTTCAAACAAAGAGTCAATTTTGATCAAGGTAGAGGGTTTGATCAAGGTAGAGGGTCATTGTTCTGTAGATACTGTAAGAAGTCTGGACACTTAATTGATAAGTGCTTCTAACTTCATGGGTATCCACAAAATACAACTTTTAACAAGGGGAGGAAATCTGGTGCTGCTAATGTTGTTGCTTCAAATTCTGATGGTCATTTGTCTGTTCCTCAAGGGAATCCTCCTGCGAGCCATGAATCTGTCTCAAAAACAGATGGTCAGTATTCTGTGATACCTGGGTTGAGCAGTCAACAGTATGATCAGCTGATGAATCTATTACAACAAACCCAGTTAGGGGGTTCCAATGCTCAAAATCCCTCTCCCATATGTGCTGTCAATTTTGCTGGTACTATGCTAACTGAGAGCCCTATTTCTGATTCCAAAGTTTGTATGCTTACTAGTATTAATTCTGTCACTTGGATAATAGATTCAGGTGCCTCTAATCACATGACCCATGACAAACAATTACTTTTTAACCTTACACCTTTAACTGTTCCTTACCTTGTGACTCTTCCTAATGGATACAAAGTAAAAGTAACATGCACAGGCTCCTTTCAACTAACTCCTTCTATCATTCTTCACAATGTACTGTTGATTCCTTCCTTCACACACAACTTAATTTATGTCCATAAGTTGGTAAAGGAGTTACATTGTATAGTTATGTTCACTGAACATTCATGTTTACTCCACATGCTACAGGACCCTTCTCTGAGGAGGCCACTGGATCTTGGTAAACAAGTTGCTGGCTTGTATAAGCTAACATGGGTTCCTCCTTCCCCTTCTCCCTCTTCAACTACTTCTGTTTGCTCTGCTTCTACTTCTTGTGATGCTAGCAAGGTCACTGTTTTGTCTTCCATGCCTATTTCTTGTAATGATGCCATTCTGTCTGACAATAAAACTGTTTCATCATCTTTACATGTAAATAGTTCCACTGTAATAATGATTTGAATTCTGATATGAATTACATTTGGCACTTAAGACTTGGTCATATTCCTTTTGCGCATATGAGATGTATTTCTGGTCTGTCTTTCCCTTTTGCTTTCAAACAATCTTTCCCTTGTTCAGTCTGCCCTATGGCCAGACAGACTAGGCTTTCCTTTCCTGACAGTTCTATTAAAACCTCTAGACCCTTTCAACTGATTCATGTGGACACCTGGGGACCTTATCACACTCCAACCTTTTCTGGTTGTAGATATTTCCTCACAATAGTTGATGATTTTCCAAGGGCAACATGGACACACTTGCTGGGACCTAAAGGCAATGCCTTTTCTATGCTTAAGTCCTTTATTTCTCTGGTTAAGACCCAATTTCATGCTATGGTTCAAACTGTTAGAAGTGACAATGCCTTGGAGTTGGGTTCTAGCAATGAGGGTATCTCATTTTTTAGCAACCAGGGAATCATCCACCAAACTTCCTGTTCTCATACTCCCCAACAAAATGGAGTTGTTGAAAGAAAACACAGAACCCTCCTTGAGACTTGTAGGGCTTTGCTTTTCCAAGCTGGGTTGCCTGCATCCTTCTGGGGAGATTGTTTATTAACTGCTACATACTTACTTAATAGAATACCCACCAGATTGCTACATAATAAATCTCCTCATGAACTTTTGTATGGGAAACCTCCTACCTTTCACCATTTAAGGGCATTTGGTTGCCTTGCTTATGCCACTGTACCAATCCCTCAAGGGACAAATTGAAGCCTCGAGCTATCCCTTGTGTCTTTTTGGGCTACAATTTTGGCAAAAAAGGTTGCAAATTATATGATCTTGCTTCCAAGAAATATTTGGTCTCCAGAGATGTCATATTTCATGAATCATGTTTTCCTTTAAGTCTGTTTCTCCTGCTGTTCTTCCTTCTGCTTCCTCCTTTCCTTATGTTCCTTCTGGAGAAAATGATGATCTGTCTGATTCTCCCATACCCATTTCCACTCCTCCTCTTTCCACATCTGTGCATGTACCTTCTCCCTCATCTGTACATCAACCTTCTCCCACATTTGTGCATCAACCTTCTCCAGTTTCTGCTTCTTTTGATTCTATTCTTCCTTCTCCTCCCATTCTGCATTCATCTCCTTCTGTTCTTGTTCTCAGAAAATCCAACAGACAGCATAATCCTCCCTCCTATCTTAAGGATTATGTCTGCCAACTCCCTGCCTTCTCTGGCTCTTCTTCCTCCTCTTTGGAGTCTGAACCAATGTATTATTCTCAGGCTGCACCAGTTCCAGCTTAGCAGGATACCATGAGAAAGGAGTTTGAAGCCTTGGACACAAACCAAACTTGGGATGTTGTTCCTCTTCCTCCTGGTAAGAAACCCATTGGTTGCAAATGGGTTTACAAAATTAAATACAAGGTTGATGGGTCTATTGAGAGGTATAAGGCCAGACTTGTTATTAGAGGGGATACTCAAGTGAAGGGATAGATTTCACAGAAACCTTTTCTCCTGTGATCAAAATGTGCACTGTTAAATGTTTGATTGCTGTTGCTCTGAAAAAGAATTGGAATCTGTTTCAACTTGATGTTAATAATGCTTTCTTGCATGGTGACTTGGATGAGGAGGTTTACATGAAACTGCCCCCTGGCTTGATTGTCTCTGCTGCTGTTTCTGATTCTATTTCTCCTGTTCCTTCTCCTCTGGTTTGCAAACATAAAAAATCTCTTTATGGGCTGAGACAGGCTTCCAGACAGTGGTATGCCAAGTTGTCTCATGCTCTCTCTCTCTCTCAGAGGATATAAACACTTTTTGAATGACTATTCTTTATTCATCAAAGGCACATCTGGGTCTTTAGTGATTCTGGCAGTGTATGTGGATGATATTATTATCACTGGGGATGACAATGATGAAATCACTGCCCTGAAACTGTTTCTTGATGATCAGTTCAAAATCAAGGACCTAGGGTCCTTGCATTATTTCTTGGGTATTCAGATGTCTCCTGTTTCTGGTGGAATGATCCTCAATCAGCAGAAATATATTTCTGACTTGTTGCATCAGTTTGACTGCTCTAATGTATCTTCTGTTGTCTGTCCTTTGGATACAAATGTCAAACTTCTTGCTGATTGTGGTGACCTCTTACCCTATCCTGATCAGTTTAGGAGCTTAGTGGGTAAGCTCTTATTTTTGACACATACTCGACCTGATATCTGTTTTGCTGTGCAACATCTGAGTCAGTTTCTCAAATGCCCCAGACTCCCTCATATGACTGCTGCTCTGTATGTTTTGAGATATCTTAAAGGCACTCCTTCTATGGGCCTTTTTTACTCTGCCAATGATGATTTCTCTTTAAGTGGATATTCTGACAGTGATTGGGTTGCTTGCCCTGATACCAGAAGGTCTGTTACTGGATTTTCTGTCCTTCTGGGTGGTTCCTTGGTCAGCTGAAAATCCAAGAAACAACCTGTTGTCTCTCTGTCTTCTGCTGAGGCAGAATATCGAGCCTTGAGCAAACTTGTTGCTGAACTTTCCTGGTTATCTCGTTTATTAGCTGATCTTGGTGTTTCTGTTTCCCTTCCCATTTCTGTCTATTGTGATAGCCAATCTGCCATACACATTGCTACTAATCCTGTTTTCCATGAACGCACTAAACACATTGAGGTAGACTGTCATTTTGTACGGCATCAGGTTAACAGTGGCTTAATTAAGTTGCTTCATGTATCTACTTCTCGGCAACTGGCTGACTTACTCACCAAACCTCTTACTGGTACTGCCCTGCATTCGCTGCTGTCCAAGTTGAAGGTGGTGTCCCCCTCCAACTTGAGAGGGGGTGTTGACTTACAAGCTTACCTGGCCTCCAAGCCACTTCAATAATTGTATAGTTGTGTATTGATGTTGTATATCTGATGTATATAGAGTGTATACAGGTAGGCTGTGATGATATATATTTTGGGCTCATGTGTTGGGCCACTGACACTTATGAGCCTAATGGGTCATATCTGAGCCTGGGTCATCTGACTCAATACCTGACCCGTCCATTTATCATTTGTATATGTATTTGTATAGTTAGGTAGGGGAACATTCGAGACATCAGATATTTTTCATTTCTTCAATACAGACTTCTCGGTTCTCTCAATCTCTCCTCCTTCTCTCTACTTTCTCTCTCTACATTCTCTGTGATTTTTCTCGGTTAATCTCAATATTGATGCGCCCAAAAATGGATTCTTTATTCTTAAATGCAAACTTCAAGGAACAAGGGGGGCTAATCTTGCTACCAACAAACCTTTTACTTGACTTTGAAAAGCTCCAAAATAGGCACACAGCAGATATTTTAGAGGACAAACATTCTTACCCGCAAAGTCAATGACTTTATCAAACTTGAGGAGTGCTGTAATTATAAAAAAGATAAACTGGTAACCAACCTGCCAACAAAAAGATAATAAGTGTGAATAAATTAGAGAGATTTTCTTTGTGTGTAAAGGAAGAAAGAATGAAGAAAAAGGAAGGAGGTGGTTACTGTAACAATGGTTAGTCCCAAGAAATGGGAGTCGATAACTGTCCCCATTGATGACTCTTCCAACAAATGGTACGTACTACTGTCTGTCTGAATTTCAATTGGTTAATTAATTTGTCTTTGATTATTCGGCTTGTTTAATGGAATCCTTTCTATATTGGGTAATTGAGAATGTTCAAAATACGTACTACGTCTCCATTACTATTGTCCTCATAATCTAATGCCTTTTCTGTGGTTAGGATTTGTTGTTGAATTTTTGCTGCTTTTGACTTGTCTTATGTCTTCCTACCTAAATCTTTTCTCATTTATTAATCTTCTCGTTCATGATTTTTGATTCCTTCCTTGTTTATTTAGCTAGTTGTCATGACCCGTCACATTATCATGACACGTAGGCGTTACTTGGCATACATTTTTGTCATATAGACTGGTTACATAAATTAAAGACTAGATCTTGGTGCAATATTCTAGAAATATGGAGAATTTTCTTCAAAATGTTCTAAATATTTATGCACTTGTAGAAAGGTTTTAGAAAAATATAGAGGTTTTCTTTGCAAGATCTAAAACACTATAGAATTGTTAGGAAAATCCTTAGAAGATTCTAGCTAGGTAGAATATTCTAGAGAATGATTTATTTGTAAATATGGAAGGACTTGATTATTATTTACATACTAGCCCCTAAGGGATTAGTATAAATAAGGGGCATTAATTTGTAATTCATCAACCGAGCAAACAATTCAAGTTCTCTCTACTATAAAAGCTTCCTTTAGAAATTCTCAGTGTTCTAGCATTTCTTAGCGATCTTAAATGTAGTAAGGCTGAAACGTGAGCAAGTTGTGCAAGATCGTGAGTGAGCTGCCTAGTGTCGCATGTGCGCTTAGTTTAAGGCTAAGGATGTGACAACATGGTATCAGAGCAAATGTTATGACTAAGGAATATTAGAAAAGATATGAGAGATTGTTAGAAGGAAGTTTTGTAGGGAACCAAGGCCGGAATTACCAAGGGCTTGGTACTTGCAAAAGGGATCAACGCGAAGGTCCCTAAGCGAAAGCAGTATGTTGGTGCATGGGCTGCACGCGAGGTGGCAGACTGATGGAAACTACGGGAGCTCCGATAGAGGCCACAATTCCGGAATATGTGCGCGAGTTCAGTACCTTAACGTTGCAAATCTCGTCATTGTCTCGAGGAATATTTTCTCTTCTACTTCATGGATGGGTTGCAAAATTAGGCGAAGCGGAAGTTAAGAAGACATCAAGTAGTCAACATGAACGGGGCCATCGGAGTAGCCTATTCACTTGTTGACTTTAAGATGGAGCCTGCCAATTCCAAAGAAGGCAACGCCGAGAGGGATGAGGGAGATCATGATGAGGACAGCGGGAAATGCATAACCGAGGTATACAAGGGTAATGGCAAGGGGCCATCCCATAACGGACAGGGGTCCAAGAGAAACGGCAAGGGGCTGGAAAATGGTAGGGAGTACGTGCCTAATGGAGGGTGCTACTTTTGTGAAGGATCACATCGGGCGAGTGAATGCCCAGAATCGGGGAAGCTTGCAGCAATGATAGAGAACTTTGCTCAAGCACATAAGGGTGACATAGGAGAAACTGCAAGGATGGCGAGTTACAAAGTGATTGTATGCTATCAGACTCTGACGATGCACCAAGAAGAGGGGTCATTTTTGCCAACAAGGTTGTGACACGGAGGACAGTCAAATAGGGAGTGGAAACACGAACCTGATGCTTGAGAAGCTGCTAGACTTGGTTGAGTCATGGAAAAATTTAGGCCAAAAGCAAGGAGGGGCATCCGATGGGCAGATGATCGAGGCCATCACTGCCAACCGTCCAAAGTTCAAACGTTGTAAGAAGAAACGTGGCTAGTCCTTGTGAAATGGGAAGGAGAACCACTTGATAGGGTATCATAGCTAATGGACAAAGATTTCCAATGACACCAAGGCGAAGTGCGAGCGTACGTGTCGATGCTTTGTGCCGAGGGCGGCACAAAATTGGGTGGGGGAGAGTGTTATGACCTGCCACATATGGAGAATTTCCTTAGAAATGTTCTAGATATTTATGCACTTGTAGGAAAGTTCTAGAGAAATATAGAGGTTTCCTTAGGAAGACCCTAGAACCCGATTGAATTTTTCGAAAAATACTTAGAAGATTCTAGCTATGTAGAATATTCTAGAGAATGACTTATTTGTAAATATGGAAGGACTTGTAGAACAAGTATTATTTACATACTAGCCCCTAGGTGATTAGTATAAATAGGGGCGTTCATTTGTAATTCATTAACCAAGCAAACAATTCCAGTTCTCTCTACTACAAAAGCTTCCTTTAGCAATTCTCAATTCAAGTTCTCTCTACTACAAAAGCTTCCTTTAGCAATTCTCATGTGTTCTAGCATTTCTTAACGATCTTGAGTGTAGTAAGACTGACTTGGCATAGCAAGAATGTGAGCAAGTTGTGCAAGATCGTGAGTGAGTTGTCAAGTGGCGCACGTGCACTTAGTTTAAGGCTAAGGACGTGAAATAGTACTATAAATTTTGATTCCTTCCTTTTGTTTAACACTGTTTCAATGATGTGGAAATCATGAGAATGTACTTGCGAAATCAGAAATTTATTTTAAGAGTGTTGAAACTTGAAAAAAGGAAAAAAAATATAAATCACTATAATTGGTGTTTAGTATATTTTATATACCTATAAAACCTAATATTTTACCAATATATGCACTATAATTTTTGGACGAAAGGTGATCAATTGACCCCTTTTTAAGACATGTAACTTGCCTATGTGAGCATGTAAGGTGGTACTATAGTATTTTAGGAACTACTGATGTCAATGCCGTACTTCTGTCCCCTTTTTAAGACATGTAACTTGCCCTTGTGAGCATGTAAGATGGTACTATAGTATTTTTAGGGCAGAATGCATAAAATAGCACATGAATTTGTATCCAAATCCATGTTATACATTTGTTGATTACGGCCAATATTTTACACACCCAACCTTTTAAAATGTGTCAGTTACATACCATTTTGATTACATGGCAAGAGCGTATTTTACACACAAATTAGGCGAGTAAATAGGAAAAGAAATCTGTGAACTCTCGTGTGTAACTGACACATGTCCATTTTTTTAGTTTTTAATTAAAAACATCATCTTCTTCGTCAATAGCTTAAACAAACAACCAGCTCTTGCAACAATGGATAAATTATTCCTTTTCTTTCTCCAAAATCTCACCATAGAAAACTTCCCTCCCTCTCCCATAGAAAACAAACAACCAGTTTGTTGCTGTCTTTCCCCCTTTTCCCATTTTCGTCTTCCCCACCCATTTTTCTCATCTTCCATGTCCACCATTTTAAGAATAACAATAATATAAAATAGCTTTGGAAGAAATTGGTAAAGAAAGTTAAAAGAAATCTATATCAAGAGAATTTTATAAATCTGGGTTTGAATCTATACCACGAATCGAGCAACCATGGATTTGGCCATAACCAACTTTAATGGAGTTTTGAGTTTTGCATTATATTTTTTGTGTCAGATTTAAATCTAGACTCACAAACTCGTGATTAATGTACTTGAATTTCTAATTTTGCTTTATAATATGAAGGTGATTTTATGTGAATTTTGGTGGTGTCTGGCGTCAATCTCTCCATGGAGAAAGATATGAAATGAAGAAGATGATTAAGGGGTGTAAGTGTAATTTTAAGTGTTTTGTTTTTTAATAAAAATAGTGACACGTGTCACTATCTTATTGGGGGTGAAATCACACATGTTTTGAAAAATTGGTCAAGGAAAAAGTAGTGTGTATTTGACATACTTTTAAAAGGTTGGGTATATAAAAGGCTGCTCGTAATCAACAAATGTGTAACATGAATTTGGGTACAAGTTCAGATGCTATTTTATGTCTGCCTAAAACTACTGATGTCAATGCCGTACTTCTGTCCTTGAGACAGAATAACATGCATATTACCCCCATTGTTTATTACTTCTATGCCCCAATTCGCGATAATCAAATTTCTTAATTTTGTTCGTGAATTCGATTATTAAATCTTTAAAAAAATTAAAATAAAATTTATATATTTAAAACTATGTAAAAGGTATTATAGGTCACAGTAACAATGCAAATATTTAAAAAGTATATAATAAAAACATGAGACTCGAGAAATCTGAACACTGCCATATAACTTGGGCAGATGGAGTGCATTTGGTTTTTTTTTTTAATTTTTAACCATGGTTTCCGGGCATCGCTTTGCGAACCCGACTAGTTGTACCCACCGAGACCCGCTGTTTCAATACGTGCATCATGGTTAGTTCCACGGGGCCTGGAGACGCGGCCGGTTTGTAATGCAACAGGGCCACGATCTGACGTCCTGAAGGACTTTGAGTTTGGGTTTAGTTAACGCCTGTTGAAGAGAAGAGTTTGAGCTTCTTTTAAGTAACATATTCCTTTTTAATTACAAAATGAATATACAAGGGCAGATAGACAATTTTCAGGACTGAGGAACACTGCCAAAAATACTAAAAAGATGAAACAAAAGAATCACCACTGCCTCAATATTATGTGTTTGTCAGGATCTTTTGATGCCTTCCTTTAGTTTCTTGTGCACAAATTTACAATTGTCTAACAAGAGATACTCCCCTTTCCTCCTTCACTAACTCTGATCCGCAGTTGGATCTTCTACGATTCGCGATGGCTGACCCTTTACCGGACCTCTACCAGCCGATGGTCTTGGTGCCTGTGCACTTATAGGCTTTTGTAGTGGTTTCAAAGCAGCCATAATCTCAGCAAATGAAGGCCGTAACCTCGGATCTCTGCACGTAGAAAAGCACATCGTTTAATCATATCCTGAACTAGTCGCGGTCGGCTATATGAATCGCCTGAATCCTTTATGTTGTATTCAGAAAAGCATCAACTAAAAATGTATAACCAGCAGAAGGCCTGACCAAAATTCTGAAGTTGAGAACAAAAGATATAATGAAAGAATCTTCAAGCCGGTCACCACAGGACCGAAACATTATAGATACTCACGTTTGCCAGCACTTCCTGATAATGTCTGCAACAGCCGGATCCATGTCCTCTGGTATGTCAAGACGTCGGTGCTGAAATCCCACAGCACCAACAACTTGCATCGGGTTCATTCCTCCCCATGGTTGCTGCAAAGTACATAGCTCCCATAGTATGACGCCAAAGCTATATACATCGCATCTGCATCACACAGTTTAATAGTCCAACATCAGCATCATATACCAGGAAGACACACACAGAATTTATTTTCAAAAATGTCCCCCTATATTTCTTGGAATTTTTCTAAACCATTTGTTTAGACATACTTTTCATTGGAAGGTTCATTTCTCAGTACTTCTGGGGCCATCCACTCAGCCTGAGAAACAAAATGACTCAGAATTATGAGATCTGATGTGGAAAACCACTACATATATAGCAAAGCATAGACACCAATCAAATGTTTCACATTTCAAAAGTACATAAAAACACTTAATCTCCGAACCATGGATCATAGCAACAACATTTTTTCAGGAGAAACATGGCAATAAAAACATCTTCAAAGGCCAGAGAGTATAAGAACCAACAACGTTGACCTTATCTTCTAAAGGGCTGATATAAAATGATGTGCAATTGTTAGCAAGCACATAGGACAGAAGCATTACAATTTACATCAAGAAAGGCTCTCCAAGGAAATACCCAGGCACGGTGTAGAACAAGAAACACAATATATATAAGAGAAATATCAATCATCGGGAAAAAATTAAGTTATATTGTCAAGACCAGCAGCTTTAGAATGCAACAAGGAGCTGCTTACCGTCCCAGCAGTCGACCTGGATGAAAGAAATGTGCTGTGCTTCATTCTTGACAGTCCAAAATCACATACCTAGAGCCGGAAAAAATCAAAACGCATCACATGGATTCTTAGTGGAAAGCAAGCAGCAAGATTCCCTAGTTTTAAGAGTTAAAGGAATTCCACCTTCACAACCCAGTTCTTATCTACTAGGAGATTCGGAGACTTCAAATCTCGATGAACTATCATGGGTGGGCAGTTGTGTAGATAGTTCATCCCTCGAGCCTGTTAGTTCAGTAAATCACACAGATCAGAAAGTCACAAACTAATATAGATGGCTTAACATGTGGAGAACTTAAAAATGAAAAAAGTGGAGCATACAGCATCAAGAGCCATCCTCAACCTTCTGCGCTCATCTAACTGATTGTTGGGTCGATGGATTAATCTGTATAAACTACCTCTGCAGACCAAATAAAATATTTTGAATTCAAGTTATCATTACCACAGTCCAAATTCTAGCTGACTGATGGTTCTATTTCAGGTTTCCAGGTTAACATACAAATCACCGCTTCACATAAACTGACGACCAAAACAACCATAAAAGTGAGGTATATTTCAATTATCTCTAAATTTACAGTAGTAGTTAACATACCTATGAAGAAACTCAGTAACAATTGAAAGATGTGGAGAACGAGTAACAGCTCCCATGAATAAAACAACGTTAGGATGCCTGAGCCTTTTCATGATCCGTACCTTGCAAGCCACAAGATGAATTTAGAGAATACAATCAAATTGTAATCCAGAAGTTAAGGTACGCAACACATCAGAAGTTGAAGCACTGTGATGCTAGGGGAAACTGGATTGGTTTAGTGTCAGAATTCAGAAGCTGATTAAAATGGATTGAAGCACACAATACCATCGGCTAAACCCTTCAGAATGAAAATCTCATGAAAACTTTCATCGGCTTTGTTAATAATGCAGCAGAACTATAAATTAAAAAAAAAAAACTATTTTTCTTTGAGGTTAAATAAATAATTATACCACCTTGCTATATGATACAAAATGATAATTCCTTGCGAGTTCTCTCTTATCCAGAAGACAGTTTAGAGTTTAAACCCGAATTACCTCAAGAACAAAAATGTTCACCAACTTTAACAATAATATGGCATAACTGTTAATGATGACCGCACATCATGCTATGCCTATATATTTGATCATTCATGACCACTACTTATAGCAAGAAAAGCCCGTAGGAGATTATAAATGTGATCAGGAAAAGCAGAACTACAAACCAACAGTTCTATAGATATGCCTTGATTTCACTAAATACCTATGTATCATCAGGCATGAGTTAGGAAAAAAGTGACAAAGTTTTTCGTTTTCTGGTAAGTTGAAATTTTGATGAAGCCAACCAAAACAGAAATGAATACTAAATATCAGGTTGTGTATTGCTATCTATTTGTTCCAAGTAATGTTGGAATACAATTCGGATACAGTATCTGTGGTACGTATTTGTCCCTTGAACTTTTCTGCTTAACAGATAGAAGAATCCTCTGGTCAGGTAGGAGTATGCTAAAAGCAACAAAACTGTTTCCAGCAAGTTAAGATTATGGTAAAATTGTACCTGAGGAATTCACACTGTGGAAATTAATGAAAAGGATTAATTAGGGCATACAGGGAATACAAGTGTGATTTTAAACGCAACAGGAGGAGTTCAGATTCCACCAGTGATGCAATGCATGAAGACTGCATTTTCTTCCATTTTATGCAATACTAGACTAGATTTAAAATCTTAAACTTACTACTGTGTTTGATAGTGTAGTTTCTTTTAATAATCCAAGTTAGTTATAAGAAAAGGCAAGAGTACAAACTCAGACTTGAGATCTCTGGTACATATAGCTGAGCAACAAGACACTGGGGCGTCGACTAGAAAACTGATAAGAGTTAAAAAAGAACTATTTATCATACAATTTCATACTTCTTTCTACATTTTCCTGGGAATATGTGAATGCTTCTCTCAATATGTGCATTTGACTGAAAACTAGAGCATCTGTCACAGGCTTGCAGCTATAGTTCTAATTGTGCATTTGACTGAAAATTATTCCCTCCACGATTTTGCCATCAGCTTTTAAAACTTATTCAAGAGTAAGATCTCTGGGGAATGATGATAGTTTCAAGCGTTGTAATATTAAGGACAATGATAGTGGCCTATGTTAGACAAGGGTAATACCTCACTTCTAAATTCTTCGAGGGAGTCACCGGTTATATCTTGATCCAGGAACTTCTTCACAGCAACTTCCTGAAAATAAGAAGGCTTAATCTTTTTGTATTACTTCAAGTTGAAGAAAATAAGGAACACTTAAGTGCAGTCTATTTGTTTTCATTTATAGTTGATAACTGTAATGAATGAATGAATAACATAAGCTATAGTACAAGATTACGTGTATGCTACAAATGCATTGATCCAGAACCAGACAGGTCCAGCAAATAACTCAGCAGTCGAAAAAGCAGAGACATCATATAAAATAAAATAAAAAAGGACATCCTGATGCATTAAGCTCCCGCTATACTCGGGGTCCGGGGAAGGGCCCATCATATCAAATTTGAAATACAGAAATTTAAGCAGATTCTCAAGTGTAAACAGTGTCTAGAATGTAATGGAAATTTGATCACAAGAGAGTCACCAAAAGATCAAGGAATCTTCTCATTATTAAGTTCTTGAATATTTGACCCACAATTTGGATCTGTTAGCTTTAAATTGCAATCAATCTAGTTATTCAGCTAGATAAAAAAGAAAGCTCAGCTATTTTACGCGTGAAGGAAACAAATACCACCCAAAATTTCTTTTGAACCAACCCCAAAATAAATTAAATGAAACCCCAATTGGCACAAGGATAATGAACTTACAGTTCCATGCCACTCTCCACGATAGACCTCTCCATAGGATCCTAGAACATAGAGATTACGAGAAGTGTCAGATAACAGAGTTTAAATCACCTACACCACAGAAGCTTCAAGTTTGGTAAACATAATGCAGGTCATACCAAGCCCGATACGATCACCCAAGGCGATATCATCCCATGGAATCTCACAATCTGCCACATCATCAAGTGTCACATCTGATTTAGCACTATCATTACCGCTTGACCTATCTGATATTCTTTCACCCTCCGAATTTGCTCCTAGCGCCTCATGCTCTTGATCACCACTTCGCTGGTGCTCAAAAATGGCAGTATCAGCATCTCCATCAACTCTTCCACAGTCTACGTGATTAAGGAAGACAGCAGGATTAACTAGTGAATGGCACATCTCTCCGAAATTTCATTTGTTACCAAAATGGAACAAACAATTTGTTGACAAGTTGTATATACCTCCTAGTGCCTCGTATTGCCTACTGACAGCTGCAGTTGTTGCTACCACTGCTGCAGCTGTGGCAGTGGCAGCAGCTGCTACAGGGAGGTCCGTATGAGAGTTAGTCTTGGCTGCAGCTACTACCATCGAAGAAGCAACAACAGCTGCTGCTGCAGCGGCGGCAGCAGCAACAGGCACTTGTTTCATAGGTTTCGACAGAGCAACTTCACTCTGTCTGGAGAGATGTTCTCCAACTTCTCTCACATCTGGCTGAGGTTCGAATGATCCACGTGCATGGCCCTTAGAGTATGAAACGTGATAAGGCAGAGGAGGTAAGAAGCGCACACGATTCGCATCAGATTGACCCCTGAATTGGAACTCGCCTCTTTCCTTACTTTCTATTTCCTCTAGTCTAGATTTTCCCTCTACATGAGATACATCTAATTGCTCCGGATACATTTCAGCGAACAGGTTTGGTGGTGCAATAACTCCACTTTCAAGTAAAACAGTGTGAAGTTTTTGAGCTAGCTGTGGATTTTCTTTTGCGGCATCAATCATGTATTGCGAAGCATCCTTTACTTTCATTCTGCGTACAGCTGGAGAGCTAACACCTTCTGTCCACGAAGGAGATCTTGCATGTGTAAAAGGAGATCTTGCATGCCCAGCTCTCGAAGAAGTTTCTTGCCCCTGCTCCTTCGTAAAATCATTGAAAGTATTATAACCTCCTTTTTCTGCTTTTATCTGCTGTTCCAAATTACTAGAAGAGGGAAATTCATTTCCTGCAGTAGTGCATTCTGCAAACCTGGATCTCTTGTCTGCCATTCCATAATCTGAATGATCTTCCAATGATGAAGCAATACCACTACTAGAGGAACCCGGATGAGAATCAACATCTTTGGAGGACGGACTGATGGAGAGAAAAGATTCTTCATAGTCTCCATGAATTCCAGATGTATCAGATGGAATAAGTGTGCCGGGGTCAGCCATCAAATCGACAATATACTCCCTGCAAATGTATCATCTACTTTGTAAATAGAAAGAGACAACTTCAGAAGAAATTATACTATCAAAAAATTATCTCAAACAAAGTATACAACGAATCTCTGCGGTACATAAACAACAGCACCAATTTAAGATCATAAAATGCTGATTATGAAGGAAATTGGAGAAACAAATTCAAATTCCAAATTAATTACTATAGGTTTTGGAAACATTTTATCAACTAAACCAAAAACAAACTTTTCAAGAATTCTATCTTAAATTTTGAACATTATGCTTCCTATTGCTGTCAAAGGTGTGTTTAAGCCCTAAAGTGAGACGCAGGGGCAAACTCTCACATTACCTGGCTTGGGTAGTGCTTCAGTGAAAGGGCTATGTTGTGCACCATAAACCAGCCAAACAAACAACGACAACATACCTAGTAAAACCCCACTAGTGGGGTCTGGAAACCAGCCAAACAACTGCTTTTTAAAAGTTTAGGGTAATATATGAGCCTCAGAGGCCTGGAAAGAACAGTAAATGAAGCTTGCGAAACGATATAGTAATTCAAGGAAACTTTATAAATGAGTATCTTAGCAATTAGGAAGAGGAACTTTAAAATTCGGTACAAGAGAATTAGTTACTAGTTAGAAACTCAAAACGGTATCTTGCATCTGATCAAAAGCTTAAGAAGGCTTTTACTTCATATATTTCACTTCATTCCACTTCTTTTTCAACTTCCCTGATAATATTGGTGGTGTTTGCGTTTATAATTTTTCTTTTCAATTATGAAAAATGTTTAATTTTTTTTCTTCATTCTGCGCCTACTCTTCATTAAAGCACGTGACTTAAGTTGCTCCTACCTTGGCAGTTTGCTACAACATTTCATGTTATGAGGCTGATGCTTGCTCTGACTAACTCATAAGGTGTATTCATGCAATGCATACTGACCAAGGAAGAATATCCAAGAAAAGTGAAAATTCTGACCAAGTCCCAATATGTATACTACTGACAAAACATTATACAAAAAGATCGCAACTATAGCATTAACGGAAGGAGATAAGGTGAATGGCAGCAACCTTCCATCAATCTTCACATAGTTCATTGCAACATCATCTGAACCTGTATACTGCTTTCCTTTTACTAATCGGCAAGGTATCCCCACACTATCAGCCAAAACCTATACAATTTTCAGAAGCCAAAAAATGTTGTGGCGTTATAGTTAAATCGTAGCAAATGAAAGGGTAAGGTTGCCCAGTAGTAAGCGGAAGAGAAAATATCCAAATTAATAATGATGATGATGATCATGTACGAAGATAATGGTGGTGGCGGTGGTGATGATGATGATGCAAAACAAAGTTATATATCTGCAATGCACTAGGACACTTTGTTGTTCAGGGCTCAAACTTTAATTAGCATAATTAAAGTACATATAAAAAAAGTGGGACAGAGAGAAAGGGGATATCTAGCAGATTCCGTTTGCCAAGTAAAAGCATCCTTGAGATGCTAATACGCCAAATATAAGCAAAACCTTTGGACGAGTGTCATCATACAGACACAACTAATATCTAAAAAAAGGATGAAACAGAACAATGAGATACAAAGGCAGAAGCAATGGATACAGAATACTGACAAGTAGTTGGAAGGATCAAGAACTTGGACAAATACCGGAGTTAACTCAGATCAAATGATGTATCCAAGGCCCTCAGCTGACCTTCTGCCTAACTGAGTTTACTGTTCTATATTAAGATTGTACACTCTCAATCCACAGAACCAATAATTTTTCGACAATGAGTAGATATCGTCTTCACTAACCAAAAGAAGGGCATCGTCATACATTCACTCTTAGTGAGATAAGGGTATTCGGATAAAAGTTAATTAGGCTTTGGAAGTGAGATAAGGGTATTCAGATATCTCATGCATTTTCATTTTCAACAAGCAAGAGAACTAAAAAGTCCATCACAATCTAATAAAATTAAATATGCTGTAGGTTTTAGAGTCCAAAGTGCTTAGTACCTTGAATAACAGTGCACGATGACGAGCCAATCCAATGGTCAAAGAACCAAGAGGCAAAACCATACTCCCTAGAGTTGCCTTTAGATTAAAACTAAGACTTCTCCATGCAAGCAACATGCTGTCCGGATCCGCAACTGGACCCCCCATGTGGTCAGAAACGAGCACAGCAAGCTTCTGCATCAAACTGCTGTCTGAAAAATCCAGAAGTTGTGACCTCAGCACAACAGCAATCTCTAGAGCTCTCTGTTCAAGTTTCAACAACTTGGAGTCTGCAGCTTTACTGACAAGGACGGCTTCCCAACTGATATGATCTGATACTTCCTTTCTTTGCAGATCAATGAGAGATGGCATTTTTGAAGAATTGGACTCCATCAGGACGCCATACAGATCATAAAATCCATCCAGGATCTTGTCATCGTAACTTAGAGCATTGTAATTCTGTGAAGCATTGATAAATCTATAATATGAGATATGTCATGTGTTAGAGAGGAATAGGACTAGAAAGGGAAATTTTTGCACAAATAGAAACTAATTTGATGAAACAACAGAGCACTTATAAACCACAAAATAAGCCTCTACATTACAGACAATCTAGCTGTCTACAATACCACTTTCTGGTTGTTAAAGACAAAAAACCTATTGGTACCACTTTAATACCATACAAATAAGATGGGGGGAAAAAACAGGAAATATGTGCAGAGCAATGACTATGATATCTCCACAGCACAATATAGATTCAAACTATAGACTTTTGCCTGTGGGAGATCCTATTTTCACAATGAAGGTGCTTGTAATGTATTGAGAATCATCTGTCATATGAGCTAGCAGGAAACGCTACACTGAGATGGCGCCTAACATGTGACAAGGTGGGTTTTGAGTGTGACCACAGTAAAGATTAACCTCCCGATACTACCAAAGAAAAAAATGTAAATTTCTTGCAAACGTGAACCTTCCCAGATGGCACGTCAATGTTGCAAAAGAAAGTTTGTACTCTTCATGCGTAGTCTTTGGCAGTGTTACCTCTAAACCCATAATTCTAAGATTATTCCTTTTCTAATTTTTTTGGGTAATTTTAATTCCAATAATGTCAGTAGTGTTTGTACTTGGTCTCTCTCTCCTCGCTCATATCCATCAAGTGTTTATGCTCATTGATCACATAATTCCTCAGTCAAGCTAAACTCACCTTTTTCCCGCTACTTTCACTACAGCATTTTGAATTCTCATATTTCCAGTAACTTATATGTGTTACTACTAGGTTCTCATCCAAAACACAACTCAGGGCCTGTGATATGAGTATTTGTTTTGGTTTCCTTCCATGAGAAGACAATATACCTCCTAATTGCTGCAAATCGAACGTTTCTTTTAAGTTCTTCCAATTTCTTTTTCTTTTTTTGTGACAACAGTGGTGTCAGAACCAGATTTCGCACATCTTGACTATTCCACTGGGTACTAGGTACCTCCCACCAGCATAGGTACCGAGTAACTCTGCCTATGAAGGATTAGGCAAATGAGAAGAAATCACCTGGTGGTTTTTGTCTCTATGGGAATTTGAACCCTGTCATGTAAAATTCATGCTCCAATCAGCTTGAGGCCATCCCAGCCAAGAGCTTAAGTGCTTTTTTTTCAGCATTAGGATTAACGAATCTAATAACCAACACCTTGAGGAATGACAAATACGATCAGCAGCAAGACAACTACCATTACCATTACGCTAACAATGTTGGAATTCTAAAGGCTGAATTTCATAAACAACTAAAAAGTAGATGCCTGTTGCAGTATTTCAACCAAAATCCACAGAAAAGATATACAAACTTCAAAAGCATATTCAATTTATCACATCAAAGTAAAATCAATATATGCTCAGTCAGATCATAAGGAATTGAATAGCATAGCCATTTCCTTTCTTCTTCTTTTTTTGGTGAAATGAAATCGATATACAATATATTTACCTAAAAGATTGCTAAGCTATGCCTTAAAGTGCATAAAGCTAAGTAAACTAAGAGTTGGAATATGAATGGAACCAAATAGATAGCGACGAACATACCCAATATCGATATGCTACAACTTCTGCGGGAGCATTCTCTGGGGCGGAAGAGCCCAAACTGATCTGCTTAACAGCCTCAATCTGCACCGCCTCGGGGTCTTCCTTCGCACTCAACTCCAGAGCCAACTGAATTTGATACTCTTCCTCTACGCCGAGATCCCTCGAGTTGCTAGACTCCGAATTACGCTGTACAGCATCTAAGGCAGCATCCAATTCACCAATAGTCACAGAGTCAGAATGTTCCATCCTGTTCCCTCTACTCACATTTGAGGAAGACGGAGGACTAGGGCTTTTCCGATTTGTAACTGAATTTAACCATCCTGAAATTGCTGAAAAAGTTTTATTATCAGACCCCTGAGAGTTTCTAGAGTTTGAATTCCCATCAGGAGATGAAACATCACTCAGTCTCTTGCTCTTTGAGGATGATGTTGACCCTTCTGAATCCTCTGATTGATTGGACCCAATATGCAGTTTCTTGAGGAAATTTTTCATGTTGAATTCACTATTCACTAAACCACAATACTTAATAATACTAAAGAAACAAAAAAACCGGCCATAAACCTCTCCATTGTCGCACTCCAATCATGAATCAGTCTCAATTACAAATCACTTACCTTAAAAACAGTAATAACAAGAACTGAAGAGTTCAAGTCAGCATCTAAAACTTGACCAAAATCAAATCCAAGAACCGAACTTTGCTTCACTTCTGAATAGACCCCAGTTGTCACCTCTCTCCTAAGCAGCAAAAGGACTCAAATCTTGAAAATAATTTAAGAATTCACCACTAAAGAATACTCATAGTATATCCTGTACACACAAAACCAATCTACAATCTTGAAAAAGGTTGCTCCTTTATTACCTTAACAACAAGAGCAAAAGCAAACCAATAAAGGGGGTAGCAAAATGCAAGGAAGATAGTAGAAAATAGTGCTTAAATGGACATAGAGAAGAAAGACTAATTGTATAGTCGAAATAAATGTATAATTAAAGCGAAAAGGGGTTCAGTGGTCATATTGGGAAAGGTGTTAAGGGGCAAAGACAGCAAAGACCAACTAGTGGGGTGTATGACCTCAATAATCAGAGCTGACCCACTTGGTTTTTCTGAGGTTAAGGTACAGCACTACTGGTCCAAGAAAACAAAGAAAAAAGTTTGTTCTACAAGTATTAAAAAAATGTACTAATACTAAAAGCATATTGCTGGGGAAGAAAACCAACTTGCCTGCTTTGGATCTCTCTCTCTCTCTTACTCACACACGCACTACTGAATGGCTATTGGTTGTTTTTGCTCCCAACACAGTACTAGGAGTTTGCAACTATGAGAGAGGCAATAAGTGGTAAACATACAAAGAGTATAATATTATTGGAAAACTCAATTTATAAGAAAATTGTTACGAAATAATATAAGAGACAAGAACAATATAGAGATAATAGGGAGAGAGAGGAGTATTCTTATTGATACTTGGGATGATTTACAATGGGGTAAGACCCCTTTATTTATAGGAAGATAAATGACTTAGCTTCAAACTAAAACTCTTAGACATTCACTCTAAATAGAGTTCTATTTATAACACTCCCCCTTGAATGTCTATTCAACAATGTGCCTCGTTAAAACGTTAAAACCAAAACCCAATGGGAAAAATTAAAGAGAAGGAAAAAGAGTACACATGTTTGAATATGCGCCTATTGGTTGCCTCGTTAAAAACCTTGCAAGGAAAACCCAGTTGGGACAAAACCTTGTAAGGGAAAAAGAATGCAACGCGCATTAACTCCCCCTGATAAGAACATCAATTTATATCCTTGAGCATTTGCATTCCAATCTTGTGCACCATCTTCAAAACAATCTTTGGTAGATGTTTGATAAATAAATCAACCATATTGACTTGAGTAAATATTCCGCACCTTGAAATCATCATTCTTGATAGATATGAACATCTTCATATAATGTCGTGGAATAACTCTTTAATATCTCCATAGATGTATTCTCAATGCCATCATGCTTATAGTTATAGCAAGATACATATGTACACAAATTGTACTTAGGATGTGGTACTTCAGGACCAAGAATTGTGTATGCTTTAAGCAACTTAAATCTTTCAAGTTAAGTCATATAAATCACATAATAGACTTTAGATGCATATCAAGTTTTCATGTCATGCTAAACAAATAAGATATCGAAAACTGATTATACATACCTTTGACTTTATACTTTCAAGTATTTGAACTATATGTCCAAATCTACATGTCTTTCATATGGAATCAAGTATTTGTCTATACGCTTTAAGCGTATCAAAGACTTTGTCCTTCTGGGACTTAATATGAGTATTTGTAGTGAGAATATAGTTACTTTCTTTGGGTCAGCAAATGCGTATAGCATGCTTTGCAATATGTTGCAATTGAATTATCCCTTTTATGAACTTCAGGTTCATATCATGATATTCGGGGATTTACATATACAAATGATAATTCATCCCATGTAACCTTTTCTCAAGTGTTTATCATGTCTCCCCCTCATGTTAGAAAAGCTAACTTGTTTCCTCAACTTTGAGAAATCATCTTTGTGCAGTATCATGTCAATATACACAGCACATTAATAATAAGATGAAATTATTTGGTTCCTGACCCTGAACCACTTGTGAGAGGAGGATATACTCTCGTATACAACGTATATCAAACTGATATATATAACTTTGTTCTCATAAGAAACAGTTTAGCTATTAAGTGGAGGCACTCAATAATTATCTTGCTAAACCAACTTTGATATAAACCAACTTATCAAGATGAACTATCTTGAATAGAAAATCTGGAAATTATGCTCGAAGTTAGATTACTGAGCAATTTACCTCGCAAGCACCGGCCAGGCTGCGGGTTAATAACAATTGCGCATGTAACCATATCATAGATGCATCATATGTGGTATACATGGCAGGTGAATGGACCCATATTCACTTTTGATATTTCCAGAATTTATGGGCTTCAACCCGAACTCTTTAGTTGGTCAATTCATTAATGAGAACAAGTGGTACAAGAGAATTCGTAAAGAACTTTCTAGTTCTTTAATATTCACCCATGTGAATTCTCTATTATTGCACATCATACTTAAAATGAGATGGCTAACCCGAATGCCAACTGAATAAATTATCAATATTGGTAAACTTCAAATTTACACCATGACATGTGCACTTATCAATAAACTTCAGGTTTATTATGACATGGGTTTTTATACCAATAGATATCCACTTTATTGTGGCATTCTTTTGTTTGTGTAGTACAAACTGGAGAATGAAGCGGGTAGCTTTTCATATACAAATTATCCCGCTACAAGTTGTAGTAATAGGAGATATCAAATCTTTCCTTCATTTATAGTCTCAATATAATCAATCGCTTTCGCGTGTACTTTGGAAACTGAATAAGTTTCTTTGAGACTTACTACAGCACAATTCAATTGTGTTTCTCCAACATAGTAATTGGCTCTTCTAGAGCTCTCAATTAATTTTGTACTACCACAGATTCATCAACATCCATGTGGTGAATATCTCTTTTAAAGAGAAAGTTATACCATTATGGTCATGTCAAAATTATATGCAAGATATGCTTCTTGCATTATTATTGTCCTTTGATAATCACCTCGACAAATTATTTTGGCGTACAATAGGTACGTGACCAATGACTATTCATGCCATAACAATGACATTATTTTTATATATCATCTCAAACCTCCTTCTAGGGGTGAGTGTGGTATATTCAATACCAATTTCATGTTCATATTCTTCCAATAATGAATATGTATTCGTGAATCAGATGTTGTCACATTCACTGCGGGAATATGTGATTTTGTTATCCTTTTCAAATCTGTAAATGCGTCTGGCATTCGATTTGCTATTCTTTGCAAATGGATAATATTTTGCGCCTCTTTTTCACAAATAGAGGTATGTGGATCAAGATGAGATAATGATGCATTTTTCCACAAAATTTCCCGTTTGGTTTCACCAACTTCTCCCCCTAATTTTGGGAAAAGTGTCTCATCAAATTGACAGTCTGCAAATCGTGCAGTGTACAAATCCCCTGTCAATGTTTCGAGGTAGCGAATAATGGAGGACGATTCAAACTCAACATATATTCCTAACCTTCTTTGCGGACCCATTTTGGTGCGGGATGGCGGTGCTATAGGCACATATATTGCGCATCCAAAGATTCTTAAATGGGATATATTAGGTTCATGACCCAAAACCAATTGCAACGGGGAATATTTGTGTCAATTCGTCAGTCAGAGACGAACTAGCATTGCTGCATGCAAAATGGCGTGACCCCAAGCCGAAGTGGGCAGCCTCGTTTTCATGAGTAAATGAGGTATTCAAGATTATACTCATGTATTGTCTCAATCTGATATCCATTTTGAATGATATCTTTAAAACTCAACAAGTTCCTTTTAGACTTGGAGGAGAACATTTTGACTGATATCATTAAAACTCAACAAGTTCTTCTTAGACTTGGAGGAGAACATTGCATTCTCTAAAATATCGTTCCTTTAGGCAGAGTTATAGTTGCTCTTCAGGAGCCTTCAATCAATTTAATTCCCATGGTTTGCCATACAAAAGAAAATATACGAACATGAGAATAAACAAATTTAATCCGTTTGTTTCATACTTAAACAATATTTTTGAAATCTGCTGAGGTTATTCGACTAACTAAATCAGATAGTCGATTATATGTTTTCCATAATCGATTACTTTGCAGTTTGAAAATTTCAGTTTAAGCATTTTCTTAAAACAATCGATTGTTAAACATACACAATCGATTGTTGAACATTCACAATCGATTGTTAAACATACACAATCGATTATTTGCTATTTTGAAAAACTTCAGATCACACTGTCTTAAGACAATCGATTGTTAAACATACACAATCGATTGTTGAACATACACAATCGATTGTTAAACATACACAATCGATTATTTGCTATTTTGAAAAACTTCAGATCACACTGTCTTAGGACAATCGATTGTTAAACATACACAATCGATTGTTGAACATTCACAATCGATTGTTAAACATACACAATCGATTATTTGCTATTTTGAAAAACTTCAGATCACACTGTCTTAAGATAATCGATTGTTAAACATACACAATCGATTGTTGAACATACACAATCGATTATTTTGCAGTTTTAATGCGAAATATTAGATAATCGACTAACTGTTATGTTAGTCGATTACCTCTACTGGAAAATAAAAATATTATTGAAATCTGAGCATATTGAAACATTCTAAAGAACTAATACTAACATTATATCATAAACTAACTAATACGAGCTGATACTAATGACTATTAGTTTATTCACTAACTATTACAAATAAGTGAAATAAAATCAAACAATTCCATCTTCTTTCATTACAGATCCATCACCGATTAGGTGGTCCATTTTTCCCTCAGGGTACTCAAAGAAGTCTGCCACAGCCAAGTGGTGATGTCAAAATTGTCGTCAGAGACAAAATTTGTTTCAGGGCATTTACTCTTTAGAGATGCTTGACAAGGCTCAACCAAATGTCTTGGTACACGGCAAATTTTCGCCTAGTGCCCTTTTCCACCGCAACGATAACATATAGTTTATGAACTATTTGCTTTTGGATTCTCATCGTATCGTGCTTGTGGCAGAGTGACCAACTTCAGGTTGTCATATCTCTTCTTTAAGCCATTCCACAAGATAGGTGGATCTTTGACTGTGATATATTCAATTTTCAAACTTTCATCAAGGTGATGGCGCAAGAAAATCAAGGCCTTAGCACAGTTTCAAACCTTCATTAAGGTGATGGCGCAAGAAAATCAAAGCCTTAGCATAGTCTTGGGTGGATGCATTATTTCTGTCTTTAATGGCGTCTCCAAGACCCATAGCATCTAAGTGGATTTCAGCATCCAACACCCATGCCATATAGTTCTTGCCCGAAATTTCAAAGGCAACGAACTTTCTTTTCATAATGTCAGACATAAGACACAATTACATCAAGAGCGTGTTCATACTTACAGGCTTTATTACAATTATCACAATCACTTCAGGAAATGGATCATAATGACGATTATAATTCCGTCTATTGCCACGTCCACATTCATTGATACCATCATGGTAATAATTTTGTCTTCTTTCAGACTTGTCACATACTGCTACCACATTCTCTAAAGGGAATGGAGCAAATTCAATGGGACGGAATTTTAATTCTTTGCCCACAATCATACATGAATTTGATCATGGCAAGGCATAGAAATTTTACCACTTCATGTGAGTGTAATTTCTTACGAACTCCATTAGAGTTATAATCAAACTTTGTTGTCTTTGTTTGTATATAAAATTAAATCGTAGAATTTCAAGAATTTGAAAGGGAAAAGTAAATTACTTACCTTTAAGGTATACCAATAAATGTAGTGATATCAAATATACCTCTTGAGTTTCCATCCCGTTGCATTACTTTATGATGATACCATCTCTTCTATTTTTCCGTATAGAAATTAGAAAAAGGCGGCGATTGAGTTGAGAGAGCCGAATCGGCTATGAAGCAAAAACCCTACACAAACAAAAGTTAAAATAATCGAAAATTTCAATTGGTTAGAGACTCGTGCTGATAACGTGTTATGAAATAATATAAGAGACAAGAACAATATAGAGAGAATAGGGAGAGAGAGGAGTATTCTTATTGATACTTGGGATGATTTACAATGGGGTAAGACCCCTCTATTTATAGGAAGATAAATGACTTAGCTTCAAACTAAAACTCTTAGACATTCACTCTAAATAGAGTTCTATTTATAACAAAAATGTTTAAATACACTCGTACTTGTGATACTATTTGTTCAAATATACTCTTGTTCTGTAAAAATTATGACATCCAATCCTACGTGAGTATTACATTAATATTTGATAAAATGGATGTCATATGGCATACTACCTGAGCGCACCCGGAAATCGTAGTAAAAAACATTCATATATTCGGAAAGAGTGAGCCGAGAGCCGGGAATCTTCTTCTTTAGCAAATTCAACTTCTTTCCCCGTAGCAGCAAGAATACTGGTTTATTCATCTGCATCGGAAGTCACGGAGCTCTCTTCTCTTTCAATGTGCCTTAATCCATATATAAAAGATTAAAATTTGAAACACAATAGTATTTTTTTTTTTGTAACTGTAATGGTGTCAATAGATGGAATAATAGAAAATTTTAGTGGTGGATAAAAAATAAAAGGAAGGGGTAAAATGGATCAGGGGTGCTAAGGTGGCAAGCCATGTATCATCCACCTCATCAAATGTCAGTGCCACATAAGCACTTAAATAAACTTAACGAAAATAGGTATATTTGAACCAATTGTATTATAGATATATTTAAATTCAAAGTATAATAAGGAATATATATATATTTTATCTAATAACACAAGAATATATTTAGCCCTTTTCCATTTTAAAAAATATGATATTTCTATAGTCAGGAACATATTTAAAAGATTGAAATTATAAATCTACAAGAATAAAGAATTCTCTCATACACTAGATGTTGAATGGCTATTGGCTGTTTTTGTTCCCGACATAGTACTAGGAATTTGCAAGTAGAAGAGAGGCAATAAGCTGTAAACTTGAGGTAAGAGTTAGGATATTGGAAAAGAAACTAACTTTTCTTTATTGTAGTGCTATTTCTACATGACACAATTATTATTTACAAAATCAAAGATATTCTACCTTTATTCATGATTTTATTAATTATTATCGTAATTTATATATATTTTTACGTAACTTTTAAATATATAAAGTTTATATTTAAAAAAGTTAAAACACAAGTGTCTGAATTCACACTTAAAATCAAATAGTATGACCCTCGTATCCTATCCTAGTTGAAAGATCTCTCTTTCCCTAATTGGTTGGGTAAAGGGGAAATTTTTATGGTAATAGGATTATTTAATTTAAATCAAAATATGCATGTAATTATGCAAATTTATTATTTCATAGATTATAGAGACGATAATTAAAAAGAGATGTTTCTCATATAGTTAATAATATCTCAATAGTTAGTTAATTGTATAATTATAATTGTATTTAATCTTAATAGATTTTCACAAGATGTTATAAAAAGAGGTCAAGTGCAAGTTTTGTAATGTACGAGTCTCCAATCCATTTTAGTTGTCATGTTACACGTCTCTTAAAAAACTATTAAGTATTAATATGAAGTACTATTTGATTATTATACTACTTATTTATTTCTCTTGTTTAGATTTTCTATAAAAATAATTAACTATATTTTAAAATGACAAGTATTGTGAACTGCGACAACTTATAAAATGGACGGAAGTATAACTCAAAATTCTTCTTTTTTAAGGATGTCTTACTGAGACATTTGTAAAGACATAGTAGGCGTTTGGACATGAATTGCCCCAAAAAAACAAATTTGAAATTTCACTAAAATTTGAATTGAAGATAAAATTGTGTTTGGTTATAATTTTTGCAACATATTTGAATGTCTTTTTTTCAAAATCATGACATGATTTATATTATACAACTTGTAAAAAATATCAAAACCACCCCAATTTAAAAACCACCCCAATTTAATTATTCTACTTGAAATAATCAATCAAAATGCTAGTATTTAACTGTTATCATATTCTATTTTACTGTAATACACAAAAGATGCAAAATTAATATCACATTTTCTAATTCTACTAACACGCAAAAAAAGTGCAAAATGGCATATTTCTCATAAGTCATGACCATATAATGAAACTTCCGGTAGGCAGTGTTCAAGTATCAATTAGGACTGATGTTCCACCGTCAATCACCAAAGATGCATCTTTCAAAAATGAAAAACTGCTGAGGTTATTTTATAAATTTTAAAAATATAGGGTAAATTTATAAAATTAAAAAATTAGTAAATTCTCATTTTTAATTGAAAAATTTTCAAATTTAAAAATATATTTTCAAGTGAAAAAGAAAAAAATTGTAAAGATAGAATAACCAAACATTATTTCCAAAAAAAAAAATTGCAAAAAAGAAAAAAATTTATATGTCCAAACGGGCTCATAGTTTCTCATCCCAAATCTATCCCTGTTTGAATTGACACAATTTGTTATAAATGTTATAAAATAAAGACTTAAAGTAAAGAAACCAAAGAAAGGTAGAAAGAGAAAGAGAAAGTTATTGTTTGAATTTCAAACTGATGTACATAATGAACTGAAACCATTTCTATTTATAGAAGAAAGGAAGTTGTTGTGTAAGCTGCTACTGCAAGCTGCTGTGTAAGCTGCTACTGCAAGCTGTTGTGTAAGCTGCTACTGCAAGCTATGGATAATCTTTTACTCATAGTAATGTTTATCGATAATGAAGTACTGAATGGATAAGTTCATTATGCCCAGTATAGATAATCTTCTACTAGGGGTAATAATTATCCATAACAGAGTACTGAAAGGATAAGCTTATTATACCAGGTATGGATAATGTTCTACCGGGGGTAATGCTTATCCATAATCGGATACTGAAAGGATAAACTTATTATACCCGATATGGATAATCTTCTATCGGAGGTAATGTTTATCCATAACTGGATACTGAAAGGATAAGCTTATTATACACAGTATGGATAATCTTCTAACGGGGTAATGTTTATCGATAATCGGGTACCAAATTGATAAGCTTCTCCAGGAAGCTTATTTCAACAGAGTACTAAATATATAAACATATTTACGACGGAGTCTCATATGGATAAGCTTCTTCAGGAAGCTTATTTACAGCGGAGTACTAGATGAACATCCATAATATAATATATTTATAACACTCCCCCTTTGATGTTCATTAATAGATAATGTGCCTCATTAAAATCTTACTAGGAAAAATCACGTGGAAAAAAATCCTAGTGAAGGAAAAAGAGTACACATATTTAGTAATACGCATTGCTAGGTGCCTCATTAAAATCTTATAAGGAAAACCCTATGGGAAAAACCTTAGTAAGAAAAAAGAGTGCATCGCGTATTCATCTCCTGATGAAAACCTTGCTCAAATATTTGAGTCTCCGCATTCCAATATTGTATACCAATTTCTCAAAAGTTGAATTTTGTAGAGAATATAATCCACCACTACTTCAGGTTGATTAAATTAATATCATCAAACCAAGAAGCTGCTATAAGTTATTTTATTGAGTTGCTTGCAACCTGCCTGCATCAGCTGCTTGTAGAAAATTTCAATGGAGTACTAAATGGATAATCTTCTTCAGGAAGATTATCTACAGCGGAGTAATAAATGGACATTCACAAAAATATTTTCAAACTATTCCTTGGATGTTAATTATTATGTGCCTCGTTAAAAACCTTACTAGGAAAAACCTCATGAAAAAAAATCCTAGTCAAGAAAAAAGAGTACACTAATAATATACATTGCAAGCTGCCTCAATAAAAATCTTACCAGGGAAAATCCAATGGGAAAAAATCTGAGCAAGGGAAAAAGAGTACAGTGCAGAGACTTGGATATATCTGGACCAAATAGTTCATCATTCTCTTCAGGAAGTAAGAACGGATCCTTAATCCGTGTAGGAGAAGAACTATACCTTGCTAGTAAATTAACAGAAAATGTTATGTCAGGCCTTTTAGCATTAGAAGATATATTAGCGTACCAATTGCACTGAGATAAGGTACTTCGGTACCAATGAGTTCCTCATCCTCTTCTGGAGGTTGGGGCGGATCCTTATTCATTTCAAGTGATTGAATATCCATTGGTGTACTTAATAGGTACACTTTGTCCATGTAAAAGCATTTTAAGACCCTTTTGGAGCTCTTATGGAGTTCCAACAGGATTTAAGTCACCAATATAAACAGCAAGTATAACAAATTGTGATAATATTTTCTATATAAAAATACATGGACAAATAACATAATTTATATAACTTTTTTTCCAGCAAATATTCCCTGAGCCGATTATACCACATGCGCCCAGATTACTTTAAACGGTACAATGATTTTTATAATTTGATCGAGTACATTTCTCGATACTTTTGAACTATATGCTTCATGCATTTTAAATCCTTTAGGGATATTCATATATATTTAATCAAATAATCCATATAGGTTATGAATGGCATGACATCTTCAGGTGTCTGGACTGCAGGTCCGATCCTCACAATCTTTTACAATATTTTGCACTATATTGTATCAAATATATCGTCGACATTCATTTTTGTATCGGTTCCCAAGAGACATAACTTGTTGAGATCTCATCACTTTAATTATTTTCAGGCACCTAATCTGCTTATGGAGTTTCATAAAATGTTATGTCGTGGGCTCTATTTCCTCCTTATTATGATCATTTTGATTATTACCTCCTTATCATTTTTCAAGGGTTGTTACCTTCGGAACCGATTGGTCTACCACGCTTCATGCGTACAGTAAACTCTATCCTTCAGGGACTTTAATTTTAGTAGGAGCATTTGTAGCTGAAATATAATATTTAATTTTGGATCAGCAAATGCTTATGGCATTTTACTTGAATTATCTTCTGAGTGAGGATCATATTGATGATAATTCGATTCATATAGAATATTTTTCAGCTGTTTGTTCCATCCCTAAATGATAGAAAACTAACATATATTCTCAATCTTCTTTGGAAACATATATTTGTGCATTGTAGTAGAGAAATTAGTTATATACCACACATCAAAAAATAGTAAAAATATTTGGTTTCTGATACTAAACCAATTGTGATGGGAGGACTTATCATATATTGTTGGTCTGATACATACAAATGCTGCTGAATGCAATTTAGAATATCTTAGACCAACATATGAAGCTTTGTTCTCACAAACAATAGTTTAGCCATTCGTAGGAGGAATTCATTGCTAAACCAGCTTGGATAGAAACCAACATTATCAAGAAGAACTATCTTGATCTCATAATCTGAAAGTTATGCTATTAATTGAGAAAAGCAATCTCAAATGTCAAACTACAGGTTGACATAAACATACATGTAACCATCTTATATATGTATCTATAAGTGGTTCACATGACAGGTGAATGAGCCCATATTCACCTTTTATATATTTCAGAATCGGGGATCTTAATCCCAATTTAGCTGGTAGAATCAATTTATTATGAGAACAAGTAACACGAGAGAATTCTTTGAAGAATCTTCTAGTTCTTCAGTATATGCTTATCTGAATTCTCAAATAGCTCATTTAAAATGGCAAATGAAAACTTCAAGTTTATCATGGCATGTGTTATTTCTTAGTAAACTTCTGGTTTACTGTGGCTACATGATGTAGTACAAATTAAAGAATAAGGCGGGTAACTTCTCACATACATATTATTTTACCCCTTATGATTGTGGAAACATGAAGATTATCAATCTTTCAATTATTTGTAGTCTCAATATGATAGCCATTTGTATTAGTAAACTTCAGGTTTACAATATATATTTTGACCACAATCATATAATATGAATGATATATTTGTATACAAACTCTTCGAGATCCTTCATTTATTATCCACAACCTAATATTTATCGGACACTATTAGTGTCATGTAACTTCTAGACAAACAGTTAGCTCTTCAGAAGCTTTTGATAATTTTTGTACTACCAAATATTGCCCAGAAACTTCTGCTGTCACGAGAGAAAATTATAAACAAATGAACAATAGAAAGACAATACTAAATTCATAAATGTAAAAGATTAAGAATTTCAGTATTTCTACCATCAACTTTGTGACAAATGTCTCATTCAGGGAGAAATATCATTAACATCAAATCCGCAACCACATAGTTATTACATCTTTCGGGGAAAGATACATGAGTTGTTATTTCCTTCAGGGAACTCAATAACTAACCAAAACATATTAATGTGGTTATAGTAGAAAATATTCTACAAGAATGCTTTTGCCTTGGAATGATATTTAATAAAATATTCCAAGATATTTTACGAACAACAGGTACGTGCGATAATGATCTTTATGCCACAAAAATAAAATTGATATCCTTTGTTATTCTATCTCTTCAGGAGGTGAGTTGTGGTATTTCTTCATTCACTTCAGAGAATGACAATGGGCTTCAAAAATAACTTTTAATAGCTCATTATTTTGTTTAAGCACAAAAAAACATAGTTTTATAATATTTTCCTACTTCAGGAGGAAATTTCAATTATGTTACTTATTCAGGAGAAAGTTTAAAATATGAAATATTGAGTATATATTCTCTCAATCATATTACCTCGTCTGGAGGTGAATTGTAATATATTTATATCAAGAGCGCGTTTATACTTACAGGCTTTATTACAATTATCACATTCACTTCAGGGAATGAATTAATATTATCAAAATTTCTCTTCCTTCAGAAAATCGAACATAATTATCTGAACGTATATTAATCACATCAAATTGTGATACTTCAACCTCTTTTAAAATATTTACTACTTCAGGAGAAAATCGAGGCGTGCATTTAATACAGAGAAATTTTCTCTAGATTATCTTCAATTATAACCATAGAAAGCCTAAATTATCACTTTTGTTGATTATAGGCATATACCACTTCTGGTGGTTAACAAAATTTAGTTACAATGAGATATACAAAACGTAACCACTTCTGGAAGTTATATATTTTTTGCAAACTCTGCTGGAGTTTAAGTGGATTCAACAATGTTATCCACTTTATAATCCTTCATTAAGATAACAAGGATGAAAATAAATATCAAAATAGGTAGTGACGTAGCATATAACCAAGCAAGCGATGATAACGATATTAAACCAAATTTAAGCAAGAAGCTCAAATTACTTTACACAAATTTGACCACTCCAGGCGTACGTGATATCCACATCACTATTTTTACGGAGAAAAGCTCATCACCTCAAGGATATGACCTGCCTTATGATGCGCAAAGTGAACAAGATCTTACCAAGGATGTAAGAGCATCGCCTTACATCAGAGATGAACACTGAAATAGAAATTAAACTTAAACTAAGTGCTCAAAATGGTAGAGTCTCGTGCTGACAACGTGTTATAAAATAAAGAAAGGCTAAATACTCCTGGGTGACCGATAGCGAAGTAGTACCGTGAGGGAAGGGTGAAAAGAACCCCCATCGGGGAGTGAAATAGAACATGAAACCGTAAGCTTCCAAGCAGTGGGAGGAGCCAGGGCTCTGACCGCGTGCCTTTTGAAGAATGAGTCGGCGACTCATAGGCAGTGGCTTGGTTAAGGGAACCCACCGGAGCGATAGCGAAAGCGAGTCTTCATAGGGCAATTGTCACTGCTTATGGACCCGAACCTGGGTGATCTATCCCTGACCAGGATGAAGCTTGGGTGAAACTAAGTGTAGGTCCGAACCGACTGATGTTGAAGAATCAGCGGATGAGTTGTGGTTAGGGGTGAAATGCCACTCGAACCCAGAGCTAGCTGATTCTCCCCGAAATGCGTTGAGGCGTAGCAGTTGACTGGACATCTAGGGGTAAAGCACTGTTTCGGTGCGGGCCGTGAGAGCGGTACCAAATTGAGGCAAACTCTGAATACTAGATATGACCTCTAAATAACAGGGGTCAAGGTCGGCTAGTGAGACGATGGGGGATAAGCTTCATCGTCGAGAGGGAAACATCCCGGATCACCAGCTAAGGCCCCTATGGTAGAATCAGTCGGGGGACCTGAGAGGCGGTGGTTTACCCTGCGGCGGATGTCAGCGGTTCGAGTCCGCTTATCTCCAACTCGTGAACTTAGCCGATACAAAGCTTTATGATAGCACCCAATTTTTCCGTTTCAGCGGTTCAATTTATGATTTATCATTCATGGACGTTGATAAGATCCATCCATTTAGCAGCACCTTAGGATGGCATAGCCTTAAAAGTGAAGGGCGAGGTTCAAACGAGGTGATGTAACTCCAGTTCCTTCAGAATCGGTAGTCAATCCTATTTTCAATAGGGGTAGTTTACAATTGAATCCGACTTTGACCATTATTTTCATATCCGTAATAGTGCGAAAAGAAGGCCCGACTCCAAGTTGTTCAAGAATAGTGGCAATGAGTTTCTCGACAAAAAAACCAAAGACAAGTAGAGAGAGAAAGAGAGATTTATTATTCGAATTTCAAACTGATGTACATAATGAACTGAAACCATTTCTATTTATAGAAGAAAGGAAGCTGCTATGTAAGCTGCTACTGCAAGCTGCTATGTAAGCTGCTACTGCAAGTTGCTGTGTAAGCTGCTACTGCAAGCTGTTGTGTAAGCTACTACTACAAGCTGCTGTGTAAGCTACTACAATACCAGATATGGATAATCTTTTACTCATAGTAATGTTTATCGATAATGTAGTACTGAATGGATAAGTTCATTATACCCAGTATAGATAATCTTCTACAATGGGTAATGATTATCCATAACAGAGTACTGAAAGGATAAGCTTATTATACCCGGTATGGATAATGTTCTACCGGGGATAATGTTTATCCATAATCGGATACTGAAAGGATAAGCTTATTATACTCGGTATGGATAATCTTCTACCGGAGGTAATATTTATCCATAACCGGATACTGAAAGGATAAGCTTATTGTATCTGGTATGGATAATCTTCTACCGGGGTAATGTTTATTCATAGCCCGGTACCGAAGTGATAAGCTTCTCCAGAAAACTTATTTTCAATAGAGTACTAAATAGATAAACATATTTACGACGGAATCCCATATAAATAAGCTTTTTCAGAAAACTTATTTATAACAAAGTACTAAATGAATATTCATAATATAATATATTTATAACAATAAAGAAATTTTAGTCACAAATAGTCAACGATAAGTATGAAAATCAACGCAAGGTGGAATTGATGGAAAGATAGTTTCCCCACCACACTCGTCTCCTACTTTTATCATTTATTATAGACACATTTTACGCCACTAACTTTCTCTCTTTTTAAAAAATAAATAGATAATGAAACACTCCAAAATGACAAATAAAATTATCTAAAAATGACTTCATCACACCCACCAACCGAAATGGAAAACACAATAAAAGAATCTCTTCTATGTTCTCATGCCAGACTTTTCTTTTTCTCATTATTTCTTGAAAGCATAAAAATGATAAGTTGAAACTTAGGAAGAGAATATGAAAGGGACATTCAGCTTAATTTGCATATGAAGTTCTATTTATGTCTTTATTAAGGTGAGCTGTAGTGCAAGTACTCCGTGTGGTTATAAATGCCCAAAAGAAACAAAAAAATAAACTTTTGTAAATATAAATGAAAAATGATAGTGTGCTTTTTTATTTCTTTTTACTATCCAGAGTGGTGGTGAGATAAATATAATTTCTAATAATATCCCCCTTTTCCGGTTAAAAGGAATATTATCAGGTCCTTCGATGTTTGTCAAGGATATCTTTTGAGCACACATCATAAGAATTGAATTGGTTAGAACTTTTAGGAATTGTAATATAGATACAATCGTGCATAATATTACTACTATGGGGATACTACGTCACAACCCTAAACCCAACCCGGTCGTGATGGTGCCTCTCGCAAAGACAAGGCCAGCCGACTCACTTCCAATTCACTTTAGGCATTTCAAATGATAACTACTAAGTCTTTAATTAGAATTAAAGTCCCAAAATAACAGTATAATTTGCGAAAATAAAAACTAACGCAACCCGACATCGGGGTATTACCAGTCATCTTCAATCGATCATAACTTTCTGATAAAATGTCCAAATCATGAATGGTTTAACTTTCTGGAAACTAGAATGCAAGACAACAACTTTAATGTATTGCAAATTTTCAAATTTCTTATAGATTTCGAGATATAAGCTTCTAAATTTAGCTCTGCGATTGCACTAGTTGCTGTCAAAACAGCTTTTTGCAGAAAATTTCAGCAATTCTTTGGTCCAAAATTTATTCCGTTAACCTTCCGAATTTCACCCGAGGCCTCGGGACCTTAACCCGTTATACCAAGATGTCCCAAAACATGATACGAACTCGCTCGATGCCTCAAATCACATCAAACAATGTCGAAATCATGAATCACACTCCAATCCAAGCTTTATGAACTTTTGAAATTTTAAACTTCTACATTCGATGCCGAAACCCGTCAAATTACGTCTGGTTGGCCTTGAATTTTGCATACAATTCATATTCGATATTACGAACCTGCTCCAACTTTCGAAATCTGAATCCGACCCCGATATCAAAAAGTCAAACTCCCGGTCAAACTTCTCAAAAACCTTCAAATTTCTATCTTTAGCCAAATGACTTCAAAATGATCTAGGACCTCCGAATTCACTTCCGATCGCGCTCCCAACTGCAGAATCACCATACGGAGCTATTATGAGACTCGGAATCCCAAACAGACATCAATATCACTGAAATGTACTCTAACCCGGACTTATGAAATTTCTCAAAAATGCTAACTTCCACAATAGGCGCCAAAACGTTCCCGGGTTTTCCAAAATCCAATCCGGACATACGCCCAAGTTCGAAATCACAATATGAACCTGTTGGACTTTCAGATCCCGATTCCGAGGTCATTTACTATGAAATCCAATATTAGTCAATTCTTCCAACTTAAGGCTTTTGAAATGAGAATTTTCTTTGCAATTTGACTCTGAACTTCCCAGAATTCAACTCCGACCACGCCTACAAGTCGTAACACCTGAAATAAAGCTGCTCATGACTTCAAACCGCTGAACGATGCGCTATAGCTCAAAACGACGGGTCGGGTCATTACATTCTCTCGCACTTAAACATACGTTCATCCTCGAACATGCTAAGAACTATGCTGCAGTAGTCCGAAATCACTGTTTAACACCTAGATCCCCTACCCCTGCTACCACAACTCAGCTGGGCAACCTAGCTCGATCAATATAAATATATCCTTTTTTATTTAAGCAAATAAGCCTTAGATCCCAATTCCAACATCCGGAATTCTCTGATAGGCCTGTCCCAACAGACACTCACCGAATCAATAACTACATGCAGCACCAAAACATGACTGCATACCTTAGTTGAATTCACAACTTGCACCACTTTACTCGCAGGACCACAATAACATTATCTGATCAAATTAATCAAAATTTCACGAATCTGATGCTCTCATTGAACCTCATGACCTACACAGGTGTTGCTCTAACTCTTACAATACCGCCACGATGGGAGAGATATGTAGAAATTCATAACCAACTGCTGAGTCGACAAATCATTGGGTCTATACTCCTGACAAGAACCATCACCTCATTCTGAACCAAGTAATGTTCTTAGCTCATTAATATACTTTAAATAATCAGATTGCACTGACCGTAAATCTAATGATCTCGTCGCACCCAGTACAAACTGCTCACGAAACAAGCCACCCCAGACATGACCAAAAGTCTTATATGATGCCACGATGTGCCAATAGGCTGCCAATTCGAATGCAATGCAAAAGGAAAACAAATTGTGGAAGGGACTACTCAACTCAAGCAACTAATATGAACTTTCCTCAGAAAATAGGAAACAAACACACATAAGATGAAGTATGAAAATTGTATTCAACATCACACTGTTGCGGCGCGAAACCCGATCCAAACAACATACCCATGGCGGCGTGCCACCCGATCTACATATAAAATTCACCTAAGGAGATGCTCATCAAGCTAAATTTCTAATTACAAGAAAATACCGAATATCGTTCACAAGCACGCTAAGTGCATAATACCATTCCTAAAGGGATATATAGCTCCATGAGCTACTAAACTCAAGCACAACTGAGGTGCGATATACGATCTGAATCTCAAGAGTCATTTTGCTCATATAACATTATCTCTACGCGAAACCTCAACACATAAGCAACTCACCAAGACGTCTCACAACTCATACGGTGCAATATATCATTGCATGAAATAACTGACGATGAAATTAACACCTTGACTACTCTTTCATAAGGAGCGCATTACTGAAATGAAAACCTCTAGCCTAATATAGAGACCATATTCACATTTGAATCCATCGACAAACCTCAAACTGATTCTAATCACACTGAACTAGTTTAATAACCTTTCACAGGTCGATAATAACTCCATTTTTTCTCTCATAACACATAAGAACAGTCATCATACCCGGAGTAATCATCTACAGTCCACAACCCAATACATCAAGTGCCCTTCGGGCATCAATTCCCAAATCAATGATATCACCACAATCTTCATACTTGGTTTAACTCTTCGACCAATCAAGTGAGCACATGCCATACTTATACAACCTTCCCGTGGGGCACGGCCCCACAACCTTCCGTGACAGATAACAGGTCTGTACATCTAAACCACCGGCCACACTAACACTAAAAAGCGATCAAGAATCCTTAACCAGGATGAAAAGCATATTTTTCACAAAACACCAATCTCAGGTGACGCTGAAGGCAATACCCACTTACTTTAAACATCGAAACCCATTTCCTCCTTATCTGAGCTCGTGACATCCTTGTTAACACCGAACTGCAAACTTGATCCTCACTTTAAGTTTCATACCACTCACTACACCCATAATGCCAATATATGATAGAACATGATTTTCGTCATAACTCTAGAACCACCAATAGATTAACACTTCATCATATAAAAACCTTTTACTTAACGCACTTCAGGAGAACCGTAGGAACACACAGGTGAATTCGCATAGCCATAGAATATGCAAATCTTCAAGTAGTGGTCTAAACTACCATAACCCTTCCGGGATCCACCTACACATAACAGGACACAACAGTAGAATACTTCTAAATAACATCAATTACGGTAGCCGACATGGCTCACACGTACCGTCACAAATCACTTGCATAACTTGATCACGTTGAAGGAACTGATCACTACCACCTATATGCCCATTCTGATAACCCCTCTACGAATTTGAAGCCTTTTCTCATTTTTCCCTAACAGAATTCCAATGTGGCACTGAGTCCGTTTTTTTGACTGCCAGCTAAGCAAATTTTCAACCCAAACTAATAAGATCCGCTCTTATTATCTGATCCGACTAGCCTAAATCCTTTTTTTGGTAATTAAATACTAGCTAGCCTAAATCCTTGTTTCTATCAAAAATCAATAACAAAAAGAGATTCAGTTTTTGAACCCAAGGATACTAAGAATCCAAATTAAAAAAAGGCCTAAGAAAACCACAAAAAAATAAAGTTAAATAAAGTTTTATCTCCAGAAAAGAAAAGGTTTCACATGCATTAATGGAGATGGGTTTTGGAGCTTTAACATTTCAATGGTGCAAACCAATGTGATTCCATACATCCAAAGATTTGCCCATAATTTATTTGGGTGTCAAATCTGTAATTTTTAGAGCCCTAATTGAAGAGGGAACAAAAGAGCCTTTCTCTGTTATTGAAAAAGCCAACCAGAAATAGAAAATCCAATTTTCAATAAATACACCATTTTTTCTTCCTAAAGATCCGGCAATTAGTCAAGGATATAACATCCAACAATAAATTCCTGCAAAATTCACCTACCCTTTTGAATCAAAAATCAATTTCTTCGAATAGATAAGAATGGAGAAACAAAGCACTAAACTTTTTGAATAGGTAAAGGCTGGTTGTGATGCAAAAATATGGGTTCTTTTGGACCAGTATAAGGGTGAAAATATGTTTTGGCAGAGACGAACAAATTGAGAAAGAGAAGAATTGGTGGGGAGAATAATCTTATTTTTAGGCTAGTCGGATCAAATAATATGAGCAAATATTATTAGTTTGGGTTAAAAATTTGCTAAGTTGGCAGTAAAAAAAAAAGACTTAGTGCCACGTTGGAATTTTGTTAGGGTTAGGGACGAAATTTGTTTACTTTTTAATGGTGGGGATAAATTTGGACGGATAGTAAAACTAAGGACAAATATGGATAATTTCCTGAAGTAGAGGGACAAATCTGACATTTTTCCCATATGAATAAGTATTTACCCCAGAATAGAGAAATGGGGTAGAGAGAAAGCCTCTAGCTTCTCTCTAAATAACTCCTTCATCTATCTTCACCTCCATTTTCCTTAAAACCAAATATGGCCTCCATCACTCCAGAAAACTTCCAAAAGAAATCCCACACCACTATGGAAACCATCCCTGCAGCCCTAAATGAATCGATACTATACTATTTCTTCCAAAACCCTTGACATCAATTACACTATTACATCACCATGCACCACACCTAACTCTAGTAAGAACATGGACATGGTGTTACTTGGAAATCATAGAAATGAAGGCAAGCCATCTTTCTTAAGTATTCTAAATAACAAACCTTCATCTAGCAACAACTCTAACATACGACATTAATATGGATATCACTACTACGGACGAAACTGAATTCCCCTTTCCGGAAGGAGAAGAAGATGACATTTTCATTCCCATAACTTTGGAAGACAAAGAAAGACTCTATAAGAGCTAGGAATCGGCCCTTATTGTTAAGGTTTTTGGGAAAAGGGTGGGATACCAAATTCTTCAACGCAAACTCCAAGCGATTTGGAAACCCTCTGAAACTATTTCCCTCATAGACCTAGGTTTCGACTACTATCTCATAAAATTTAATAGCCAAGAAAACTATAACAAAGCCCTCCACGTAGGGACATTTCATAGGAAGTCAATTCCTTTCGTGAAAAAATGGGAGCCTAGATTCGTAGCATCGGAGGCCTCCCTAACTTACTCAACCATCTGGGCTAGACTTCCTGAGCTTCCTACGGAATTCTATGATTACGAAATCCTACAAAAAATAAGAAAAAAACTAGGTGAACTTCTGCACATCGATGCATGTACCTCCTAAGCTCTTAGGGGGAAGTATGCTCGTCTTTGTATTCTAGTTCTGATTGAGAAACCATAAAAAACTCATATTATCCTAGGTGAGCACTACCAAAAAAATACGTACGAAGGTTTTAACGTTCTTTGTACAAATTGTGGTCGCCTGGGACATAATCTACTAGCCTGCCCAAACAAACCCAAAGAGACGACTAACCTATAAACCGTGCCGAACGACCCTAATAAACCACACAAAGATATTGATTCCGTCACTGCCAAAGTTGAAAGCTGGACCATTGTATCTCATCACAAGCGAAATCCAAAGCAAACATTGAAGCATCATGACATAACTGGACTTGAAACTCCCATGCAAAAAACCCTCGAAACCAAAGGATCAAACCCAACCCCTACTGCCCAGTTCGATCCAGTCGTCCATAACCCCCCAACTCAATTACACAATGGTCAAAAGACCAACCTTAGTGTCATAGGATTACCAGCAACAAAGACACACAACAACAACAATAAACCAACGAACATTAACCAGGCTCCTACAATGGACCACTGTCCAAACAATACAAAACAAGACCATCTACCAACCCATGTACCAAAATACCCAGACACGGCAAACCTAGGACAATTGAAACTACAAACATCTCCCATGGACTATGAAGTCACTTCAATCACCCCTCTAACCCTAGGTCAACACCTAGACTACAATTGTCTAGTAAAGCATTGATAACGGTCAAAGTATTACTACTACTAATATATTCTTCCACCTAGAACCAATTAACCCCTCACATCAAGCACCCCCAAAAATAGCATTGGGATCAAATCACAATCCAACATTAGCAAAAAATTTGAACATCCTCATTAATGAACCAAACAAAGTAAATGCTGCAGTGGATTCTTCATTTAACCAATCTCAACACTTAAGGCCAACACACAACACTCTTGCTCCAAACAAGAGCAATTCTAACACAAACTCTACAACAAACAACTCCTTACAATGCCAAGATTACCAAACAACCATCACAGAAGGAACATGAGGACAAGAAGGAATGTGTGGATAAGAGAGGAACAACAACGGCCAAACCATGTCTTCAACCAAATGAGAACACCTACACAACCCACTCAACCATAAACCCTATTCACAACCCTACCAATACAACCAAACCACATCCCACAAAGCTAGCTAGAACAAGGACTAATGTGCCACGGACTGAGCATGAGTCTAAGGATCAATGGGGAAGACATATTAATACAAATAAAGGATCCATGCTACTTGGAGAAAATGATATCAGAAGGGATGAGGATAGCCATCGGGAACATCATAAACAATCCATGGATACACCATGCACTAACACTTCATCAATGAATTCCAACTCCATGGACATATCTTGCATGGAAGAACCATATATGGAACCCTCTCCAACCTCTCAATCTCCTCAACAATCACTCTTCTTTATTCCCAAACACCCAACCCCCACCGAACCCGGCACCCTTCTTTCAGAACATGCATGGCTCGAACCCAAGCATGCAAGGTACCAATGATGTACCAACAAGCCCCCCCGCCAGTCCAATAGCCCCTCAACCACCCATGCAACAAGTACAACCACCCAGCCCGACGGGACAAGAGGAGGAAGAAGAGGACGACGACCCAACAGAAAGAGTAGCGGAACATGGTGTACTAAGGTCTCCAAAAACTCTAGTGTTCAAAGCAATAAAAGAAAAAAAAAATTCATAGTTGCCTGTTGGATTATAGGAAATACTCAATAACTATAAAGAAATTGAGGACGCCAGGGATCTACCAATATGCAATGGTGTTGGTCCCGTTAATGTTCTCCAACTTTTGAATGAACCAAGAATGAACGTCAAGTAGGGGGAACTCTCCTACCAACCGGGAGATGAGTTCAAACAATAGAAACATAAGTATGAGTTTCATCTCTTGGAATTGTCGTGGTGCGGGAAATGTGGATTTTAGAAGAGCATTTAGATCCATGCTTGGTTATCACAACCTAGTGTGGTTGCACTACTGGAAACAAGATTATCAAATCACCATGTCATTATGGAGGACTTTGGTTTTTTAGGTTTAGCACAAGTTGCAGCACAGGGGACCTCGGGAGGGATGGCACTCATGTGAAACAGTGACGAAGTCATCGTGGGTCAAACAGGGGGTACTGACCAAGAGATCCACGCCATGGTAGAGGTAAAATCTCTTCCAAAAATCTGATTATATTCTATTATATATGCTAGCAGCTTACTAGAAGAAAGAATCATACTTTGGAAAAACCTTGAAACAGTAGCATATATCTACAAGGGACCTTGGTTAGTGCTAGGAGATTTTAATGAAGTTACTAGTGCTAGTGAAAAATTTGGTGGTCTCCTTGTAAATAACAATAGAATCTCAAAATTTATTAACTTCCTGAACAACGGCAACATTATAGACCTAGATTTTAAAGGCCCAAAGTATATCTGGTTAAATAAGAGAAAGAGAAATAAAAAAGCTTCTATAATGGAAAGACTAGATAGATTTGTAGCCAACATTGAATGGATCAGTTTGTTTCCCGAAGCTTGTGTAAAACACCTGATAAGAACCCACTCTGATCACTGCCCTATACACCTAGACCTTATTAAAAGACATGGTAGAAATAATAGTATATTTCGTCTAGAATCCATGTGGCTATCACATCCCATTTTTAAGGGCTTGGTATCAGGCTCTTGGACAAATCAACCCAATATAGATACTATTATTGATAACTTCACTAATAAAGCCATAGCCTGGAATAAGGATACATTTGGAAAAAATTTCAAAAAGAAAAATAAAATCCAAACTAGGTTAGAAGGCATCCAAAATTCCCTTAACTATGCCACTAGCATATTCTTGGCCAACCTAGAAGAAGAGCTTTTAGAAAATCTTCAAAATATTGTTAAACTAGAAGAGGAATTCTGGAAACTGAAATCAAGGATTCAATGGGTTCAAGATGGAGATGCAAACACTAAATTCTTCCACCTCACAACTCTCCACAGAAGAAGGAAAAATAAGATCTATAGCATAAGGGACGAAGCTGGTAACTGGTTCCACATTCCAAAGGATTTGAGCCTCATCATAACTAATTTCTATAAAAATTTATATACCACAAATCATACCTCTTCCCAAAATAACCTAATTTATATGCATGCGTTATCCTCTGTTCCCCTAGACGATCATCTCTCACTCATTAAAATTCCAGATGAGGGGGAAGTAAGAAGTGCCCTCTTCTCTTTTAAACCTTTAAAAGCTCCAGGGCCGGATGACATCCACCTTTTCTTCCATCAAAAATTCTGGGAAATTACTAACAACCTATTGGTTAACTTCTACAAGGAGTCCTTCAGAAAGAAGAAAATGATTGAATAAATGAACAGTACCTATGTTGTTTAATTTCTAAACACCAGAATGCTGAAACTCTAAGGCAATATAGACCCATTAGCCTCTGTAACACTGAATATAAGATAGTCACAAAAATTATAGTTAATAGAATATAACTTTTGCTCAATAAAATTATTCACCCTTCTCAAACTAGCTTCATAAAGGGTAGAAGAGCCTCTCACAATGCAATTATAGTGGATGAAGTCCAAAATTATCTCAAAAATACAAAAGGAAATAAAGGAAAAGTCATGATGAATATTGACTTAGAAAATGCCTTCGACAAACTAGAATGATCCTTCATTAGATTCTCCCTTAAGTCCCTAAACTTTCCAGATGAGCTAATTGAGCTTATAATGTTCTGTGTGTCCTCCACATCCACCTCCATCCTCATAAATGGTTCAAATACTGAATTCTTCACCCCTACTAGAGGCATAAGGCAAGGGGACCCCTATCCCCATATATCTTCATAATTTGCATGGAAATGCTCTCTAGGCTAATTGACCATGAGGTAGACTGTCGAAGATGGGACCCTATAACCCTTTCTAAAAAGGGTCCCCAACTATCCCATCTTTTCTTCGCAGACGATCCCATCCTTATGATAGAAGCAAACCAAAAAAGCTGTAATTCTCTTATAGATACCTTGAATAAATTCTATGAATTCTCCGGCCAATCCATTAATTTCAGTAAATCAAAAATTATCTTTTCAAAGAACACCCATCCTGATAAACAGAATCTGCTTAGTAGGTGTTTAAATATGAAAATATCCTGCTCAATAGGGAAATACCTGGGCTTTCCCATAACAAACCAGAGGCTATCCAAAAAGGATTTCCAATTTATTATTGATAATCAAAACAACAAACTAAAAGGATTGAAAAGCCGTTTCCTGAACCTAGCAGGAAGAACCACTCTCATTAAAGCAATCCTCGCAGCCATTCCTAACCACAACATGCAAATTTTTGATCTACCAAAAGTTACCCAAAACAAGATAGATTCTATCCAATGAAACTTTCTATGGGGTAGCAGAGAGGAAAAAAGAAAGTGCCATCTCCTAAATTAGAATAAAGTCACATCTTCAAAAAATCAGGGAGGACCAGGACTCTAGAAAACCAGCTACAAAAATAAGGCCTTCAACACTAGCCTTGCCTGGAGATACTTGAACAATAAAGAAGCCCACTGGGTGAAGATTCTTCACAGTATATATGATAGGACTGCCCCTTGTAATAACAGGTTAGACCCTAACCCTGGATCCTCTCATATCTGGAAAAACATTCACAATGGAGAAAACATTTGTCAAAAAGGAATTATGTGGATAATTGGTAATGTGGAAAACATAAACCTTTTGGAATAATCGTTGGATAAACCAAGAAAACAAGCTAAAAAGCAGTATTCAGGGGCCTCTCCAAAATGGGGAGGAATATATAAAGGACAGCTCCATCATCCAGCATGGTTCCTTTAATCTTTCAACCATATCCTTCGAGTTCCCTGAAGACATAATCCAAAAAAATCCATAGCACTTATATATAGCAATCCCATCCTTGAAAAGATAAAATATCCTGGAAGTCACCGGGCCATAATTTCTTCCCAGTCAAGGCACCCTATGATCTTGCTTCACTCCGGGAAATGCAGACTAAAGAAAATAACCTTGACTTCAGGTGGATCTGGAAATGCAACACCCCCAACGAGCTAAAATACTTCATGTGGCTTCTTTCACTCAATAGACTTCCAACAGCCACCTTCCTAGCAAAACATATTATTTTCGTTTCAGATACATGTGCCATATGTGGAACTGATAAGGAGGACATAAAGCACATTCTCTTCTACTGTACTTACTCCAAGGAAATTTGGAGGCAATGCCACATGAAACAAAATTACCCACCCTTGGACAACAGTTCAACTATCTCCCATTGGCTAAAACATCAGCTAAAATAAAATAAGAGTTTTAACCAATACATCAAATGGCTCAGCTTCTTACCTTTCCCCTTCTGGTATTTATGGAGCATAAGAAATGAAAGAATCTTTCACAATAATAACCCATATCCCAACATTAACAAAGTTATCAATAGCTCACAGGACTTCCTCTTCCTTGGCAGTTGGAACTCTACTAGACCACCAAAATAAAAATCCTCATAAAATGGGACCCACCATACCTAGGAACCTACAAACTAAACATAGACGGATCATGCCTAGGTAGCCTAGGAAAGCGAGGAACGGGGGGGGGGGGGGGTCTTCAGAGATAGCAACGGAAAATGAATCCTAGGTTTTAATAAGGGCTTTACTAATGCTACGGTTATCCAAATGGAAGTCATGTCCATACTACAAGGTCTATAATTAACTATCCAAAAAAGACTAACCCATTTAGTCATTGAAACAGACTGCTAGGACCTTATTAATTTGATTAACAATGACAAAATGCTTTATCAAAATATTATTGATGATTGCAGGTTCCTATTATTTGAGGTGAGATCACCACCACTGAAACATGCATTCAGGGAAGCTAATGAGGTAGCGGACGCCTTGGCCAAGAATGGATGCAGTCTCGACTCTTTTGCTGATTTAAATTTGTACTATTATTCGCATGTATTTGCTATTTCAGTTTTTAATAGAGATGTAATAGGCACTGCGTGGCCTAAACAAATCTCATGTTGTAATGACTACTAAATTTATGTTATAAATAAATGACTTTAATTACCAAAAAAAGTATTTATGCATGTGGTTGTGTGCACTTTTCAAAGATTTCATACTTGTAGTTCACTTGCTATGCCTACTTTTAGTAGACTTTCCCTAAAAAGCTTTATAGGGCTGAATAAGCTTGTGATGCCTTCCTTTTTTATCCAAACTTAGGATAGGAGGAAAAAGGTGCCTCATCTGGATAACTATCACTATGATACTCCCTTTTCCTTCTAAAGTCCAAATTGGGTGAGAGAACCTTTGATCCCATATTGACATGGGAATATTGTTTGTTCCGTAATCATGCCTTGGGTTAATAATAAGAAGAATTCTGAAGTCATGTCTTATTAATTTCATCTCAATAAGAGTATTTTGTACAAAATAAGCATGGATGACAGAGTAACTCGATACATGAATTAAGTACAAAATAACAAGTAACTGTTGAATTTGTTAAGATGTGAGCAAGCGGATTTAAACACAATCATTTTGAGAAAAAGTAGTACAAATTTGACTTCAATAAGAGTTTTTCACCTTTTTCTTACTTTTACCATAAAAATTAAAGTTTTGCACCTTCACCAAAAAAAGAAGAAAAAGTAACATTTTGTAGTTTAAAGTAGGGCTTAATTTTAATTCAAGATTTGGGAAGGGAAGAGATGATTTATATCATCTAAGTGTATTATAATCCGAATCGTCATGGAAAAAAAGAATGTTGCTCCTCAGTAAATTTATCGATGACAATAATTTATTTAACATTGTGAACGATCAGTTATTCAATTCATGAGTTAGTTCGACCTATATATTTTTTTTGAAAAAATAACATTATATTGGTGCTCTCAATATAATAGCCGATATATATATATATATATATATATATATATATATATATATATATATATATATATATATATATATATATATATATTTATATATATATATATATATATCACACATTTGTATGTTATATATATATATAAATTTTTAAATTTTATTTGCTACAAAAAAAATGTTTTTGTTTTCGATTCTGTCCTCCCTTTTCTTTTTCTAAGCCGATGGTCGATTGGAAACAGTCTTTTCATCCTTTCGGGTGCGGGTAAGGCTTTACGTACATATTATACTCCTCAAATCCCACCTTGTGGGACTATACTAGGTAGCTATTATTATTGTTGTTGTTTTCTGATGAAGCTTAAAAATGAAAAAAAGCCCTTCTTTTTTATCCTCGTGCCTATTACACCATAGGAGTTTATTTAATACTCCATTATATTATGGATGACTAGAGTACATAAGGAGGGCCACTTCGTCTCATATACTACTATAAGTTAGTCCGACCTATAATTTTCCCATTGTCTCCTATTAATTACACTGTAAATAAGTGTGGTTCACTAGGATTAGTCTTAGGACAACACTGTTGACTTAATTGTAAGGTAGAAATTTCTGGCGCCGCAATTTCTACTCTATTAGGGTCGTTTGGTAAGGTGTATAAGAATAATGCGAAATAAAGTGTATTAGTAATGGAAGTATTAGTTATGCAAATGTTAATTCTTATCTATTGTTTGGTGTGGTGTATTAAAATTATAATGCATTGTATAATTTATAAGAAAAATAGTTGTTTACAAAATTGCCCTCCATATACTCTAGTTTTAAGGGATTTTAAGGACAATTTTGTCTTTAACCATACTAATGCATGTATTAATAGCCTTGGTATTACTAATAATGTCATGGTTTTCTATGCATTACTTATTCATAGGATCATACCATGTATGATGTATAACTAATACAAATATTAGTTACACATAGGTTAAAAAGATATAACCAAACAAAGTATTAGTAATGCATTGAGATAATGCTTACATTATTTTTTCTAATAACTCCCACCAATCAATTCGTAAGATAAAAAGGAAACTTATATAATTAGTTTCAGTTGTATGAGACACAAAATAAAATTTTTTGAAAACAAACAAGAGAAAGTGATTATAAACCATTTAAAGTAAGAACCGAAGAAAACATTTCTGGTGAAACAACATGAAACAACATAGCCGAATATTCAGATGATTTATTGTCCCTTCTCTTTATTTAACGTTTGGGTACACCCAATTACCCTACGTGGGTTATGGTTCTGGTTTTCTGTCCTTGTCAATTTTACCACCATTTGACTTGCTATTTTCGTCAAAATATTTAGCTAGCACGATCAATTTGGTTGAAATTTGAAAAATGAGTTTATAAAAATCGAAATTGTGTTTGGATATGTATTTTACTCGTAAAGAATTTGAAATTTTGTGAGTAAAAAACTTCAACCAAAAGGTTGTGAGTTCGAGTCTCCCCAAAAACAAGGTGGAAAGTTCTTGGAGGGAAGGATGCCGAGGGTCTATTTGGAAACAGTCTCTCTACCCAAAGGGTAGGGGTAAGGTCTGCGTACACACTACCCTCCCCAAACCCCAGTAAATGAGATTATATTGGATTATTGTTGTTGTTGAGTAAAAAAACTTCAAAATTACTCGAAAGTTGTTTTTGGGATTTGAAGATTTTGTTTTCAAAATCTACCAAAAAATGGTTCAAATCTATAACGTAACCAACAAAATTAAATTTTGAAAACAAATTTGAAAAAAAAAAAACTCCAAAATTTAATGGTAAAACGGGACCTTAAAATATTCTGAACATACGTGCAGTCTTATCTCAAATTCTTGATGATAATAACTGCTTTATTATCAATAATAATATATACCATCATTGTTTTTTTTAGCTTACTGATAGATACAAGAGATTGACTAAAAAGTATATGCTAGATAAAATTAAAAAAAAAGTTAGTAGTATATAATATTTTTATTGACTAAAAAAGGGATATATTATGAATGGCAAATGCTTTATTTCATGTCATGGGTTGATCATCCTCGTCATACCACTATAGCAGAATGCAGATCACTTACTCTCCAGTTCATTATTGCCATTATAATATGAAATTTGGGTCAACTCTAATCTAAGCTGTAAGCATATCCTAATCCTTTATTTCTCGTCAAATAATGGCTCGAATTCATCCCACGTCAGCTATTTCTCAACCATATAATATATACTATTATGCCTAGTAGGAAGGTTTTCTATAATAAAATTCTATTACGCTGGGATCAAAAAGGGAGAGACCTAGACAGCAAATACTGAACATGTATTTATTGTGTAGAAGACTTTTATCAGTATCACTCAGACAGTAAGGGGTCGTTTAGTTATCAGGATCTCAGGATAGTATTTGAGATTGTATTTATCTTATATTTGATTATGAGTATTTGTTAATATCGGTATAAATTTTATACCTAAATAATGGTATTAGCTATCCCATATAGAAAATAGTTGGATTCAGAGGCAGTGACGGCTTCACTTGTCCCCAACAATTTAATGCTCAATTACAGCCCGCACGCTGAGCACAATACAGCATGGTGTGCAAAAATGTTGAGCGCTATCTAAGAAGTAAGGTGCTTAATTTTAAAGAGAAATAAATCAAAGTACCAACATGATGAATTGACATATTTTAATTCAATACAATTTCATGATACATGTCTTGAAAAGGATAGCCTTGTGGTTGTTGCATGAGACAATAACCAACGAGTAGATACTAAAATTGAGACTCAACTACCACACCTTATGTGAGTTTATTTGCTTCAACCTTAATGTTGACCTGGACAATTCACACATGGTTCATCTATAATTGAGACAGATCCAACATGAGGCCCAACTATTTTTAGTTACTTTTATTAACCTTCTGCAAAGTTATTATAGTCTTAACCTTTATTACAAAGATAGCCATTATTATTTAGTTGTATATATAGAAGTAGTGGCTGTTTTGTATAGGTTGGACATTCTATTCACAATAAAATAAAAAATTCTCTCTACTCTTTCACCGACTTTGCCTTGAGCTCATTCTCTACGATGGAGTAAACCTCAAGTTATCCTATGGTAAATCAACATGGTATCAAAGCATATTCTGGCGGTTTGTGTTGTCCTCTACATTTTCATCGGTGAATATTTTTTAGTTTTGCCTCATCTTAATTCCGACATGTTCGAAAATTTCGGGATTTTTCATCGGAGCTTCTATATTGTGTACTCCGAATGCTTGTGACTAATCCAAAATTATACCGTTCGAGAATTACATTTCTAGAACTCAGCTAGCTCGACTACAAAATTAGGGTTTTCCGCTGCAGATCAATCTCATTTTCGATGATATCTCTCTTTAATTGACATTCGTTGATTGTGTTGCTTTCATAAGTAGTTGAAGATAATTAATGTGTGACAAAATGCATGTTGGTACTGAGTCATCCTCTACTCATGATTTGGCTAGTAGTCAGTCGACTATCCTTTATATCTTCATCCTTCAGACATCTCGGGGACTGTGTTAGTTTCAGTTCCTTTTCTGGTATGGGGCTTAGCGAGTTTAAGGAAGGGATGTTAATCCACTCTCAGCTAAGAACATCCCCTTTATGCAACTACGGAAATTTCTTCTGGTTCGCTACTATCTTTTCCTATAGCTTACGACTGACCTTGAACTATTTGATGGAACTTACAGTGCCCCCAACCCCAGTTCTCCACTTCACCCATAATTGTTAAGATGCAACAATATGGTTAAAGCTTGTATCATAAATGTACTTTAACTAATATGCTAAAACAATACTATATTACAAAACTGCTAAGGAAGCATGGAACAATCTATTAGAAAGATATGATGTTACCAATATCTCTCAATATTATAGTTTTCCGTGAGCTATCTTTTTTACTACTCAAGGTTGTTCTGATATTGCTACCTATTACACCAAGCTCAAAAGAGTTTTGTGATGAAATTAGTTCTCTTTCCTTGGGCAGACCTTGTACCTGTGGAGCCATACATGACCTTACAGAAGCACAAAAACTTATTAAATTTCTCTCTGGATTGAATGACACCCATTCCACTGTTAAGAGTAATATTCTCATGATGAGTCATATTCCATATGTTGAGAAGGCGTACTCTTTTCTCATCAGAGATGAGAAGCAGGGAAAATTCACTCTGACCCATCTCCTTTTTCTCTTGATTCCACCCTTTTCATTGCAAGTTCAGTTCCTATCATGGCTCTTCCCAATCTACCTATTCAAGACCATACACTCAAAAAGTTAATTTTCATTCCAAGTAAGCTGAGATATTTTCAAGTATTGCACAAATCCAGGGCATACAGTAGACAATGCTTATAAACTCCATGATTTTCCTCAAGATTTCAAATTCACAAAAATAAGAAATCAATTGCTTGTGCTCTAGTGGTTCATCCATTTAATTCCTCTTCTGCTCCACCTGAATCATCTCAGTCTGAGGCTCCTCCTTATGGGTTCTCTAAGTAGCAGTATGCACAGATATCTGATGTCTTTATTCCAGCAAGCTCAACTGTCATCTTCTGCTCAGAGTAACCCTTCTCAGGGAAATCAAGTATATGCTAATTTTGCAGGTTGGCACAATAACCCTATCTTTAAACTTTATGGTTACATTGTGTGTCATGTTACTCATGAAGATTTTAGTTCTTGGATTTTTTATTCTAGAACTACCAATCACATGACACCACATAAATATCTATTATATAATATACAATAGATGGCCATAAATATCCATTTACATGGCCCTTAACTGAAGAGACCTAGAGAAAGTTGATCATGGACTCTATATTTTAAGGATATCATCTACTACTACTATTCCTCTCGACGTGTCTTGTAATGTTGCTCCACATAATATTTTTATTTTGTCTTCTAATTCTCCTTCTTTTGCATCTGATGTTATACATAGTGCTCCTTGTTCTTCTTCTGTTTCTTCTCCTGGTGTTTCTCACATTAGTTGTGCTTCTCCATCTATTAATGAAAATGATGTTCTTTTGGCATCAAAGGACGAATCATTTACCTTTTGTCAAAATGCTTTCTATTGCACATTTACCTTGTAAATTTTCTTACAATCAATCTTTTGATTGTTCAATCTGCCCAATGACACGGTGACAAAGGATACTTTCCTTGATAATTTCATTCACTCTACCAAACCTTTCCAACTTGTATGGAGCCCTTACCATACAACTACCAATAATTGTTTTAGATACTTTCGAACCATTATAGATGTCTGTACCAAAGTCACTTGGACTCACCTATTATCTTGTAAAAGTAATACTTTTTCAATTATTAAAGCCTTTATTTCAACGACTTCCACCCAATTTCATGCCAAGGTTCAAACACTTAAGACGGATAATGCATTTGAGTTGGGATCTACCTACTCTTATGCAGAAAAGAAATTTCTTACTTCTCTTGATATTTACCCATAGAAGATCCAACAAGCATACTTCACAACATAATGGGGTAGTATAAAGGAAGCACAAACATCTTTTGGAAACTTCAAGAGCTCTCCTTTTTTAGTCTAAATTACCTATCAAATTTTTGGGGGAATGTGTTCTCACTACTACTTACTTTATCAATAGATTTCCTTCTTTTGTCTTATCTAACAAGACTCCGTATGAGGCATTTCATGGTAGCCCTTCTTTTGGCTTATGCAATTGTCCCTCCTTCTCGCAGAGACAAACTTCAATCTAGAGTTATTACTTTTGTCTTCTTGGGGTATGCTTTTGGGAAGAAAGGCTGTAAACTCCTGAACCTCCATAACAAGTCCATTTTCTATTCCAGAGATGTTTCCTTTGTTGAACATATCTTTCCCTCAACCTCTACCCCCCATGTTTTCTTCCCTTATTCCTCTTCTACTTTCCCTGAGAATCTTCCTCCTTTCTCTTTTTTTCCTCCTTCTCCTTCCTCCTATTTTATCCCTTCCTCTTTTACTGCTACCTAATTATCTCCAACCTCACCTAAATTTCTTCCTGTTCCTTTACCTAGGAGGTCTTCTAGACCCCCTCAACGTCCTCTCTACCACCAAGATTATGTTTGTTACTCTACACCATGTTCCCATCATCCTACTTTTGTCTCTCCCTCCAATGAGCCTTTATACTATCAACATGTTGTATCTAGTCCATCTTGGTAAGAGGCCATGCTTAAAGAGTTTCAAGCTTTGGAGGCCAATCCCATATGGGATTTAGTTTCCTTGCCTCCTAGAAAAAAAGTCATCCCTTGCAAATGGGTGTACAAAATCAAACAAAAGTCTGATGGCAGTATTGAGAGGTACAAAACCAGACTGGTGATTAGAGGTGACACCCAGAATTTTGGGATTGATTACACTGAAACCTTCTCCCCTGTTGTCAAGTTCACCACCATTAAATACCTCCTTGCTTTTGCTGCTAAGAAATCCTGGCTTATTTATCAGCTTGATGTTAATAGTGCTTTTCTCCATGCGAATTTGTCTGAGGAGGTCTACACGAAGGTTTCCCCTGGGCTCATAGTTTCTTCTCATTCTTCAACTTCTGGTTTTCCTATAGTGTGTAAGCTTAAAAAGTCTTTGTATGGTCTTAAACAGGCTTCTAGGCAATGGTTTGCCAAATTATCTGCTGCACTTCTGTCAAAAGGTTACACATCTAATCTAATTGATTATTACCTCTTTGCCAAGTCCACATCTACTTCTACTATTATCATAGCTATGTATGTGGATGATATTTTGTTGGTTGGTGATGATACTTCGAAATGGATTCTCTTAAATCCTTCATGGATCTCCAATTTAATATCAAATACTTGGGTAATGTCCATTATTTTCTAGGCCTAGAAATCTCCAGATTGCCTCAGGGGTTTCTTATGAGTCAATGTAAATTTACAAAGGATTTGTTGGCTGAGTTTCACTATTCTTCTGCCTCTCCAGTTGCGGTACCTTTGGAGGTGAATCTCAAACTCACTCTTGAGTCTGGTGAAATATTTCCCGATCGTACTCACTATAGAAGATTGATTGGAAAACTGAATTTCGTGCAACACACTCGACCTGATATATCATTTTTTGTACATCATCTTAGCTTATTCTTAAATGCTCCTAGAACTGGTCATTTACATGATGCTTTATATTTCTTGAGGTACTTGGTTAAGGACCCTGATAATGGCACTTTGCTGAACAATAATCTGGATATTTCCTTTCTTGCTTGCCCTAATTCTGATTGGGCTACCTTTCGCTCTTCAAGGAGGTCTGTCACTAGGTTATTCATTACTTTGGGTGGTAGTCCTATTTCTTGGAAGTCCAAGAAGCATCCCACTGTTTACTTATCTTCTATTTAAGATAAATATAGAGCTTTGAGGAAAAATGTGGTTGAGATTTTCTGGCTAGTCAGACTATTGAGTGACTTAGGTGTTTCTATCACCGTTCATGTTCCTGTCTGCTGTGACAACCATGGTGCTATCAGCATTGCTCGCAATCCTAAAACACATTGAGCTAGATTGCCACTTTATCAGGTAGCAACATGCAACTGGCCTTATCTCTCTTTAGTACATTCCCACTGCCTCTCAGTTGGCTGATATCCTCACCAAACCTCTTTCTAGTGCTCAACATCTGAAGCTCTTGTGCAAGCTGGGCGTTTACTCACCCCCTAACTTGGGAGGAGGGGTGTTGACCTTGACAATTTACGAACATATGGCCCCTCTTTAATTGAGACAGATCCAACATGGGGCCCAACTATTTTTAGTTACTTGTATTAACCTTCTGTAAAGTTATTGTAGTCTTAGCCTTTACTACAAAGATAACCATTATTATTTAGTTGTATATATAGAAGTAGGGGGCTGTTTTGTATAAGTTGGATATTCTGTTCTTCACAATAAAAAAATCAACACTTAATGGCCTAAACTATCTTTGCAACAAGTGCTTTTGCGCTAGACAAGTTATTCGATTGATTAGTTGAGGTGCACGTATACTCGTCCAAATACTATTTATATAAAACAATACAAAAATAAAATTGCACTTAAACCCTAACCATAAGCTTTATCCACTTATATTAATGTTTAATGTAAGACAACGCGTCGACCTTTGTAAGCTCGCTTGTGTGCAAAGAAGAAATAAGCTTAAGAAATTGAAAAACCAATTTGATAAGCAAATAAGCAATATAATCTAATTTAATATGATTTTCATGGTCGATTTTAAAATTCAACTTGATTATCATCATATTTCAAAACTTGGTATGATTTTATGACACACACAAAGTTGAGTGAGATTTTGGAACAAGATTTTATTGTGATGTTTGTTGGGATTGTGGGAGGGGGGGGGGGGAGGATGAGCGATGACTACTAAATTGTTTGGAAAAACTACATAGTATAGCCGCTCCCAAAATGATAGTCGGCATATATTTGTTGTGTGTGTGTGTATATATATATATATATATATATATATATTTTTTTTTTTTTCTTTTTTGTAATTTTGCTAGCAGATGTAATTAGTTTTGAAAGATCGGCAAAAATGTGTTGGGTTGTCTGGTTAATTTTCAAAGCGTACTCTTTTCTAGGCTAAAATAGCATGAGCTAGCCAGTTTCGAACTATAGTTAAAAAAATAGCTAGTATTTGCAAAGTCATTAAAAATAACCACTATTTTAGCCGAAACACAAAAAGTTCCAGCCTGAATTATGGAGCTTCTCTGTATAAAATTGTAGCATATTATGTTGAAACTACAACACATTCTGAAATTCCAGCACATTATGCTGGAATCTCATATGTAAAAATTCGAACTCTAGCATATTATTCTTGATTTTTTCCGAACTTGTAAAGGTGTTTTGTTCATATTTTATCTTTACATGTAAAAATGATCGAATTTTGATTACTTTTAAAATTGTGGCTATTTTTTAATTACCGATTATAAATTAGGTTATTTCCGATCCCCCCCCCCCCTTCCAGTCCATCAAAGCTTTTAGGCTTCAAATATTATTGTGATGACACAAAAGGTTATTTTTGTTTTAGAATCCATTTCTATATTCCGAGACATTTAAAACCTTCTTTTATCTTTTATCAATTTGTGTGCACATTCCGAGCGCGATACCGGAAAGCTTTTGGATGAAAAATTTAATAATAATAACTTTTGGCTTAAAAAGATAATTTTAGTTGACTTCGATCAATATTTTTGGTTAACGGACCCGGACCCATGTTCTGACGGTCCCGGAGAGTGAGTAGTAAAATACGGAACCTGGGCGTATGCCCGGAATCGAATTCCAAGGTCCCTAGCCCGAGAAATGAATTTCTAAAGAAAATTATTTAACTAAAAATATAATGGATTTCGGCAATTTAATAAAATTTAATTTTGGTTGTATCGGGCCCGTATTTTAGTTTCGGAGCCCGGTACAAGTCCGTTATGGTATTTAGACTTTATTTGTGAAATTTGGTAAGAAACGGAAGAGATTTGACGTGATTCAGACGTCCGGTTGTGAAAATAAAAAATTTCACTATTCGTAAGGATTTCACGAGGTTGGGTGTTAAATTCGTTGTTTATGATATTATTTTGGCGATTTGATCGCATGAGAAATTCCGTATAATATTTTTAAACTTGCATACATATTTGATTTGGAGCTTCGAGCGCTCGAGTGAGTTTTGAATAGGCCACAAAATATTTTGAGAGTTAAGAAAATTGCTGGTATGTTTCAGGTCTGCAGGCTTTGCATGGCTCGCAAATGCATGTATTGTATTTGCGAAGAAAGATCGCATTTGTGATCAGTGGGGCTGGGAGAGGACCTTCGCGATTGCGAAGCTCAGGATAACATTTTCTATGTGAATAGATCGCATTTGCGAACAGTTGTTCGCTTTTGCAATGAAAGCAAGTCCTGGACATTCTTCGCATTTGCGATGAGATGTCGCATTTGCAGGGTTCAAACTTGCGAACCCCTGATCGCAAATGCGATATCTGCAACTTTTCAAAAATGATTTTGGATGCGATTTGCAACTCCTATCTCCAATTTTCAAACCCTAAACTTCAAGAGGCAATTTCCCAAAACCAATTCTTCCCCAAATCATAAGTAAAAGATTGCTAACTAATTTGTTTCAATCTATCTCATCTTTTTACAAGATTTCATCACAAAATCTAGGGACTTTCATGGGAAATTGGGTGTTTTGGGTGAAATTTGGGAATTTCAAAAGTTGGGGATTTAAACCTCAAATTGAGATCGGATTTCAAAACCAATTGCATATCCGGGCTCGGGGGTGAATGGAAAATCGAGTTTTGGTCCGAACTTCGAGTTGTTACCAAGCGGGCCCAGGGTCGATTTTTGACTTTTTGGGGAAAATATTGGGAAACCTATAATTAAGCGTTAGAATTCTGTTCTCTAGCATTATTTGATATTATTAAGTTAATTATGACTAGATACAAGCGGATTGGAGGTGGAATCGAGAGGAAAAATGGTAATTGAGGTTTGATTGTAGCCATAGAATCGAGGTAAGTGTTTGGTCTAATCTTAACTTGAGGGAATGAGTTTTATTTTCCTATTTTCTATGTGTTACTATTGAGTATGAAATACATGTGTGGTGACGAGTATCTATACGTTGATGTTGAGCATGCAAGTGAGTCTTATACTGTGACCGTTGGTGTCTCTTATTACGTACAATTCATGCTTAAATTAATGATTATAGACCCGACCCGTCGTCTTATGTATCTCCGCCCCGTTTTCCCCGTTTAGGCTTCCATATGTGTTATTATATGTGTTTGAAGAATTTGAAGAAATTCGGATAGAGTTCGGTTAGAAATGAGACAATTAGTCTCTTTATGAGAAGGGTGGTTTGGAAAAGTCAACCGAATGTTGACTTATGAGTTAGAGGGATCGGAGTGGATTTCCTACAATTTGACTAGTTTTGGGTGATGATTTGTGACTTAGGAGCGCAATCGGAACTGAATTTGAAGGTCTGGTGTAGAATTAGGCTTGAATTGGCTAAGTTTGAATTTTGGAGAATACTGGTTGATAGGTGAGATTTTGGTCCAAGGGTCGGAATGGAATTCCAAGAGTTGCAGTGGCTCTGATAGGTGATTTTGGATATGCGTGCAAAGTTTCAGGTCGTTTGGAGGTATTTAGGTTGGGTATTAGATCAAATGCAAGTTTTGGAAGTTTTAGTTTGACTTAGGCTTAAATCCGTGGTAATTTGATGATTTTAATGTTTATGATTGTGTTTTTATGCTACGAGCAAGTTTGAATGAAGTAGTAGAACGTATCTGTGATTTTGGTTGAGGTCCCGAGGGCCTCGGGTGATTTCGGATGGATAACGGGGATTTTTGAGTTGAAAAATGTAGCAGAAAAATTGTAGAGAACTTTTGTTCTATGCGATCGCATAGGCATCATTGCGATCGCATAGAAGGTTGGTAGGGGGCTTAGATTTTCTTTATACGATCGCGTGGAAGGCATCGTGATCACATAGGTGGGAAAGATTGGCTTTTGCGTTCGCATAAGGAGGAGTGCGATCGCGTAGTGTATTTGGGGCTGGGGTCCTTGGAAGAGGATTTGTTCTATGCGATCGCATTGGGGAGAGTGCGATCGCATAAGAGGAATTTTGGGGGTCTGGACTTTGGCCTATGCGATCGCAATAGGGTGGATGCGATCGCATAGAGGAATACCTAGGCGGATAGAATTTTTTAAGGGTTAATTCATCCACGACCCACTTAATATTTCCACCCTTTTTACTCCACCAAGAGAGATTTTTTGAGCGACTTGAAGAAGGTTTTCAACGGGTAGTGATTAGAGGTAAGTCTCTTGACTTAGAAACACCATTTTTATGAAGAATCAACCTTCAAATCCATGAAAATAGGTTGAAATGGTGAAGAACTAGGGCTTGGCTTTTGAAAATAATTTTTTTGGGAAATTGAAGGGGAATTAGAGCTCTGTTTTCGACAAACTTTATATGTACGGACTCGCGGTGAGACGAGGAATCCGTTGATATGATTTTCAAAATTTTTCGAGAAGTGGTCCCGGGGCTCAGGTTTTACCACCTTCGTGAATTTAAGTACTTTTCGAGTATTTTTTATTGGGTTATGCTTCTTCAGCCCATATTTATGTATTCGTTGTGATTTTGACTAGATTCGACGTGCGAGGAGGTCGATACAAAAGGAAAAGGCTTTGCGGACCATTCTACGGCGGTTAGAGGTGATTAGTTTGTATAGATGATGGCCTGAGGGTTTGAAACCCCGGTTTATCACATTGTGACGCTATATTAGGGCGTGACTCGCACCCCATGATAGGTGTGGGATCGTATATGATTGGGGATTGTGACTTGGTGCATCCCGAGTGCTAAATATAATTTATTGGCGGCTGATACTCACCCTGTATTGATTATATCTGGGTTTATTGCCATGTTTGGGGCTTTGTGCCACTTTGTAGCATCCGTCTAGGATGAATATCATTGTGATAACATAATTTGTATAATCATTGATCTCAGTCCTGTGTCTAAGCGCTGTTATGAAATGCTAAGTCATTTTTCCTGAAATTAAATAACCAAATTATATTCTTCTTAATAATTGGAAATCGGGGAAATTAATTGAATCTGTTATGTGACTCATATGCATCTTGTGGACTGAGTATGGATCGGGCTACACGCCGCAGTAGTGATATGATGATATTGCGCTTGGGCTGTAGGAGCCTTTCCGGAGTGTGTATACACCCCCAGTGAGCGCCTTCGACGTTAAATGGATCGGGCTGTACGCCGTAGCAGGTCATGTGCATTGCATTGCATCTTTGCATTATACTTGACTGACATACTTGATATTGCTTTGCTGTTAGTTCGTAGTTAAGGTGCTGGACTGTTAGTTTTAGCTTTACTATATGGCATTTCGTGGATTTCTTATCTTCAGACATTTTATATGCTTATTACTCACTGAGTCGGTAGTACTCGCCCCTACTCCCTGCACCTTGTGTGCAGATTCAGGTGCACCGGAGGCTTAGCTGAGCACTCGCTATTTCCAGAGCTTATCAGAGTAGTTGAGGTAGCTGCTTGACGTTCGCAAGACCTAGCTACTCTTCCTATTTTAGTTCCATATATTTATATATTTCCAGACTTGTGTATTTATGTTCAGATATTTTATCCAGTTGTTTTAGAGGTTCTAGACTCGTGACCCCAGATCTTATGTGAGTGTCTTATTAGTTATTTGTATTTCTTCGTATTATTTTACTATAAATATTGGATTATTATTAAAAAACTATTATATTTTTTTTAAATTGTCGGTTTTGAGATTTATTATCGAAATGAGAACGATTGTTGGCCAGGCTTGCCTAGCGTCTTGGTTGGGAGCCATTATGACCAGGTTTGGGTCGTGAAAAGTTGGTATCAGAGCCTAGGTTACTAGGCCTTGCGAGCCATGAGCCGGTTTAGTAGAGTCTCGTAGATCGGTACGTAGACGTCCGTATCTATCCTCGGGATGCTACAAAATCTTAGGAAGCACTTCACTTTCCCAAAATCTTATCGTGCGTCCTTGATTCAGCTTGAAAGAGGAACTCTTGAAATTCCTTCCGCGTGAACGTGTGCACGAACGAATGCTCAGTATTATATGTGCCTTGATGGCTTGTGATTCCCCGATTGAGGGGCGAGAAGTGATCGCTTTGAGTTTGATGTTAGGCCAGTTTGGAGGACTTGAGGCTGGATCTTTGCCAATGGCTTGAGCACTGAGGTGCTGATCATGTGAGCAAGTGTTTTAAACTTAGATGTTCGGTATTGTCTCTATTAGCTAGAATGGCAGTTTGGTATCTGTGTGATGAGTGTGTTAGTACTGCGAGATGCAATTATATGATTTGGTAGTGACGAAGAAGTCTGCTAGATAATAGATGAACTGTCAAGTGATTCGTTTCCTATTGTAGTGCGATGAGTGTTAGAAACACGTTCTCAATGCAATATACTAAATGTGTACTCTTTTGTAGGTTTTGATGAATGACAAACGAAGCAAAAATTGATATATGACGGAATTCAAGTACAAGCGCACAATGGTTGCGAATAAGATTGAAGTTCAAGATATAGTTTTTAATTGTTATTGAGTTGTTCTAAATTGTAATCTCGATCCTATAACTTGACTCATAGTATGGCCTCTCTCATAAAACTATTTTCCAAAATCATGCATATTTAATTCTGTGTCAAAAAGATTTTAAATCGTGCATATTTACATTAGACAAAATATTTTCTAAACATGCCTCAAAAATCTGGGCTAAAATAATCGATTATGTACTTATGATAATCGATTGTTTCTGAGCCAAGACTGCATGACAATCGATTATGAATTAATGGTAATCGATTCTGAGTAAGACAGTGAACATCAGGTTTTTCCAAATCTGCATGATAATCGATTGTGAACAAATGACAATCGATTGTTGTTGAGGTAAAGTTTTTCAATACTCAAAATAATCGATTATGAACTAATGGTGATCGATTGTGTTGAGTTGATGTCTTCCAGTGATTTTAAATTTAATTAAGTAATCGATTATGTCTTTAGATAATCGATTATCACTGAGACAGTAAGTTTTATGATTTTCAGAAAATAACAAGTAATCGATTGTTGCAAAGGACAATCGATTGTTGAAGCCGGCCGTTGTTAAATGATTTTCAAATACCATAAGGTAATCGATTATTGATTCTAGATAATCGATGTTCTGCTTAAAATCTGGAAATGATTTTTAGAACGTTGCTGAAGTAATCGATTATTGATTTTATATAATCGATGTTCTGCTTAAAATCTGGAAATGATTTTTAGAACGTTGCTGAAGTAATCGATTATTGATTTTATATAATCGATGTTTTGCTTAAAATCTGGAAATGATTTTTAGAACGTTGCTAAAGTAATCGATTATGAACTTAGTGTAATCGATTATCTGATTTTGAATATTGCCAGTAATCGATTATAGATTATGTATAATCGATTGTGAAGCGTTAAATCTGGGATTGATTTTTAAACTGACTGGCAGATAATCGATTGTTTGGTCTTAATAATCGATTATCACTGAGTAATTTCAGCAACTCTTAATTGGCAATTAGACAACGGTTGAACCAACTTTTTCAACTATAAATACAGCTTCATTTCAGTGTTTTAACAACAACAACATACACAAACTGATCATTACATTGCTATAAGCTTTCATTCAATTGTTCTTCATTTTCTACTCATTTCATAAAGCTTTTGAGAGCCATATTATTGCTTAAAGTTGTTGTGATCTTGAACATATTCTTTTACTCATATCTACTCAATAAGGAGTACTTTAGTTAAGTGAGTGTCCAAGTATTTGATATACTTGTAAGAGAATTGCGATTCTCTTGTTTCAAGGAACTTGCGTTTCCTTGGGTGAAGTCTTTGAGATTGCGATCTCCGAGCAACTGTTTGAGGCTTGTGTCCTCAAGTGTGTAACGGTTTGTTGAGCACCCTTAAGCTTAACAAGATAGTGAAAAATCTCGAGAGAGTCTCTCGGGGACTGGACTAACCACGTTGGTGGCCAACCAGTATACATCTTTGTGTAAGTTTATTTTTATGCATTTATTTTACTTCCTGCAAAGTTTAAATTCCGCAAGAAAACGCTAAATTCTATTAATACGCTATTCACCCCCCCTCTAGCGTAAAGCGTAGTTTCTGACAATGAGTAGCCCGAGTTATGGGTGCGTGAAGAATCTTTTCGAGTCTCCTAGTGGGAGTGAAGTAAACTGCACGATACAATGTGAGTTCTGACTCAAGAAGACTAAGTAGCTGTGTAATGTGTATGACGGTGGAAGGTATACAGAAATGTTATATTGAGGCGAAGTTGGTGGGTTATCTCTTGCGGAGTGAACTGAAGTGATGTGATTCTTATATGTGTATGTTAGAAGGTCTCATGTGTAATTGAAAGGTATTTTCTATGTGTTATGATTCGAATAGGTGCAACCCATGTCCATGTATTAATTTTGATAATAGAATACATGTAGTATTGAGATTAATGTTGTTGATATACATTGTGATGCTTTGTCAAGTTGTGGACGTGTTGCTAGGATGTTTTTGGTGATTCTCTGGCAGGTGGATATGCTCAATTACAAAGGAAACTCTGCCAAAATTTTTGAAAAATTTTAGGACTAAGTAAAAATTTTGTCGCCTACAGAGTGGGCTTAACTGTTGTGTGAATTAATGCAAGAGTTGCAGAAGAGTTAAAAATTTCTGATGATTCGTGTTCCCACAACTTATGAAAGAGTGAGTTTAATCTCACCAGGATATTACGACAACAATAGAGTATATATATTGTTATATATATGGCTTTGAGCTAAGTTAAGGAGGTTTATGTTGTTTAGCTGATTGTACAGTTATGTACTATGTTAGTTCTGACTTGATGCATGCAGTTGAATCAGTTCTGATTGCAAAAATTGAGCCGAGGGTGGCACGAGTGAAGCAAAATTTCGACAAAGGCTATATGGTGCTTGTAGATGTGAGAAAATTAACGGATATCTCGAGTTGTTGGTAAGGAATGCTTACTGTAAAGAGAATGAAGTGGTTTGGTTGTATTGGAATGAGATCATGTCTTGCGGTGTCAGAGTGCTGATAAGGCACGAGTGGTTCGATTCATTAAGTCGATAAATTTGCAGTGTGTATAAGAGTGGATGACTATTGAGAATGGTTTTGATGTGTTCAAGATTCTATTTGTAGCACGCAGGTATTTTAAGGTTGAGTAGGTGACCAAGTCAGTGTTTTCATTAGAACAGGTCGACTTGTGGTATTTTTACGTTAATTACGGGATTCTATGTATCAGTATCTGGGATGTAAAGGTAGCGGACTTAGATTCGCAGGAAGTTCTTCAAGGTAGGGTATTTTAGAAGTGGTATTTTTGGGAACGTTCGAGAGAGTATATAGTGGCCTATTGGTCTTAGAAAATGTGGTCTTACATTCGAGTCTCGTGTGGTAAGCCTAGATTGAGGCATTGTGGTGCTACAACAATAGAGTATATCAAGTTGAAAATTAATAAAAAGGAAATCTAGACAAATGAAGTAGCTTGTTAGCGGACCGAATCAGTATGGTAAAGATATGATCAATTCCTTGTTTATGTTCGTGGTAATGAGCCCTTATGGTTATTAGGTGGCAGAACTTTTGAGCTCGGACAGCTTGCTTAGACTGGTGTGGATAGAAAGATTTAGTCCTAGCAGTTCACCGTGTGGTTAGGAAAAAGGAGATGGAGTTCTCAAGTTATCCTAGTATGGTATGGTATGTGCGGTCCATTGTGGAGGATTTGGATTTGTGTGTGTGGTGTACTGTTCTGTTCCAAATGGTAATGTCATTAAATTCTTAAGCAGCACGGGCAGCCGCATGTGATTTAAAAATCGACCCTTAGATAATTAAGGAAATTAGTTTTGCTATTCTAGTAACTTGATGGGAGTATACGTTCAGTAAGAGGGGAAGGTGATGTAAACTGAGAACACTTCAGTGGGATTGCGACAGTTTCTTGTTGGGACCGACTATTGAAATTTGAGTTTGTTGATGGCACAGGGAAATTTTAGAATATCTTTCGTGGAATGGGTACCTGATGTGTAATATGTATGCATACGGCGGAATGTAGGACCAGGTATATAAATTTGTGTGTTATATGGAGTTGGAGACTGGGAGTTCTCTGATACAATCTATGTCGCAGTTGTGGATCTTAAGTATTCAACACCGTTTAGTGGAAATTAGGATTTGGAGGCTAGAGTGGATCTTTATTTGTTGATACGATAGATTTTGGATGTGATATTGGGTGTAGACTGGTTGCCTCAGTGTTAGGTTAATCTAGACTATTGTGTTATGGGCTATGCTGGAGGATGCCACAGGTTGCGTGGCGTGGTGCATCGGGTGATGTTATAGCGAGAGTGGTTGCATCCCAAAAACTAGCGGACGGCTGAGAAGGATTTCTTGTCTTGTTTGGGACTTCGTGGCAAATGTCAATGTAGAGGTTTGTACCATTGATTCAGTTTCGATATTGAAGGACCTTTTCGGATGTGTTCCTCGTGGCCGGGCATGCCGCCGGGCGAGGTGGGGGACTTCAGTATTTATTTGGTGTCGGGCACCGTATCGTACGACTTTGGCATGAGCTATAGTAGTGGAAGAGGCAGCTTCAGGCTCCTTGGTAATGAGTTTGTTGGTAAGCTGAATAAATACGTGTTTAGCTTGTGTGGGCTTGTTTAGTCCTGAATCGTATTAATAAAGGATGAGTTGTTTTTCTGTGCTGCGAGGCATTATGATTTTTGGGCAGTGGCATATATATAGCGGTGCTATCTGTCGACGCCCCCTTTTTCAAAAAAGCGAAATCGGGTTTACGACATTATGGGCTAAACAACTCTCATTCCCGTTTTGGAACTGGGTTACTGAATTTGAAGAGTCGTCATCTAATGATTATAGTGCATTAGGACACTTTAAGAAGAGAGTATTTTGAAAAGAAAACCAGAGTTCGGGTAAGGGCTTGAGATTATCTCGAGGGGAAGGTGTTAGGCACCCCTCAAGATTCACTAGTGTGGTTCCCGGCCGTGCTAATGTGACTTTATGATGAGATGAAGCAAGTAAACAGATAAGATTCACATATAAACATTTAAATTAAAAAAGGAAAGGCATAAGTTTGAAAATAAAAGAGGATTGATTTGAAAAAAACATCACTATACGAAAACATATAAATAAAGCAAATAAAAGAGAGAAGGGTCCTAGGTTTAACTATAATATGGATCACATCGCTACAATACCCGGCACACACTCCTCAAAGAGGGTTTGCATATGGAATTAGCGCACCGGTCATCATATCCATATTCTACCATTCCCACCCCGTTAAGGTATTTAAGCGCGTTGGTATCGTTTACTTATTGCATGCTAATACACGTCTCAACCTGTTAGTCTTGGGGTATTAGGACTTCTAATCCTAAGAAGGGGGAGAGAGAGATAGGATATCTATGGAGTTTCAAAGGTAAAAATACTAGAACGACAGTCAAAACATGTAGCACATAGGAGGTATGCAAATAAGATAGTCAAAAGCACAAATAAAACCCTGTAACATTACAGTAACTAGTTTAGCATGACTTCAAATACCGATTTGCTCTTTAAAAGAGATTAAAAGAGTGGGCAGATTAGTTTAACACACAACAGTTGGATAGAAAATTTGCTTCGAGCTCCCTGGGCCCGTTATAGGAGTTGACAGGATTTAGAAATCAGATGATTCTTAGAGTAAAAACATTAGCTTCAGACGCGAGTCTGTTGAAAAGAAAGTTGAAGTTTCAAAAGATGTAGAAATGGCTTACATTCAGTCGAACAACTTGAATACAAAAGGGGATGCAAGAAGAAAAGTTTAAAAGACCTTAAAGCATTAAACTTAGGCGGGCGAAGTAGCTGAAACCACAAATTTAACATTTTAAAAGACATTACAGGTTCAGAGTAATGTAAAAGGGGCAGACCTGGGCCCGATTTAAAAGTAAACAGACTTAGGGACGAACTAAACTGAAACGTTTTAAGCACTGGGCGAGTTTGGACCTTTATGACATGCTTATTCGCGCTTTTTATTACTGCTTTACACGTATTTAGACGACCTAATGTTTTGCCTAGCATTTTAGACATCCCTATAGGCATGTTTTCTAGGAGAGATTATAAGAATGCAAACCTATAGACATGGTGTTTATATGAAATTACAAGAATGCAAAGCCCTATAGACATGTTATTTATGTGATTGATGCAACACTGCAAAACCCTATAGACATGGTAACTATATGAGATTGATGCAATAATGTAAAACCCTATAGACATGATATATAGATGATATTGGTGCAATAATGTAAAGCCTATAGACATGGTATCCTTATGAGATCGATACAATAATGTAAAGCTTTATAGACATGACATCTAGATGATATTGATGCAAGAAAGTAAAACCTATGGGAATGGTATCTATACGATATTGATGCAAGAAACTAAAGCCTATGGGCATGGTATCTGTATGATATTGATGCAAGAAAGTAAACCCCTCCCATATCCCTTTCACTAGGTCCCAAAGTTCTTTTATACAAATTACTCACAAGAACCTGAAAAAAATTTAAAGGAAATGAGTAAATACATCAATACTACAATAGGCCCGAAGAAACACAAAGCAACTTTAATGTCCAACATATGCATTTTACCAAGTCCGCGCTCCCAAATTCGAGGCTTTCTCTTTAGAGTGTTACAAAGTTCCAAAGGTTTTCAAGGAAACCCAGGCAATGCTTACACTCTAAGCAATTAGAGTAGTGCAAGTTGTGAAATTACCTGCCCTAAGGCATCCAAGTTCAGAGGAGACTCCAGGGTCCCTAAGCATTGCTTACCAGAGGGGGGTAGGACTTTAAGAACTAAGAATAAGTGTAAAAGTAAGGCATTAGAGGAAGACCAATGTAAGAGGTGGTCATACCTAGCCATGAAGTGAGACTGGCATACCCCTAACCTCTTACATGGATTAACAAGCAAGAGCAGACTTGAAAATAAGTCAGACTAGGGCATGTATGGTGATTAGGACACTAACAGGCCTTTGTCAAGGCTCAAACACATAATATAAGGAATGGGGAATGGGATTACTTTGAGTATAGGCTGTTAACAACCTTAGTTCTAAACTAGGAGTGGCAATGAGGTGCCACCCTAATCCTGAACACACTCATATACCCAGGGGCTAAGGGAAGAGGAGAGTCACATATGAATACTTGGAAAACACGAGTCTAAATGAAAGGATTCAGGGGAAAGTGGTGTATAGGAACTCAAACCATAATAATGAACAATAAACAAGTAGGGGGGAGGTGAAAGGGTTTAAACATACTGAAACTTAAATAAAATACTAAACATAAACAGACAAGGGAAAGGGAAGAAGGATTAACATGCTGAACCTAATCATAATAGACAAGGGGAAGGGGAAGGGGATTAAACATGCTAAAAACTTAAAAATACACAAGCAGACAAGGGAAAGGGGAAAGGGGGTTAAGCATGCAATAAACTCAACTGAACATCAATAGGTAAAAGAAAAGGATTAAGTAAACATGTAGTATAGAGACTGGTAGTGTAAATTAAGAGCCTACCAGTTGCAAACTTGAGTCACAAAGCAAAGATGGATCCTTATAGCTAGACATGGCTTTCAGTCTGCTAACTCTAGCTATAGAGCAAGTAACAGAGAAGATAATAGAAGAGAAAAAGGAGCTTTTCAGTGAGTTAACTTAGAGAGTATTTGTGTATCAGTATGTGTTGAAGTGAGAAAAGGTGAAGGCTTTTTATAGTTTGAAAAAGATGCAGCACTAAGGCAAGAAAATATTCAATCAGTATCAATCACAAACAATTAAGGAAAAGTTTCCTTTAATTAAGGAACTGGCTTGGGGTAAATAAACTTTAGTTTATTTTTGGAAATAAAATCAAGTATGAATCACAAAATATAGGGAAAATACGTGTAAACAATTTGAAAATTCATACTGGTGAACACATAAGGCAGGTCCATTACCTAGAAAATCAATGGATTATAGATACTAGCTTATTTGAACTCAGTCAGAAAACAAGTCCCAATTAGAGAATCAAACAAAGTGTACAAAATAAATTTTCCCAAATTAGGGTTGTTCAAAAAAAGGGAAATGTGACAATACGAAAAGATACACAGATTCGAGCATGCATAAACTGAAAGTAGTAGAATAACATGTACCAGAAACATACAAGCTAGAATTAGAGGCGGCTAAGGTTTCATAGAGAGAATATGGAAAACCCCCTTAAAACTTAGGGTTTCCATTGCACATAGAGCATAAGGAATATCACAGATGAAGATTAACAAAAAAGCTGAACAACGTGATGGAAAGCATAGAACACATTAACTCGAAACCCTAGAAAACAATCACTAAAACAAAACGCCTTAGAGCCATAGTAGAAAATACTCAGATCAAAGTAAGAACTAGAGTAGAACACACAATAGATAAAATAAAGCGAAGAAATCAAGGAAATCAGAGAAATCGTGGGAACCCTAAATTTTAGAAGACGAACAGTTTGGAAACAAAACAGGCAAAGAAAAGGCGAGAAGTACTAAAAAGTTTAAGAGAATAACTAGAGCTTAGAGAAGATCGTAAAGATAAACACAGAGAAGAACCTCGAGAAATTAGGGTTTCAGAGAAAGGTCTCGAAGGATCGAGAAAAGCCTGGAATGGACTTGTCGAAGTCACCAAAGAACCCATAGCCTCAGGGCTTGCTGGAAAAGGTCGGACACGGCTGTAGATCTTCAAATCGGAAGACCTCTGGTCCGATAAACCTTGAGATGGGACTCTCATCTTTGAACCCTAAGACCAGGAGAGGTGAGGAGTGACAGATATAGACGTTTGAGGGCTTGAACGGCCATAGATACCGGTGAATCGGAGTTGGAACTAACTAGGGTTCGAGGAGGGCTAAAGAGCATTTGGGGGTAAAGGGGGATACAAGGGCGGATGGTTTAGGAAATGGTTAGGGTTAGGGGGTATTTGGGGTTTAATTATGGTAGGTTAGACGTGGGCCGTTGATCTGAGTGATCAACGGTCACGATTAAAAGAGAGCTGGGGAGGGTTAGTTTAGATGGGTCTGGGTCGGGTGATTTCTGCAATTGGTTCGTGTAATTGGGGGTTTAAATTGAGCTGAAATTTAGCTACAATTGAAATTAAAAGGGGCTATGATTTAAGTGGCCAATTTTCCCCTAATTGATTTTTTATAAAATAGTAAATGGCATTGTCAAAATCCAATTAAAATGCTGAGTTAATAAAAATACGTATAAGTATCAATTAAAATTATTAAGAACGATTTTGTAGTTAAAATACTCGTCAAATTGAGAAATGGGCTAAAATTATAATTTAATGCGATATTAATTTAGAAATATCTAATGACCTTGTAAAATTCTATAAAAAAATTATATAAATTATATTTTATGTAAATGAGAGAATAAAATAAATTACTTATTAAAATAACAAGTTTTGAGACTAAATATTGGATTTTATAGTACAAAATAAGTCGTAAATTGGTTTTAAAATACATAAACAAATGTAGAAAAATACCAAACGTTTTTGTGGATGATTATATATGTATCTATATGCTATTTTGGGAATATTTTGAGTATAGAAATACATGGGAAAAATTAGGTATCAACAGCTGCCCCTCTTTATCCTAGGAGGATGAAAGAGTTGTCGGGTAAAGATAAGATGGCCAATTTTGACCAGAAATGACGATTTTAAGAGAATTTTGACCGTGCTCTGGCTTCTGAGCTGCCTACATATCCCTGGTTTTTTAAAGGAATCAGGCCGTATATAGTTCGTGAACCATCGGCGGGATATGCCAATGAAAATATTGGAGGAGGCGGACGTAACGGGGTTTAAGATTTGGCAAGGGATCGGAGATCGGATGAACCGCGAAGAACTGAAGCGGGATCGCTCCTGTTGAGATGGTTGTGCCAGCCGGTATACTTGCAAAAAAATGAGTTGCATATATATTGAACCATGAATGATGTCTTCGGACGATTAGGATGGCGTCCGATGACGTCCTGGACTATGAAGAGCATATAAGTAAAGATTCGCAGGCCATGAAATGGTGTTCTCGGGCTATGTAGATGATGCCTCCGAACTATGACGCCTTTGCATAAGTTGGCGATATTTCAGCCTATGAAAAGGTGGAAATATTTCAGCCGAATGAATGCAAGGGGAGGCGATCTTTTAGCCGAGCAGGAATTTAAAATGGAGGGCGGCGATATTTTAGCCAAATGAAACAGGGTGGCGATCTTTCATCCAAATGCAAAATAAAGGAGGTAGAGCTTAACCTCGAAAGACAGAAAATAGCCTTATGCAAGATGGAGGCAGAGCTTAGCCTCGGAAGGCAGGGAATAGCCTTATGAAAAATGCAGATGGAGACAGGGCTTATTCTCGAAAGGCAGAGAATAGCCTTATGCAGGATGGAGGTAGAGATTAACCTCGGAAGGCAGAGAATAGCCTTATGCAAAAATTCAGATGGAGACAGGGCTTAGTCTCGAAAGGCAGAGAATAGCCTTTTGCAGGATGGAGGTAGAGCTTAACCTCGGAAGGCAGAGAATAGCCTTATGCAAAATGCAGACGGAGATAGGGCTTAGTCTCGAAAGGAGATAGTAGCCTTATGCAGGATGGAGGTAGAGCTTAACCTCAGAAGGCAGAGAATCGCCATATGCAGAAATGCAGATGGAGACAGAGATTAGTCTCGAAAGGCAGAATAATAGCCTTATGCAAAAATGTAGGTAGAGCTTAACCTCGGAAGGCGGCGAATAGCCTTATGCAATGCAGGATGGAGACAGAGCTTAGTCTCGAAAGGCAGAGAGTAGTCTTATGCAGAAATGCAGATGGACACAGAGCTTAGTCTCAAAAGGCGGAAGAATAGCCTTATGCAAAAATTGAGGTAGATCTTAACCTCGGAAGGCGGCGAATAGCCTTATGCAATGCAGGATGGAGACAGAGCTTAGTCTCGAAAGGCAGAGAGTAGCCTTATGCAGGATGGAGGTAAATCTTAACCTCGGAAGGCAGAGAATGGCCTTATGCAAAATGCAAGATAGAGACAGAGCTTAGTCTTGAAAGGCAGAGAACAACCTTATGCAAAAATGCAGATATATAAAGGAGAGGATGTGGATGATTTTCTTAGCTGGTAGATGATTGCGACATCGTGTTTGCTGGGGAAGTGTTGAATGTAGATAGTAAACCTTTGCGAGGTTTTGGGAATTTCAGTTTTCTAAAGCCTATGTATCACCTATTTGTATTATGAATTCCTGCATCCAAAGAAAGATCTGAGTACTATAAGGGGAAAGGTTAGTTCGCATCCTTCAACTCATGGTTTCCTGTGCCATTTAGGGTAGCATTGCTGAACGATATTGATTCGAATGGTTTTATTGAAAAGATTTGGCAAATACAATGCAAATGTATATATAAATAAATAAAAGAATAATTTTGTTTTATGATGAACCGATAACTGCAACGTGGTTCAAGGCAGAGCAACTTTGTTGGCTCCAGAATTTTGAGGGTCCTCCTCAAAATTCTGCCCCGGTTTACTAGGTTGATGCTGTTAGCGGCGATACTGAATGACTGAAAATGGATCGACCTCGAAATTTTGAGGGCCCTGCTCAAAATTCTGTCCTAGTTCCAAATGCGAGGGGAAAATGGAATTTTATTAAAGATGTGACCGAACCCATAGGGTTGCCTGCGTATTCCCTCTTAAACAGGAATCAGGTCAGGCGTAGTTCTAATTACATTATAAAAAAAAAGTATACTGATTAAATATAGTATCTTTTCACCGCATCTGAGTTGATCGGTTTTGGCCAAACTTCTTCGTCCATTTCTGCAAGAATAAGGGCTCCTCCAGTTAGAACCCGGTGAACCATGTACGGACCTTGCCAGTTGGGAGAGAATTTCCCTTTGGCTTCATCTAGATATGGGAATATCTTCTTTAACACCAGCTGTCCCGGTGTGAACTTCTTTTGTCGAACTCTCTTGTTGAAGGCTCTCGACATTCTGTTCTGATATAACTGACCAAACCACATTCATTTTTTTTCATCTATAAGGGCTAACTGCTCGTAGCGACCCTTGACCCATTCTGCATCATCGAGCTCAGATTCTTGTATGGTTCTCAAGGATGGAATTTCTATCTCAGTGGAATGACCGCCTCTGTACCGTAAACCAACATGTAGGGAGTTTCCCTTGTTGACGTGCGAACTGTAGTACGATAACCCAGTAAAGAGAATGACAACTTCTCATGCCACTACTTGTGCCTTTCGATTATTTTCCTTAGTATTTTCTTGATGTTCTTGTTGGCTGCTCCCACGGCTCCATTCATCTGAGGCCTATAAGCTGTAGAGTTTCTGTGTCTTATATTAAAAGTTTCACATATCGCTTTCATCAAGTCGCTGTTGAGATTGGAACCATTATCAGTGATGATCGGCTCTGGAATCCCGAACCGACAGACAATACGATCTCGGACAAAGTCTGCCACGACTTTCTTGGTTACTGCTTTGTATGAGGCTTCATTAACCCATTTACTGAAGTAATCAATTGCCATTAAGATGAACCTTTGTCCATTTGATGCGGCCGGCTCGATTGGTCTAATAACATTCATTACCCAGGCGGCGAATGGACATGGTGAGCTCGTTGCAGTGAGCTCGTTCGGAGGTACCTTTATCATATCCGCATGTATCTGACAGCGGTGACACTTTCGGACATAATGAATGCAGTCTGTTTCCATAGTCATCCAGAAATATCCTTCTTGGAGTATCTTTTTTGCTAGAACAAAACCGTTCATGTGCGGCCCGAAAGTCCCTGCGTCCACTTCCTCCACTAACTTGGTTGCTTCTGTCGCATCGACACGCCTTAATAGTCTCAAATCGGAGGTCCTCCTATGCAGGATTCCTCTGATGTAAAATATGGCCTGAGCCAAAATATCTAGTATTAATGGAGTAGCGTCATATAAAGTACCATATAACCATGATGGTATGACGTATAAAATGTGTTAAAATGAGTAGTATTTTAAATAATTTAAGATAATTTTTAATTATACGGATAATTGATCAATTATAGGGTAATGAAATATTATCTAATTAATTAAAGAATTATTTGGATAAGGATGGGTAAAACCAACGTGGCAGAGCCCCATCACTCTTTAATGAATCTTAAAGAAGATTGGGAGGTGTCACACTTAAAGGATTTATGTGTTACACCAAATCCTTGAAATGTGGGGTTTATCCTAACTCGATTCACTTTCTAATCTTTTAGAAAGTTTCATCCAAGAACATTACAATACAAAGGACTTTCTAATTCAAGGAACATATCACGTCACCGCATTTTCCAAATAGCAAATTAATACAAATAACTTTCTAAACCAAGGAACAGATCACGTTAATTCATTTTCCAAAAAAAGCGAGTGCTAAGTTCTTAAGGAAAAGTATTCGGCCAAAATTTTCTTTGCATAGCAACGTGATTGCTTTGATCCATACGATTTGTTCTGTGTATTAGAGGATTGTGTATTAGAGGATTGTCAAGAGAATTGATTCACGTATATTAAGGCTATTCCTTCTTTCTTTTTTCATGATATATAGAACACATATGAAACGAGCAAATGCACAATCTCCATAAATGACTCTATTCTTAAAAATATTAGAGATGCTTATGTGCTTGATTCCTCATGTATCATATTATTCTATCATCTATTCATGGGTCTCAAAGATACGTAAGTTAGTTAAGTTTATTTCATGATATTTAAGTAGAGGCATAATAGTCTTATGACGCAATCGAGAGATTTTATTAACGTATTTCACATTGACCCATAACCAGACGACGTTATATATGTGTGTGTGTATATATATATATATATATATATATATATATATATATATATATATATATATATATATATATATATATATATATATATATATATATATATATATATATATATATATATATATATGTATATGGGATATGGGAAAGGTTATGGCGTTATATACGCACCACCACCTGAGCAGCTGGTATACATTGATGATTTTGCCCACAGTAGCTGAGATGATATGATGGGATGCCCTCAGAGGCTTGATGATGTTATGAACACATGTACATATGTACGACATGACATACATACGAATATGCATGTCATTATGAGTATTTCATTATCTATAGAGTTATGCAGACATACATGTCGAGTCTTTTACTTCATGTTTCTCTCATGTCTATTATTTACTGATTTTCATTCCCTACATACTCGATACATTATTCGTCTTGACATTTCTTTTTCCTGGGGATGCTGCATTTCATGCATGTAGGTCCTAATAAATAGGTCAAGAGTCCTTTAAGTAGGCTATCAGCTGAGCGGAAGATGTTGATGCACTCCATTACCCCGCGGTTGCTTATTTAGTCAGTATGATTAGTACATATATTGGTTGGAACGGCCGGTTTAGTCCCGCCGCTTATGATAAGTATGTACTTTTAGAGGCTTGTACATTGATGTCACGTGTACAGATATTTATATGGCCTTTTTGGCCTATATTTGAGGTATATAGTGGATCATGTTGGCCTTATAGGCCCGTATTTCACAGGTATAAGTTTCTATATCAGATAGGGTCATTCTATGTTGGGTATTCCCTCATGTTTACTCTAGTTATAACATGACGCGCCTTCTGATCCACCTATCTATGATGATGAATAATAAAGATATGTTACGATGGTACTCTATTGAGTAAGGTACCGTGTGTCTATCACGGCTCATTGATTTGGTCATAACAAGTACAAATATTACTAGTGCATGTAAAGTTGTAGGATGCCCTCGGCATCTTCGTCGATGAATGAAATGGCTCCCTCCGGAACATAATCCTGAGTGTGTTTTACCCTTGTAATTGATACTTTAGTGTGTTTTATCATTAGTCTTGGGGGATATTGACTCCTCTGATTATCATGTTGATCATGTGCTGAGGCTCATCTTATTCGACTTATTTGTTTGCGTCCATATTTCTGAAGTGATTTTTGACTCAATCACTCAGAAATTCTCGGAGGTGCCCGTTGTTGAATAACACAGTAACTTCTTCTTTTAACGGTTAGGAATATTCACTCATATGACCGTGAGTGTTGTGATACGTACATATCAAATTAGGATCTCTCTGCATAGGACCAGATTGCACTGGTCGGGGCCACTTGATCCATTTGATGTGCCATATGGCTGACATAATGGTGGCAATGTGTATTTTAAAATTGTATTTCGACAATCTCTGCACTTACCTACTCCCGGGCAGTATATCAAACCCATTCTTGCTCATCAAGCCTCGGCTACCGGGCTCTTGATCGCTTCTCTTCTCCATTCTGATGGGGTGATGCCTAGATCCATTTCCCCTCCAATTCATGACGCATAGTTGATACCGATCTCGTACCGGTCATCACTCTTGATCAATGGATCTCTTAGATCTATTAGGAGCCCCGAGTTGATCGTCTTCGACCTTGATCTTGGACCGGTACCTGTTGTGGACGTCAGCCCAGGTTACCATCGCGTACTATACCAATTTTTTTCTATTAGCTGTTGAGAAACCAAGGATATTTGGGGATTGATCCCCCGAGTGAAATTTTGAAAGGTCCAATTATCTGCAACCGGTGGGAGGTTTATCTGTTCTATCTGGAACTTTGAAAAGAACTTCCTAAGCATCTCATTATCCCTCTATTTGACCTTGGAAAGGTCTGACTATTTGGTCTCGACCTTGAGATTTCAAATAACAAGCGTAAAATAAGGAATGTTATGGATATTAATATCAACACGCTACTATTATCTTTTGCCCCACGGTAGGTGCCAAACTATTTACCCCAAAATTGGGTAACAACTAAGTTTACGCGCCATTTTAAAGATATGTGGTTTAATTCAATACGATTAATAAAAATATATAGTAAATGAATTAGAGACGAAATAAACAATCAAACCAATTGAGATGTTATGACCAAGCCTAAACTTAGATTGAACAGTGACCTCGTCCCTAATTGGACTCTCGGTTTGAGCGTAGTCGTGAATAAAGAACAAAATAAGTGAACATGATTATCAACAGTAGCGACAAGGTAAAAATAAACTTTTATTGCTTTGAATTACGTGATACAATGTGTCTTATCAAAAAAAACTTTCCCTTTATATAGTAAGGGAGTTTTAATCCTAGCATAAGTCTAAAAAAGGTAAAAATCTCCTCTTCCTGATAATTGTTGATCCATACTTGATATCGAGCGAGATTCGCGCCGTGATATCTGGTTGAGGGCGAGGAGTACGGTCCTCTATCCGTCATGCATAACCATTCACCGTGTCTCTCAAGGCCCTGAAGTTACACTTGACTCGTGCGTGTCACTTTATCATTTCCAATGTCGGATATACCGTTCACTCTCTTAGGGTCTCAATACGAAAGTTCTCTAACCTCGATTGCAATCTTCAGGATCTGTGCTCCCCTTCGTTCTCTCATATTTTGGACGAATGGAGTAAGTGTATTGGGAAACAATTGAGTTTTATTAAAGATGATGTGGCATGACATGTGGATTGGTCAAACAGTCAAAGAGCAATAAATGATTAAAAGGCACGGAAGACAACATGCACGGTAGAAGAAAAAGAAAACAGACACGAGAGGGAATCTTAGATACGATTCTCGTATGTATCCAAGTCATTCAATATCAACGGATAAAAAGGGCATTGAAGACAAGAATTTGATGACAAAAAATAGTCTACATTCATTATTAAATACCTGATGCGTTAGTTATTCAGTATTTAATAGCAATGATTATGTAACGTCTCATTAAATACTCTTTATTATTTGGATTAATCCGTTACTCCCTTTCAACTATAAAAGGAGGAAGTTATATCATTTGTAGACATAGAATATTTATGACTTCTAGTGCAATACAACCTTCTTATTGCTTTATTCTTATTCTTTGAAAGCCAATTACATATCGGTCTCTTTGACTATCAGTAACCCAATTTCTTCTATCTAAAATTCAAGCTTTGACCAAATTACATTTTTTTGTTAAACAAATTGGTTCCGTTACCGGGAATCTGATAATCTGTTCTTTCTAAATTAACATTCAACCTATTGTTAGTATGTCTAACAACAATGACAACAACAACCAGGCAAATATGAACCATCAAATTGATGATGAGGAACTCAACAACGCTAACCTTCAAGCTTCTCCACGTGGATCTCGTGAAGGAACTCCAAATGATATGTATGAACATGACGACGGAGGAGCTGAAACAAGAGATGAACTAATAAAGAAAATAATCAACTCACGAATTGATAAAGCCTTGATAGCCCTAGTTAATCAATTGCCTGCTGCGCCAGCAACACCTAACAACAACACGTTGGAAAACCCTCGCTCTGGTCTAGTCTATTCTGGCAATGGAGCAATTCCTAGTGACTCACAAGATGGAGAACCGGGTAATACAGGTAATTCTTATCTTCAAAATTTGGTACTAACCTTGCAGAAACAACTCAAGGAGCAGAACGAGCGTATCGAGCAAATCCCAGGAGTTCCACCTGTGATAAAAGGAGTGGATGTGGATAAATACTCGCAACAACCGTGGAAACCAAGTGTTGCTCCTTTACCAATACCAAAGAAATTCAAAATGCTTGATATCCCAAAATATGATGGTACAACGGACCCTCATGATCACGTAACTTCATTTACAACGGGAGTGAAAGGCAATGATTTGACCAAACAAGAAATTGAATCAGTGTTGGTTAAAAAGTTTGGAAAGACACTCACCAAGGGAGCATTAACCTGGGATTCTCTTTTACCTAAACATTCTATAAATTCTTTTGCTGAGCTTGCAGATTCTTTCATAAAATCACACTCGGGAGCTCAAAAGGTGGAGAAAAGAATGGAGGATATCTTCAATATCAAACAAGGGAACACTGAATTGCTCAGAGATTTTGTTGATATATTCAAATGTGAAAGAATGATGCTGCCCCGTGTACCGGATAATTGGGATGCAATAGATTTTGCTAGTAATTTGAATGACAAAGTTCAAAAGCCACGAGATGACTTAAAGAAATCCTTCGTGAATTTCCCGCAACTACTTGGAACGACGTTTATAACAGGTACAGTACGAAGCTCAGAATTGAAGAAGATACTGTATCTCAACCTCAACGAGAAAATAGAAGCGGGTCCATAAGGTCTGAAGCCGCCAAAAGGTTAGGTAAGAACAGGTACGATCCATATATGGGACCTGCAGGAAACGACCTACGTTCTAGGCAAAACAATCAACATTATGATCAGAGGTCGAGAGATAGGAGAACCGGATCTTCATCCAGGTTAAAAGGTGATCGAAACAACCAAGAGTCACGGGATGTGATAGAAATTTAATGGCACGATTTGCAGGTCATAGTTTCAATATAACTAATTCTGAGCTCGTAGTTGTTCTAAGGAGTATGAGGGATAAGGTACGGTGGCCAAAAGAGATGCGGTTGAATCCAAACAGACGTAACCTAGACCATTGGTGCGAATTTCACAACAACCATGGACATAAAACTTCAGAATGCAGGTTTTTACAAAGTGAAATAGATCATTTGTTGAAGCAAGGCTACCTAACGGAGCTGTTCAGTGAAAAGGGAAAGCAAGCCTACATGAAAAATAGGCAGGAGCCACCAAAACCACCTTCACCTAAGAGGATAGTAAATGACATCAGTGGAGGAGAAGATATTCACGGAGGAACATATACGGCTTTGAACAAAGTTTCCACAATGACGATCACACACGGCAAACGAGCACAGTAAACCTTAGAACATGAGAGTATAAGCTTCGATGATGCAGATACGGAAGGAGTGACTACACCGCATAATGACGCTCTGGTAATATCTTCAATTATATATAACACTGATGTAAAAAGAGTTTTGATTGATCCAGGTAGCTCTGTAAATATTATTCTACTAAAAGTCATGCGGGAAATGCAAGCTGAAGATAAGATGATACCAAAGACGCATGCTTTATCAGGCTTTGACAATTCAAACGTGGTAACAAAAGGTGAGGTAACTCTGACAACTTATGTTGCAGCTGTTGTTAAAGAAACTAAGTTTCAGGTAGTGGATTTGGAAATAGCATACAATGTAATCATTGGGAGACCTTGGATCCATGATATGGATGCTGTTCCATCGACCTTACATCAAGTCATTAAATTTCCATCACCTTGGGGAATATGTCAAATTCGAGGGGATCAACAAATAGCAAGGAGTATCAACGCAATAACAGATACGAGCACCGAAAGTAAAGAGAAATAGCAATTATCGGAACTAGTTGAAGGTGTCAGCAACCAAACTTCAACTGAAACAACAGATTTAGATTCGAGGCCCGATGTAATTCAAGAACCTGAAGAAAACGAGAACATCAAACCGACAATAGAAGAACTCGAGGCTGTGGTGTTATTTGAACAATGGCCAGAAAAAAAAGTTTACGTAGGAGCCAATCTAAATCCCGACATGCGAGCTAAGTTAATTGAATTTTTAAAAGCTAATGTAGATTGTTTTTCCTGGCCCCATGCTGATATGACAAGTATTCCACCGGATGTGATGACTCATAAGCTTAACGAAGATCCATCTTTCACCCTAATTAAGCAAAAGAAAAGAAAGCAAGGAGCTTTCAAAAATCAAGTAATTCAAGATGAGGTCCAAAAGTTTTTGAAAATCGGGTCAATTCATGAGGTAGAATATCCTGATTGGTTAGCTAACACAGAGGTCGTACCTAAGAAGAATGGTAAGTGGCGAGTTTGTGTAGATTACACTGATCTAAACAAAGCTTGCCCAAAAGATTCTTTTCCTTTACCCCATATAGATCAATTGATTGATGCAACTGCATGTCATGAACTTTTAAGTTTTTTAGATGTATATTCGGTGTACAACCAAATTAAAATGGACCCCTGAAGAAGAAAAGACTTCTTTCATCACAGACCGGGGGACTTACTGTTACAAATTAATGCCCTTCGGTCTAAAAAATGCTGGAGCAACCTATCAAAGGTTAGTTACCAAAATGTTTCAAGAACATTTGGGAAAAACAATGGAGGTATATATAGACAACATGCTCGTCAAAACCCAGCATTCTCATGATCATATTTCCCATTTAACTGTTACCTTTGAAATTTTTGCAAAAATTTAATATGAAACTCAAACCTGAAAAATGTGCATTTGGAGTTGCTTCTGGTAAATTTTTAGGTTTTCTTGTCTCTAATCATGGAATTGAAGTAAATCCTTCCTAGATTAAAGCAATTGAAGAAATACCTGATGTCCATACCAGTCAAAAGGAAGTTCAGAGGTTAACAGGAAGGATAGCAGCCTTAGGGAGGTTTATTTAAAAATTATCAGAAAAATGCTTCGAATTTTTCTCTACCATCAAAAAAGCAAGATCATTTTGAATGGAATGAAGATTGTCAACGAGCCCTGAGGGACTTGAAAGTTTATTTATAAAATCTTCCTTTACTGGCAAAACCTAAAGAAGGAGAAAAGTTACTCATCTATCCAGCAGTATCAGAAGTAGCGGTAAGTGCCGTTTTAGTACGTGAAGACCAAGGTAAGCAATCCCCGATCTATCATATGAGTAAAAATCTATTAGATGCAGAGACAAGGTATCCAAAACTAGAAAAATTAGCATTATCTCTCATCATGGCATCTAGAAAACTACGACCTTAATTTCAATGCCATCCTATTGTTGTTGTTACTGCTTTTCCTTTAAGAAATATATTGCATAAAAATGAACTATCAGGGAGATTAGCAAAATCGGCTATAGAACTAAGTGAGTACGAAATAATTTACCAACCTCGAACTGCTATTAAATCTCAAGTACTCGCCGATTTTGTAGCTGATTTTAGTCAAAGCATACATCTAGAAGCAGAAAAAGAATTACAAGTTTTTAATGGTGCTAATCCGGGGACTTGGCTATTATTTGTTGATGGTCCATCCAATGTAAAGGGAGCAGGTTTAGGAATTGTTCTTATACCACCTATGGGTGAAACAATTAGACAAGCTATAAAATGTCACCCTGTAACTAATAACGAAGTAGAGTATGAAGCTGTGATTGCAGCTTTGGAGCTAGAAATAGAACTTGGTATCATGCAAATTGTAATCAAAAGTGATTCACAACTCATAGTCAATCAAGTACTATGGACTTACGTAGCTAGAGAAACTCGAATGCAATAGTATCTCGGAAAGGTACGGGAGTAAATAGACAGTTCCAAACTTGGAAAGTGATGCAAATCCCAAGAGAAGAGAATTTGGAAGCAGACGTCTTAGCCAACCTCAGATCTACAGCAGATATAGCAAAAGACGTGAATGCCTCGATTATACATTTGTTCCATTCCGTTCTTGACCCTGATAAAAATAAGGTAAACTTTAATCACTTAACTTAGGATTGGAGAACGAAATCGTGTCTTTTTTGCAGCACGGAATCGTACCTGAAGACAAGGTGAAGGCTCGTGCACTAAGAAAGAAAGATGCTCGTTATTACTTATATCAAGGAAACCTTTACCGTAAAATGTTTGGTGGACCAGGTGTCTCGGACCTTCCCAAACAGAATATGTGATGAGAGAAGTACATGGGGGGCATTGTGGAAATCACGCAGAAGGTAGATCACTTGTTAAAACGTTGATTCGAGCGGGATATTGCTGGCCTAAAATGGAAGAAGAAGCGAATGATTTCGTATCTAAATGTGATAAGTGTCAAAGGTATGGAAATAACATGCATAGACCAACAGAGTTATTACATCCTGTCATAGCTCCGTGGCCCTTCATGAAATGGGGAATGGACATCGTAGGACCATTACCTCAGGCGAAAGGTCAGGTAAAGTTTCTACTCGTACTTACTGATTATTTCATTAAATTGGTAGAAGCAAGAGCGTTTAAACAGGTACGAGAGAAAGAAGTTAAGGACTTCATTTGGAGAAATATAATTTGCCGCTTTGGCGTTCCAAAAGAGATAGTGTGTGATAATAGACCCCAATTTATAGGAGCTCAAGTCACAGAATTCTTTCAAACTTGGCAAATCAAAAGAATTACATCGACACTGTACCATCCAGTAGGTAATGGGCAAGCAAAGTCTACGAACAAAGTAATTATCAATAACCTAAAGAAAAGGTTACAAGAATCAAAAGGCAACTGTCCTGAAGTATTACCAGTAGTATTATGGGCATATCGAACGACGGCAAAGACAAGTAAAGGAGAGACACCATTTTCAATGGTTTATGGTGCAGAAGCTTTTATACCATTTGAGATAGGTGAACCTAGTACACGACGTGTTCAAGCAGAGGAAAACTCAAACAATAAAGAGTTACGAATAAATATTGATTTACTTGAAGGGAGAATAAAAGTTGCATTGATAAGTATGGCGGCTCAAAATCAAGTAATTAAGCGATACTACAATAGGAAAGCACGCCACATGTTTTTTAAAGTTGGGGATTTCGTGTTGAAAAAGGTTTTCCAATCTACAAAGTCAACTAATTCAGGAAAGCTAAGTCCAACATGGGAAGGACCTTATCGAATTTGTGAAATTGCGGGCAAAAGAGCAAACGAGCTAGAGACAATGAAGGGCAAGGTTTTACCTTCACATTGGAATGACGTTCATTTAAAGAGGTATTACTTCTAAGAAAAATACCCACTGTCAGGTATCGCCATGTTAAATTTTTTTCTTTGAATTGTTAAAATTATACTAACGATTTTAGATGCTAGGAAAAAACCCTAACTCGCACAAAATGATGAGTCACGGCCTGCACGACAAATTTGAATACTATTAAATTCCTAGCCAGGGTTACATTAATCTGATGGAAATACATAGAGTTAGGCATTCTTCATCTATAATTCACCTCCGAGTCCCGTATATTTTTCTGTTTCAGGAAAAGGACCAAAATTGGGAGCAAGAGGCTTCATACTTCACCGCTCAAACACTTGGGGGACTGTACTATATACACACGAGTATGTGCAGAAATAGATACGAGAGAGCAAAATTCAAGATTTACAAATCAAGTCAAGTTACGAGAATTCACGTATCAATCTAAAAACACTCATCATAGTGTTCTTTCCTTTTTAGAACAATAAAGTCACTGCTTAAACCCTTCCTAAGTATGTAAAGGCAGGGATATGGTTATGTATCAGAACGGGTTATGAAAAAACCTTGTATATTTTGTAAATATGTTAAAAGAAAACAGATGCGAGAAAGTTATAGATGTACTTCAATACATGTAATACTCGTCAAAGTTCATGAATAAAAACTTTACAAAAGTTGTTTTATGCGAAACATGAATGTTCTATGTCTTTCATCAGATGATACACCATTATGAAGTTGAGACGTCTTCTTCATTAAGTGTCGATAAATAAAATGGCCCTCTTTTATTTTTCCTCTTGATGAAAACACATGAGGAAAATTATGAAAGCATTTTCTGAAAAGGATAAAAATGCTAACTTATTCTCTAAGTCCTAAAAGGAAAAATAGGCAAGAGTAAGGTAAAAATAAAATTATTCTGCAAAGACTAAATCAGTAAATAGACAAGGATAAAATGAAGAAGTATTATACAAACTTCTCAACATAAAAAGCTAAGCTATTACAATACATTTGTTTTTCCAAAGCAGAAGCCCCATTATAGAAATTGGGGACTTTATTAATTACATCATCAATAAAAACAAAAGAGGTAAGGTTAAACATTTCACTGGTCACTGAGGAGATTGGAACGATAGAAGTCGCATCCTTATTAGGCTAGAAACTTCTAAAGAAGCAGCAATAGGGGCAGTCTCAGCTGAAATTGAAGTATCAACATTTTCGGGAGAAGCAGTAGACATGAGGATTTCTATTCCTAAAGACTGTGTTGTAGGTAAATTACCCTCGATCACTGGAACTGTAACTTCAATAACCTCAACTGTTGACTCTAAGTTCAAAGGCTCTTCAACCCCGGGAGTTTCCACTGTTGGAGAGGTGATGTCAATTACCTGATCAAGAGAAGGAGTTTCAGTAGGTTGCTCATTCTTCTCAATCATGTCTAAAACTTTGGCCAACTAAGATTGCAAGTCAAACTTTTCCTGAGAAGCCTCCATTAAAGCATCATGACGAGATTTCAAGAAGGCCCAATTAACCTCATAATTGAAATTCTCAGCTAAGGAATTGTAATCCTTCTCCAGGTTTTCATAATATCTTCCCCACGTAGCTAAAGTGTTCTTCATTGTTTCATGCTTAGCTAAGTGGAAATCAAGGGAATATTGAAGGTTGACACAAGAACTCTCCAACATACGAACCTTATCTGAAAAGATCCTCAAATCAGCCCGAGTCTGGTTCAAAGATTGCACTAGTTCTTTGGCATATTCTTCCTTTTTCTCCATTAGTGCTTTGAGTTCTTTGATTTCTTCAGTTGCCTTTAATAAAGAATTCCTCAAAATCTCTTTATCCTTTTGTGCCTGGCTCGTAAAAGCCGTGGCAATCCCTAATTCCGAGGATAAAGCCCAATTTTGTTGTTCAAGTTGAAACTTAGAAGACTACAACTCCTCAATGTTCCCTAAAGCACCCTCGAATTGTTCTTTCCAATTTTGAGCCTCAAGCTGGGCTTCTTCAGATATTCTTTTAGCTTCATCAGCAGCCTTAGTAGATTCACGTGCCATTTTCTCTAAAACAGAGATCCTCCCCATCAACTCAGTTTCGATTAAGTTCGGCTACAAAGATAAGGCATAAAAGCAAGAACTTAAGGCTAAGGAAAAGTAAGTAGTCACGGGTGAAGAATCGGGTGAAGAATTTACCTTCAATGTTGAATGAACTATGTCATTCATCAAGGTGTAGCAGTTGTGGCTCTGCATCTTTGTTCTTTCCACATCTCCGATAAGAGGCTCGAGCCAGACATCCGCTCTACCTGTCTTCCTTAAAGGACTATAAGTAGCAGGTACTTCAAGAGTAACCTTTCTCATAGCCATACCTCTGTTGTTGGGCCAGGTTCAGAATGAGGAACAGAGGAGGAAGGAATTGTGGAAGGAGGAGTAGTAGAGGAGGTGAAAATGACAGGAGCGGCACAAACCAAAGATGGAGCTGAGGGAATAGGCACGGGGGCTAAAAAAGGAACAGGAGAATAAGTTGTAAGAACGGTAGAAGATGTCAAAGGGGAAGAAACATGTACGATTAAAGGAGAAATAGAAGAAACTGGAGAAATAGGAATGGAAGTAGATAAGGGAATTTCATTGAGAACGGGGCCAAGATCCCCCCCCCCCTTTCAAAACCACTCTCAAAGAGACGTTGAACAGACTCACTCGTGTCTCTAGGAGCAAGATCTTCATCGAATTGTATTGAAACAGGCTCGGTAATGGAAGTAATTGTAGAAGAAGTGATTGCAGCAGAGGTACGAGCAGGAGAATCTTCAATTTCTTCATCCAAAACAACACGTCTCCTAGCTCTTGGTCTAGATACCAAAGAGGTATTATCTTCTTCTTCGTTTTCATCTTCCATTACCAAAGCTTTTCTTTTGGCTAAAAGTGCTTTAGCCTTGTCCAAACCAAGGGCAGAATTGGCAGTTGTACGCATGGTTATAGCAACATCTGCTGCCATCTCTTTTATTCCAAATCCTGATAAAAAGAAGGATTTGAGTTCATCATCAAAATTTAATATATGTATCTAGAAAGTATACAAGAAAAGAAATATATACCATATGTTTTCATTGTCCACCCGTATAAGGAGGAGATAGATTTCCAAATTCTATCGTCCTTAGAAGCAACTTTCAAAATTGAGTCTACCCAACCACGAAAATTGGGAACGGGTTCCACATCTCCCATGGTTGCTACAAAAAAACAAAAAAGGGATAAATTTAAAGAGAAAATCAAAATATCATAAAATAGGTAGGGGAAAAGTAAAACAGAAACTTACGTGCAAAATTCCACATCTCGGGGAAGGGAATGTTTGATTCTCCAAATAAATCCACTGTACGAACACCAATATAATGAAAATACCACCCACGATCTTTATCATCATCGGCGTTTACCAAAACTCTTGCAGTTAAGGTAAAAACCGCATGGCGTAATAGACTAGGGTGGTATAAGTGGATAAGATGGGGGAAGGTGAAAGTAACTTTTGCCTTATTAGACAAAAATCTTAAACGAGCTACAGCCCTCGAAACTAAACATCCAATCTGGGCTAAGCAAATGTTGAAAATTCTACAAAAATCGATGATAACTGGATCTATGGCAGGCTTAAATCCCAAAGTGAAGGGGTAGGTATAAACGTGGGAATATCCATTTCTATTAGATGAAATTCTATGGTTTATAGAAGGTATTGATAAACGAACGCTCTCCTTCCAGTTGCAATCTTTCCTAATGGTGGGGATTGTAAGTTCGATTATAAGAGAAGGATAATGATCAGTCTTTTTCAATTTTGCAATTTGGTTTTGAAGGGACGCTATGTCACTTGCAAAAGACAAATCACTTGGTATAATTTCTTCAACTGTGGGTTCTAGAGAAGGCTCTGAAATTTCTTTACCTTTTGAAGATTGAGTTTTAGCAGAGGAACCTTTAATTCCAGAACCAGTTGAGCCTCCACGTGTAGATCCCATACTTCGGAGTCTTCCTCCTCCGCCTCTTGAATGTTTGATAGGAGCAGGTGCATTAGGGAATTGATCGAGAAGTAAAACCTTTCTGGGGTTAGGGTTTGGAGATGCCATTGTAAGATAGCTTTGAAGAAAGTAAAAGAAAGAAGAAATTCGAATGCTAGATGGAAGTTGATGAAGAAGTTGACAAAGAAAGTATGAATTAAAAGTTTATATGTGAACAACAGTCAAAATTAAGGGGAGCAATGATGGAAAGCCTATATTAAAGATAACCATCACTTCGTAAGCAGAGGAAGTTGAACAGGCCTAGAACAATGGGAACAAAACTGCAGATCCAACCAGAAGATGACACGTGTATAGAGCATTAAATGAGAAAGACAGATGAGACGTCGATACTGACACAAGCATTAATTGTGACAAAAATTCTTTTTCAGGATCAACTTCCCAATTATTTAATTGATAAATAAATGAGAAGTGGGGGGACTATCTGTATTGGAAAAAATTGAGTTTTTATTAAAGATGATGTGGCATGACACGTGGATTGGTCAAACAGTCAAAGAGCAATACATGATTCAAAGGCACGGAAGACAATAGGCACGGTGGAAGAAAAAGAAAACTGACACGAGAGGGAATCTTAAATACGATTCTCGTGTATATCCAAGACATTCAATATCAACAGATAAAAAGGGCATTGAAGACAAGAATCTGATGACAAAAAGTTGTCTACATTCATTATTAAATACTTGATACGTTAGTTATTCAGTATTTAATAGCAATGATTATGTAACGTCTCATTAGATGCTCTTTATTATTTATATTAATCCGTTACTCCTTATCAACTATAAAAGGAGGAAGTTCTATCATTTGTAGACACAGAATATTCTTGGCTTATAGTGAAATAAAATATTCTTATTGTTTTATTCTTATTCTTTGAAAGCTAATTATATTTCGGTCTCTTTGATTATCAGTAACTCGATTTTTTCTCTAAATTTCAAACTTTGACCAAATTATATTTTTTAGTTAAACAGTAAGAGATCTAAAGTTATTTAATTTATTTTGTCCTTTTCAATGCACCCAAAAACCGATGGATTACTTTTTGGCCAATTTTTTTCACCCGTGAATGGGAACAACTCCATTACGAAGCATGGGACCTCATGATTAATGGCAGTAGATAAGCTAAGCATAGACTATGATTAATTTTATAGTAATGTTTTTGAATTTATGAATTTCTGTCCTTTTGTTTTTACTCCTTGGATTTATACAAACTTATTTTACAATCTATCAATAAGTAGACTTTAACTGACTTCCAAGTACCGAACAAAGTATTGTTTAGTTGTTCGGCAAATGGCCAATATACCCCTTTATTTTTAAATATTATTTATATGTATCCTTCGTTATATTATTAAATTATCATATTCTGTCGTTATATTTTAAAACAAAAATATTCTTATTTTGGATGGAATACCACGTGGTAACATCAAATTAAAATGACTTGTTTCTTTTTTTTACCCAATCCATTTTACAAAGAACCCACAACCCAAACCATATTTTTCATTTTTCAGTTTTTAAAGAATTTTCTTTTTGTAAAACTTAAAAAAAATTGCAAAATACTTTCGTTTTTTTCAAACTGAGTAGATACTAAAAAGATTTTACAAAATAAATTGTAAAACTAAAAAAAATTATTTGTTTAACAAAATAATTTATTTTTTTTTGTAAAAATGAGGTAGTTGAGTTTTGCCTTATGTCATAACTTTGGGAGACTAGTTTGGTAGGGATACTATTTTGCTTTTGCTTTGTATCATCCCTTTATTTTTATGTTGTTTCTATATATATATATATATATATATATATATATATATATGGTATTACTAATATTATCTTCCTTTGTCTTTTTGTCTTCTTGAGCCGAGAGTCTTTCGGAAATAGCCTCTCTATTCTTTCGGGGTAGGGGTAAGGTCTGCGTACATACTACCCTCCCCAGACCCCAATAGTGGGATTTCACTAAATCGTTGTTGTTGTAAAAACTGGAAAAAAAATATCAATTTTTAACAAAATATTTTTGTTTTTAAAAACTGAGAAAAATATTTCCAACAAAATATTTTCGTTTTTGAAAAATTTTGTTTTCCATTTTTTTCAGTTTTTTAAAGATTTTCTTTTTGTAAAAACTCAAAAGCAAATTTGTATAAATTAATTTTTTTTGGTAAAAACAGAAAAAATATTTTTGTTTTTTTTTAAATTGAAAAAATTATTTTCAACAATATATTTTTATTTTTGAAAAATATATTTTTTTCATTTTTTCAGTTTCTTTAAAGAATTTTGTTTTGTAAAAACTGGAAAAACAAATTTGTAAAAACAGTTTTTTTGTTTTTTAACAAAATATTGTTGTTTTTTAAAAAACAATTGGAAATAGAAATAGGGTCGGTTTGTGGGTTTTTAAAAACGAATCGGGTAAAAAAAAAATGAGTCATTTTAATTTGGTGTTTCCACGTGGCACTACATTCAAAATAGAGGTATTGTTATTTTAAAGTATGACAGTAATGGTATAGATAATCTAATAGTATGACTGTAATGATTATAAATAGCCCAACAATATAACAAGAGGTACATATAAATAATATTTGAAAGTAGAGAGATATATTTAACCGTTTTATGTTAGTTTGTTTGCAAATTTTTGAAACAACGTCGTGCTTAATCATGATAAAACTATTTTTAAATGTGAGATGATCAACATGTGAGGCTAGCATGAACTGGAGAATGTGCCAAAACACTATGTTGTTATCTATCAATCAGTATTTAGCACATGACTAGTTTAACAAATAATTAAGAATGCTCAGCGTTTAGTGACCAGATATGAGAACCCAAGAATATATAGACAGTGAATACATGTAATTCTACTTATTTTAGTCAGTTGAAATGTAACACATGCAGCCACTACTCGGCTAGGTTTTCTATTTTGTTTGTACTAGACACTTCTTGAAAAAATAGATTGGGGTATTAGAGTAATGATAAAGTTGTATATATACCTACTGGTTACGAGTCTGAGCCATAACAATAATTAATATTTATATTAGGTTAGACTGCCTATATTACTTTCCGAACTCTGCTTGAACGCGCAATACCTTATTCTCTGGACTACTTTTTCTTTTTTCTTTTTTTTGTGAAAATAGTTTTCTTTTTTAGTAGTTGAGGTTTATAATTTTTAATGATTCGGGGATCTTTACTAGATTGTTGTTCTTTTCGTGAGGATTGTCTTAATTATTTGATGGGCATGTGATAGTGTTTAAACGAATTAGAGTTTAACAAACAAATGAAAATTTAGATACCCAAACCAAACATGTACAAAATATAAATGTTATGATTAAACAATTTTTTAAGGTTAATTTTTTTAAACAAAATAAAAAAGAATGTCTGATAAATGAAAGAGTACCTTTGATAGAAGAAATACGATTGACAACTTCAAGAGAACAATATAAATATAAAGGAATAAAAAGTACTCCATTCGGTACGGTATTTGAATTTCGGAAGTTAAACGAATTATTCTCTTACTTTAATCTTTTAATTTATTTTTAAATATTTTGACGGGGTTTATTGTTGTAGTAGTTGTTGTTTAGTTATATTCGATTTTTGACTTATTGTAATTTATAATTCTTTTAAAGTATTTTTCAAATATATAAATATTATTTTGAAAAACTTAAAATTTTATGGAGTATTAAATATGTGATCAAAACTAATCAGTTTGAACCTCGAAAATAAGAAGTATAACGTAAATACCAAAAGTTGACATCAACAATTGGCGAATTCAAAGAGGGCAACATAAAAGAATAAAGAGGAATAACAATGAAGTCGTGGAGTATTATTTAGTAGGAAAAAAATAATACTATAAATACCCAAACTGTCAGGGTGCAGGGTCATATATATATGATTGAAGAACTAAATTAATAGGACCCATCTCTCCTCAGACGCTTTACTCTTTTCCTCTTACCACCATCTCTGCACAACACCAATAAACTCTGAAGAAACCGCTGGACTAGTGGAAGAGAGAGGAGAGAGACAGAGAGATAGTGTGTGTGTGTGTGTGTGTGTGTGTGAGAGAGAGAGAGAGAGAGAGAGAGAGAGAGAGGAAGCATGGAATGCTGAGATCTTGTGGTAGGAAATCAAGAATCAACACGACAGTTTAGGGAAAACAAAAAAAGAAACAAAGGGAAGGGGGGTAGTAGTATATGGGGGGTAGTAATACATTCGTGGATGGAGTTCGTCGCTGGTTTCAACGTCGTAAAACTACTACAACAACTACTACTATTATTCATAACAATGCAGATTCGATCTTGAATACTAATGATTTTGAAAAAAAGCCCATTCATTTTTCAGAAGAAGAACTTACCATTATTGAAGACTTTGACATTTCGGGTCTTAAACTTATCAAAGTCCCCAAACGGGTCGATTTCCCTTTTACCATGGATCCTCACAAAAAGGTCTGCTTTTAACTATTCAGGAGCATGCTTTTTGCTGTTTATTGAGTTTTGTTCTTTTTACTTTTTGATGGTGCATGCGGTTGGATTAAGTTTGACTATTATTTTACAGCTCAATTTGATGTAAATGATCTTGTTGATGTCTGTTTTTAATTTTAATGTATGTATAAAGAAATTTGCGTCCAACTTGAGAATTATTTTAAATTATAGTCTTTGCTACCTCCAATGAACAGTGTTTTATAGAATATTGGAATCTATTAGAATTCAGGTGATATATGGAGAAAATATTGCTAAAGATGATAAAGGAAAGTAAAGTTCGCACCTTTAATCTTTTAGATCGTTCTGTCTATTTGTTTTGAGGTCAATGAAATGAAATAGATATTTCAGGGTGAATTAGAGTTACCAAAAACAAACTGAACTTTATTTCTTACCTAAATTGTATTCTCGTCCATTTTTTTTTTTTGTGTGTGTGTGAGAAATTGCACTCTTTGCTACCTCTCTGATTGCTTAATCTTGGGAAAAGTAAAGTTCTAATTGCTGCCAATGACCAGTATTTTATAGCATCTTGGAATCTATTAGATTTTGTTGAAAACCTATCAGATATGTTTTACTCGTGGACGGATCATGTTCTAAGCATCAGTTTCCTGATGTTTCTAATTTCTTCTAGTATTCGCCTATTTGAAAGGTGATCAGGCAGGATATGGTGCAATTTGAGCTAATCGGGGATATGACCCTTGATAGGAGAGTGTGAAGGTTGAGGATTAGGGTAGAAAGTTAGTAGGCAGTCGAGTGTTTCCCCTTAGTCTTCTTGTTTATGTAGTATTAGCAGAGGCGAAGCCACACTTAGGTTAGGGTGGTCAATTGACCACCCTTTGTCGGAGAATTACACTACGTATATGAGTAAAATATTCGGTTTCAGAGGTACATAACATATATTGAACACCTTTTGTAGGAATATTTTTTTTTTCTTATTTCAAGTTTTAACACCCTTCAAAACATTCCTGGCTTCGCCACTGAGTATTAGTGTTAGTATAGTATTATTTTATCTTTAGATGGCTATTACAACATATCTTGTATTGTATTACTTGTTATCAGTGCTTCTTTCATCTTGCATCTTGCTGTATTAGTTTCAGTTTTCTAAATATCTTGTATTGTCATTACTATTATCAGTGCTTCTTTCATCTTTTCTTTAGCTGAGGGTCTATCGGAAACAGCCTCTCTTCCCCGTCCAAGGTAGGGGTAAAACTGCGTACATCTAAACCTCCCCAGACCTCACTTGTGGGATACACTGGGTTGTTGTATTATATGCTTATTTTCCAGCACATAAAGTAGCCTTAGACAAAAATATTTTGCAGAATACTGTTCTGTGGCATATTCGTTCCTTGTAATTTTTTTAATCTCTATGTCAGTTACATGGGTAAGGGGAGGGGAAGATGCAATTGTTTTCATACTGCAGATATCAATCGCATTTGTTTTGACTGGAACATTGTTATTCAGAATACACAGGAGGCGGAGTTCTTCACAGAATATGGAGAGGCAAGCAGATACCAAATTCAGGAAGTTATTGGCAAGGGTAGCGCTATGGAGTTGTGGCGTCTGCTGTTGATACCAAAACTGGAGAAAGAGTTGCAATCAAGAAGATTCATGACGTGTTTGAGCATGTCTCTGATGCCACAAGAATTTTAAGAGAAATCAAGCTTCTTCGGCTACTACGGCATCCTGATATTGTAGAAATAAAGCACATCATGTTACCCCCATCTCGGCGAGAGTTTAAAGATATTTACGTTGTTTTTGAATTGATGGAGTCTGATCTTCACCAGGTAATTAAGGCCAATGACGATCTTACACCTGAGCATTATCAGTTTTTTCTGTACCAGCTTCTGCGCGGATTAAAATATATTCATGCAGGTTTGTTCTTTATACAAATTAAAACCTTCTCTTTGACACATCTCTCTATGATGAAGAAGCTAACTTTTCCTCGGGATAATTGACCTGTTCTTTTTGGCCCCCCTTGACAGCAAACGTTTTCCATCGAGATTTAAAGCCGAAAAATATCCTTGCTAACGCTGACTGTAAATTGAAGATTTGTGACTTTGGGCTTGCTCGTGTATCATTTAATGACACGCCATCAGCTATTTTCTGGACTGTATGTTTGAGTTCTAGAAGGCTCCTCTTTTCTCGTTATTTTAGTACTCAGATTTGAGAGATTCCTGATATACTTGTGGTTTCATGTATTTAAGGACTACGTTGCAACTCGATGGTATCGTGCTCCTGAGTTATGTGGCTCCTTTTTCTCCAAGGTAAGTTAGCTTTATCAGCTATATCCAAAGTTTTAATTGTTCATTCCAGTTGCAATTACTGCAATGACACTTAAATTTAGTACAGTTTGCGACACTCAGTATAATGCATTGTGGTCAAGTTTCTGTTTCGAATCTGTTTACACTCTTTGTTTCCTCTCTTTTGCTTTTCTTTCATAGTATTTGGTTGTATGTCGCTCAACTTCTGTCTTGGGAGAAGACTGGAAAAATTTTAGATTGAAATTGAACTATATTTGCGCTTAAATATTTTTGTGGCTGATAAGGAATCAACATATGATGTCATATTCCATTTGCCCCACAAGTGCCTGGAGGGTTATTGACTTATTGCAGCTTCAGCGATGCCTTCAGAATTAACTTGCAAACTAGACTTGTTTGATTGCAAAGTTCAAGATCAGGTGATGGATCTCACTTCAAACGAAGGGAAGATTAGAGGTTGGTGGAGGGAGAGAGGAAGCATGTTGAGGTTTCTGTAGCATACGTAAAAGATCAATTTTGATGAAGACGCATAAATCACATTATTGTGGCGTTGATAATGTCACTTTTTCTCTGTTCTGTACTTCATTTGGTTGGGAGAATGTTTTAATTGAGGATTCAAGCTTTTTATCATATTACCAGTGTTATCTGTATAGCATCATAGGTTCATTACAAGTGGAAGGCAATTGAATTAATGAGGAGCTTATTGTTGGAAAAATTAATCTGAGAGCCTGCTGGAAGACAGTTTTCGAGTTCAAGAGCTTAGTAATAGATTTATTCTTTAAATTGGATTAAAGGTGAGCGGTGACCTATTCAACTTGCAGTTATAAGAAAGTGGAAGATTCCTTTTTCATCTTAAGGAAAAGGATTGTCATGAGCATCAATCGCTCAAACCTAGTTCAATGCGAGTAATTTTCTGGCGTGAACAAGCTGTGAAGCTCTCTCTTTGGTGGTCCTGCAACAGTGAATGCACATTTTTGGGCTGTTGGTGGGTGCAAGTATGTGAGGTCTCAACTTCAGAATACAAAGACGCAGGTCTTTTTTCCTGTGGGGGAAGAGTAACAATCTCTTCGAATGGAACCTGCTTGCGAAAAAGACAGTTAGGGCAGTTTATCTATGAGAGTTTCTGAGTTTCTAGCCCAAGAAGTATTTCCTGCCCTTATGTGTGGAAGTATCTTGCCTAAGATAATGTGCAGAGTATGCAGATGCATTTGTGGTGATCGTGGTATGTCCACATCAAGGAGTGTATTTCAACTATAAAGTTGATGTTGAAGAAGGATTTCAGTGTTAATCTCCACGTCAATGTGGTGCCACCGTCAGATATTCCAAGCCTTAAACAAGGTTAGAAAAACGTGAAAGAAAAATCTCTATTTTTGACTTCAACTTATCGATCCAGTCCAAAAGGGACGGATTAGGGCCCTTGTAATTGTGAGAAAGCACGGGAGAAAAATATAACTGATATTAAACATGATACAATCAGCCCTACATATATATACACATAACCTATCCTACTCCTAATAAACATTGGATTAGACTACTCCTAATACACATTGGATTAGGGTTCTACTATTACATATTCCAACACTCCCCCTCAAGCTGGTGCATATAAATCATATGTACCGAGCTTGTTACATATGTAGTTTAACATCGAACCCGGGTTTCTAGACCCGATAGCATCGAGTCCCAAAGACATCGTTGAAAATTTGCTGAAACATATGAAGGAAATACTGTTTTTGCCGGAAAAAATCACTGTAGATGCCGGAAAAACTTCAAAGTGGTCGGAATTGAAAAGTAAAAATATGGGTAGGCTCGGAATTTGAGGGCGATCTAACTGCCCTGAAGGACCTTCGTCAGAATCTCACCGGAACAGTGCTCACGCGCCGGCGCGTGGGGCGCGTGAGTCGGATTTGCCTGGGTAAATCTGGCGCGTGAGGGCGCGTGAAGGGCAGTTTTCCGGTGGGGTTTGCTGGGGTTTGGTCGGATCTCTGTTGGGAACCTTGTGGTGGTGTTGGTTTTTGCACAACACTGATAATTAATGACTTTGACGCAATTAGTCACTTAGGTCAACGGAAAATTGCACGGTGACTGAGTTATTTCTTCCCGGATGTCGTTGGAATGACGCACAACGATAATTATCTCACCAAAGCTATGATACCATGTGAGAAAGCACGGGAGAAACATATAATTGATATTAAACATGATATAATGAGCCCTATATATATAGACATAACCTATCCTACTCTTAATAAACATTGGATTAGGCTACTCCTAATACACATTGGATTAGGGTTCTACTATTACATATTCCAACAGTAATCTCGTGCGGAGGGCGCACGAGATCCTTAATCTTACATCATGCAGTTTTTATGGGTTCTGCTTTTTGAGTAACTATAGTTTGAGTTCCTAGGTTGCCTGATCGATTTTACAGCTCACTAGACTTTTAATTGGCTGGTATGGGCCTTGAGTCTGAATGTGCCAGGCTAGATTGATCTTCTGAGAATTTCTTGTTCAAGACCGGCTTGAGTCTGATGAGGTATCTCTTGGACTTATTTCGGTAAAGAGCTTGGTATGAGCTAGGAGCTGCTCTTTTGCATCATACACTGAGACAATTATTTGAGTTTTATTATTGTTTTCACCAGACAAGAGGGGCTTGCTCTGATGGTAAGCAACCACCACTTCCAACCGAGAGGTTGTGAGTTCGAGTCTCCCCAAGAGCAAAGGTGGGAAGTTCTTGGAGGAAAGGATGCCGGGGGTCTATTTGGAAACAGCCTCCCTACCCTAAGGTCTGCGTACATACTACCCTCCCCAGACCCCACTAAGTGGGATTATACTGGGTTGTACTTTTTTTTTTTTTATTGTTTTCACCACTTCAGAAACAAGGGTTTGTTCTTTCTGTACTGTGATGTCAAAACTGCAAACAGCGATGACGTGATTTCAGTATGAAGCAAATATTTGTTGAGAGTTGATTTCTGTTTTTGACATATATGTATATAGACTGATTTACTTGTGCCATGACATGTACTATCTCTATACCAGTAGAAAATATAGAGAATTTCTGGTATTTTTTATTTTTAATTTGTATAATGTTGTCTTCGGATGAATTTTAAATGGAGAAACATGGTAAGTGAGGATTCATATAGCCGACCCCAACTTCTTTGGGACTGAGGCGTAGCAGTAGTAGTTGTTGTTGTGACACGTACCATCTCTAAGAGTTCTCCATTTGCAGTACACTCCTGCTATTGATATTTGGAGCATCGGATGCATATTTGCAGAAATGCTCACTGGAAAACCATTATTTCCTGGAAAGAATGTGGTGCATCAATTAGACCTTATGACTGATTTGCTAGGAACACCTCCTCCTGAAACCGTTGCAAAGGTTGGTTACTTCTCTTCATTTCTCAGGTTTCTTTGTTATGTTCTGTCTGATCAGCATAATTGGGATGATAATAAGTCTTATTACTTGTAGTAAGAACATCAGAGAACAAAGGTTAAGGTGAAAAAATAGTTGCTGAGAGGTCTCAGTATATCCTTTTTTTACATTCCACTGTAGTTTTTCCTGTTTTACGTAAGAAATTCTCCTGAACTGGCAGATTAGAAATGAGAAGGCCAGAAGATACCTCAGTAACATGCGGAAAAAACCACCTGTTCCATATTCTCAAAAGTTTCCACACGTGGATCCTTTCGCTTTGCGCCTACTTGAACGCCTACTTGCATTTGATCCTAAAGATCGACCATCTGCGGAAGAGGTAATTGTGAAATGGAGAATTTTTAATATTGTTTTATCTATTAAAGAAAGTCTTGACTCTGATAATGTGGCAAGACCGTTTTCCCACATTCATGACCTTGTTTTCTAGGCACTGGGTGATCCTTATTTCCGTGTTTTGTCAAATGTGGAACGTGAACCATCCACTCACCCAATATCAAAGCTTGAGTTTGAATTTGAGAGGAGAAAGTTGGCAAAAGAAGATGTTAGAGAGCTCATTTATCGGGAGGTGCAGTTTCCTCCATTATAATGGCTCCCATTTGTGTGAAATGGATCAACTTATTAATATTTTAACTTGCTCTGTGCAAACAGATACTAGAATATCATCCTCAGATGCTTCAGGAGTATCTTCGTGGCGGAGACCAGACTAGTGGATTTATGTACCCAAGGTTAGGAGCCACCTAAAGCTTGTGCTCCACAGAGTTTAATGTTCTTTTCTAGCATGTTCTTCTGCCTCATTTGCTTGAAAAGCTTGTCTTTTAGTTTCCTCCAGCTGTGGAAAACTATAACGTTGTTTTGGAGGGCAGTCGCAGCTCTTTCCAAAATGGAAGAAACCTCTGTGTGTGTGAGAGAGAGAGAGAGAGTCTGTGTGTGATGTATATGGTTATATTCGAGAAATGCTTATTGATGGTCTTTTTCTTATATCAATTTAGTGGTGTCGATCGGTTCAAGCGACAGTTTGCACATCTTGAGGAGCATTATGGTAAAGGTGAACGAAGCACTCCACTTCAGAGGCAGCATGCGTCCTTGCCTAGGTTCGTAGTCAATACTTTTGTTCTATTGCTCTGAGGAAAGGTCTCTTCAGGAGTCTGGAGAATTAGAAGCCATTTGTCTGGCGGAGAATATTGACACTTTCACACTGTTCCAGATTAAAAGCTCCTTTTTCTGGATCAAGTCTTGTGTAACTCAGTTACTAAAGTTTTCGGTTTGAAAGACACGGTGAAAGCTAAATATATTTAAATTTTAATATTATTTTCTCCGAAACATTTCGGAGTAGGTTAAGATTGAAGTTCTAAACAGGTAGTGTTATAGTAGGTTGGTGTGATTTTCTTTATAAGCTGTGCATGTTTCCTGAACAAAGTTAACTTTGAATATTTAGCAAGTGCTTTAGCAAATGTGATTTTGTGGTTTACCATTTATATCTTTAGTCAAGGTGTTAACTTGGTCTCTTTTTCGAATACTCTCAATCTTAGAGAACGGGTTCCTGCACCAAAAGATGAAACCTCTTCCCAAAACGATGATTTTGAAAAGCGAACTTCAGCATCTGTTGCTTCAACTCTCCAGAGCCCACCAGGGCAATCTGAGGGATCAGAGAATTCAGATGCTAATATGCAAAATGGACCAAACAAGGCAAACAATAGTGCTCGTAGCTTGCTGAAGAGTGCTAGTATTAGTGCTTCAAAGTGTATAGAAGTTAAAAGAAGAAATACCGAGGTAACTTTTATCCTTTTTCTTTTGCTTACTCTTTGGTGACTGCTTTATTTGTTGAATATAATGACATTTACCTTGAAGAATTTGTTTTCATGGTATAAAAGGAATAAAGGGCAGCTATTCGTGGGGTCTGGGGAAGGGTCGGATCACAAGGGTACCCTGCATTTTTGCAAGAGTTGTTTCCACGGCTCGAACCATAGAAGCAATGCCCATATCAATTATGGCGACTCAATAGAACGCCTGCAAATATCTTTGTTTAAAACCAATTTAGTACAAATTGCTCCTGCATTTTTTTGTTACTATAGACTGGCATTATTCATATTTTTTCTGATAGGAAGAGCCAATTGAAGAGCAAAGCGAGGATGTTGATGGTTTAGCTCAAAAAGTTGCTGCTCTCCATACCTAATTTATTACCAGCGTAAGCCGTAGATTTGACATTTTGATTATATACTCTACTATGTATCACCTTGTCCTGTAAATCATAAGCTTTTTTTGGACGACCAGCCTTTGAAGTTTGCTCCTGCATTTCAGACAGAAGCTAACCGTAGGTTCTCAGTTGGTATTTATACTATGAACTTTTATTTCATATACCAGGGAGAGAAAATGTTCTCCAGCTATTTGTGTATTGGAGATTATACCTTCATATTATTTTGTAAACTGTAGTTACTTGTGGCAAGTTGAAGTTTGTAATGACTTGGTATGAAAAATACAATACACAAGTTCTACCTTTGATGGATGCCTTTCTTTTTTTGATCTATTTTGCATTTCGTTACAAAATACTGATAAATCGTTCCTTCCTTTTGGCCTACTTATAGCCTGTTTAGCCTAGCTTAAAAAATTAGCTTATTTTGAGACCAAAAAAAAGAAAAAAAAAATTAGCAGCTCGTATTTGTATCTTGTTACACTTGTCTTCGGAGCAACCATTTACAAATGATGACCAAACATAAATGTTAATGTGTTTGTCATTTTACAAGCTGCTCTTGAAAGTAATTTATTTTGAAGTAACAATTTTTGAGAGGAGATAAAATGTATTTGACGTAGGGGAAGAACATTACTTAAGTAGAAGGTTATTTACCTGTTATTGGGAGAATATGTACAATTCACGAAATTTTGATAAAATTTTAACCCCTTTTTGGTGCTATACTGTTTTGAGTGGTTTATGAGAAATCTAACATAGTTTGCGAACCATGATATCGTCCACTTACCCATCTCACTTAGAAGCTTAACTCACTTCTCTCATTAATTTAATTGTACCTATACAGATCTAACCTAATGAATTTTAACTTACAAGTTTCATTGAGCCGAGGGTCGATTGGAAACAGCCTCTCTGCCCTTCCGAGTAGGGGTAAGGCACGTCTACATATTATCCTCCTCAGACCCCACTTTGTGGGACTATACTGAATAGTTGTTGTTGTATACTTTCAAAATAAAATCAAGAAGCAACAGCAACAAAAATATTTAAAAAATATCACTCAGTATCCGTAGGTATGCAAAGCGTAGTAGCAACAAATTCTATACCAGCAACAAATCTTTCCAACTTTTAATTGCATCTTCAATCTTAATTTGAGCAGATGCTCCATGTATTTATCATAAGAATAGAAGTTGATAGCCTTAAAAGGAGCTATGGAATAACAATCGTCTTGATGAGCTCAAAAAGATTTTATGTTATACTTGAACTATAAGTTCCTGCTTTAATCTCTCAAGAGGAGCAACAAAAGTTCTGAACCAAAAATAATTCATGAAAAATAGTAGAACATATTGCAGGTTATATATACAGACATTGAAAATATAACACTCCCAATGCAATTAAGTACAAAGCTTCAAGCCAGTATCATTATCATTCAAATTGTAAATTTCAAAGTTACAACCCAAAACGAAGCACTTTGAACATATAAAAAATATTTTTGTCAAAATATATTAGGTTTGTTCATCATAATAAAAAGGCATCACACCGATTTATATCATAAAAAGAATACGTTTGGTTGTCTCTGCCATTGAATTCCACTGATTTTATAAGAGGTGGTTAAATAATTCAGCCCCTCCGGAAGATAATGACAATTATGTCTCTTTTAACCTTCGAAAATGAGTAAAATCTTTGTAACCATATCCCTAATATTTGTGAATTTGGTGTTGGAATGAATCCAAATAAAACACTTTAGCCGTCATATCGAATTACTTGGAACAACAACATAAGCAGAAGCGTACCTGAATCCATAAGTGGAAGCTCCTTAATCCTTCTTGAAGATTGTTCAAGGTTTGCCTTCGGAAGTTCCTTGACCCTTCTTGAAGATTGTCTTGAAGTTTTGGCTTTCACTTGATATCCAAGACAAATGTGAGGATTGGTTTTCCACTTGATATGCAAGGACAAGTTTGTGCTCTCTCTCTCAATGGGAGGAAGAAGAAGAGAATGTCTTGCATTCTTGTGGGAACCATAACTCCCCTTATTATAACATGTGAGTTATGAAACTCAAAGGTCACAAGAATGTAACCTTGGTTACATGTATGTAACCTTAGTTAGCCCATCATTAAGTTACTCTTTTGGGTATCTACACATTAGTCCTACACTTTATATGACAATGTATTGGCCCCCTTAACAATAATGTCCATAAGACCACTAATATAGGCCAAACCAAAAGATAGCACATAACATATAATTAATCCATATATTGTCCATATGTATGTAGTATAAGTCCAAATGTCTAACAATCTCCCACTTGGACTATACATTCATGCATATGTACAAACCTTAGCATTATATGTTACATTATAACTTTATGAGCTCAGAATTGCTATCATAATAAAATTGTCATGAACAATCCGGTCCATCAATCATACCAACATAGGATCTAAGAGATCTTAGTTACTCTTGTGTAACTAGACCCAACATAGATCATGTATATCAATATAACCAACGACATGGATCAAGTATAGGTGTGTAGCATGGAAATAACATAAAGTGTGGTCTGAAATAGAATGTCTATTTCCAACTGGTTCTCTTTATTGAGATCAATCATAAACCTTAAGAGTACATAAAAAACTTTAAAACTGAATATCTGCAGATATAACCTTAAAACTGAATTACTAAATGTAATGGACAATACATAATTGTATAATACAAACTCCCACTAAAATTCATAATCCTTAACCGATTTGACACCCATGCAAGCAATATGCTCATGAAATGCTTTGGGTGGCAATCCCTTAGTGAGCGGATCCGCAATCATGGAGTTTGTACTGATGTGCTCTATGCACAATTGTCCATTCTGTACTCTTTCTTTAACAACCCGAAATTTGACGTCCATATGTTTTGCTTTCGTCAAACTACTGTTATTGTTAGCATAAAGGACTGTTGATCTGTTGTCACATAATAGCCTGAGTGGCTTTTTAATGTTGTCTACTATGCGCAGTCCACTAACAAAATTTCGCAGCCATAATGCCTCATTGGATGCTTCATAATATACCATGAATTCCGCTTCCATAGTGGAAGTGGCCGTAAGAGTTTGCTTGATGCTTCTCCAAGAGATAGCACCGCCAGCAAGCATGTAAATATAGCCTAACATAGACTTCAGACTATCCTGACATCCAGCAAAATCGGAGTCGGTGTACCCGATGATCTCAAGCTGGTCCGATCTCCGATATGTAAGCATGTAATCCTTTGTTCTCTGTAAGTACCTCATGACCCTTTTGGCTGCCTTCCAATGGTCCATTCCCGGATTGCTTAGATATCTGCCCAGCATCCCAACAATGTATGCTATATCAGGTCGTGTACATACCTGAGCATACATCAGACTACCTACAGCCGAAGCATAAGGTGTCTTTTCCATTTCCGTAGTTTCAAAATTATTATTTGGGCACTGTTTGAGACTAAACTTGTCTCCCTTAGCAACAGGGGTGTTGCCTGGTTTACAATCCTGCATGCCAAATCTTTTAAGAACCTTATCGATATAGCCCTTTTGTGACAGACCGAGAACACCTTTGGAGCGATCTCGTTGTATCTGAATTCCTAATACAAAAGAGGCATCACCAAGATCTTTCATTTCAAATTTCTTTGAAAGAAATTTCTTAGTTTCATGCAATAATGCTATATCGTTACAGGCAAGCAGTATGTCATCGACATATAAAACCAGAAAAATATATTTACTCCCACTGAACTTATGGTATATATAGTCATTAGCAATATTCGGTTCAATACCAAAAGATGTAATGACTTCATGAAACTTATAATACCATTGACGGGAAGCTTGCTTGAGCCCATAGATGGATTTCTTTAATTTGCAAACCCTTTTCTTTGAGTCTCCCGAAACAAAGTTTTCATGTTGCACCATATAAATTGTTTCCTCAATGTCACCATTGAGAAACGCTGTCTTAACATCCATCTGATGAATTTCAAGATCAAAATGTGCTACTAGTGCCATTATAGTCCTGAAAGAGTCTTTCGATGAAACTGGAGAGAAAGTCTCTTTATAATCAATGCCTTCCTTTTGAGTGTAGCCTTTTGCGACAAGAAGAGCTTTATACTTAATGACATTACCCCCTGAATCCCTCTTGGTTTTAAATATCCATTTACAACCAATTGGTTTAATACCTTTGGGCAATGTAACAAGCTCCCAAACGCCGTTATCGCTCATAGACTTCATCTCATCATTCATGGCATCAATCCACTTTTGAGAGTTAGAACCTTTAATGACTTGACGGAAGTTGATTGGATCACCTTCCTCAAGTCCAATGTCACTTTCATGTTCTTGGAGAAATACAACATAATCATCCGGAATTGCATTTCTCCTCTCTCTAGTGGATCTCCTTAATGGCACTTCAGTTTCTTGAGGTTGTTGAGTTTGATTTTCATTAGTAATATCAGGAACTTGATTAGGGAGATTTTCGAGATTGTCTTGAATATCCGTGTTAGGAATGAGAACACCCTGACCAAGATCAACAACTTGAGAGAAAGACACATGTTCTTCCTCAAAGACAAAATCTCTAACAACTTTATCTCCCCACCCCCCAAACTCAATATCCTCAAAGAATCGAGCATTACCCGTCTCAAAAATAGTTCTAGAAGTGGGATCATAAAACTTATACCCCCTGGATCTTTCAGAGTATCCAACAAAATAGCTACTAACTGTTTTAGCATCCAGTTTCTTTTCATTCGGCCTATAAGGCCTTGCCTCAGCTGGACAACCCCAAATGTGTAAGTGCTTAATACTGAGTTTATTTCCAGTCCAAAGTTCATATGGGGTTTTGATTGTAGCTTTAGTTGGAACTCTATTAAGAATATAAGCTGCGGTTTTCAATGCTTCTCCCCAGAGTGAGTCTGGCAAAGTAGTACGACAAATTATACTTCTTACCATGTCCTTAAGGGTCCGATTTCGTCTCTCAGCTGCACCATTCATAGTAGGACTGCCTGGCATAGTATACTGAGGAACGATCCCACACTCATCTAGGAATTTAGCAAATGGCCCTGGACGTTGTTCACCTGAACCATCATATCTACCATAGTATTCACCACCACGGTCAGATCTAACGGTTTTAATCCTTTTGCTTAGTTGATTTTCAACTTCGGCCTTATATGATTTGAACACGTCTATAGATTGGGAATTTTCATGAATGAGATATAGGTACCCATAACGAAAGTAATCATCTATGAATGTGATAAAGTATTGTTGACCATTTCTACAAGGTGTAGGGAATGGCCCACAAATATCCGTATGTATCAATTCTAAGACATCCGAAGCTCTCTCAGCACCTAATCTCGTCTTGTTTGTTTGTTTACCCTTGATACACTCAATGCATATATCCAAATTTGAGGAATCAAGAGAATCAAGAATTCCATCTGACACAAGTTTCTGAATTCTTTGTTTAGATATGTGACCCAAACGTTTGTGCCAGAGTGATAAAGAATTCTCATTAGTTAATTTTCTTTTGGTACCACTTGAACTTGTATGAAAAGTTTCATTATGTGAGGTTATTATGTCAACCAAATATAGGCTATCATATGTTGATAAAAGACCAGTACCGATAAGATTTGAACCCTGAAAGAGACTAACTTTATTGTCACCAAATGAACATGAATAACCGGATATGTCTAATTTGGGAACAGAAATTAAATTCCGTCTAAAAGACGGTACAAAAAAGTCTCATTCAAATCTAAATAAAAACCAGTCTTAAACAACAGCCTAAATTTTCCAATAGCCTCAACTTGAACCCTTTTGCCGTCACCCACATAGATGTATCTTTCACCATCATTTGGTTTTCGGCAGTTCAGGCAACCCTGCATAGATATACTTATGTGAGTAGTAGCAGCAGAATCTACCCACCAAGTATCCTTAGGTACCGAAATTAAATTAACTTCAGAACAAACAAGAGAAAGAGATATACCCTTTTTTGCACGCCAAGCTTGGTATTTGGTACAATCTTTCTTCATGTGATTAGTCCCTTTACAGAAAAGCAACCTGATTCTGTAGTTTCAACCTTAGGTTCCTTATGTTGCTTCTTCTGGGGCCTTGCAACCGCAACTTCCTTATTTTTCCTCTTCTTATTATCTTTAGAAGAGGATGCCAAATGAGCACTTTCTGTCTTATCTTGCTTTATTCTCTCTTCCTCTTGCACACAATGTGAAATGAGTTCACTAAGAGTCCATTTCTCCTTCAGGCAGTTGTAACTGACCTTAAACTGATTAAAGTGTGCAGGAAGAGAGATCAAAACTAAGTACACAAGCAGTTCCTCAGGTAATTCTAACTTGAGTGACTTTAGATTCGAAGCAAGATGAGACATTTCCAAAATGTACTCCCTTATGTTTCCCTTGCCTTTATACCTCATGGAAACAAGTTTACTCAAAAGAGTACTTGTTTCCGCCTTTTCGTTTTGTGCAAAACGCTTTTCAAGGTTTTCAAGGAAAACTTTGGCATTATTTTCATCATTCATAGTGCCCCTAAAAGATTCTGGAATTGCACGTTTCATGATCATTAGACTCATGCGATTTGAGCGTTCCCACTTCTCCATCTCCTTCTTTTCATCAGAAGAAGATGTATCCTTAAGAGAAGCAGGTTTCTCAATCCGAAGTGCAAGGTCTAGATCCATGCAACCGAGAACTATCATAATGTTCTCTTTCCATTCCTTAAAGTTTGTGCCGTTAAGCAGAGTGATGCTGTTAATGTTTGCAGATATTGTAGCAGCTGAAGAATTCACTGAAAATAGAACAAGGACAACTTAATACATGCTTACAATTACTTGAATTTTAAACTGGAGTTTACAGATTCAAAATAGGCAAATCCCATTACAAGATACCTAGCACAACATTGATTTAAGTCTTTGGACAGAAAATCAACTTGTAAGTGGTACTCTTGGTGTAGTAATCAAATATTGACAATAAACTCCTGTCAAATATCAAGCATTCCTTTGGGCCGACTTAATATTCACATGAAAAACTTAATAATTGTCACATATTTATCACCACAAGCATGTTCGAATTCCTGCCAAATAACAACCTTCCTTTGGGTCGGTGTTAAACGCATGAAATACTAACATACACAGTCATCTTATACTTCAAAATCAATCAATCTATACAAAAGAGGTTACTTTGGTAACATAATGTTTCAATGGACTAATTTAAAATATTAGATGCAAAACTAAATAGTTCTTTAAGCCATATATTGAACCTTAACTGAAAAAGTTACATGTTTGACATGTAAAAACTGAACATTAAAAACTTAATCTTAATTGTACAAAACAAAATCTGAAGCATGATGGACAAAAAAAACAATTAATCTTAAAACTAAATATTAATGTACAAAACATTAATAATTAAAAACTGAATATTAATTGACATATTATTAATGTACAATTAAAATCTGAAAACTTAAAAAACGTTTCAATTAATAATGAAAAACGTTTCTTTAATTAATTGAAAAGACGTTTCTTTAATAATGCAAGATTAATGTTTTAATATTAATCTTGCATTATGACTCCATTAATATCTTAATTAAATAAAAAAAACGTTCCAATAATAATGAAAAACGTTTCTATTAATTAATTTTGCATTATGTTTCATTAATGTCATTTGAAAAACGTTTTTAATAAAAAAAACGTTATCTTTATTAAAAAAAACGTTTCTGTCCAGGACCTTTTGCGGCGACGAACGCTGCCACTAAACCCATAGAAGTCGCCGCTAAATGTATTAGTGGCGACTATGTATTGAAACTGGAGTTGCCGTCACTGAAGGTTATTTGTGGAAACATTGCGACGAACGCTGCCACTAAACCCGTAGAAGTCGCCGCTAAATGTATTAGTGGCGACTATGTATTGAAACTGGAGTTGCCGTCACTCAACGATAATAAACTTAATGGTGCTTTCAACAAAAGGCTTAAACAAGGAATCATGTTGTTCAACAACCAAAATTATGCAAATTTCAATATTTCAATTCATCCAGAGATAACATGGTATCTAAATACTAAAGTTCATCATCAACATATCATTCATGAAAGCATGCTATATTATGGTACTAGAATTTCATAATCAAATTTCTATCTTAAGATAATCATGAAGCTTTATAACATGGATTTCATGAACTTCCAAATGATCCAATAATAAGGAGGCTCTGATACCAATTGTTGGAATGAATCCAAATAAAACATAGCCTTCATATCGAATTACTTGGAACAACAACATAAGCGGAAGCGTACCTGAATCCATAAGTGGAAGCTCCTTAATCCTTCTTGAAGATTGTTCAAGGTTTGCCTTTGGAAGCTCCTTGACCCTTCTTGAAGATTGTCTTGAAGTTTTGGCTTTCACTTGATATCCAAGACAAATGTGAGGATTGGTTTTCCACTTGATATGCAAGAACAAGTTTGTGCTCTCTCTCTCAATGGGAGGAAGAAGAAGAGAATGTCTTGCATTCTTGTGGGAACCATAACCCCCCTTATTATAACATGTGAGTTATGAAACTCAAAGGTCACAAGAATGTAACCTTGGTTACATGTATGTAACCTTAGTTAGCCCATCATTAACTAAGGTTACCCTTTTGGGTATTTACACATTAGTCCTACACTTTATATGACAATGTATTGGCCCCCTTAACAATAATGTCCATAAGACCACTAATATAGGCCAAACCAAAAGAGCACATAACATATAATTAATCAATATATTGTCCATATGTATGTAGTATAAGTCCAAATGTCTAACAATTGGACCATACAATAACAACAACAACAACAACAACAACCCAGTATAATCCCACTTAGTGGGGTCTGGGGAGGGTAGTGTGTACGCAGACCTTACCCCTACCCTTGGGTAGAGAGGTTGTTTCCAATTCGGACCATACAATATGCAGCAAAATATGTAATAGCCAACTGCAAGTAAGCTTACTTGTATCAGTTTGTGATGCCACCTCACTTTCCTATCCATATTAGCAACTGTTTTTACTGGCAAATATAGATGATCAGTATTGATTTGTGAGAACTAAACTAGAGTAGGATTTCTTGCTGGAATAAATAATGCAGTTTTCTACCATAAGGAGAAGTCTTATTACCTTTTCTAAGAAGGATATGACCAGACAATAAACTGCAAAATTGAATAGAGCTAATGTACGATGCCAAGTCCGTTTTCATCCATTCGAAACCATCTTCCATTTGAAAGCTCAAACACATATAATCAAAAGCTGAACTTTTTCTTCTGTGACCAACCTATAATTATATAAATTATATGATCTTAAAGCCAATTTCAAACACCAAATTTTATGAAATTTCTTTGCTTAGAAATGTTGAAGACAAAGTAAAAGCATAAAATTCAATTTCAAACATACATTGAATATAAAGTATCACATGTAACAGTTAAATCACTCTGTAGTTTTTCTTTAAAAAAAATTGAATAGAAAGGTACCAATACATTAGGTGCCTATTATAAAATCTTCTTCGTAATTAGGTGCCTATTATAAAATCTTTTTCGTGTCGATGCAGCAACATTCAATGTCCTTTAGCACTCTTTCCTTTGACACTACAATCATGTAAGATAAATTATAGCACTGTATTACCTTTATAATTTAAGCACTCAACTATTTTATTTTTTTTTAAATGGAGACCATATTGTATTTGTAAACATATATCTTCTTGTAAATAAGATTACAACTTTTTCTTTCATTTCATGAGAATAAACCAAATTAGCATGCACTTTAAGGCCAATTATCATTTTGATAGACAGACAAATATTACAACTGAGTTCTGCACTTCATATTAAAAATGTCATCACCCAAAATTCACTGAGGGTCGTAATAACGCCGGACATTGTTGTCAGACAAGCCAACCAAATTTCTTAATTAAATTTCACTTTTAACACCTTTGATATATGATTTTTCTTCCATATTTAGAAGTTTTAAAGGATAAAATTTTCAAATCAAATTTAAAAGTTAAGCAACTAATACAATACTCCAAACAATACCAGAACCCGGTGTCACAAGTGCATGAGCATCTACTGACAAAAGAAATAATATACAAAATTCGTCCGGAATACAGTGGACGAAAGCAAATATAATACACTGGAAAGGACTACACTAGCGGCAGCCGTGTCGAATGATGCAGCTCATCTAGTCCCAAAATAATCTGTGCTGCTATGTCCAGTAGACCACTAGAGTCACATATACATGTGCAATAAAATATACAGCAAGTGTAGTATGAGTACAAAAATAACGTGTAATCAGTGAGTATCCCGTCTAATCGCGAAGGGGTAGAGACGAAATAGTCAACTTGACACTCACTAGTAGTCCAATGATTATTTATCCTTAATAAATATATTAAACAGTGAATTTTCTTATAAACATGATTCGGACTCAGGTATGAGGAAACAAGTAGTCATATAATTTTTTCATGAAAAATTTCCTTAGATTCTTTATTATCATTAACAATATAATATTGCCATAGTGAGGCATAAAACAACTTAAATGAGTTCAAGACAACAGCACAAACATGCGCAAATCATGCCGAGGTCGACGGCCCGCTCCAACAGAAATGTAAAGTGTGCACTGCCGAGGGTCGAGCGGCTCGTACCATAGGTGCATCTATTTAATCTGCTGACGCGTTCTGCCCGTTCCAAAAATAAACACACACAGACAGATAATCAATCAAGAAGTCAACATGGAGCAAATATCCAATAAAGGCTAATTCTCTTCAATAATTTGAGAAAAAACAGAGCTTAAATCTTTTAGAAATCTATTTATTTATTTAATGTGATTAAAGCATTTCAAGCCATCAATGGACTCTCAAATAATCCAAGTATAATATGCCTTTGGGTCCTAGACAACCCGGACAATACCATAATACTAGCTAAGCACGGACTCCCGTCACCTCGTGCCTACGTAGCCCCTACAATTAGGAGCACATAATCAATTTAACTCACCTATGGGGTGATTTCCCCCTCACAAGATTAGAAAGGAGACTCACCTCGCTCCGAAGACTCATAACCGGCATTCTACATTCTTCCGAAGGCTTGAATCGATGTACAATGCTCCCAAAACTAACCAATGATTATGTAAATCCATTAATATATTCTAAGGTATTCATTATAATCCAATTTATAATAATTTCCAACCCCGAACGAAAAGTTGACCAAAATGCCCTCGTGCCCACGTGCTCAGAATCCAAATTTTTTTGAAGATAAAGTTTACCCATAACCGTAGGAACTCAAATATATAATTTTCTCTTAATTCCATGCTCAAATTCATGGTAAAAATCCAATAATAAAATATTTCTAGGTCTTCCTCTAACCCTCAAATTTCTACCCATTTTCATGTTAAAATCCATACATAATTGATGTATATACTCAAAACTAGTAGAGATCACTTACCTCATGCTTGGTGATAAAAATGGCTCTCTGAAGTTGCTCCAAAGTCGGCTCCCATGGAAGAAATGAAGTGAAAAATGAGCCAAGTTCGATTTTTAAAGAAACCTCTCTACCTCCAGCAGTTTCCGCTTCCGCGGAAAATTTTCCGCTTCCGCAGTCCCGCTTTTGCGGAAAAATTCTGCTTATGCAGAAAAATTCCCACTTTTGCGGTAGATTTCCGCTTTTTCGGTTTTAACAGTACCAACACTTTTCTTGGCACGGAAACGAGCATAACTTCCTCATACGGTGTCCAACTTCAACGATTCTTTTTGCTATGGCTCCGAAATTACGATACAGATCTAATGGTTCAATAAAATATTAATTTGGAGCTCATTTTCTTATATGGTACCCCTTTATGTCCAAAGAAACGACGTTGAAACATCAAATAAGAGCGCAACACAACCTGAAACACACCCGAGGCCCCCGGGACCAATAACACCAACCAGTCCCAAAACACATTACGGACTTGCTCGAGGCCTCAAATCATATCAAACAATGCTAAAATCATGAATTAGCCTCCAATCCAAGCTTTATGAATTATAGAACTTCCAACTTATACTCTCGATGCTTAAACCTATTAAATCACGTCCGATTGACCTCAAATTTTGCACACAAGTCATATTTGACATTATAGACCTACTACAACTTTTGGAATCAAATTCTGACCCTGAAATAAAAAAGTTTACTTTCAGTCAAACTTTTCCAAAACCTTCAAATTCTCTCTTTAGCTAAATGGCTTCAAAATGACCTACGGACCTCCGAATTCACTTTCGGTTGCGCTCTCAACTCCAGAATGACCATACGGAGCTACTCCTAGTATCGGAATCCCAAACGGACATCAATATCGCTGAAATGCATTTTAAGCCAAACTGATACAATTTCTTCTAATATGCTAACTTCCACAATAGGAACCAAAACGTTCCGGGATTATCCAAACCCGATCCGGGCATACAAGCAAGTCCGAAATCATCATACCAACCTGCTGGAACCTTCGGATCCCAATTCCAAGGTCATTTACTCAAAATTCCAATCCTAGTTCATTTCTTCAACTTTAAGTTTTCCGAATGAGAATTTTCCTTCCAAATCTATCCTGAACATACCGAAATTCAATTCTGACCATACGTACATGTCAATATACTGAAATGAAGCTGCTCATGCCCTTAGACTGCTGAATGACGCGCCAGAGCTCAAAACGACCGGTCGGATCATTACAATCTCCCCCACTTAAACACACGTTCGTCCTCGAACGTGCTGAGAACTACACTGAAGTAGTCTGAAATCACTTGTTTAACACCTATGCACCTTTTCGTGCTACCACAACCCAGTTGAGCACATTAGCTTGATAATCCTCAAATACACTCCTTTAGTCAAGCAAATAAAACTTAAAGCCCAATTCCAACATCCGAAATTTCCTGCCAAGCTTGTTTTCAACATACGATTACCATATCAATCACTTCACGTTGTACCCAAACATGACTGCATAACTTTGATGAATTCACACTTTGCATCACTTTATTCATAGGACCACACTAACATTCTTTAAACATAATAGTTGAAACTCCACAAATCTGATACTCCCATTGCATCTCATTACCTACATAGGTCTTGCTCTAGTTTTTACAACACCGATACGATGGAAGTGACGTGTCGAAATTCATAACCAATTGATGAATCAATAAATCATTGGGTCGTTACCCTTGAAAATATCCATACCTTATCTCGCACCAAAGAACGATCCTTGCTCTTTAATATACTTCATATAATCATATTGCACTGATCCTAACTCTAATAATCTGGTTTCACCTAGTACGAACTGCTCATGCAATAAGCCACCTCGGACATAATCAAAAGTCCCACGTGATGCCACAATGTTCCAATAGGCTACCACTCAGAATGCGATACAAAAAGGAAGCCTAACTCTGAAAAGGAGATCTAATTACCCCGCTCGCGAATCATACATACGACGCTGGCTCACAACTAGAACTAGAATTCTGGAAAAAATAGGGGACAAAACACATAAAAGCAAATATGGGGGACTGTATTGAACATCATACTGTTGCGGCGTGCAATCCGATGCAAACAGCATAATCATGGCGGCGTGCCACCCGATCCACACAATATAACCATGGCGGCATGCCACCCGATCAAAATAACATACCTATGGCGGCGTGACATCTGATCCACACGTAGAACTCATATAAGGAGATACACATCGAGCTGAATTGCTCATTACAACCAAATAGCGAATATCGGTCATAGATACGGTAAGGTGTATAATATTATCCCTGAGGAAACATATAGCGCTATAGGCTACAATAATCAAGCACAACTAAGGTGTGATTCGTGATCTAAATCTCAAGAGCCATCCTACTCACATAACATTACTGCTTCGCAGAACCTTAACACATAAGAAATTACCAAGCCGTCTCACAAATGATACGACGCAGTATATCTTTACATGAATTAGCTGACCACAAAATAAGACCGCGACTATTTTTCCATAAAGAGCGCATTGCTGAAATAAACACAACTGGCCTGACGTAAGGCTCACTCGTACAGTTAAATCCATCCACCGACATTAAATTCGATCATGTTCGGGCCCAACTAGGCCAATGACCTTTCAAAGGTCCATGTTAGCTTTCCTCTTCTCATAACACACAAGAACATCCATCATAACGGAGCGAACCTCCACAGTCCATAACCCAATAAATAGATTGCCCTCCAGGCATAAATTCTCAAATCGATAATATTACCAAAATCCTCATACTTGGTTTAAATCTCAAATTAATCAAGTGACTACACGTCACACTCATACAATCTTTCGGTGGAACATGATCCCACAACCTTCCGAAATAAATAATGGGCCTGCACATCCAAACCACTAGCCGCACTAACGCTAAAAAGCGATCAAGAATCCCTAACAAGGATGCAAAGCCTTCCTCACAAAACACCGATCTCAGGTGATACTGACAACAATACCAGCTTACTCAAAATACTGAAACTTCTTTCCTGCTCATCCGAGCTCGTGACATCACAGTCATTTACCAAATTGCAACTTTGATCATTACTTCAAATAAAATACCACTCACTGCACCTTTACGTGTCGATATACGGTAAACACGATTTCCATCACAACTCTGGAGCCGCCGATAGACTAACACTTCATCATATAAAACTTTTCATTTTAACTCACTTCAGAAGAACTATAGCAACATCTCGCGCGTAGTGGGAGCTTAGTGCAACCGATCATTTTTTTTCTCCACACAAAGAAATGTCTTTTGGCTTGGACATTACCATACATAGACAGCGAGGTCATATTCAAGCATCTTATTACTAAGTAGTTTTTCTAAGAAATAAATGATGTTTTGTTTATGTAGAAGCAAGAAAGAAAACGTTTTCTCTGGGCCACTTCTCCAACTATAAATATCTTCTGTTTTGTTCCTTCTTTTGTTTTTATTTCGTTTTTTTTTTGTGGTCGTAAACTTATAAGTGCCAAAAATAATTAAACACCATTACTATTAGGGCTTAAAAATATCAAAAGAAATATTCTATTCAGAGAGCTCTCTCACCACTTACGTACATTGCAACAGTTAACTCCCCCAACATTTTATTCATAAATTTCCTTAATTTGATGAATTTTTATCGAAGTTTTATTGTTCTCCTGTACTCTGCTGTTACCTACCAAAAACCTACTAATAATGAGTACAACTTCAACCAACTGTAATTGATGCTTTTCTAGTAAATATTACCGTGTGAGATAAAACAACAGGACCTAACATTTGGCTAACCTTTCTGTTTACCATGCATGATACTACTAGCTGATCTACTGACGGGAAAATTGGTTTTGTAGTCTTTACAAATTTACTGTTATTTTTATGTCTTTTTTATAAGAAAATTTTATTTTTACGCATAAGATATCTGAAAATAGCACACAAGAGATTTGAAAAGGTTATTTTTTTCTGTTCAAATTGTAAGTGACAACAAGAAATTATTTTCTCTCGACGTACCAGCTTAACATATTATTATACCCTTGCATCCTTTCCGTTTCTTAGATTTCATATATTGCTATTAGTTGTGTTACTTTATATTATGTATATTATTTTATGTTATTGTATTATGAATTTATTGATAGTACTAATATATCTCCTTTTGTTGTTTTCTTGAGCCGAGGGTCTCCTGGAAACAATCTTTCTGCCCCTCGAGGTAGGGGTAATGTCTGCGTACATATTACCCTCCTCAGATCCTACTAGTGGGATCATATTGGGACGTTGTTGTTGTTGTTGTTGTACCAGCTTAACATGATAGGGCATCAATTTCTTGGTAATGCGCATAATTAAGTTCTAAAACTACACAAGAACTTAATACTAGTAAATATTTCAAATAGCAAAATCTATTTCCTCTCCTAATGTTTTAAAAATTCATACATTCAAAGCAAACATTCCAGCCCCACTTGCATATGAGATACCTGCCAATGAATTATTTGTAAATCATGACCAATAGTAGAAGTTGTCTTTCGGAAACGATCGTTCGGGTAGGGATAAGGTCAACTTAGACATTACCTTCTCTAGAACCCACCGGTTAGTTTTGTTGTTGTTGTTGACCAATAGTGGAAGTTGTTGACCAATAGTGAAAGTTGTTGACACAGTCCCCCTATTTGCTTTAAATCACACCATGAAATCTGATCATACATATCTAAGCCTAACAAGAGTAACAAACAAACAAAGACATTCCATACCCCACATTATTAGCTTCCCATTCAGTCCATTCAAAATCAACTTTTGAACTACTGTCACTGTTTTTCACTATGGGAGGCATATTCAAGATTAAATGTTGGTGATTTCAACTTTTAAAAGTTCTTAGTGCATTTCGCATTCACGCGGCCGCATTCCAAAGAATGTGATGTAGATATTTTATCCTAATATAAATATTAGTAGCCGTTTTCACGGCTCAAACTCATAATTTATAAATCACATGAAAATAACTTTAATATTAGTCCAAACTCATAACATTGTATTTTTTTAAAAATTTCACACATATATCTTTTGTGCCGAATAACTAGCACTACCAAGCACCAATCCACCACCACAAACATAAAGGGAAATAACACACCATTATAATCAATACTTCCATTTTCCCTCCCATATATCTTTATCTATACAAATTATTAAACCACTCAATTTCCAACTTCCCTCATTCTCAAAGCAATGTGTTTCTTCTTCTTCTTGACAGTTCTTTGCATGACCAATCTAACTGTATTACCTGCCTTTCCGGTTTTACCCGAACCCGACCCAACTGAGTTGGATCCTCAAATACTCTCACCTACCCCATCACCACCATCAACAATTCCAGCTTTCCCGGAGCAGTCAAACATTGATAGTTGTCCTCTGGACATACCAGATGACCTATACAAAGCGATAAGATCAGCTTGCAGGTCCAATGATCATTCGGGTCAAATAAATCCGACCCGGTGTTGCCCCGTTCTCGCTGCTTGGCTTTATACGGCCTACTCAAGAACCGCACTTCACAAAGCCATAGCAAAATTTCCACAGTACTCAATGTCAGTTAACATGCCTGTGCTCCCTGATGATTCAGAGACATGTGTAAATTCTTTTGGAAAGGCTTTGGAAACTAGAGGCATTGAATTGGTGAAGCCAAATGAGACTTGTGATGTGGTTTATTGTTACTGTGGTATTAGGTTGCATCCACTTAGCTGCCCAGAAGCTTTCGTTGTGAATTCGGGTAGAGAATTGGTTGGTGGTGAGAGGGTAAATAGATTGGAGACAGAGTGTTTGAGCAGTAATGGATATTCTGGTATTGCTGGTTGCTCCAAGTGCTTGAATAGTCTTTATTTGGTAAGTCCGTAGTTATTTGTGTTCCAGACTAGTGATACAAATGTCACATTCTTGATTGGATTTAACTTATATATAGATATCGTGTTAACTTATTGTACCAAGAAAACTTTCTTATGGTGACCTCCATTTAACTTAGGATTTAATGATGGGGGCAAAACCTAGTTTTGTAGAAGAAAACAAGATAATGTCTTCTTAGGGGTGATTGGGGCCTAACGGGTTCGGGGCTGAATGGGGTGGGTTAGAGGGTAAATGGTTAGGCTGTTCAAAATGGCACCATGTGTCCTTAGGAATGGGTCGGTTAGATATAGGGGTAGAAATATTAAAATGGGTAACGGTATGGGTAGATAGTAACGGATACTATATGGGGGATACCTATAACTTATTTTCGATAGTGCAAGGGCATATCTAGCCCTATTGCCCTATTGTCAATCGATAAATTAATCAATTATACTTCAATCCAGAACTAGTTGACTCGTTAATTATATGAGTCCTGATATTTAGAACTTAGAACATTCATCATAATTTGATTATTTTTATGTTAACATTAATCTGCAGTAACTCATCCTTGGGTAATAAATAATAGATAGATAAAAGTAGAAGAGAAACGAGGCATTTAGTGTTTGCTCAACCACAATATATTCTACAGCTAATGATCACCAACGAGGGCCTACACTAACCACACTCTTCCCTATCTGGCATTTGTTTATGATAACACATTCGTAAGTTAGGACTGTGATTCATATAATTGTACTTGGACACTTCCATTTCTTCATTCATCAGATTTGTGCTTTGGTTTGATGTAGGCAACCAATTGATAAACTATAATTCAAATGATTGCAGCGAAAGTCATTGGTTGATTACGAATAGCATTAAGCATCTTCTTTTCCGGTTATTAAAATAGCTTGTGTGTTAACTTGTTTTTGTAATTTCCTGTTGTCCCTGATAAGAATGTGATGCATAGGGCTCAGAGGAAGTCAAGTTCTTGGCTCATATCTATTTTTTTGTTGCTGAAATAAAACTATAGATTTTCTGCAGTGCTTATCATGATATTAGGAAGCAACTACAGTTATCTACTCCTGCTTAAGGAAGAATAACAATAGCAACATACCCAGTATAATCCCACATAGCAGGGTCTGGGGAGGATAGTGTGTATGCAAACCTTACCCCTAGCTTGTAGAGATAGAGAGGCTGTTTCCAATAGACACTCGGTACAGAGTGCTTAAAGAAGAATAAGAAAAGCAAAATGAGAGTGGTGTTGTTATGATCACTCTTTCTGAAGACCCTCCAACACTAATGGTTCAGGAAGTTTCATCTGTAATCAAGTAGTCTTATATATAGGGTATTAAAAATTTAAATTATGGTGCTAGAGATATCGATAAACTTAAATTGGAGTCATAATGAAATAAATCCGGCAAAAAAATAATTTAAATTTTTATAAGCCGATTAAAGTAAATTTTAAATTAAGGATATATCATTTAACTAGTACCAATTTTTATAGAAGATAGGTGATTAGTATATCTGCGGGCTCAACATTAGTAAAATACTTTTGATAAGGAGGATTAGTAAATATCACCAGCTGTTTATCTTAGATTGTCAAACCAGCATGAATTAAAGAATCAACCTGCTATAGCAGGCAAAAACTAATTTTAACTTAAAAGTAATTGTTCATGGAACAAACTCCGGAATATCAGTCTTTTTAAGGTTAGTATTCCACTCACGACTGAATAATGTGGGATATTCTTCCTCTAAACTTTGTCTTTCTTAGTCCTGTGCTGTGGTGTAAATGTAAGCTAAACTGGGACTGAAAATAAAACGATAGAAAGTTAAGTCTCACTTGTATCCTGGAGCATGTTGAACTTCATCTGCTGAATGAATTTTAAGATGGTTTTCTTGATAATTAGATATTAGGAAAAGAAATTTGCAAAAAAGTCACCTTAGCGGATACTTGGCTGCACCGTCTGTGTTTGTTGAGTTGGAGCGGGGCGATTCAGAACTCTGACCATAACCTTTTGCAGTAGTTAGTCATATATGCCCATATGTTAATGCCCTGGAAACAGCCTGTCTGCCCTTTCGGGCAGGGGTAAGGCTCGTCTACATATTACCCTCCCCAGACCCCACCTGGTTGGAATATACTGGGTAGTTGTTGTTGTTGTTGTTGTTGTTAATGCCCTGTGTTCCAGTCAGTTGTTTTCTCTGATTACTTTTACCTTTAATCTTGTAATTTGTATTTAATCTTGGAGGTCAACAAACTCATACAATTTTATTTGCCATATTATAAGCATGAAGTGTGTTTGTTAATTACAATAGTTTCCTGCTAACGGCGGAGCATGTCGTGTCTGAATAACTAAATTTCACACCCTCAAGTGAATAATTTTTTGTTTATTCTCTATTAAGTTAAAATATGTCTGCAGCTTAGTGACAGCAGGTTGGAAAATACAAGCATAACAAGTGATAGGAGTCGCAAAATGCGCAGCAGGGATTGCCAAATGATGGGTTTAACTTGGCTTCTCAACAAAAATACAACTGGTTATATTCATACAGTTTCTGCTGTTTTAAGGGCTTTAATGATGAGCAAAGATGGTTCTGATCCTCAATCATGCACGCTAAGCAGTGACGGCTTGCCACTTGCAGTCGACTCATCAGAGATCAACGATCAATCTTCTGCAACTTCTTTTCTGGCATCGGTCTACGGTTATCTCATAGCATTTGTTTTGTCATGCATAAACTTCATAGCATTCTTTTCATAATATTAGTTGATCTCCAAAGACTTGCACGCACGGGTTCGAGCAGTGGAAGCATTTGCTTGCATTAGAGTAGGTTGTCTACATCACACCCTTTGGGATGCGGTCCTTCCTCGGGCCCTACATGAATGTGAGATGCTTTATCCACTCGGCTACCGTTTGCCTCCAGAGACTTGTACTGAGAAATGTACTTGCTGTTCAAATGTCATCTTAAAGTAAATCCATTGCTCTGTTTTCGTTGATTCAGGTCGAGAAATTGTAATATTGGTTGTTGAGAGACTGTTGCACAAATGAATGAAGCTGTCATTGTACTCTAGCTAGGGTTCTAGTTGTTCATTTGTGTCTGTTTAGTGTATAAAATGCATTTTACTAAAGGTAATATAGTTTTACTGCTCTTTCTGCAATTTGGCATCAGTTGAAAAACTTCAGCACATATATCTCTATCTTTTAACAGCCACATACCACCGTATTCAGGAGGGTGACTGTAAGAGTGGCAAACGGGCGGGTCGTGTCGAATATGGTTCGGATCGAAAATAGGTAATGAAAAATAGATAAATTGTCCGATCATATCATATTTAATACGGATAAAAAACGGGTTAACCGGCGGATAATATGGGTAACCATATTATCCATGATTTGCTTGAATATGATTACTTTTGGGAGAATTCCTAGTCTCCTAACTTGATGAACCCCAAATTTGAGGTATTACAAATGTAAAAGTTAAACTCATTTATCCATTGGTTATCCATTTTCTAAATGGATAATATGGTTATTATCCATATTTGACCCGCATTAAAAAGTTTATTATCCTACTTATTTTTTAGTGGATAATATTGGTGGTTAAATGTTTTCTTTTAATAATTTTACCACCACTAAGGGTGTTGGATAGGTCAGTTGATCACCCTTTGTTGGAAATCAGTATATATAAGTCAACTATTTTTATAATAAAAAAGTAACTCAAGTATACTTAAATATTACAAAATAATATTTTAATAACAATAAGTCACTCGATTTTGACTAGGTATTACAGAAAATATCTCATTTATTTCCTCCTAGAGACTTTTTTGTATACTCTAGGCAAAGTTAAGTGAGATGTGATTACAGATATTGTCTAGGGACCTTTGTCTAAGTAAAAACGTAAAATCAAGTGACATTTTCATCAGTAAAACTAAGTCGGTCATTTTGGTACAATAAATTGAATCCATGAAATTAACCCGTTTTTATTTCAAACAACCGAAATCCAGTACCCAGACCCGTTTGCTTGGCCCATTATGCTCGCCCTTCTAAAAAAACCCGAACAAAATTTCCACAATATAAATTCATCCGCTTCAAACCCTAGAGTTGTCCTACACTATCATCATACTACAAACTTCTGCCTCCAAAGTCTACACAGTGACACAAGAGAGGCCAACACCACCACCACCTGTTTGACGAAATGTCGGAATCGCTAGTACTCCGCGGCACAATGAGGGCCCACACTGACTGGGTTACCGCCATAGCCACCCCAATTGACAACTCCGACATGATCGTCACATCTTCTCGTGACAAATCCATCATTGTTTGGTCACTAACAAAAGACGGCCCACAATACGGCGTCCCCCGCCGCCGCCTCACTGGCCACGGCCATTTCGTTCAAGACGTTGTCCTTTCATCTGACGGCATGTTTGCACTCTCCGGTTCATGGGACGGTGAGCTCCGTTTATGGGATCTTCAAGCTGGTACAACCGCTCGTCGTTTCGTAGGTCACACTAAGGATGTTTTGTCCGTTGCATTTTCTATTGATAACCGTCAAATCGTGTCGGCCTCACGTGACAAAACCATCAAGCTTTGGAACACGCTCGGTGAGTGCAAGTACACAATAACGGATGGGGACTCACATTCCGATTGGGTTTCATGTGTCCGTTTTAGCCCAAACAATCTTCAGCCAACTATTGTTTCTGGGTCGTGGGACCGGACTGTGAAAATCTGGAATTTAACGAACTGTAAGCTAAGGTCTACTCTAGCTGGACACAGCGGTTATGTGAACACCGTTGCGGTTTCTCCTGACGGTTCATTGTGTGCTAGTGGAGGAAAGGACGGAGTTATTTTGCTTTGGGATTTGGCTGAGGGAAAGAAACTGTATTCGCTTGAGGCTGGATCTATTATTCATTCTTTATGTTTTAGTCCGAATAGATATTGGCTTTGTGCTGCTACGGAATCATGTATTAAGATTTGGGATTTGGAGAGTAAGAGCATCGTCGTGGATCTTAAAGTTGATCTGAAACAAGAGAGTGAAATGTGTGCTGAGGGAACTGCTGCTGCCAAAAACAAGGTCTGTATTGTCCTTCTGGTTTTTAATTTTATGAGCTTTATATTTTGTTTTTGCTGGCTCTGTTGTTTCGTGTGATTATTATTGCGGTTTGAATTCAGGTATTGTATAAGTTAAGTCATTGAATTGCGTTATGTTTAGTGTGATTGGAAAAAAAAATTCCTTTAGGAAAATGTTAGTGTTTGGTTAATTTGGAATCTACAAAATTCTGTTCCAAGGTAAATACTTTGACCAAACTGAGGTAGTCATTTTATCTTTCAAATATCTCCAACTCTTGTACAATCTTAGCTTTAATCAACACTTTGTTGTCAATATTTATTGACAAAGTCATATGTCAAGATGTTCTAGAAAATGATATCCCAAGGTAAAACATTTAGCAGAAGAGATGTATTCCACTCCATACCAAATGCATAGGCAGCATAAGCATAACCCGATTAAGAATGTAGGATAATTGTAACATTTGCTGTGTGATATTGCTGTTAATGAGCTGTTATTCTGAGCTTTGATCAGCTGCTTACCGTCTCTAAAATTTGTGGTGTAATATGTACTATGCCATGAGAGAGTGGCAGAGCTAACTGTGTTGATTCAATTGAATCCACTTCATCGGGAAATTGCACAATACCAGTAGGGTAAAACAAAAATTATCCGTACATGTGTGAAATGTTGTATCTCCTGTGCATATTTGCACTTTTTTGTATCCCCTTGTTGAAGTAGCTGGCCCACCCTGATGAGAAGCATTGCACGATTTAATGGTTGTTTCCGGCCACTTGTTTTTACATTTGGTCGGGAAATGCATTTGTCGGATATTGTTCTCTAAGTAGTTAGGGGGCATTCAGAGCGTCATAGAGACCTAGGGTACTTCAGGTGCATTAGAGTGGAGGAGGTCGTGGGGGCTTTGTGTAGGATGAGTAGGGGTCGAGCGATCGGGACAGACGAAATTCCGGTGGAGTTGTGGAAATGCATAGGTAAGTCAGGAGTGGAGTGGCTCAACAGGTTGTTCAATGCTATCTTCAGGACCAAAAGGATGCCGGAGGAGTGGAGGTAGAGCACAGTCGTGTCCCTGTACAAGAACAAAGGGGATATCCAGTGTTGCAACAACTATAGGGGCGGGTGATCGAGGCTAGGGTGAGGGAGACGACATCTATATCCGTGAACCAGTTCGGTTTCATGCCAGGTCGCTCCACTGCAGAAGCTATCTACCTTGTTAGGAGATTGGTGGAACAGTTCAGGGATAATAAGAAGGACCTGCACATGGTGTTTATCGACTTGGAGAAGGCGTATGACAAGGTACCTAGGGAGGTGCTATGGAGGTGCCTGGAGGCTAAGAGCGTACTGGAAGCCTACATCAGGGTAATCAAGGACATATACGATGGAGCTAAGACTAGGGTCAGGGCAGTGGGTGGCGACTCAGACCATTTTCCGGTGGTTATGGGGCTCCATCAAGGATCTGCGCTGAGTCCTCTCTTGTTTGCCTTGGTGATGGATGCTCTAACCCATCATATTCAAGGGGATGTGCTTTGGTGTATGCTATTTGCTGATGATATAGTCTTGATAGACGAGACGAGGGTCGGTGTTAACGAGAGGCTAGAGATATGGAGACAGACTCTTGAGTCTAACGGTTTCAAACTAAGCAGGTCTAAGACAGAATACCTGGAGTGCAAGTTTAGCACCTAGCTGAGTGAAATAGGCGGGGGCGTGAAGATTGGATCTCAGGCCATAGCCAAGAGGGACAGTTTAAGATATCTTGGATCGGTGATTCAGGGGCACGGAGAGATAGATGGGGATGTCACTCACCGTATAGGGGCGGGGTGGTCGAAGTGGAGTCTTGCATCAGGAGTCTTGTGTGACAAGAAAGTGCCACAGAAATTCAAGGGATGTTTTATAGATCTGTGGTTAGACCTGCCATGTTGTATGGGACGGAGTGCTGGCCGGTGAAGAATTTTTCATGTTCAGAGGATGAAGGTGGCGGAGATGAGGATGCTTAGGTGGATGTGCGATCACAAGGTTAGATAAGATTAGGAATGAAGTTATCCGGGAGAAGGTAGGGGTGGCCCCAATGGATGAGAAGATGCGAGAAGCGAGGCTCGGGTGGTTCAGGCATGTGCGGAGGAGAAGCCCTGATGCCCCGGTGAAGAGTTGTGAGCAGCTAACTGTGGTCGGTGTGAGGCGAGGTACTGGGGAGAGGTAATTAAGCAGGACATGGCTAGAATGCAGATTTCCGAGGATATGACCTTTGATAGGAAAGTCTGGAGGCCTAGTATCAGGGTTGTAGGATAGGGGCTTCTGGATTTTTTGTACTCCTTTCCCGGGGTTGGGTGGGGCTTAGTAGGGCTCTCCATAGATGCTTTGTATATTGGTTTGTGTCCTCTTATGGTAGTCGTTTATGGTAGTTACTGATTGTTATTATTGTATGCCATTTTATTTATGGTACTTATGGTTCTTATATTTAGATAATTATTTATGCGATTTCTGCTAGAGTTACTAATGTTTTTGTTTTTAGCCGAGGGTCGATTGGTAACAACCTCTTTACCCTCTCGGGTAAGGGTAAGGCCTGTCTAAATATTACCCTCCCTAGACCCCACTTTGTGAGGATATATTGGGTCGTTGTTGTTGTTGTAGTTATTTAGATCTTTTTAGAAGTATTGATCCATCTGGGTGTTATTTATCACTCATGGTGTCAATGGATTTCTTCTTTTTGGTGGCTGAAGCTTTTGTTTTCTGCTGCTAATGTTCCAACGTCTGCAAATGATAGACCTTAGTATGCTGCTAAATGGGAAAGATATAATATTTCGTATAGTTTTTAAGTTTTCTAAGTCTATAACATTCTACTAAAGCGTGCATCAGATGGACCGAATTATTTTATGTTACATTTCAATTGTTCTAAATGGGAAATACATTATATGTGGATCTGATGTTGTGCATCTCAATTTGCAGATCATTTACTGCACCTGTTTGAGCTGGAGTGCTGATGGAAGTACACTTTTCGGTGGATACACAGATGGTTTGATTAGAGTATGGGGAATTGGGCGTTATTAGGAAAGTGCATCTAGGGGAGCCATTTGGCCATACTGATTTGAAGGCATTTAGATTGCTAATATCTTGGAAATAGGATTTTTGGATTCTCCCTGTTTTTCATGGTTTCGGGGCCTCAACTGTTTCAGTTTTGGAATTCTTATTTAGTATTTGTTACATCGGATATCTTGCTATAAATCTAAGTTGTTTCGCTTGGTCTTCGAGTATTAGAGTGCTTTGCATGTTATTTTCCTGCATCTTCTGCAGGTCTTCACTTCTGGTGGCGGAAAAGGGTTGTCACTTGTCACCTTTCCTTGTATTATATTTATAGGAGCCTTTGTTGTTGTGCCATACAAAGGGGAATAAAGTAAACTAGAACTAATTTGAATATCAGTGAAGTTCATATATTCTCTCGGCATACAAAATTAGGCAGCGAAATAAGTTTAGATAATTATGCTGCAATGGATTACGTACTCTCCAACAAACAAATGGTGGACCTTCTCATAAGTTCTTTCTATTATATTAGGAGATTGGCAAAAGAGTAGAAAAAAAGGAAAAGCTTTGTACTCAACACTTATTTTGATAACGTCTTTCTTTGAAAATAACAACTGTAAACGGAAGCTGGGGAGAGGTATCTTCTGCCCTGAGGTTACTTTCATCCAATTTCATAAGAAGCTGGCCTTTTTTATATCAGGAGAGTTTGGATGCTAATATTATGGAAAATTAATATTGCGGGCAAAATACATGATTAGGTATTCTTTTGCATTGGCGTATTATCTGTTGATTGGATTTGTTGTTGATGGGAAGCTGGCATGGATATGAGGTTTGGATCACAAGTCATTTCCAAGAGAAATAGTTTCAAGTATCTTGGGTCGGTTATTCAGGGGATGGAGAGATTGATGATGACGTCACTCACCGCATAGGAGTGGGGTGGACGCAATTGAGGCTAGCATCTGGAGTCTTATGTGACAAGAAAGTGCCACTGATACTCAAAGGTAAGTTTTATAGGGCGGTGGTTAGACAGACCAAGTTGTATAGGGCAAAGTGATGGTCAGTTAAGAACTCTCATATCCAGAAGATGAAGGTAGCTGAGATGAGGATGTTGAGGTGGATGTGCGAGTACACTAGCTAAGATAAGATTAGGAATGACGATATTCAGGAGAAGGTGGGTGTGGCCCCTGTGGATGACAAGATGTGGGAAGCGAAGTTCAAGTGGTTCGGGCACGTGCAGAGGAGAAGCATGGATGCTCTAGTGAGGAGGTGTGAGCTGTTGGCTTTACTGGGTTCGAGAAGAGGTAGATGACGGCCTAAGAAGAATTGGGGAGAGATGATCTGGCAGGACCTGGCAAGATTGCAGATTTACGAAGACATGGCCCTTGATAAGAAGGTTTGGAGGTCGAGCATTAGGGTTGTAGGATAGGGTGGTACTCGAGCTTCTCATCCTCCATTCTGGGGGGGAGGGGGGAAGGGAGTGAGTTTGAGTGGGTTGGTCCTAGACAGGCTTGTGGTTAATGTAGAGTTCACACTAATCTTACTGTTTTCCATAGATCTAGACCTTAGTTGTGGGTTACGGTTAATGCATGTCATCTATATTTTTATGGTTTTTAGGATGTTGTCATTATTTCTATGGTTATGTTGACGTTACTGATGAATTGTATTTTTGTTATAAATAGAGAATGTCTATATTTAGAGAGATTCTAGAGATTATTACTTAGTGGCTAAGTCACTCTTTTCCTACAAATAGAGGGTTCTATTTCATTATAATTCATCCCAAAATTCAATAAGAATTCGCTCTCTCTCTCTCTCTCGCTCTCTCTCTCTCTCTCTCTCTCTCTCTCTCTCTCTCTCTCTCTCTCTCTCTCTCTCTATTTTGCTCTGCAATACTCTTCTCTTCTTTTATTATTGTTTATAACACTTTATCAGTACGAGACTCTAATCACTTGAGTAGAAATTTTGTGATTGAGCATAATAATTGTCAATTGTTCCATGACTATTAAGGTAAGTGTTTTACCGCATTTTTCTCTTTTATTCTATACTTTGATTTTAAATACATCAAAGATAATAAAATTTTGATTATAACTCTAATGGAGTTAGTAAGAAATTATAGCCACTCGAAGTGGTAAAATTTCTATGTCTTGCCATGATCAAATTCATGTATGATTGTGGGCAAAGAATTGAAAATTCGTCCCATTGAATTTGCTCCATTCATATTCCCTTTATAGAATATGATAGCAGTATGTGATAAGTCTGAAAGAAGACAAAATTACTACAATGAATGTAACAATGGATGTGAATGTGGACAATAGACGAAATTATAATTGTCATCATTGTAGAATAATAAGGATTCTCAAAATAATCATTCACTTTGTGAAAATAATATCTGTCTTCGATTTGACATGAGATTTTATATAGTACATATAGATGATTATGGTCCATTCATGATGGAAATGTGACAACATTTGATTTATGAAGACATATTCATTCTTGGAAGAATATGAACGTATTATTGGTATTGAGTATACCACGCTACTAAAATGCTCAAGTTTTGTGTGATCCTTTGCTACTTCAGCCCCATGTGCTGAAGTTATGCGAAAAAGCGATATACTTGTAAATTTTTTTGCAAAGTGAGCATAAGTTAAAATGTGACACAAAAAATGGGTATAGATGCAAATGCCCGATTTGTTGTCGATGAAAGTAATATGTTCTCGAAAAAGATAAGAAATAATTAAAGAAAGGATGACGGGGGCAAGAGCAGAAGGGGAAAGGAACATAAATGACAGAATGGAAAGGATATTCGTGAAAACAGTAAATACAACAGGGAAAGACAGAAGAGAAAAACGAAGAAAATGGGAAGAAAATAAATAAATAAATAAATAAATATTTATAATTAATTTTGTTTTCTCAGATTGGCGTCAAACATTTCTTCTAATATTCAATGCATGGGTTGCCACTCAATAGTGCTCATCGTTTTCAGTTTACATGTGCCTTAACAACATTGTACATTAAGATATATCCACCCGTTTTTGGTCTTTTGGTGCATTAAGCAGGGGTGGCAATTGAGCGGGTTGGGTAAAAATGGGTCAGATGGTCAAAACCCAATCCGATCTAAAAAAAATTTGGATCAAAGTGAATCGGGTTAAATTCGGTTCAATAAACGGTCATAACCCAACCCATCCAACTTGACCCAACTTCCCTTCTTAGTTTCTTCTTATTGAGCTTTGAATTCAAATCTCTGCCAACAGAACAGTGTAACATGAAATTTTCTCAAATATTTTTATTTTACTTGTAATGTCACAACTTACATATAGTTTTAACAGAATAATTTTACAAAAATCCATCTCATTTAATACAATTTCAGTATTTTAAAAATCAAATCCCATTCCTCCAAGATAAATCGTCAAACAAGAATTATAAATTGCCAAGTTAACCACTTAATTACAGTTGAATGGCAACACTAAAAAGTTATAGTTCAGCTGCATCTTTCCATGCCTTGTGCATCATTTCTTCATTTCCTCTATATTCTGCTTTGCCAATCATCCAACATCCTGCAATGAAAATAGATGTTTATAAATTAGTTATATCGTCAGACTTTATTTTACGCAATAACTCTAAATTCTCATATGGAAAATACACTACTACCTAAAAATATCCTAAAAGGCCTAAATAAACTTGAAAACCAAACAAGAAAAATAAAAGAAGCAAGCATAATTAAGTAGGAGACCAAAATAGTTCATCAAGTTGGAGTCACTTGCCATGAATTCAGAACCAATTTTTAGTCCCAAAGACTGATAAGTGATGTCTAAGGAATGCAGATCCTGATGACATGAAGCTATAAATCAATATCCCAAAATCAATAGCAAAACAAAAAATGCAAGACTTCACGCCCTAGTTGCGAATCCAACGCCATCATACGAAATGTAATGGTTGGCTGAAAGGGTTCAGAATGTTTTTAGATCTCATTTATAGCAAGAGTCAGGAAAAGGAATGAACAACACTGCTTCAACTATATGTTACTACATCGAAAGTGCGTTAAAATGTTATGGCAATGGAATAGACCGTTGCGCAAGGAAGATGACAAATGGGGTTGGAATTCACCTACACTATGTTGTTAAATTATGATTCAAAGAAGTAGTTTCGGACATCCTTAGGCTACCTTCGAGCGGGCAGTGAAGATGAGTGGACGACTATATTTCACATTGCAGCCACTGAAGGTTGTGTATCCGTGATGGAAGAGGTATTAAAGCACTGCCCAGATTGTGGGGAGATACTTAACTACAGAGGCCAAAATGCTCTTCATGTTGCCATATTGAAAAATCAAAAAAGGGTAGTCAAATTCCTACTGAATTATCCAGGCTATAGCAATCTAATTGATGCGACAGAACTGATATAATTTTAAAACATCAACCTTTGAAGTATTTCTTGAAATAGTCTTGACGGTGGGATTCAAAAAGCTATGTATCTCTTTTATCCCTTCATATTCCATAAAACTAAAAGGCAAGTTATGTCTTTCTATAACTTTGGCAATCAATTCACGGAACATTTCATTATTCACAGCTGGATAACGACCTGATTCTGACACATCGCTATGACGTTTAGCTCGGTGATGCTTTAAATTTGAAGTTCCAGCAATTGAATCAGCCAAATATACTCGGCCACATTCTTTACACTTTGCCCTCAACCTATTATCTGGATTAATGTTAAGTGGTGGTTTCAAAAAATTATCCAATACCACAGAAGTCCTCCTACATGCACTTGTTGAGCTTATTTCAGTAGATTCTTCAATTTCATCCATATGTTCCATCAACTTATTAAGAAAAAGAAGCAAAAACATCACTTTCAGAGCTTAAATCAAAGCATATAGAAAGATAAAAGGCAAAGCATATAGAAAGATAACAGAGATAATATTATCAACAAAAATGATAAATTATGAGCTCATATAAACCCTAAATAAAAATAAATAGTAGCTTCAAACACCCAATTCACCAACAATAACAAAATCCACAGAAAAAATGAAATTCAACACTCTGAAAGAAAAAGGATCAACGAGAAAGATTAAAAGAGGATGAGAATATAGTTAAAGAGCCAAAAACATTAGTCTAACTTTGCATTCGTCTAAGAAATCAAGGAGGAAAAAGGTCGGAGTAGTCTGTCTCGCTTGCGTCTTCTGAGGAATTAAGGAGGAACAACGTAGATTTCATTTATTTTGACCCGTTGGGCTGGTCTACGTATTAACCCGTTACGTTATAATATTTTTACACGTTTGGGGCTAATATTCCGACGGGTCAGTATGGGTCAAACCCATTTTGACCCATCGGCTTTTTAATTAATAACCCAACCTATACAAACTTGGGCGGGTTACAATTTTTTGGATAAAAATTGCCACCCCTAGACTTTAAGTATTCCCTAATAACTTTTGAGTAAACTAAAGTATGAGAAATATGTATATAATCATGTTAATGATAAATACAGGATTATATGTAAAAGTTCATTAATAGCAAGTATAAAAAAGGGCAGTCCGGTATCTGAAACATACCGAATTCACTCAGGGTCCGAAAAGGATTGCGCCCCAAATAGTGTGATGTATGCAATCTAACATGATGCACATATCATGGCTAATTCTACTACTTGAACCTATTACTTATAATGATTAATGTATTAGAACTGCAACTGTTGGTGCCTAGCATTTTAAGAGTTATGCGCCATCACGATCTCGACGATGAGAAATCCGGATCATGACATAAAAATTGTTCGCTCTCTTATTACTCACTACATCAAATATGGTCTAATGCCACACTAGTTTTAGACAACGCCTGAAAAGTGTGCCAAAAATATATTTGGGCACATTTTCAATGGGTGGCCTTTGTATAGAGCTTTTGGCAACGGACAATTTGGCTACGCTTGTAAAACGTGCTCTTTTGCTTTATTTGGCACACTTGTTAAACAATGCTAAATAATATAATAATGGGATTTTTACCTATGTATACCATATAGAAAACCTTATTACCTATCATGTTTAAGATTTGTGTTTATTACATTTAAGCATACCAAATTTCAATTTATGTATCATAATTCAAATTAAGTCTTTAATTATAGCCTCATTTATTGTAGGCTTTAATTTAGGAACCGTATCTTTCAAATTTTTATACTACCCGCTTCTCTCTCCTCTCCCACGATTTACCTATAGTTAATGCCCCCACCTACCCACGATTTTTCTTCAGTTTTTCCTCATTCTCGTACAGCTCTAACCCACAAATTCCATCATTTTCTGTTGAATCCCCCACCATTTTCAACCCCCATTCCAACTTTGTATTCAACTCATATATCATGAAGAAATCAAATACTCCACAAAAAAACCATCAAAAGCTATATTAGCATATATTCCGTCATTTGATTTGGATGTTTTAACGACGAAATCACCACCTAAAAACCCACAATCTACACATGCAGGTGAAAAAAATATAGGTATTTTATCTCCAAGACAAATCTGTGCTGAAATGCGAAGCAAGCATTTGCACGATGTTGATGCTAGCGGAGTAGATAAATAGTCGACAAACAACTGAAGCGCAAGGGGAAAGAGTTGAGGGTAGATGATGATTTTGTAGAAGATTCACCCAAACTTCCTACTGGAAAAAAAAACCAAAGGTGTCTCATTCATCGTCAAAACAAAAAAAGAAGAAACCCTCAAAAAAATTACCAAAATTGGTTCCTCAAAAAATTTCATTAAAGGTAAGCAATATTTATTTGTCCTAACTATTTTGTAGTTTAATTTTGGTTGCCAAAAAATATTCTTCAAGCGCTTTTTTGGTGTTGAAGTGTTTTCTGGCAAAATGTGATATGGTCTCAATTTTGTGGATTATTTGTCGCAATTTTGTAGGTTTATTTGGCACTGTGATTACTAGAGAGTCTATAAGTGTAGTTAGATTGTAGTTGATTTGTAGTCTGCTAAGTAAATTGTATCTATGATTTTTGTATTGCAACTTGTATAGCTGCTACATTTAACTTCATTCTCAATACAATTATACTACATTTTTTCAAGGCTACAGTAAGTAACTATTACATTTAACTGTTATATTGTTCTTTTTTGTCTGTTCAAGTGTATTTTTGTAAAATGTGGTCTGGTCCTAATTTTGTAGATTGTTTGGCTCAATTTTATATTTTAATTGGAGTCATGCCTCTTATACTGTTTATAAATGTAGTTAGTTTGTAGTTGATTTGTAATCTGTTGATTAAAATTGTAGGTATATTGGTGATATATATAACTTCATTTAACTACAGTTAATATACATTTTTTGCAGAATGGCCCTTACTTTTCTCAACAAAATGTTGATTATGGTGTGCTTCGATTCCACAGTTTGTGTGATCCTAGCATACCTAGCCAAATTCAGGCTTTACTATCCCCAAATCAACTACGTGTTTTCAAAAAACCATGTTTGGTTACTTATTAGATCTGCCCCCAATATGTATGCAAAACCAGTCCATTCATCTTCTAATGAAATATGAGTTGTCAAAGTCTACTGACGCATACTTTTCTGTTCTTTTAAAGGGTGAAAATTGATTTTTTCATTGAGAGAATTTGGTTTGATAACTGGTTTTAATTGTGTGAATACTTTCTCAGACTATGGTTTCAATTCCAACTATGTTAGCCCTTTAATGAAAGCATATTTTCCTAACAAAGAAAGGGTTGAGAAATGGCATCTGAAAAATGTAGTCACTAACAAAGCATGGACAAACGATGTGGATGCGCTGCAGTTGTGCGTCCTTTATATGTTGGAATTTTTTGTTTTTCCTTCGGATAAGGAGCATGTTACTTTCATAGACAAGTTTATGTTATTTCTAATCGAGTCTAGTAATTTTGAGTCGTACCCATGGGGTACCAAATCCTTCAAGCAGGTTATTGAATCTGTCCGACATCGTTTTAATCCTAATGTACATTCTTATCTTATACGGGGATGCTCATTAGCCTTGCAAGTGTGGCAATATGGGTGTTGTTTTTCCGTCAGCACCGAGCTTGCTACACGGTATTCTGAATCGATTCCTCGGATTTTAAGATGGTCAGCTACAAAGGGACAGATTTGGTTAGCTGCAATTGAAGACAAGATGATCAAGCCTGAGTGGCTCAAGGTATTTTTTTAACTTTTGTATGATTCTACAATTACAGTTATAGTAATGACATTTCATCTACATTTTTCTTTTCAATTGAATTAACTGTCACTTCCATCATTCAATTCACAAACATGGTTGAATCTGGAGAAGAGCTTGGAGTGCTTAATCTCCCAGAGAAGATTCAATAAAAAGATGAAGAAGTTGCTCAACCAACAAATGTTCCAACTACTGCTTCTCCAACAGTTGAACCCAAAGAAGCTAATTCTCAAAAGGCCATGGAATCTGTCAGTAGCAAGATCATCAATTTGGAAAAGAGGCTTGAGCAGGTATGAGAAACTACAATATTTTGTCATAATTTACTACCACTTGAATTCATTCTTACTACTTTGTAGTTTCGTTGTAGTTTAAGTGTAACAAATATAATATGCTTACCACCTAATTACACATAATTAATTTTTAGGTTGATGTAAAGTTAGATGGGTTTAAGAAGGATGTTTTTGATGAACTCTCAAGCCTTCGAGAGTTCATAGATCAATCTTTGAAGAGTGTCATGAATGCGGTAAACAGGAGGACTGATTTGGATGAGTCAAAGGTAAGAATTTACATATAATTTTATTCTAAGACTATATAAGACTTATGACAAAAAAACATTCTCAACTATTCCCCAAAATTGTAATTTGCTGGTAGTTCAACAAAATATAATGACCAAAATCAAGGAGACAAAAACCATCATTTTCATTTCAATGATGGTGATCAACTCCATGCAAGCACAAGTAATACAGGTATCTATATAATTCCTACATACATATTTACAAACTTCAAGAATTGCTAATCACTTTTTCACTATGTTTTTCAGCTCCCACTTCTCCACAACATGTTCAACCACAAGTTGACTTGTATCCTGACTTCCAAGAAGCAGCTGAGACATTTAAAGCGGGTATAGAACCATAACTGCATTTTAATTACATCTTATTCAAAATTTCAATATCTGAGGTAGCAAAAGAAGGTATTGTTTCATAATGTACTTTTTAATAGAAAATAGTTGATTATACAATGGTATAATGCTGTTAAGTATGTCAATTTTTATGTAACAGATGTTGAAGATAACATTCCACAGTCACCAATTCATGGTGTAACAGTGAATGAAGTTGTCCAGGAATGCATTGATAAAAAAGAGGAGACTGAAGTTGTGTCTGAAGGCATTGAAAATAAAGGTGTGACATTGGATGATTTTGAGCTGCCAGAAAACCTATCACAGTTGGTCATGTATGTCCAGCCCATACAAGATGAACCAACCCTCGTTCATCCAGGAAGAACAAGGATACCAGGAAAACATGCACGATCACCATTCACTCCCCTGTATAGTACTGAAGGCAGCACATTTGTTGGGCCCAAATATTTTTACCTAAAGCACCCATTCACAAGTGTCATAGGCGAAGATGTAGATCCTCAATTGATAGATAGGTTCACAACCTGGTTATACCATCGCACTGACAAAGTATCTAGGAGGTATGGTGCTTAAATTTACACTGTCTGTTCACCCATTTTAGACTTTAAAGTTGTAAATCTTTTTGTAAATTTTTTGTATTTGATTTATTCTTTTGTTAATACAGGAGGAAAGATTTATTTTCAAAGAAGGATAACCAAATCAATCCTTGGTTGGATTTGGGTTGTGAGAAGATTGATAAGAAGGACATGCCCTTGCTCACCCCGGACAAGTAATCTATAACACAGTAAGTATATAGTGTCTACAATCATTGATAATATTTGTTTTGTCTTCAACTGTGCGGTGCAGTTGTATTTTTGTATTTAACTATGATGTTTAAATGTAGTTATATTGTACACATCATATATATGTTACTATATTTAGTCTTCAACTGTAAAATTTTGCTTTTTTGAACCTTATGCAATCAGTGTGAAAAATGTAGTTAATGTGTAGTTTTTATGTAAATATGATTGGTCAATTGTAGATATAGTACTTGTTTTCTATATCTTTCATGCTAAATGCCATTAAATTACATTTGGTGAGGCACTTGGGCTGTTATATATATATAGTTATAGTGTTGTTAAAGTGAAGCAAGCTGTTAGATATTTTCATAAATTCTAATTGTAGTTAATATGTAGCTTTTTTGTAGATGTGATTGGCTACACTGTAACTTATTGTATATTGCACTTTTACTTTGGCAGCACACTGATGTTATTATGTACTATCTGAGAAAAAAATATGGCCCCAACATCCAAACTAGGTTTTCAACAACGGATTGCTTGTTCAAGACAAAGATTGAAAGAATCTATGAGAAGTTCACTAGTTCTCTACTGGATCAAAGGATTCGGTTGTTAAAGCTGAGGATGATATTGGAGAATATATTATGAGCTATAAAATTCTTGCTAATGTTGCATGTGATCTTGTTGACTATGTGCTCATGCATGTTAACCTTGTGGAGAACTTTCATTGGCTGTTGCTAGTTTTTGACATAATGGACCGGCAACTTTACGTTTATGGTTCATTGGTGAGAGCAAACCGTAATCAAACAGTTCAGATATTGGTTGAGAAATTTTCAATTATTATTCCTCTTTATTTGTCATGCACTGGTTTCTATGGTAAACGCAAAGACATTGACTTCAAGACCACAAAGTCATACATAGAGAAACCAGTTACAGACCCTCTCGGCACACAATGGATGGTTGCTGAGATTCCACAACAAAAGGAAGGCTCACTGTAAAAAACTAATCTCCCTTTCTATATTTTTAATTATTTTTTAATCGTTTGTTATATATGAAAAATTCTCATCTTCTGTAGGGATTGTGGTGTATTTGTGGCTGCCTTTGCGGAGTATATTAGCACTGGTGATTTTTCTATCCAAAAAAAAGATCTTACTGATATTGACCAACACCGTAGACGCTATGCAACTCTACTGTGGGACTACGCCACAAAGAAGCTAAAAGATGGTTCAATCAGTGAAAGTGAGGTTACTGGCAGACTTGCAAGGAGGAAGGGTGCACCGGCAAAGAATGAGAGGACTAAAGTTCAACGAAATAAGAAGTAGACTATTTTGTTCCTATTTGGTAGTTGAATTGGAAAACAATGTAGGAATTAAGTCATTTTGGTTGTAATCAACACTTTTTCTTGATTACATTATACTCGAGTATTCGAGTTATCTGATAGCATTTTTGCAGTAACAACTTTGTCTTGTAATTTCACTTTAATCTTAGAGTTATTTTTATATAATACCTTCAGGTGCCATTTAATATGTTTATATGACTGTCAGTTCTTACACATCATAAAGATGAAATGAATACAGGTCTCAAATAAATAATTTAGCCATCCATTATCAACAATTATTTTCAGAAAAATCAATTTATCTACAATTAAACTACATTGAACTAAATTCTAACTACAAAGTCCCATTAGGTGATTGCCATGACTACATTTAGACAACAATTAAACTACATTTTAACTACAATCTGGCAACAGTTTACATTCAGTGTTTTCTTTAATAACATCAGACGTTTTGTATATAGCTTATACAAAAGTTTAACTATTCAATAAAAAATGACAAGAATTGATGCTTGACGGCATACATACAAAATGTAAATAGTGCAGATACACAAATTTATGTTTATACTTCTTAATCATATTCAAAACGTAGAACAGTTACACAATAAATTCCGATAATTTGAGCTACTAACATTTATTTTGAATAACTATTCTAGCTACATGATATTCATTTCTTTTTCGGCGCATTCTTGCTAGTTCTTTTGTTATTCCCTTCACCTCCACAATTGCCACAAGACACCTTGTACTTCTTTGACTTTATTTCATCAAATGTTTTATATCTTTCCTTGAGAGGTCTACCTGGCTGCCTTTTATCTCCCGCCGGTGGCTTTACTACCTCATCAAAAATATGTTGTGGAACATCCCATTTGGAGTCATCAGGAAGAGAATTTACTGACATTTCATAGGTAAGAAGAAGGCTCTTCCTTGTGTAATACGGAGAGCAATAGTTGTCAGGTCTTTCATTTCTATGCCTTAATGCTGCCAAAGCATGGGCACATGGAAGTTCATCAAGTTGGAATTGTCCACAGCTACATTTTTTATTTTCTAGACGTATAATGTACCGCTTCACACCATCTAACACAGTATGTATATGATCTGTTGAAGCCCTCACCTATAATTCAAGACCAACACAGAAATAATAATACATCAATCTGTTAACTAGATTAGCAACAATCAGTTAACTACAAATCATCTACAAATAAACTACATATAAACGATAATAACATTTACCCACAATGTGACTACATTTTAACTACAAACTGGAAACACTGCAGCTACTACTATTTTTGCTTTTCTCCTGCACCAAACAAGAATATATTACCTTTAGTTTCTAGGATAATGTATTGTTATCTTCCAATTCTTTGTTGAATTTGTGACCAAGGAATGTGAAAGTACCATTTGCCTTCAATAACTTTTCTTTTATCTAACATTCTAGAACAGTCCTCATATACTCAAATAGATCAAATATTGGCAGCTCTCTTGCCTCTTTTGTTACAGCATTCAACGACTCGGCAATGTTTGACGTCATAGTAAAAGTTCTATTCACCGTTGCATGTACTCTTGACCATCTATGATAGCCAATATCAAGTAGGTAAGACGATACATGCGGGTCTACCTCTTCAATGTTCATCATCCTTTCATTGAATTCGTCCATAGTGTATGACTGTGCTGTAGCAAAGTACAATTCATGTAATTGTAGATGTGCCTTCTTGAATTTTGACCTTATATTTGTCCATATATGCCACATGCAAAAGTAGTGTGCCATGCCTGGATAGACAACTGATGTTGCCTTCGATATACTCTCATGCCTATCTGAGACAACACACATTGAAGGTCTTTCACCATATGCCTCTTTGAATTGCTCAAAGAACCACTTCCAAGACACGTCGTTTTCAGAATCAACAACAGCATATGCCAAGGGCAAAATAGTACCTACATTTTTAGGCATAAAATAAGATTAACTAATAACTACAAATATATATTGAGAATGTTGGAAATTTAAATACATTCATTTATCTAACTACAAACTAATTACAGTACAACTACAATTTACCTACATTGTATATACTGCCTACAAAATAACTACAAAATTATTGCATTATGTACCTGCTGGATCCATGGTGCTTGCTGTCATCATAATCCCCCTATATGGTAATTTTAAGAATGTCCCATCAACCACTGCCACCGGCTTACAATGTTGCCAACTATTTATTGATGTACAAAGAGCAACAAATGCGTATAAGAAGCAATCATCTGCTGCCTTCTTCAATTTAACAACAGAACCGTGATAATTCTTCTCAAGAATATAAAAATATTTTGGTAATCTGTTGTAGGAGTCACACGGATTCCCTCTCAAAAGCTGTAATGCTTTTTCCTTTGCTCTCCATGCTTGCACGTAGCTTAGGTTCAGTCCATGTTTGGATAACATGTCAGTTTGTATGTCCTTTGGCGTGTAAACAGTTTTAGGATCACAATACTTTGGAACGACCATGCTATCAACTATTGTTGCAGTATATTTGCACTGTATGAATGTTTCGTCCAATGGGCAACATGTGTGTTGTCGGCTGAAACTTCTTATCTTGAACATTGTAGGATCATTAATTGACGTTGCCTTGAAATTCTATTTGCACCTTTCAGCTACACATATAAGCAGTAGCTACAAAAAAATACAATATTTATACATATTTATTAAACACTACAATTAACTACAAATGGACTACAATATAACTACAATTGCATAAAACAAACCTATATTCAATAACACATTAATTTTTCAAATCTATAATCCATAAATAACTACATACCTTCTATGACTTGATCTTTTCACTCAGAACTGGAACTTGTGCATAACTGAATAATTCTTCATTGCAGCAGCTATTGTTTTCTTGTCCTGATACACTTGTCCTTCTTCAATACATGTTTGCGTACATTCAATTATTATTTCACTTTGATATTCCTCTATAGCTGGTGAGGATGGAATTTCTAGTAACCTTAGGGATCCTGAAGTACCTACAGACAATAAATTCACAAATGTAGTAACTATGTAGGTAAATTTGAAAGCAACATCGCTTTGTCCTTTCCAGTACTATATCATAATTATAGTTTAATTGTAGAGAAATATCGTTAAATTGTAGATAACTAGGTAACACAAAAACTCCCAGCAATGTCGAATCAAACATACCTGTACTGATGCTTTCATTGGTGATTGCCAATTCCATATTGAAATCTCTTACGCTAATACATAAGAGATACGAACCTAAGTTTTTATTGTCCTTTTTCGTTTCCATATATACACGAACCCCCATATCATTCCTAATCTCCAATGGAGGACAATTCTCATTCACAATATATTTTATTTCTACAATTTTATCCGATGTATCAATCGATAATTGTTCTGCAATTGTAGAAAGGAGAATTCTGTTGCTTGCATTATCATCTACCAAAATGCCATCAACTTCAAAATCTCGGAATCTGCCATAGTTATCCCAATAACCATTCGATTTCAGCATTATTGGAATTTTTGACATTATTTCGTGTAGTTGATAGAAAAACAGATGAAGAATAGATCTAGATTCGAGAATTTTTGTACTGATGCCGACGAAGAACTGTATTCAACAATTTTGCATTTCTACAATTTGATTGCTGGAGATTCTCGTATTTTTTGAATTGTAGTTGAGTTACAGATGGGAGATATATTTCCGGTACGGAATGAGAGAATCACGCTGCTGTAGGATCTTCTTCCATTTTAAAACTCAAAATTAATGGTGATATAATCACCATTAAATTCTATTGCTACAAAATTGGCGCTTTTTTAGGGTAGAATTCACCTACAACTTTTGTAGACAAACTATTATCTAGGCGGGTAAATACCAGATAATGAACATTTTTGGTAATAAGATTTGCTATATGGTATACGTAGGTAAGAATCCCTATAATAATTGGCAACATTTACTTGAGTATGTGACACTCTTTTTAAGCGTGCTCTTATTATAATTAAAAAAGCAACACTTTATAAATGTGCTTAAAAGTCTAGCAAAATATTTGGCTAAATGTACTATTCCCTCCAAAAAAATATAATGTTCCCTCCAATATTACTCCCGGTGAAATATTACTTTTTTCAATTTCAAAAGGGCAAAAGATCTCTCTCCTCGCTAAAATCTCTATGGGGTACATTAATTTAGGGTTTCTGGCCGCAATACTACGTACCGATGAATCTCGATCCGGATTAGGTGTTGTTTCTCATCTTCTCACCCTACTTTGGACATTGTTTTTGTATTCAAACTATCGTCTCAACAGAAGAATTCCCGTTTCCCTTTTATCTTAGGTACTGTTTTGCACATTCTCGCCCTCCTTGTTCCAGATTGAAGAAATTTATAAAGTTAGAGAAATGGGAATTCTTCCTATCTTAGGTTGATGCTCTTCTATTTCAATATTTTACCAATCTTATGGTCTCTGATTGCTGTAGTTGCCTATCTAATTTTATACTTATTCCAGAAAAGAATGAAGTATAAATTAATTATTCCTCTTCTAGTTTCCAAGATTAGTAATTTATTTTAAAATTCTAGCATATTTGTGAGCCTAATTCTACAAATCGGCTTTCTTCAACATATTACTGTTCAAAAACAGAAGTGTTTAATGACCAATGGTTGTTTAACCATATTCGTGTTCAGCATCATTTCCTTCTGGGCCTCCTTATAATTTGTTCAACGTGAGTGTTCGAAAAATGTAGTGTAGGAGTAGTAGAGTTGTGTGCTTGCTTGACCATATACTCCTCCATCATATTTTTCTTTGAGGAAATTAATTGGATACCCAAATCCTTAGCTAAATTGCCACTGTCCTGCGCTTCTTTGCTGCTTTTAAGGCATGGTACTACCTCCTTGGATAAATGAAGTGTAGGCGTGAGAACAATGTCATTTGAAGTACCTAAACAAAGATCAGCAGTCTTGGCAATTTTCTGCCCTTTTACACTATCCGGAGATCTGGTTTGTCGATCTTTTAAACCTATGTAACTCTGCGCCAATTGCAATATATTCCTAGAATCCTTCTCTCCTTGCTCATGTACACTAAGCAAAGCATCAAAAGAGTTAGAACACTTGAAGTTTCCTGTTGCCCTTTCCACATTTTTAAGATCTGAAGCGTCCTTCTTCTTAGGTGATCTATGCACAACTGACCAACCCCATAGCCTGGGATTGTTGCCCATGTCGAGATTCTACTTCAACACCTGATCCAATAATAGCATCAACATCTAAACAAGTTGTTTGCACAGCTGAATCAACATTGGCAGATGTACCAAATTGTGCACCTCCTACTGCTGCATTTTTTGTGATTGCTAGAACTGCTGAAGCTAATGTACTAATATCCATATTCTGCTGATTATTTGCTTGATTCAAAACCTCCCTTTGTATATTAATTTCATCACTATCAATCAAAGTCCCAACAGTAGGATTCAAAACTCTATTATTAGCCTGCACACCTCCATTAGAGTTTTTCATATTCACAGCCTTATGTAATTTGTAGCGCGAAACCAAAGAGAACAATGAAGAACCATTCAAAGTCTGAAAAATTTATTACAACTCTTACAAAGAAAGGGAAGGAAGTTCATACGGATACTCAAGTTGCAATAGTAAGTCATGCTGCAAGTTAAGTCTTGTTATTGTATTTTCTCTCTTTAACTGAATGTGTTTCTTTAATATGGTTTTATTTGTACAAGATGTTAGATATTTGTCAACCCTTCTCAAAGAATATGATTATACCTGCACAAGATTTTTAATATGATGTTGCCTGCACAGAATTCTCCATTCTGTATCTGTGAGTCATAAATGTGGAAAGAAAATAAATATTCAGAAGCAGATGATATTATTTGTTTCAGAAGTAGCCATTTGGAGCAGATAATTGTTGATTTGTAGTAGATTTCAAAAGCGCGTCAAAGGAATTCGAGCAGAATTCATTTGAGACAGTAATTCGACCACCTAGAACACTTACTGTTTACTGCTGTTTTGCCGACTTGGACATGTATTTTGTCTAGTAGAAGCTCGAACCACCATTGTCCAGTCTTCCCCAGTTGATTTCCTTGCTATTCCATCGTCCTTAGATTTAACATCCTTTGATCCGGTAACATATCCAACAGTTTCCCCGTTACTGCTGAAATTTTCAGCTTGCAAAGCAATCTCACGATCCTCCTTGTCACTTTTAGGTTCAGCAGCAGCTAGTAAATCTTCCTTTTGCACAACCTGCTCGCTTCGATCCTTCAAAAGACCTGTTTGTGCACCAGCAGTAGATTGATTAGCAATTAGCTGAGTAACATCTTTAGCTTCCACACCTGTTGATTTATCAGTTGTTTTACCCAATGTAAAACCTGGCTACTATTGTGACGTGAACATTATAACATTCAAAACTCATTTTCTTTGGAATGAATTCTTGGAATAAAGTTGCGGTTTGAAAAAAAAGTGCAGTCTTTAATTTAGAAATTATAATTTGCATCTGTTCCACTTAAGGAAAAATTCAACTGCTATTATATGGTATTTTAGAACTCATATAGTTTATAAATAGGGTGAAATTCGTCTGTTAATCCATTGATGTGCTGAACCTTGAGTTGCTCGAATAGTGTACTTAGAGCTCTAAAATAAAGTTTTGGTAAAGCAGAAACTTTCCAATGTCTTGTGTAGTTGGGTTATCAGCCAATTGGCTTTTATAATTCATACAAGTCCCCTTTCTTATTCGTTATACTATGTGATTGATTATGAGCATGTATTTCACTTTACTTTTAGTCATTTGACGAGAGAAAATGTGATGTATTTTTAGTCAATTGGTGCTAAACAACCCTAGATTGAATATTCAAGATATACTAAGGTGTGTCAGATCCAACCTTCCTTTATCTGTTGATGCAAGTAGTGCACGGTTATGAGATACCAAAATCATCCACAATCTTCTGGATGAACTCATGCTCCGAGACTTGAAAAGGCATTTAACTTACTGGAACATGCTTTTCTAAAATATTTGCTTTTGCAATATTGAAACAATTTAAAGTGTACTTATTTCTCGATTTTCCTTATTCTAAGGTTCCTCGCCCGAAGAACATATCTTCTTCATGGCATTACATTTTCGCTTATGAAGGTATTCTTGCAAATTTTTGTCTCCTCACTTGCAAAATGTGATGATCATTTATCTAAAATAGTTAGCTGATTCTCTCTTACTTTGTTGTGAGTTCTTTTGAAGATATTCTATTACCCAAATCATCTTCATCTTGCTCTTGCTGCTGTCGCCGCAAGAAACCAGCCAAAGAGAAGGATCTTACTGAGGTATATCGCGAGGCAAAAAGAGAAGATCTAAATTCTGCAATCTTCAACCTAAGAGAAATTGAAAGTGAGTTTTCCAGTACAACAACGTTCCCTTTATTTAGCTCCATTATCCTAGGAATTAAGCTATCATTTTTGTGTCTGTAGATTATGACGAGCATGAGAGATCCTAGCTTATCTCTAAAATCAGTTTTGCGAAAATTTTTGGCATGTCAGTTGTGTTCATCGAGTCTACGTTGATGGAAAACGGAGGAGTACCTGATTCAGTCAATCCATCGATACTGATTAAGGAAGCAATTCATGTTATCGGCTGTGGCTATGAGGAGAAGACAGCATGGGGAAAAGAAGTAAAAATTGACTCTTGCTCTTTTCAAGACTTTTTTTTCCTGAAGTCTCAAGCCTACTTTCTGATTGATCTTTTCGTTTAACTTATTTTTCTTTTTGTTTGACCTTTTCAGATTGGTTGGATATATGGTTCAGTGGCAGAAGATATCTTGACTGGATTCAAGATGCTGTGCAGGGGATGGAGATCAATATACTGCATGCCGTTGAGGCCTGCTTTCAAAGGGTCAGCTCCAATCAACTTGTCAGACAGGTTGCACCAAGTTCTGCAATGGGCTCTTTGATCGGTGGAGATTTTCTTGAGTAGGCATTGCCCTTTGTGGTATGGATTTGGAGGCGGGCGTCTCAAATGGCTCCAACGACTTGCCTACACCAACGCCATTGTCTATCATTTCACTTTTCTTCCCCTCATTGCTTACTGTACTATTCCTGCTGTTTGCCTTCTTACTGGAAAATTCATCATCCCTATGGTAAATGCTTCCATTCTCTGGCTCATTTTCAACTTTGTAGTTAAGAAGTGCACACTGAAAATGAGTGCATATTATTAGGAGCTGGTATTAAGGTTGTTCTTTCTCTAGTTTCTACTACTGAATCAAATTTTTGTGCCTATGCAGCTATCAAACGTCGCGAGTATACTGTTCCTTGGTCTTCTCCTTTCCATCATAGTGACAGGTGTGCTCGAGCTACGATGGAGTGGTATAGGCATAGAGGAATGGTGGCGTAACGAGCAGTTTTGGGTGATTGGAGGTGTCTCTGCCCATCTCTTTACAGTTTTATCTGCATTAGAGAGGGCACAGAAGATTAAATATGTGATATTCGATAAAACAGGTACTCTGACCCAGGGAAAAGCTACAGTTACGACAGTAAAAGTTTTCACAGAGATGAATCGTGGAGAATTACTTACTTGTAGCTTCAGCGGAGGTACATTCAAATCCTCAAGATAGTTTCCTCACCTTTCCCATATTTTCTTTTGATACTATCTATATGCTGCTTTCTTAAGGAATTTGTGGCCATTGATTCCTCAAGGAATTTGTGGCCATTGATTCCTTGTCTTTGTTGAACTGTTGGTATTTGAAAGACCACCATATGTGAGAGTGATGTGGAAGGTGCCAGTGCTATGAGATAGTTATCCATGATGTAGCCAGTTTACTGAGGTCAAAGTGCTAAAACAGGGGTTGCAGTATCATTGAGTTTCCTTTCAAGGCATTGTATAGATGCTGTACCATTTGAGTTTTATTCTATGCACATGCAGTTTATCAATGATCCTTAGACAGGCTACAAATTGTAGATTAAATTGCGGTAGCTTTGCTTGTCGTTTTGCATTGCAGGTTGGCATTCATGATGTTAGAGCAGAAGTATTGCCTGCAGGAAAAGCTGAGGTCATCCAATTATTTCAAAAGGGAGGAAATGTAGTTGCTATGGTAGGTGACGGAATCAATGACTCGCCTGCATTAGCTGCTGCTGATATCGGTATGGCAACTGGAGTAGGGACTGATATCGCAATAGAAGCTACTGAATACATGTTAATAAGGAGCAACTTAGAGGATGTCATCACCGCTATAGATCTGTCGAGGAAGACATTTTCCCGTATTAGATGGAGTTATGTCTTCGCCATGGCATTTAATAAGACATTTTTCCCGCATTAGATGGAGTTATGTCTTCGCCCTGGCATATAATGTGATTCTCAGTGGCTGCTGGTGTTTTCTTTCCTTTAACAAAGCTCAAGCTGCCACCTTGGGTAGCTGGTGCATGCATGGCTATGTCATCTGTAAGTGTTGTATGTTCTTCTCTGCTTCTAAAGAGATACAAGAAACCCAGACTTACTGCTACACTGGAAATAACTGTAGAATAGGAATAAGGTAAAAAAATGGTAATAAAAAAAGACATTGTTATGCTATAATAATGAAATAAAATTTCATTAGTTCTTAGTAGGATATAACCGGTGCATACTATATATTTGTTTCTTTCTAATTATTAATTTTATTTTGAATGTGTAGGAAAATACTGAAAATGGTGGCCACAAATAAATTTGATTCATTAAAGTGAATGGTGAAGACCTTTTGAACAATTGTAATGTTTATTTTTTTTATATTGATACTATAAACATGAATACATTTGGTTTTGCCGAGTTCTTTGCTAGTGAACATCTTGAACCAATAGTACTTTATTACTATATAGATAGTACGCAAAGTATGTTTCTTTGTTGAAATTTATTTCAAGTATATGCATTTGAATTATTTTTATTCTATTACTTATTATCTAATTTAATGCTTGAGTATCTATATATATATATATATATATGAACAAAATTTGATGTAAATAAATATAATTTTTAACCACAAAATTGTGGCTAATATAAATATTTAAAAAAATTCTTCGTGGTGTAGACAAAATTGCCACGCTTAGAAAGTGTAGCCTTATGTCATAAAAGCGTGGGTATACGAGAAAATACAAGCGTGGCCTTTGTACCTTATCGGCAACACTTTTAAAGCGTGGCTTCTAAGACAACATTTACAAAGCGTGGCCAATAGGCAAAGGTTACGGTACTTTAGGTCATCTCCAAAAAAAAAACTTGCCTAAAGCCATAAAGTGTTATCTTTGACCAAATGCTATACTTCATGGCATCCTAGGCTACACTTCTCGGGGTGATTGTAGGCCTAAAATATTGGAGTGACTTACTCAAAACATTCGTGTTGATACATTCTCAAAATAATCCGTAATTTGATATATTTCTTTTCGAATTTTTAATGTGCCAATGATATATCACACCAACCAAATAATGGGGCAGCAGTTCGCTTTCCGCTATGTTACTATGTACCTTCTATTTCCATATAGAAAAGAAAAAGTCTAGGCTAACTGTTATGGTTTCACGAGAAACTTTTCCACACCATTATCCCTGCGTTTTTTTGCCCAAAACTTCCACTGTTGCAGAAAATATGAAAAGGGAAGAGCTGTAACAGTGTAAAGAATGGAAAAGAAACTAAAGTTTAACATGACATTTACAAAAATCGGATCAATGACTAAATTTCTTTCAAAGCACATTACTTAGACACAATTGATTGAGCACAAGATCTTATGTAAGAAAAATGAAAGACTTTGAAACTGATATTAATATTTGTGCAGCCATAAAAAATTTTAAACATGAAACGTTAAACAGATGATACCATTTGTATGATTATAAAAAATCTAAAATTAAAATAATCTAAAATTTCTAAAACCCGATATGATCGAATGAATGGGATCGACAAATTGTTATATTTATTGATTATCTGAATAGTGAACAGAAGTAGCTAAGTTAGTCACAGGATGGAGAAGCATTCAACCACAAATATAACACAATAAAATGATATATAATGCTAAAACCAATTACAATAATCCAAAAAATTTATGAAACATATATAAAATATTTTCTAAAACCGAATATACATTTTAAGTTGTAATTTCTCTATATTGCATACAATCTCGAGAAAACAATGTTTAATTTCCTCTTACGTGCGGAAGACTTGCACATAACAGCTTTACGAGCACTGACCTCGAGACTATTGAGTTGTCGCAAGCACCAGTCTACTTTCTTGCAAAGAGCTTTTCAGTAGGGTGCCTAAAGAACATTGAAATTAGATAGTATACATATAAAGTAGAGAGGAGATACAAAATATTGTCAAAAGGTAGGTCAGAAGAAACTATTGTGAAAGAATGAAGAGAAATGAATGTAGAGCTCCCTTCAATCCAAAAAGGGATCCAATTTAGAGTAATGAAGCTCCTCACATATGCAACCCACAAACCGATCCAACAATATTATTAATATTGTAATTATAGATAGGGCTGAGGGATCCATAGGTTAGCAGCTTAATTTTTACCAGTTAGATCCTCTGTTGAACTTCAAGGAGCTCCACCCTCAAAACCCTAATCTTCTTACATCACTCAAATAAAATAAAAGAGGACAAAAAAGTCAATGCACACTCTTACAACAACCATTACCCTAATCCTGTCTAAAAACTAACCCAAAACTACCCACCAACTTTATACAACTTCCATCACCTACCATTCCCAGACCAAACCTCCATAGCAAGACCGAAAAAATACTTCAAAAAAATAACATATGCCACAATAAATAGATCAAGTAAAAGCTCATAAATAAAAGGAGAAGCCCTAGGATATACAACAAAACCGCTCGCAGAAAACATAAAGAAAAGTGAGTATTGCCACAACGTTTAGATAATGAAAAGTAGTGAAGAGGGGACTCCCCATATATATATATATATATATATATAAGACCAGATATCTAAGGGTCTTTTTTCTTTGTTTGATAAACGAATGAGTATAGGACTGAAAATCCTAGGGGTCTAAAGAAAAAGACTATGAAAAGTGGGGGTAAAAAGATGTTCTTGTTTCCTGTACCCATATCGATCTACATTACTGTAAGCCTCGGGAAACATCTTTCTTTGGGTAAATTGATTAGATTCTCTTCACATTTGAATATCACGTGCATCTCTACAAAGTACAAACCGAATTCTTATTTATAATTCTTTTTTTTTTTTTTGTCAGTTCTAAAATAATAAACCTTTTCTAAATTTGATATTCCCTTCTATCTAAAATAAGTAACTTTTTGAATATTTAAAACAAATTAAAAAATTCATCTTTTAACATTAATTAGCAATAAAATTGATTATAATAAAATTTACTATCTTACATAAATACTCCTAACACATATTCCAACACTATTTATTCCAAGGACAATGTGTGAATGTGTAGTATTCTATGTGGTTCGGGCTACATGTCGCAACAATACAGTTATGAATTCGATTATCGTAAGAAGTAAATGAGATGAATACTAGCTTAAAATGTTTTAACTGACTTTCCTTATTCAGTTGCTGTTAAAAATGCTCGTACTGTTTTACTGTAGAACTGCTTAGTGTTTTTACGAGTTTTCTTTCCTTTAGTCATTATTTATTGCTATTAGTGACTGAATCGGAGTACTCACTTTACTTCCTGCACCATGTGTGCAGATACAGGTTCCATGAAGGCACAGTTGAGTTTCAGCTGCTATCTAGATTATCATCGGAGTCATCAAGGTAGCTGCATGGCATCCGCAGGACCGATTTCTCCACTTATCCTCTTTATTTCTCCGCATTCCAGACAACTCTATCTATAGGGTGATACTCTGACATGAATTAGAGGCTCGTGACTAGTGACACCATATCGGTGGGATTTGTATTGATATTTTATGATTTTCCGCACTATTTAACTACTGTTTCAGAATTTTAATCATGGTAATTTGGCATTAATTCTCGTTAATTGGAAACAAGCTTTTGTGTAAGAGATTGGGAGTGATGAATTGGTCGGTCTTGCCTAGCATTGTCTTGGGCACCATCACGACCGGGGGTTGGGGTCTTGACACGTAATATGCTTTAGGCGCGTTTTATAATAAATCATCATGACTATGGGTACAGTACCCGTGGCATAGTCATGATACCTAATTCCCAAATTCAGGTGTGCATTTCACGTGACCCGATCATAACAACTTCGAACATTAATAAAATAAACATATCGCAAATCGTGGGTTCGTAAATATAAAAAAAATTGAATAATTGAAGTCCAAAAATATTTTTACTTTTTTTAGAAGTACTTTTGTAAATAAAAAAGTCATACATCCAAAATATTGTCTTAAAAGTCCCTCTTTCGAAAAGTAAGAGGCAACATTTAAAATCCAAAAAAAATTCTTTCTTCTTTAGAATAAGAGAAAATAAATGAAAATTCAAAGGAAAATATTTACTTTTACTTTTGAAATTCCCAAAGTTCAGATCAAAAGAAAAGGAATTTTCAGAAGTCTTTCTTTCAAAAAAAAGTGTCAAAATCAAAAATCCAAAAAAAAAATATATTTCGTTTATTCTTTTAAAGAATTTCTTTCGAAAATTCAGAAAAAAATAAAAAAAAATTCGTTTGCCTCAAAAATCTCATGGTCTGAGTGTTATAAAAAAGAGTTAGTTCATTTATTCCATTTCCAACCTTCTCGAACTGCGCAAGATATGATGGTAGTGTCGGTAGTGTCGTTTTCCCTCCTTCACAAGATCCAAAGGCACAAATGGTGTCCGCAAGAAATCTATCAATCATCAATCTTGAGGATAGCCAGACATCGGCTATTCTGCATCTAGAATCAGCATCTGCTGAAGATAATAGGATGTTACGTCTCCGCATATCGGAAATGTGGGTCACCTGGTCCAATGGTAGAGAATCGCCAAGTTCAATTCTTGAGTTCCCCGAGTTGATCCCCAGGTCAGGTGATGTGACGGTCCAGCCAGTTGTCTCATGAGTTACCGCTCCGTTTTATCCATTTCTGCTTCTTATTGCTTTGTTTATCGGTTCTATATGTGATCAGGTTGGTTGACTCGGGTTCGGAAAGGTTTTTGAGAAGGTTTGAGACACTTAGTCTCGTTTGAGGAAGCTTAAGTTGGAAAAGTCAACCGGATGTTGACTTATATTTTGGAGGGTTCGAATTTGAGTTTTGATGGTTCGAATATCTTTGGGAGGTTATTTAGGACTTAGGAGCTTGATCGGAATGTGTTTTGGAGGTCTAGAGAAGATTTAGGCTTGAATTGGCGAAATTGAATTTTTGGCATTTTCTGGTTGATAGGAGAGATATTGATATAAGAGTTAGAATAGAATTTCGAGAGCTGCAGTAGTTCCATTGCATCATTTGGGATGTGTGTGCAAAATTTTATGTCATTCAGACGTGATTTGGTAGACTTTTTTATCAAAAGCGTAATTTAGAATATCTTAGATTCTTAGGCTTGAAAACGATGCGAATTTGGTGTTCGCGAGTAGGCTCTCGCGTTCACGAAGGGTTAGCAGGTGAGGTGATGATTTAACCTTCGCATTCGTGAGGGAGGCTACGTGTTCGCGAAGGGCTAGGGTCTTGTGCATCGCTTTCGCGAGTTGATGCATCATTCGTGTAGAGGAAAGTTACGCGGTTGGGTTGAGGTTGATTTGTTCTTCGCATTCGCGGTGAGTAAAGGTGCTAAGCTTTCGCGTTCGCGAGCTGGGTGTCACGATCCTGATGAAGGAATTTTGGTCAAAGTAATATTGTGCTTCGTGAACACGAGGCGTTGACCGCGTTCGCGAAGAAAGATTTGATGCATGGGCAGAATATTTAAATAGCCATTTGGTCCGCGATTTTGGGGTTAACTTCCACCATTTTTTAGCGATTTTGGAGCTTTTTGAAGAGGATTGAAGAGGGATTCAAGGGGAAACACTTGGAGGTATTATTTATGGACTTAATACTTGATTCTAATGTGAATTCTACCTAATTAATCATGGAATTTAAGCCTAATATTGAAGAACTAGGGCTTATAATTGGAGATTTAGAATTTGGGATTTGAGGGGCTGTATGTGGTTGGATTTTGATGCTTTTGGTATGAATGAACTCGAGGAGTGATAAGGAGTCCATTGATGTAATTTTTATCGGAATTTGAGACATGGGCCCAGGGTCGGGTTTGGCCAATTTCGGGATTTGTGTTGTAATTTGATTTCTTTCAAGTGGAATTTTTTCCCTTAGCATATTTTGATGGTTTGGCACTAATTTTGGTTAGATTTGGAGCATCCTGAGGCTGATTCGAGGGGCAAAGGCATTGCGAGCTAGATATTTGGACCGGATAGAGGTGAATAATGATTGTAAATGTTGTCCTGAGGGTATGAAACCCCCGATCGCTCATTTTTGTGCTATATTGAGGTGACGCACATGCTAGATGACAAGCGTGGGGTTGTGTACTATTGAGAATCGTGACTTAGTCCATCCCAAATGATTGTTTACCGCGTATTTGACTTAAAACGGTTTGCTATCATCATGTCTTGGGTTGAATGCTATATTTTGGCCTCATGCCAACTATTTGAGCCCTTAGGGATTTTTACTGACATTTCCTCATTATTTTGACTTTATACTTCTACTCAGTCATGCTACGTTCTACTATTTTCATAACTCGGACATGTTTACTCTATTTTAACACTTGAAATGCTATTTTGGGCTGAGTATCATGTTTTATTGTTGCCCGAGTGGCTTATGAGATTCTAGTTGAGTAAGGTCGAGGGTTTGTGTTGTGAGATTATTAACCTGATTCATGATTATCATGCTGAGAGTCTGAGATTGTACGCCACGAGATGGCTTGATATTGCGCTTGGATCTTAAGGGCCTCTCAAGGAGTCTGCACACCCCCAGTGAGCACGAGTACCCATTGTGATGTAAGAAAAAGCCCGAGAGGCTGGTGTTATTCAATGATATTGCCCGCGGGGCGGATTTTATTGACATTGTACCTGAAGGGCGGTTTTTTATGTGTTTATCTTTCCTAGTTGCCTGTCATTTACTTGCTTAATTTTTAAAAGGCATTTTTAAGGAGTTTAAACTAAACTAAAGTGACTCCACATATTTTTATTGCTTCATTATTTTTACTGGCTTTTACTGCTTCTCTATAGCCTGTTGATGTGCCTTTACGTAATTTCTTATTACTCAGTCTACATTTATTATTATTACTCATTGAATTTGAGTACTCATTTTTCTCCCTGCACTCCGTGTGCAGAATTAGGCGCGTCAGGTTTTGCTTGTGAGGGTTGAGAGTGCTTATAGTACATTCCAGAGATTCACTAGGTAGCTGCCCGATGTTTCGCAACCCAGTGCTTCTCCCTCTATCTTATTTTCTTCTATTTTAGTTATTTAATAGTTGTGTAAACTCTTTCCAGGCTTGTAGTTTTTATGATAGATGCTCGTGACTGGTGACGCCCCGATATCGGGCTATGTCTATTTGGCAATTATATTGTTTACCTTATTTTGAGATTTTTATTATTATGTTAAGACTTAGTTTTATTACTTAATTTCTTAAAATTGAATTGGGAATGTGTCAGATGGCCTTGTGTTCACGAGAGGCGCCATCACGACCGGGTCCTCGTTTTGGGTCGTGACAAGTTTGTATTAGAGCCTAAGTTACATAGGTCTCATGAGTCATGAGCATGTTTAGTAGAGTCCCGCGGAATTGTACGGAGATGTATGTATTTATCCTCGAGAGGCTGCAGAACCTTTAGGAAAAACTTCATATTCTTGAAATTCTTGCTATACGAATTTGTTGATCCGAGAACTAAACTTCTATTATTCTATTCTCTCACGGATGGTGAAGACACACGCTACCGTTTAGGATGGATGACCACCAGTACCATAAGTTGTGGCCACCAAGACCGAGAACGCGGTCGTGTTCGCGGTAGGGGCTGGGCGAGGATTGTAAAACAGCTTGGGCAGCACATGCATATCCACCAGCCGCCCTAGTTCAGGATCAGGTCCCAGCTATGGATGCTCCAGCAGTACCAGCTCAGGCACTAGCTATGCCCATTGTGATTTCGGGTCTCCAGGAGGCCTTGGCTCAGATTCTATCAGTATGCACTGGCCTATCTCAGGCGGTCTCAGCTATTATATCCGCAACTACTTCTCAGGCCGGGGAAGGCACTCAAACTCCCACCGCTCGCACACCTAAGCGGGTCGTGCAAGGACTTCACACACAGGGGGCACATACAGCCCAGCCGGTTATAGCTGCTCAGAACAATGTAGTTCCTGCCATGCCAAAGGAAGAGCAACGTAGGTTGGAGAGGTTTGGTAGACTTTAGCCTCCGACCTTCAGTGGTGCAGAGAGAGAGTATGCCCAGGGTTTCTTGGATAAGTGTCAGAGGATGCATCATACATCGGGTATTTTGGAAACCACCAGTGTTTCTTTCACCACTTATGAGTTTTCTAGAGCTGTCTTCACTTGGTAGGAGGCTTTTTAGAGGCGTAGGCTTGTTGGTGCAGCATCCCTTACTTGGTAGCAGTTCTCTGTTCTCTTTTTTTGAGAAGTATGTGCTGCAGTCTTGCAGAGAGGAGCTGCGCAGGAAGTTTGAGTGGTTGCATCAGGGAGAGATGACTGTGACACAGTACGAGATGAGGTTCTCTGAGTTAACTCACCATGTAATTTGGTTGGTTCCGATAGATAGATAGAGGATTAGGACGTTTGTTGATGGCCTCACTTATCAGCTTCGTATTCTTATGACTAGAGAGAGGGTGAGTGGTGCTACTTTTGAGGAGGTTGTAGACATTGATCATGTGATTGAGTCAGTTCGTCCCCAGGAGCGAGAGGAGAGGGAGGCCAAGAGGCCTTGAGGATGAGGTAGTTATGGTGGTGCTCTTTAGAGAGGTCAGTTTTAGCATGGCAGAGGTCATCCATTCAGGCATGCTTAGCTAGCTCACCCAGGTAATCATAGGGCGTCATCGATTCATAGTTCTCACAGTTCTCATCAGGGTGAGTCATCACTTAATGCCTTTCCAGCTCAGAGTTCATCTCGTGCTCCATCAGTTTAGGGCTCTTCTATGCCAGGTGCATCTGCTAGTCATTCCGATGCTAGGGGTTCCCTTCAGTCCTCGTCCCCAGCACCAGGAATTGCTATGAGTGTGGAGATATAAGTCATATGTAGAGGTAGTGTCCTCTTCGTCTTGCGGGTTTATCTCAATAGAAGAGTCAGCCATCGACTTCAGCGCCATCTACTTCATCACCAACCACCCACCCAGCTACGGGTGGAGGTCATTCAGCTAGGGGTCACACTAGAGGGGGGAGGTCGATCAGATGGCAGTCAAGCCCGTTTCTATGCACTTCCAACTAGACCGACGCTATTGCTTTCGGTGTTGTTATTACAGGTGTTGTTTCAATCTGCCACAAAGATGCTGCTATATTATTTGATCCTAGTTCCACCTTTTCTTATGTGTCATCATACTTTGCTCGTTATTTGGATGCGCCCCGTGAATCTCTTATTTTACCTGTTCATGTATCTACTTTGGTGGGCGATACTGATGTTCTAGACCGTGTGTACTGATCGTGTGTGGTGACTATTAGGGGTCTGGAGACCCGAGTGGATCTTTTATTATTGTGTATAGTGGAATTTGATGTTATTTTAGGTATGGATTAGATATCTTCGTGTCGTGCTATTCTGGATTGTCTTGCTAAGACATTGATATTGGCTATACCGGGTGTGCCATAGATTGAGCGGCGAGGTGTGATTTATTATCTTCCCAGTAGAGTAATATCATTCTTGAAGGCCTAGTATATGGTTGGGAAGGGTTGTCTTTCGTATCTAGCCTTTGTGAGGGATGTTAGTATAGAGACTCCTAGTATTGACTCTATCCCAGTTGTGAGGGATTTTCCCGATATGTTTCCTATAGACCCGTCAGGCATGCCACCATATAGGTATATTGATTTTGGTATTGACCTAGTGCCGGGCACTCAACCCATTTCTATTCCTCCGTATCGTATGGCACCAGCGGAGTTGAAGGAGTTAAAGGAGCAGCTTTAGGAACTCTTTGATAAGGGGTTCATTCAGCCTAGTGTGTTGCATTAGGGTGCACTGGTTCTATTTTTGAAGAAGAAGGATGGCACTATGAGGATGTGCATGGATTATAGGCAGTTGAACAAAGTAACAGTTAAGAACAAATATCATTTTCCTCGCGTTGATGATTTATTCGTCCAGCTTCAGGGAGCGAGAGTGTTCTCCAAGGGTGATTTTTGCTCTGTTTATCACCAGTTGAAAATCAGGCAATCAGCTATTCTTAAGATGACTTTCAGGACCCGATATTGTCAATATGAGTTCTTGATGATGTCTTTTGGGCCGAACAATGCCCCATCAGCAATCATGCATTTGATGAACATCGTGTTCCGGCTTTATCTCGACTCGTTTGTCATAGTCTTCATTGATGATATTCTGATGGATTCGCGTAGTCAGGAGGAGTACGCGGAGCATTTAAGAGTTGTGTTGCAGAGATTGAGGAAGGAGAAGCTTTATGCAAAGTTCTCCAAGTATGAGTTTTGGCTTAGTTACGTGGCTTTCTTGGAGCACGTGGTGTCCAGCGAGGGTAGTTAGGTTGATCCGAAGAAGATAGATGCGGTTCAGAGTTGGTCCAGACCGTCCTCAACCACAGAGATTCGTAGTTTTCTTGGTTTGGCAGGCTATTATCGCCAGTTTGTTCAAGTATTCTCATCTATCGTATAACCCTTGACCAAGTTGACTCAGAAGGGTGCTTCATTTATATGGTCGAACGAGTGTGAGGAGAGCTTTCAGAAGCTCAAGACAGCCTTGACCATTCCTTTAGTGTTAGTTTTGCCATCAGCTTCAGGTTTATATACCGTGTATTGTGATGCTTCGAGAGTTGGTATTGGTTGTGTATTGCTGTAGGAGGGTAGATTTATTGCTTATTCTTCTCGTCAGTTGAAGCCTCATGAGAAGAACTGCCCCATTCATGATTTTGAGTTGGCTGCCATAGCTCACGCGTTAAAGATTTGGAGGCACTACTTGTATAGTGTGTCTTGTGAGGTGTTTACTAATTATCATAGTCTCCAGCACTTGTTCAAACGGAAGGATCTCAATTTGAGGCAGCGGAGGTGGTTGGAGTTGCTAAAGGATTATGATATCGCTATATTGTACAATCCGGGGAAAGCCAATATGGTGGCCGATTCTTTGAGCCGAAAGGCGGTGAGTGTGGGGAGTTTGGCATACATTCCAGTTAGGGAGAGACCTCTTGTAACTGATGCTCAGACCTTGGCCAATCGGTTCATGAGGTTAGATATTTCGGAGCCCGCCCAGGTATTGGCTTGTGTGGTTCCTGGGTCTTCCTTATATGACTGCATCAGAAAGCGCTCGTATAATGATCCTCATTTGCATTTCCTTAAGGCTGGAGTTTAGCACAATGATGCCAGATATGTGACTATTTATGATGATAAGGTGTTGAGGATGTAGGGCAGGATTTGTGCGCCCAATGTGAATGGCTTCGGGAGTTACTTCTAGAGGACACCCATAGCTTGCGGTATTCCGCAAAGATGTATCAGGATCTGAAATAACATTATTGGCGGAGGAGAATGAAGAAAGACATTTCGATATTTGTGGCTCAGTGTCTCAATTGTCAGCATGTGAAATATTAACATCAAAGACCAGGTGGCTTGCTTCAGCAGATGGATATTCCAGAGTGGAAGTGGGATCATATCACCATGGACTTTGTAGTTGGGCTCTCATGGAATTTTAAGAAGTTCGATGCTATTTGGGTGATTGTGGATCGACTGACCAAGTCCGCGTACTTCATCCATGTGTGTACTACTTACTCTTTAGAGTAGTTGGCAGATATCTATATCCGGTAGATTGTTTGTTTGCACGATGTCCCAGTTTCCATAATTTCAGATAGGGGCACTCAATTTACTTTACAATTTTCGGGATCGCTGCAGCGAGAGTTGGGTACTCAGGTTGAGTTGAGCACATCTTTTCACCCTTAGACGGGCAGGCAGTCCGAGCACACTATTCAGATATTGGGGGACATGTTGCGTGCTTGTGTCATTGATTTTGGAGGGTCGTGGGATCAGTTTCTATCGCTTGCAGAGTTTACTAATAACAACAGCTACTAGTCGAGTATTCAGATGGCTCTATATGAGGCTTTGTATTAGAGGCGGTATTGATCTCCGGTTGGTTGGTTTGATCTGGGTGAGGCTAGGCTATTGGGGACAAATTTGGTGCATGATGCTTTAGAAAAAGTGAAGGTGATTAAGGAGAGGCTTCGTATAGCACAGTCGAGACAAAAGAGTTATACTGACAAGAAGGTTCGGGATGTGTCCTACATGGTTGGTAAGAAGGTTATGTTGAAGGTTTTGCCCATGAAGGGTGTTATGAGATTTGGGAAGAAAGGTAAGTTGAGTCGTCGATTTATTGGGCATTTTGAAGTATTTTGGAGGATTGGGCAGGTGGCTTATAAGCTTTCTTTGCCACCCAATTTGTCGAGTGTGCATCCAGTATTTTATGTTTCTATGCTCCGGAAGTATATGGGGGATCCGTCTCATGTTCTGGATTTTAGCACGATTCAGTTGGATGGTGGGACTTCTGATATGGAGCCAGGAGCTATTTTTGAGCGTCTGGTTTGAAAGTAGAGATCAAAGGATATAGCTTAAATGAAAATGCAGTGGAGAGGTCGCCGGTGGATGAGGCTACCTGGAAGACCGAGCGGGACATGTGGAGTATATATCCTCACATGTTTGAGGCTTCAGGTATGTTTCTTGGCTTGTTCGAGGATGAACATTTGTTTAAGAGAGGGATGGTGTGACGATCCGATCAGTCGTCTCATGATTTACCACTCGGTTTTGCCCATTTCTGTTTCTTATTACCATTTTTATCGGTTCTATATGTGATCGGGTTAGTTGGCTTGGGTTCGGAAAAGATTTTGAGAAGGTTTGAGATACTTAGTCTCTTTTGAGGAAGCTTAGTTGGAAAAGTCAACCAGATGTTGACTAATGTATTAGAGGGTTCAGATGTGAGTTCTTATGGTTTGAATAGCTTTGGGAGGTGATTTGGGACTTAGGAGCGTGATCGGAATGAGTTTTAGAGGTCCAGAGTAGATTTAGGCTTGAATTGGCGAAATTGGATTTTTGGCGTTTTCCAATTGATAGGTGAGATTTTGATATAGGGGTCAGAATAGAATTTTGAGAGTTGTAGTAGTTCCGTTGTGTCATTTGGGATGTGTGTGCAAAATGTTATGTCATTGAGACGTGGTTTGGTAAAATTTTTGATCAAAAGCGTAATTTAGAAGATTTTGGAATTCTTAGGCTTGAATCCGATGCGAATTTGGTGTTTTGATGTTGTTTTGAGTGTTCCAAAGGTTGGAACAAGTGAATTAAGTTATGGAATATGTTCGCATGTTTGGTTGAGGTTCTGGGGGCCTCGGGTGAGTTTTGGGTGGTCAATCGGACCATTTTATATTTTGGAAAAATGAAGAAAACTGTTGTTCAATGTTGTAGAAAAATGACCTTCGTGTTCCCGAGTAGGCTCTCGCGTTCGCGAAGGGTTAGCAGGCGAGGTTGAGGATTTAGCCTTCGCGTTTGCGAGGGAGGCTCCGTGTTCGCGATGCATCGCGTTTGCAAGGTGATGCGGCGTTCGCGTAGAGGAAAGTTGAGTGGTTGGTTTGAGGTTGATTTGTTCTTCGCATTCGCGGTGAGTATGGGTGCTAAGCCTTCGCGTTCACGAGCTGGGTGTCACAGTCGCAATGAAGGAAGTTTGGTCAAAGTAAGTTTGTGCTTCGTCAGCAATATATTCGCGAAGAAGGATTTGATGCCTGGGCAGAATGTTTAAATAGCTATTTGGTCCGCGATTTTGGGGTTAACTTCAACCATTTTGAGCGATTTTAGAGTTTTTTTTAAGAGGATTGAAGAGGGATTCCAGGGGGAACACTTGGAGATAAGATTTATGGACTTAATACTCGATTCTAATGTGAATTATACCTAATAAATTATGGAATTTAAGCCTAATATTGAAGAACTCTGGCTTGTAATTGGAGACCTAGAATTTGGGATTTGAGGGATCGTTTGTTGTTGGATTTTGGGCCCGGGGTCGGGTTGGCCAATTTCGGTATTTGTGTTGTAATTTAGTTTCTTTCAAGTGGGTTTTTTTTCCTTAGCATATTGTGATGGTTTTGCACTGATTTTTGGTTAGATTTGGAGCATTTAGAGGCCGATTCGAGGGGTAAAGGCATCACGAGCTAGAGATTTGTACCGGATAGAGGTGAGTAATGATTGTAAATGTTCTCCTGAGGGTATGAAACCCCGAATTGCACATCGTTGTGCTATCTTGAGGTGACACACACACTAGATGACGAGCGTGTGATCGTGCACTGTTGGAGATCGTGACTTCGTCCATCCCAAATAATTATTTTACTGTGTGTTTGACAGAATACTGTTTGCTATCATTATGTCTTGGGCTGAATGCCATATATGGGCCTCGTGCAACTATTTGAACCCTTAGGGGATTATTACTGATATTTCCTAACTGTTTTGACTTTATACTTGTACCAGTCATGCTATATTCTACTATTTTCATAACTCGGCCATGTTTACTCTGTTTAACACTTAAAATGATATTTTAATTGATATTTTGGGATGAGCATCATGTTTTACTCTTTCCCGAGTGGCTTGTGAGATTCTGACTAAGTAAGGTCGAGGGCCTGTGTTGTGAGATTATTGAGCTGATTCATGATTATGAGGCCGAGAGCCTAAGATTGTACGCTATCAGATGGTTTGATATTGCGCTTGGGCCGTAAGGGGCCCCTACAGGGGTGTGCACACCCCCACTGTGCATGGGCACCCATTGTGATGTGAGATATAGCACGAGGGGCTGGTATGTTTTATGATATTGTCCGAGGGGCGAATTTTGTTGACATTGTGCCTGAGGGGCGGTTATTTATGTATGTATATTTCCTAGTTGCCTGTCATTTACTTCCTTAATGGTTAAAAGCCATTTTTGAGAAGTTTAAAATGAACTAAAGTGACTTCACATATTTTTACTGCTTCATTATTTTTACTGGCTTTTACTGCTTCTTTATAGCCTGTTGATGTGCCTTTACGTGATTTCTTATTACTCAGTCTGCATTTATTATTATTACTCACTGAGTTGGAGTACTCACTTTACTCCCCGCACCCCTTGTGCAGATTCAGGCGCGTCATGTCCTTCTTGTGAGGGTTGAGAGAGCTTCCAACAGATTTCAGAGATTCACTATGTAGTTGCTCGGCGATTCACAACCCAGTGATTCTCCCTCAATCTTATTTTCTTATATTTTAGTTATGTAATAGTTGTATAGACTCTTTTACAAACTTATAGTTTTTGTGATAGATGCTCATAACTGGTGACACACCGATGTCGGGCTATGTCTATTCTGCAACTGTATTGTTTACCTTATTTTGGAATTTTTATTATTATGTTAAGACTTAGTTTTCTTACTTAATTGCGTAAAAATGAATTGGGAATATGCCGGCTAGCCTTGTCTTCACGAGAGGCACCATCGCAATCGGGTCCGGGTTTAGGGTCGTGACAGGTGAGATTACCAACGCCCATGTGCCTAACCCACTCATTCCATATGGGCACCCTCTAATGCCCTCCAATGATCCTTGTATGCCTTCTGTGGTTCGCCCCCAGGCACCGGCTTCAAGGGAACCACCTCCAATATTCATCTTTTAGGGTCCACGGCTTCAACCAGAAATAACATATATGACCCCGTACTCTTTCACTCAACCTCCGCAATGTGATCTCTTAGTTTAGTAAGAAAAGATTGTTAAAAATCCCGAGCAAGAGGAAATTGCTCGAAAGATGAAGAGCTTGGAACAAAGCCTGAAAAACATGCAAGGTCTAAGTAACCAAAAGAGTGTCTCATACTCTGACCTCTGTATGTTTCCCTATGTCCACTTGCTAGCTGGTTTCAAGATGCCAAAATTTGAAAAGTACGACGGGCATGGAAACCCAGTCGCTTACCTGAAATGATACTGTAACCAGTTGAGAGGCGCTGGTGGAAAAGAGGAGCTGCTAATGGCCTATTTTGGGAAAAGCCTCACCGGAATTGCTGCTGAGTGGTATATGGATCAGGAAATTAATCATTGGCACTTATGGGACGATATGCCCTGAGATTTTGTCCGCTAGTTACAGTATTATGTGGACATCGCTTTCGACAGAAACTCTTTGTCCAATTTGAAAAAGAAAACCAGAAATCTTCCACGAATATGATGTCAAATCGCGTGAGCAAGCTGCCACGGTAAAGCCTCCAATGGATGAAATAGAAATGGTCATGGTCTTTCTACAGGCCCAAGAGGCGGACTACTTCAAGAACATGATGTCTGTTATGGGAAAGTCGTTTGCTGAGGCTATCAAAATACGGGAAATGATTGAAAACGGTTTTAAAAAAGGTCGAATCTTAAGTCATGCTACCTTTAAGGCCACATCACAGGCTGCTCATAATGGTTCGGAGGGTTCGATGAATATAAATGGGGTTGAAGAGGGGGTCATGATGGGTTTAAGCTCGAGGGGGCCTGCAGGTCATTCACCCAACCATATGTGCCTCATATGGTCCCACCACACTATTATCCCTTTCAAGATGTTGCTTATGCCGTGGCACCGCCTCCCTGAACGTGCAACCTTACCCGCGGCCACAACATTATACACAAAACCGAGCTCCATCTCCCAGAAATGCCCATCCTTACCAAGCTTCATATAATCTTCAATCAAATGATCCCCGATACAATCCTCACCCAAGAGATCCTTTTAGAAAGAATCAGTTCACCCCTGTTGGTGAATCGTATTCAGGCTTGTTCCAAAAGCTAATCAGGCTATATCTATTGCAGCTAGTGGCCCCGAACCAGCCAAACCCCGAGTCCTCTTCGCACCGAGCTGATGTTAGATGTGAATACCACCTTGAAGTAGTGGGACATAGTACGAAGGACTTTGGACCCTCAAAAGGATAATTGAGGATTTGATTAAAGCGGAAAGAATTGTTTTTGGGATAAAGAAGCTCCTGATGTGATGAACAATATGTTGCCTGCCCACAACATCGGGCTAATAGTCGGAATAATTTGTGAAGATAGGGAATTTGATCCGGCACTGAAGGTCATTGCAACCATTGCCAAGACAGAAGAAAGACAAATGGTTTTGTGTCTGTTTCGAACATTTGAAAAGTGAAAGTGGGGAAATTGATGTGCATTGAATATGAATATATAGAATCTAGATTTAAGCAGAACAATTACCGTATATTTCTTTGTCGGCGGCCTTATCCAAACTCAATTTGTATAGAGTCCGAAACCAAAATGTGGTTCCTTTTGACTAAAAGTATGTAAATAAGTGTAAAAAACAAGTTACAAAACTATATATATCTCCACAAAAAGTGGCGTTGTACAGTAACGCTAGCTCGACCGTTACCGTATAGTGCCACTTTTTGTGGCGCTATATTGATTAAAGTTGACACTTCTGATATAGCGCCACTATTAATGGCGCTATATCCTTTTTACCTTACCCTACCAATAATTTCGGGGTTCAATAATTGAAAAGCGTATAAAGCCACTTTTGTGGCGCTATATACAAAAAAAAACCTCACCAGCTAGCCATATCCTATATAAACATCGTAGAATCGCATATCTTCATTCAAAAAATTTCTTTAACTCTTGTTGGTTTCTATTATTGTTAAATTCTCCAACATTTTTCCATTATGTCTGAAGAACGTAGAATAAGAGTATCATTATATTGGGGGGGGGGGGTGAGGTTGTGATGGAGAATAACTGTGTGGGCTATAGTTTGCCTGCTAAGTGTAATGTTAAATTGCCACTTTCAATGGAGTACGAAACATTGATATCGTTGTTATGTAAAAAAATGATTGTGAGAAAACGCTCAGTGATACTCAAAGTAACCGGAAGATATCCGTATTCTGTTACGCCGCAAGGGGTTGCTTTTTACTCAGAGTTTAACATCGACGACGATGACACTTTGAGTGATTTCTTGAGGACTCCGAACGAATTCCAGGAATTTCTTGTAATCACAATGTTGGAGATGTACCTGAAGGTCGAAGACGTTCAAAAAACAAGGTTGTGCATAGTAGAGATAACCCTCAGTCATCGGGTGGTTATTCTGGATCAGTTTCTGTCGGACATGTTAGGATGAAATATTTTTTCTTGATTTAAACTTATCACCGTCGACGAATGAGCAACGAGAAAATAATTTATACCATGATTTCCGTAATTCACAAGAAGAGTGGTAAACTTCAATTTTCATTTGTGTTAATAATATATATTTTGGCGTATTGAATTAATTTTAATGCTCATTTATTTAATAGGGGTACCAACCGGATATGAATTTTACAAGTGGCTCATCCGATAGTCATCACCTAATTGAAAACGTTCATCATGGAATGTCATCACAGTCTGACTTGTAAGTGAAATGATATAGCCATATGTAAAGTATTTATTAATTTAGTAGCTTATATTTTTGTTGAAATGTGCAGTGAAAACGAGCAAGTTGAACTACCCGTACTCACTCAATTAACCGAAAATGACATATTACTTCAGGATCTGGTAGATGCATAGAGTGAGGAAGAGAATAGCGATTACGATAATAATGCCGATGAATCGGGAGATGAGACACCATTTGCTAGTGACGATGGTGATGAAGAGGACAAGGAGAAAGGACCCGATTTGAAGAGAGCCCCCCTAGACGAAAAGTGTATGAGTCTGAAGTGCTGTTTCATTCAAGGGAAATTCCTTATATTGAATATTTTCCAGCCGTGCCTGATGTGGAAGCTCTCACAATGGATTTTGATGAAATCTGGACAACAATGTGGGATGAGTGTAAACCAACGGTGCTTGCAAAAGGGATGCTTTTTCCTGATAAAGCACGCGTAAGCAGGTCTTGTAAAATGCACAATGTTAAAGAGTGTCGTGAGATGCAGGTATCGAAGTCAAGTCCGACGGTATACAAGGCTATTTGTCGCAGGTGGTTTTAGCCCTGTGATTGGATGTTGCGTGCGTCAAAGAAGAAGACAAGTGTGTGGAAAGTGGGTAAATACATTCCCACCCACACATGCGAAATGGATACATTCAACGGGGATCAGTTCAACTTGGATATTGACTTGATATCTCTTGTAAATATTCCACAAATCGAAGCGTCCATAAGGTGTAAAATCAAAGAGTGCATTACAGCAGTCCACCAGGAACATGGCCACACAATTACTAAAAGAAAGGCATATCTTGGGTGCAAAAGAGCGTTTGAAATAGTCTATGGTAACTGGCATAAGTCATTTGCGGATCCGCCTAGGTACATGGCTGCACAATTACTAAAAGAAAGGCATACTACTCCCAATTGCTACATTTGGGTCCTCGGGCCTGAAGCCCGTAAGCTTGTGCAGCATATCCATATATGAATCCCAATTAAAATATCTCATGTTCCTAGGCAGTAAAACTTGCAAGCCATCAGTGGACAAGCCATATAAAATCTTGACATCCTGGAGTGTGATGGTAGCCTCGCCAATGAGCAGATGGAAACTGTGCGTCTCCGGTTGCTACCTCTCAATCAACGCCGTGATCAAAGTATAGTCGAGCTGTATCCAGCCAATGCTAATGATCCTATATAATCCCATCTCCTCCAGGTGATGGACCACACGGGGATGTAGAACGCGGGCAGGAGTCAAAAACTCCCGCAATAAATCCACTCTCCTGCCCCGAAAAGTCTGCGTAAGCAACTCCTCCCATGTATGCTCAGATCTATGCTAGGGCTGTAGGGGTAGTAGCTCCGACGTCCGAGGGCCGGGATGTATAGGTGCATCCACGTCGTCAAATGTAAATTCATAATTTTTAATAACTATCATTAATAATCATGTGTTTTTTTATAATTTAAATTCTTATTTTTTAATAATTATGTATTTTTTATAATTTAAATTCATATTCTTAACAACTTAATTGTAAAAATTATATATATACTTATGGGTTCCGGGCTAGATTTTCTTAGGACCAGTGGCACAATAATAATTCTTTCTTTTTTATATATAATTTATATTCATATATTTTAATAACTTAATTGTACAAATTATATATAAAAATAGTAATTATATATATACATACATATATATATATATATATATATATATATATATATATATATATATATATATATATATATACATACATACATACATATAAGCAACTCATATATATACGCACACACTTAAGGGTTTCAGGCTAAATTTTCTGAGGCCCAATGGTACCAAACTATCATTGATAATTTTATGTTCATTTTATAATTTTTATTCATATTTTTTAATAATTTAATTGTAATATATATATATATATATATATATATATATATATATATATATATATATATATATATATACATACTCACACACATACCTATGAGTTCCAGGCTAGATATTTAGAGGCTCAGTGGCACAATATAATATAATTAAACAAAATGAATTCTAAGCTAAAATACTACACAATACTACGCAACAAGGCTCTAAATTTTACTACCCTAAAAGGGTCTACATTTTACTACGCTAAAAGGGTCTACATTTTACTACGCTACAAAATAATCTATACTAAATGGCATAAAAACACAAAAGTATACATGAGGATACTAACAAATAAATGTTTTTGACTACTTTACATATTTTTATACAACACTAAAATTAAATTCGGATAAAAATTAATATGCTAGTTTCGGAAAAATAAACACAAACCGAAGAACACATACAAATCAAGTAATATGCATTATTATAAAAGTTTCAACTTAAAATAAATCGAAATACCTCGATGTAGAATTTTTGGCAAGTAAATAGATCAAAATTTTGACTTCGGAAAAGTGAATCCACAATAACACGAAGCTCTACTCGACTGTGGAACCACCAATCTTCAACTTTTTATGTGCCGGGGGGACTCAAAAAGTTTTAAAAAAAACGGACAGAACGATCTTTAATCGGGGGTGGGGGGGGGGGGGGGGAGCAAGAGGGAGTAAAATAAGAATGGAGTTGGATGAAATGAAGAAGAAGACGGAAGGTTTATTTAAAAAGGTGTATAGCGCCAATTATAGTTGTGCTATGTCAGAAGTATAAGCTTTTAATTAATATAGCGCCACTTTTTGTGGCGTTATATATAGTTTGGTAATTTATTTTTTATACTTATTTATGTACTTTGAGTCAAAAGGAATCACATTTTGATTTCCGACTCATTTGTATAAGGATAGTGTATGATGTGATTTTATGTTCATTTGGGAGATTTTGGATTGTTTATACTATATTTTTTTATAATCTTGAAAACGGTGAAACTCTTTATAAAAGATTTGCTTTTTATCAATGTTTTTTTTTTTTTTGCTTTTGGTTTTTTCAATTATTCCAGTTAATGGGTTGGTGTGGATTTGCTTGTTTTTTTTTCTCATGAGAAACTAGTCATTTTCTTGATGAATTCTCACATTATGGATATTGTTGTTGTAGTCTATATATGCCATGATTTTAGTTTCGTATATGAAAGTTTAAATTGCTAACAATAATTTGAATTTATAATCTTGAAAAGAGATAAGTAATCTATGGTCTTACAATAATCTCAAATTTAGGAAAATAATCTTGAACATCCGTAATTTGTTTTAGTTGAGTATAATATTTTGAAATAAATTGAGGCGTGCCATCCACAAATGAATCCCATAGCCTATGGCCCTGACATTGATGCAAAAACTAATGTGAAAAATAGTTTAAATATTCGTAGTTTGCTATAGGCGCGTTTTATAATAAATCATCGTGATTATGGGTATGGTTCCCATGGCATAGTCCCGATTACCTAATTTTCCAATTTGGGTGTGTATTTCACGTGACCCGATCATACAACTTTGAAAATTAATAAAATAAACATATCGCGAATCGCGAGTGCATTTCATGTAGCGTGGTTTGCGGTGTGTTCCAAAACAAATAAGTGTATGGCAATTGTAACTTGTTCAAGAAATAATTACATACATTCTAAAAAGCAATTTAAAATAATTAAAAGCAGTTATAAAGTTAAAATGCATAATAGGCTTAAAACATGTAATAAATCAGATATTATGCCAATTATTAATAGTTGAGCAATCGTGCTAGAACACGGGAATGCCTAACACCTTCTCCCGGGTTAATAGAATTCCTTATTTAAATTTTATGGTTCGCAAACTTTTTAATAAATTGAAAATTTCCTCGATATGGAATTTTAAATAAATCGGTGACTTGGGATCCCATAAATTATTCCAAGTGGTGATTCTAAAAAACAAATAAAATAATTTTATTTCGAAAAATGTCACTTTAATTGAAAAAAAAAAGAACTTCCTTATATGCCTTCTCGGGTGGTAAAAAAGGAGGTGTGACAGTGTGATGCCACAATGTGCCAATAAGCTACAAACTCGAACGTGATACATAAGGAAAACGAACTCCTACTCAACCCACATAACTAATTAGACCACCAAGAATGTGTTATGAACATTCCTCAGAATATGGAAAAAAAAACACAAAAATCTCCACAGGGGACTGTAATCAACATCACAATGTTGTCGCGTGCAATCCGATCCAGACAACATACCCGTGGCGGTGTGCCATTCGATCTATACATAAAATCTATATAAGAAGATACTCACCGAGCTAGAAGGCTCATCACTAAAAAATATATGAATATCGGACACAAGCACGCTAAGTGCATAATCCCATCCATGGGGAGACAGACATCACCATATGTTACGAAACTCAAGCACAACTGAAGTGCAATATATGATCTGAATCTCGAGAGTCATCCTGCTCACATAACACCATCGCCACATGGAACCTCGGCACATAAGAAATTTATCAAGTCATTCACAGCTCACACGACACAATATAGTATTACACAAACTATCCGCGGACAAAATAACATCCAATGTCCGAATACTCTTCCATAAGGAGCGCTATGCTAAAATGAACACACCCGGCTTGACCTAGGGCCCATATTCACATTTAAATCCATCCACGGACCTCAAGCCGATTCTGATCGTGTTGTACTAGGCTAATAACCTTTCAAGGATCCATAGTAACCCCCTTTTCCTTATAACTCACAAGAACCACCATCATAATCGGAGCAACCCTCTACAATCCACACTCACTGAACCAAGCGCCCTCCAAGCATAAATTCTCAAATAAGCAATATTACCATACTCTTCATACTTTGTTTAAATCTTTAATCAATCGAACTTGTGCAATCTTCCCGTGAGATATGCTTCCACGACCTTCCCCACTTGGTAACAAGTATGAACATCCATACCACTGGCCACACTAATGTTGTAAAGCAAATCAAGAATTCGTAACCAGGATACAAAGCCTCTTACACAAAACACCAATCCCAGGTGACGTTGAAGACAATAATAGCTTACTCTAAACATTCAAATCACGTTCATGCTCACCCGAGCCCGTGACATCCTTGCCAACACCGAACCACGACCTTGATCCTCACTTTCAAATTTCATACCGCTCACTGCACCTAACATTCCCATATGCAGTAGTACAAGCATTTCGTCATAACTCCTGAACCACTAATAAGGTGTAAACTTTATCACATAGAAAGTTTCTACTTAACTCATTCCAAGAGAATCATAGCAACACGCTAGTGAATTCTTACAACCGTAGAACATGCTAATCCTCAAGTAGTGGTCTAAACCACCATAACCCTTCCGGGACCCGCCTACACATAACAGGCCATAATACCTAGATACTCCCAAATAAAATAAAATTGTGGCAACCATCAAGCCTCGCACGTACCGTTACAAATCACATGCATAACTTAATCACGCTGAAGGGACTGATCACTGGTACCATTATGCCAATTCTACCATGACTTATCAATCTAACTTCTTCTAATTCATCCTTAACTTACCTTAGAGATAATAATAGATACATTCCTTTCATCACAAACCTAAATCCGCACTCGTCCTGAATGACCCCAGTCCATGAGACCACATTGTCTCCAAACCCATGAACCATTTCATACCCTTCTTGCACGGACATTCGCATCTTCAACTGATACACCCATTCTGATAATTCCTCTACGAATCTAAATCCATTTTCTCATTTTCCTCCAAATGATACACTGCAAGTCAAAAAAATCATAGAACATTTTGTGTCACTTATCACAACCCACTACAAAAGCTCGATTCTTAACCATACCGCGTCTTGAAATCACTAGGCACCGTATTTTAACCTTTAAATTCAGTATGACCTTTATTGAGAGTCACCCTTTCTGGCTTGGTCCCGAAATGATCAACCCCAAGGCTCCGCTAAAACATGAACACCCATCTAAATGAAGCACCTGATCCAATCACTTCCCCTGTAAATCACCTCTGTACAAGAATAAATCTTGAATCTTTCCAAAGTCCGAACATGAATCAATAAGGCCAACAATAGCATACCTCTATCAAATATTTTTCTCAAATTACCACTTATGTTCTTTTAACTTACCAATACGCTAATAACCGGAAACCTCACAAGTAGATAACCATGCAACCCAATCGTAGGCAGTGGGACTCTTGCATTTAGCTTGAAGCTACTGTTACACCACTCTAGAACCCACCAAGATTCTTTCTTCATTGGTGACATGATATTGCACAACCAATGTAACAACCGGACCCGTCGTCTTAGGTATCTCCGCCCCGTTTTTCCTATTTTATGCTTCGATATGTTTCATTATATGTGTTTGGTGAATTTGAAGTAATTCGGTTGGTTATAAATGAGACAATTTGTCTCTTTATGAGAAGATTAGTTTGGAAAAGTCAACCGAATATTGACTTATGAGTTAGAGGGCTCAGAATGAATTTTTGATGATTCGACTAGTTTCGGTGATGATTTGTGACATAGGAGCGCAATCAAAATTAAATTTGGAGGTCTGGTATAGAATGAGGCTTGAATTGGCTAAGTTTGAATTATTAGCGAATTCCAGTTGATCGGTGAGATTTTGACCTCGGGGATCAGAATGGATTTCTGACATTTGTTGTAGCTTCTTATGTCATTCTGGACTTGTCTGCAAAATTTCAGTAGATTCGGAGGTTTTTAGGTCGGGGTTTTGATCGGATGCAATTTTTGGAAGTTCGAGTTAATCTTAGGCTTTGATTTGATGAAATTTGATGATTTTGATGTTAAAGGTAGTGTTTTGATGGCTCACTCAAGTTTGAATAAGGTAATAGAACTTATATGTGCCTTTGGTTGAGGTCTCAGGGGCCTCGGGTGAGTTTCTTGGTGTTTTCGAATCATTTCTAGGCCATTTTTAATTGCTAAATTTTGTATGAAGCAGTGTTCTATGCGATCGTGTATAGTGGGTGGCGATCGCGGTGAGTAAAATGTGAGAAACTGCCAGTGAATCGCGATCGCATAAGGCATTTCTCCATCACGTAGAATAAATTTTCTGTTGCATTGATCCCATTTCGGAAGATTATATCTCACAATCTATAAGGAATTTAGAGATGATGTAAAAGTGAAAGTTGTACCTATTTGTATCTAGTTTAAACGAATGTAAATCATTCATGACTTGGATTTGTGTACGAAAAGATATGGCTATTAAACTACAGGGTGTCCGGGAAGATGAAGAAGAAAGTCGTATTGCACATGAGCTGACTTTGACGGATCATATCTAGAAATATATAAGGAATTGGGAAATGACCAACACATGAAATATGTAAATCTTTGAGTCTAGTTTTGAGAAAATTCAACCATTTGTTATTTTGAGTTGTGTGCAAAATTTTATGCTGTTATACAAGAGACTGCCCTGTAGAGCTGGGCATTTGCTCTCCGCGATCGCTAAGCCTCTTCCGCGATCGCGAATGATAAAATTTGGGCTGGAAAAATTGCTCTCCGCGATCGCGATGAATAAATACCTGGGCAGAATGATATTTTAGCGGGTTTAGCTCATTGTTCTTCATTTCTTCAAAGTATGGACGATTTTTGGAGAGCTTCAAGAGGGGATTTTCATCATCAATGTGAATGTAAGTTATCCCCAATTTTGAGTTAAATACATGATTTTTATTGAAGAATTATCCTTTAAATCCATGGAAACATAGCCAAATTGTGAAGAACTAGGGCTTGGTTTCTGGAAAAAAAATTTGGGGATTTGAAAGGTCATTTGAACATTGTTTTTGGTAAACTTTATACGTAGTGACTTGCGGCGAGACGAGGAATCCGTTGATGTGATTTTCAGAATTTTTTCCAACTTCGTGAATTTTAGTACTTTTCGAGTATTTTTGATTGGGTTATGTTTCTTTAGTCCATATTTATGTATTTGTTGTGATTTTGACTAGATTCGACGCGTGAAGAGGTCTATGCAAAAGGAAAAGGCATTGCGGACGAGTCTACGTCCTCTTAGAGGTGAGTATTTTGTATAGATGATGATCTGAGGGTTTGAAACTCCGGTTTATCACATTGTGACGCTATGTAGGGCGTGACTCGCATCCCATGGCAGGTGCATGGTTGTTTATGACTTGGGATTGTGACTTGGTCCATCCTGAACAAGAATTTAACTATATTGGCGACTGATACACACCCTGTATTGAATATATCTGGGCTTATTGCCATGTTTCGGGCCTTTTGTTGATCTGTAGCATCCGTCTAGGATGAATATCATTGTGATAGCATGATTTGTATAATCATTGATCTCAGTCCTGTGTTTAATCACTGTAATGAAATGCTAAGTCACTTTTTCTGAAATTAAAGAATTAAATTATATTCTGCCTAAGAATTTGAAACTGGAAAATAAATTGAATCTGTTATGTGACTCATATGCATATTGTAGACTAAGTATGGATCGGGCTACACGCCGTAGTGATTATATACATTGACATTGAGGACGAGAGCCTGTTTTATGCCAATACCTGGCTAATATTGTGCTTGGCCTGTAGGAGCCCATCCGGAGTCTGTACACACCCCCAGTGAGCGATGTCGATGTTAAACGGATCGGATTGTATGCCTCAGCGGATTCGTGTGCATTGCATTGCATCCTTGCATTATATTTGACTGATATCCTTGATGTCGCTTTGATGTTGATTCATAGTTAAGGTGTCCGACTGTTAGTTTTAGCTTTACTTTGTGGCATTTCGTGGATTTCTTATCTTCAGACATTATATATGCTTAGTACTCACTGAGTTGGTAGTACTCACCCCTACTCCATGCACCTTGTGTGCAAATTCAGGTGCACCGGAGGCTTAGCTGAGCAGTAGCTGTCTCTAGAGATTTATCAGAATTTTTTGTTGAGTAGCTGATTGACATTCGTAGGACCTGATTACTCTTCCTATTTCAGTTACATACATTTATCATTTCCAGACTTGGGTATTTTCATTCAGATATTTTTATCAAGTTTTTTAAGAGGCTATAGACTCGTGACCCCAGATCTTATGGGAGTGTTTTATTAGATTTTGTATCTCTCCGTATTATGTTATTATAAATATTGTATTATTATTCTAAAACATCACATTTTCCTTAAATTGTCGGTTTTGAGGCTTATTGTTGAATTGAGAGCGATTATTGGTCAGGCTTTCCAAGCTTTTGGGTTGGGCACCATCACCACCGGGTTTGGATCATGACAATTTGGTATCAGCGTGTAGGTTACTAGGCCTCGGGAGTCATGAGCCGATTTAGTAGAGTCTCGCAGATCGGTACTAGACGTCCGTATCAATCCTCATGAGGCTACAAAACCTTAGGAAACACTTCACTTTCTTGGAATCTTATCTTGCGCTCTTGATTCAGCTTGAAAGAGTAACTCTTGAAATTCCTTCCACGTGTTCGCATACGTGTATGAGCGCTCGGTATTATATGTGCCTTAAAGGCTTGCGAGTCCCCGCTCGAGGGGCGAGATGTAATCTTCGTGAGGTTGATGTTTGTCCAGTCTCGAGACTTGAGGCCGGGCCTTGCCTAGGGCTGAGCACTGAGGTGCTGATCGTATGAGCAAGTATTTTAAACTTAGATGTTCGGTATTGTCGCTATTAGTCGGAATGGTAGTTTGGTATCCGTGTGATAAGAATGTTAGTACTGCGAGATGTAATTATATGACTTGGTAGTGATGAAGAAGTCTGTTGGATAATAGATGAACTGTCAAGTGATTCACTTCCTATTGTGGTCTGATGAGTAGCCCGAGTTATGGGCGCGTGAAAAATATTTTTGAGTCTCCTAGTGGGAGTGAAGTAAATTGCACGATACTATATGAGTTCAGACTCAGGAATACTAAGTAGTCGTTTAACGTGTATGACGGTGGAAGGTATACAGAAATGTTATATTGAGGCGAAGCAGGTGGGTTATTTCTTGCAGAGTGATCTGAAGTGATGCGATTCTTATATGTGTATGTTAGAAGATCTCATGTGTAATTGAAAGGTATTTTCTATGTGTTATGATTCGAATAGGTGCAACGCATGTCCATATATTAATTTAGATAGTAGAATACATGTAGTATTGAGATTATTGCTATTGATAAACATTGTGATGCCTTGTCAAGTTGTGGACGTGTTGTTAGGCTAGTGTTGGTGATTTTCTGGCAGGTGGATATGCTCAATTACAAAGGAAACTCTGCCAAAATTTTTGAAAAAAATTTGGGACTTAGTAAAAACTTTGTTGCCTACAGAATGGTCTTAACTGTTGTGAGAATGAATGCAAGAATTGCATAGGAGCTAATAGGTTTCTGATGATTCGTGTTTCCACAAGCTTATGAAAGAGTGAGCTTAATCTCACCATGATATTACGACAACAATAGAGTATGTGTGTTGTGATATATATATATATGGCTTCGAGCTAAGTTGGGGAGGTTGCAGTTGTTTAGATGATTGTACGGTTATGTACTATGTTGGTTCTGATTTGATGCATGCGGGTGAATCAGTTCTAGTTGCAGAAATTGAGCTGAGGGTGGCGCGAGTGAAGAAAATTTTTGACAAAGGCTATATGGTGCTTATTAGATGTGAGAAAAATAATAGGATGTCTTGAGTTGTCGATAAGGAATGCTTAGTTTAAGAGAAGGAAGTGGTTTGGTTGTATCAGAATGAGATCATGTCATGAGGTGTCAGAGTGCCGATAAGGCACGAGTGGTTCGATTCATTAAGTAAAGTAATTTGCAGTGGGTATAAGAGTGGATGATTCTTGAGAATGGTTTTGATGTGTTCAAGATTCTATATTTAGCACTCAGGCGTTTCAAAGGTTGAGTATGTGACCAAATCAGTGTTTTCATTAGAAAAAGTCAAGACTTGTGGTATTTTTACGTTAATTTCGTGATTCTATGTATCAGTATTCGAGAAATAAAGTTATCGGACTTAGATTTGCAGGAAGTTCTTCAAAGTAGGGTATTTTAGAAGGTGCCATTTTTGGGAACGTTTGAGAGAGTATATAGTGGCCTATTGGTCTTAGACAGTGTGGTCTTATGTTCGAGTCTCGTGTGGTGATCCTTAATTGAGGCATTAGGTGCTATTGCAAGATAGTATATCAAGTTGAAAATGAATCAGAAGGAAATCTAGACAAATGAAGTAGCTTAGTAGTGGACCGAATCGGTATGGTAAAGATATGATCAATTCCTTGTTTATGTTCAGGGTAATAAGCCCTTACGGGTATTGGGCGGCAAAGTTTTTGAGTTTGGACAGCTTGCTTAGACTGGTGTGGATAGAAGGATTTAATCCTGGCAGTTTAGCTTGTAGTTAAGAAAAAGGAGATGGAGTTCTCAGGTTATCCTAGTATAGTATGTCATATGCAGTCTGTTGTGGGGGATTAGGATTTGTGTGTGTAAGGCTTGGTTTAGTTCAGAATGGAAAGCCATTAAATTCTTAAGCAGTACGGGTAGATGCAGGTGATCCAAAAAAAAACTAACCTTCAGATGGTTAGGGTGAATGATCCTCATATGACCAAGGAAATGGTGTTGTTAATCACAGTGATTTGACGAGGGCATATGTTCCAGAAAAAGGGCAATGTGATTAAGTTGATAATACTTCGGTGGGATTGCGGCATTCTCTTGATTGGATCAACTGTGATGTTTGAGTTTGTTGATGGTGCGGGGAAATTTTAGAATATCTTTCATGGAATGAATGGGTACTTGATGTGTAATATGTATTCATACGGTGGAATGTGGGATCGGGTATAGTGATTTTTGTATTATATGGAGTTGGAGACTGGGAGTTCTCTGATACAGCCTTTGTTGCGGTTGTGGAACATGAGTATTCGGCACCGTTTAGAGGCGATTAGGATTTTGAGGCTAGAATGGATCTTTATTTGTTGATATGTTAGATTTTGGACATGATGTTGGGGTAGACTAGTTTTCTCAGTGTTGGGTTATTCTAGACTATTGTGTTGTGGGCTAGGTTGAAAAATGCCATAGGTTGCATGGCGAGGTGCATCAGATTATGTTATAGCTTTAGTTGGGTTGGTTAGTCCTGAATTGTACTAACAAAGGATGGGTTGATTCGATCGTTACTGGACCTACTAGTGATTTGGGAAGATCTATGAGTTGCCTTTATGTGCTGCGAGACGTTATGATTTTGGGCAGTGGCACATATATTGTGGTGCTATCGAGATTCATAGTGGAAGCTGAGTTTTATATCTTAAAACGCTACAAGTACATATGATTATGCACTCAGTGTGCTTACGACCGATACTCGGCATTTTGTTATAATGAGCAAATTTGGCTCGACGTGCATCTCACTATGTGAGACATGTAAGTGGATCGGGTGGCACGCCGCCACATGGTATATTATTTGGATTGTCTTGCATGCCACAATAGTGTGATGTTGAGGATATTTTTCGTATGTTACCTTGTATGACTTGTTTCTTGGTTTCTGCGGAAAGCCCGTACTGGGAGTTGCTCGGCGAATAGCGCGTCGATTGTGTCCTTTCAAGACTTGATGGTATATGGCTTGCTTCACTGTGGGTGTGATGTATTGCTTGATTTCAGGCATCAATCTCTGCGTGGCTATCTATTTCGAGCATAGTGACTCGAGGTACGTCATGTGTAACAGTGTCTGGATAGGATCGCACGTTGTGGCGAGGCCACGTGAAGTTATGGCCTTTCAAAGAGGATTCAGGTATTTTATTCTTATGATGTGAGACAGGGTATCCGCCTTATGTTGTGATGGTACTGATGAGCTTGAGAAACAACTCTTTCGTTGAGTCAATATCATGATTTGAGTATATTCAAGTCGTTCCTTATTGGTGCGCATGTTATGCATGTTTGGCTTAGGCTGGTGATAAGGTGTCATATCACCAGAATGGTATGTAGGATTCGAGGTGATCGTTGGAGTCATTAATGAAAAGGAACGGATTTGGTTGCAGCTTGTTGGAAGGTTAATATCGAGGTTCGACTTAGAAATCTGTTGTGATAGTAATCTAAAGGGAAGGGACTTCACGAATGGTTAATTTGAGAGATTGTTACAGTATTGCGTGTTTCATTTATTGTTGGCAATATATGAAAGTCTTGGAATAAGAATAAGAGGTTTTCCACCGGTATTCGGGTGTTGTGGGCAAATGTTGTTAATAGAGACTATCCTTTCGAGTGTTGGATTGTGTGGTTTGTTGCATGGGAACCTGAGGTTGCAGGTATGGGTTATTACAACTGGTTCAAGCTTATTCTGAGTATAAATGTGAGATTCTGATCTTGTGTATGGTTTCGGAGGTGCAATGTGACTCTACGGTAATGGTTTAGACAACCTGCGAAATTTTAGCTGTGTTGTATTATCGGGCATATGTGAGTTAGGGTGACGTGGGATCACCCCGGGTATATGTTTAGTAAGGTCATTCGAATATTGGTTGGCTCCTAGTACAACTCTGGGCACGCTCGAGGACGAGCGTTTGTTTAAGTTGGGGAGGATGTAACGACCCGACCTGTCGTCTCAGGTATCTCCATCCCGTTTTTCCCGTTTTATGCTTCTATATGTTTCATTATATGTGTTTGGTGAATTTGAAGTAATTCGGACAGAGTTTGATTAGAAATGAGATAATTAGTCTCTTTATGAGAAGGTTAGTTTGGAAAAATCGACCGAATGTTGACTTATGAGTTAGAGGGCTCGGACTGATTTTTTGATGATTCGACTAGTTTTGGGTGATGATTTGTGACTTAGGAGCGCAATTGAAATTGAATTTGGAGGTCCGGTGTAGAATTAGGCTTGAATTGGCTAAGTTTGAATTTTTGGCGAATTCCGGTTGATAGGTGAGATTTTGATCCAAGGGTCGGAATGGAATTCCGACAGTTGTTGTAGTTTCGTTATGTCATTTGGATGTGTCTGCAAAATATCAGTTGATTCGGAGGTGTTTAGATCGGGTTTTTGATCGGGTGCGAGTTTTGGAAGTTATAGTTAAACTTAGGCTTTGATTTGATGAAATTTGATGATTTTGATGTTAAAGGTAGTGTTTTGATGGCTCGATCAAGTTTGAATAAGGTAATAGAACTTATATGTGCCTTTGGTTGAGGTCCCGGGGGCCTCGGGTGAGTTTCGGGGTGGTTTCGGACAATTTCTAGACCATTTTTAACTACTAAATTTTGTCTAAAGCAGTGTTCTATGAAATCACATACAGTGGGTCACGATCGCGGTGAGTAAAATGTGAGAAATCTGCCAGTGTATCGCAATCGTGTAAGGCATTTCGCGATCGCTTAGAATAAATTTTCTGTTGTGTTCATCCCACTTCAGAAGATTATATCTCACAATCTATAAGGAATTTTGAGATGATGTAAAAATGAAAGACGTAACCCTTTGTGTCTAGTTTCTAGAAATGTAAATTATTAATAATTTAGATTTATGGACGAAAACATATGGCTGTTACACTATAGTGTGTCCGGATAAAGAAGAAAGTCGTATTGCACATAGGCTGAATTTGACGGATCATATCTAGAAATATATAAGGAACTGGGAAATGACCAACACTTGAAAGTTGTAAATCTTTCAGTCTAGTTTCCAGAACATTCAAATATTTGTCATTTGGAGTTGTGTGCAAAATGTTATGGCCGTTATACTAGAGACTGTCCTGAAGAGCTGGGCATTTGCTCTCCGCGATCGCGAAGCCTCTTCCGCGATTGCGAAGAGTAAAATTTGGGCTGGAAAAATTCCTCTCCTTGATCGCAAAGCATTTTTCGTGATCGCGATGAATAGATCGCAGAGACTCTTCCGCAATCGCGAAGAGTAAAATTTGGGCTGGAAAAATTCCTCTCCTTGATCGCAAAGCATTTTTCATGATCGCGATGAATAAATACCTGGGCAGATTGATATTTTAGCAGGTTTAGCTCATTTTTCTTCATTTGTTCAAAGTATGGACGATTTGTGGAGAGCTTCAAAAGGGAATTTTCATCATCAATGTGAAGGTAAGTTATTCCCACCTATTTTGAGTTAAATGCATGATTTTTATTGAAGAATCATCCTTGAAATCCATGGAAACATAGCCAAATTGTAAAGAACTAGGGCTTGGTTTTTTAAAACGAATTTTGGGGATTTGAAAGGCCATTTGAAATCCGTTTTTGGTAAACTTTATATGTACGGACTCTTGGAGAGACGAGGAATTCATTGATGTTATTTTTGGATTTTTTCGAGAAGTGGGCTCGGGGCTCGGGTTTTACCAACTTCGTGAATTTTAGTACTTTTCGAGTATTTTTGATTGGGTTATGTTTCTTTACCCCATATTTATGTATTCATTGTGATTTTGACTAGATTCGGCACGCGAGGAGGTCGATACAAAAGGGTGAGGATTGGTATGTACCAGTCTACGTCCGGTTAGAGGTGAGTAGTTTGTATAGACGATGGCTTGAGGTTTTGAAACCCCGGTTTATCACATTGTGACGCTATGTAGGGCGTGACTCGCACCCCGTGGTAGGTACGGGGTTGTTTATGACTGGGGATTGTGACTTGGTCCATCCCGAACTATATTAGCGACTGATACACACTTTGTATTGAATATATTTGGGCTTATTGTCATGCTTGGGGTCTTGTGTCGATCTATAGCATCCGTCTACGATGAATATCATATTCACTACATTTTTTAATTCCATAAGTTCTAAAATAATAAGCTCCATACTTAGACAATTTTATGTTGAAAAACAGAAGAATAATATGGAATCTGTCAGTTTTTAAATGATGTTAACGGGCTGTATAGTTTGGCTATATAAAAGAAGGTTTTAGATGAGTTGAGGGGACAGTTTTTGGAGCATCAGTTTTATAGTCTTTTGAAAAATGAGAAAGGTTAAAAGAATTTTCAGAGAAATAGATAGAGAGTGCGGTTGAAAGTTGAACTAAATCTCTAGAATTAAAGAGTGATATAGGTTGAGTTGTGCTTAAAGGTTTCAGTGGGTTTTCTTTGAGTATTTACAATCAGAAATATTGTCCTTGCATCTGCCTCACTTTTCATTTAATTGTGAGTGCATTTGGATTGTTACTGGGTGTTTGGTGTGATATATCTTGGGTTTTCTGCTGGTATTTATCTTCTGGAGCTATTGTTATCCTTTTGGTGTTGCTAGGCTTTTCTGTTGGGATTCAAACACTGTTGCATTGGTTTGTTGGATTCTTTCTATTTGGTTTTCAATATGCTCCTCCTACTGTTATTGGTCTACTACTGGTGTTACCGAATCTGTTGTTGTGTTCATTGTGCTACTGCTTCCATCACTGATCTTCCTTCTCTTTCTTTGCTTTTCCAAATACCATGTACACATTGCTACACTGTTACACTTGTAGGCAGAACTTGAAGCATGAAATATAAATGAAGAACTAACGTTTTACATTTATCTTAGTTGTATTCTATATGTATATAATGGAATCCTTGACAGCAGTTCAGTGAACAAATCTCTTATGTATGTTAGCTAGAAAAGAACTCATGATGCAGTAGCCTTATCCTACCCCCTCCAGCTTATTTCTCTTATAACCCATTTGAAATGCATATCAAGTTTTAAGTCAAGTAATCAGTAGTTTAAACTCTTTAGTTAACAACTTATTTATTTAGATTCATAAAACAGGTTTCGTTAGCTATTGATTCCATTGCCGCCCCTTGTAAATCTCGAACATGCGTAGCATAATGTAATTATGTCCCAAAATTAGAGTAAGAAGGCTCAGGCCCAATTTCGCATCATTCACGCTGGGCCTGGGCCCAAAACTGTTAAATGGACTGCCATGTTGTATCTTTTTCGATTTAATGAGTTGTGTTCACCGCCCGCTTATAATGAGTTTCAAGCATGTGAATAAATTAGGTACAGACGAAATATAAAATGTAGTCGCTTTAGGATATCCCTTAAAAAATAAAATGAGGCGTGCCTCGCCAGAATAAATTACAAATAACAAGGCCCTCGATAAAATAAACATAATAATTGGATAGTCTTCGGAATTGGCCGCTTAGCGAATTCTCACGGGCTCTTCCCAAAATAACAATACGTTAGTCTTTTTAGGACGCGCTTTAATTTTGTATTACCTTCCTAAACTCGAGTGTGAATTTATGCGACCCAAATTCAATTCCCGACGAAGTCGAAATGCGTCAACAAACTATGGGTACACTGGTTGTAACGTGGTTCAAGATGCATTTTCACGACGTTGCATTCTATTAAAAATAATAATAAAAGCGGTTTAAAGTTGATAAAGGCGCATAAGTTATAACATGTATTAAAATCAGATATTTAGCCATTACAACAATTTAAGCGACCGTGCTAGAACCACGGGATTCGGAGGTGCCTAACACCTTCCCTCGGTCAACAAAATTCCTTGCTTAGAATTTCTGGTTCGCATACTTCATTTGAAAAGACAAATATTTTCCTCGAGTTGGGATTCCAAAATAAACCGGTGACTTGGGACACCAAAAGCTAAAGCTTTCCCAAATGGCGACTCTGAAATAAATAAATAATCTCTTTTCGAATAATGTCACTTAAATTAGAAAAACTCTCTCGTGCATTTACCCTTCGGGGTAGGCGCGCCAAAAGGAGGTGTGACACCACATGCGGTGGCAGCAACTGCAACTTTAACCTAACCTACGGCAACTCCAACATAGAAGCAAGTCTCTCACAAAACAATTTGACACTCTCCACTGATGTCGTGCCTTCATATACCTTTGGTTGTGTACAAAAGACCACCGGCAGCTCCGCTCCACCCTAGGGGTTATTAGGCTTGGGCTGAGGCCCATTGCAGTTTAGAACTCAAGGACGATGCCTTATTGGATGGCTTGCAAGAAGACATATTTTGATTAGATTCGACAGATATGATGACCATATTCTTTTAGCGGCTAAATCTGTTAACTACTATGTACATGATGCGTGGGAACAATGGGATTCATGGTTTTTGCTTGACGGTGGATTCACCGAAAATTAGGGTTTGTTCTTGAACAAAGACGATGGAGTTTAGGACTGAGCAACTTGATGTTCTGTTAATATATTTTAATGTATTTTTAATATATCACGCTATATTTTCATGTGTTTCATTGTCTTTTTTTCATTGTAATTCAATGTATCTGGCTATATTTCATTGTATTCATTATTATTTTTTCAATGTATCCCGATGTACTCTATGTATTTCACTGTATTCATTGTTTCGGTATATGCCATGAATGTATTCATATTTTTTAATTAATATAATTTATGTATGCCGATGTGTTATATAATTTCTCCAAAGATTGCTATATTTTTGGGATATTTTTCAATTGAGAATCTTTTTTATAACTGGAATTACAAATTTTGTACGTTATAATTGAGTTATATTAGTAGTCTATTATGTTAGTTGATTAACTTTTTGTTTAAAAACAGTATAATCCCATATTTCACGCCGTGAATACAATCAAATATAATAATCTGTCCAGCTGTAACCTCATGTTTCATGCCATGAATACAGCCGAATACACTCAAAATACAACAACTGGTTAGCTGGACTTTCCTGGTTCACGCCTATTTTTACTATTATATTCATGAATATAGTAGCTTAAATACATCTAATACTTCTTTTAACATAACGTATATACAATTCGTAATATAGCAAATGATATCTATAGATAGCTAATTACCACTAAAAGATAGTGCTTTATAAAATTTTCTCAAAACTTCAAACATAGGCTATTTTTAGTTGAGCTGCTGTATCAAGTGATTAAATAAGTAATTCTTTCATAATTGGCGGAATAGCCTAAATGAAACTTATACTTATGCCACTTTGTCATCCCGGTCCCTAAGCTTAGTATTTTGCCAATTGAACACTTATACTCTCCCAAAACCTATATTTTAAACCCCTCTAACCGTTGACTGATCAGATGAGACAACATCATGGCTGAGCTGGACAAAGTGAGTGTAATTCACTCGGATAATGAGCGTAACTATGAGCATTTTAAACCAATTAAAATAAAAAGAAAAAATCATTAAAATAAGAACAAAAAATAAATGAGTAAAAAAAAAGAAAAAAATATTTTGCTCCTCCATTTTCGTTCCCCCTTCCTGTTTCTTCTTCCCACCCGCCCACCCTCATGTTTCATCTTTTTCTTCCCCACTCCCACCTCCCCCTAACAAATTCCCTCGTTCCTCCCGTTCCGTTTCTTCTTCTTCTTCTTCTTCTTCTTCTTCTTCTTCTTCTTCTTCTTCTTCTTCTTCTTCTTCTTCTTCTTCTTCTTCTTCTTCTTCTTCTTCTTCTTCTTCTTCTTCTTCTTCTTCTTCTTCCCCACCCCGACCCCCCAACAACACCCCGTCATTTTTCATTCCCTTTTAATTAGCAAAATTCCATTACAGCAAATTTTGATGAGCTAGATGCGACTGGAGAATGAAAACAGGGACTAGCTTGAACCGCGAATCTGCTCAGAACTCGAACGAACAGATCCCAAACAGCCTTCAAACGTCCTTAGATAAGGAACCAATAGAAACAACCACCGAAACTTAAATGCAAACAAAAGTTTCAGTACATGTTTTCCTCTTTTTCTGTTAACTTTTTGTCACTATTTATTATGTTTTCATTAATTTTGGCATTTCCTAGGGAGAAGAAATTTGTGAATTTTAGGGAAAAGAGATGACATGAAGGCATTGATATTCTCTTTCTTTTTCTTCAAGAAAATAGTATATAATAAGTGTTTTTAGTATATAAAATATAAAAAATGACGTGGAATAAGATGTGTCATCCACGTCAAGCAAGTGAGATACACACACGGTCAGAAGGGTTTAAAATATAGGATTTGGACGAGTATAAGTGTCAAATTGGCAAAATGCTAAGTTTGGGGACCGGCTTGACAAAATGACACAAGTATAGGTGCCATTTAGGCCATTATGGCTTAATAATTTAATTGTTTATTATAGTCAGAAAATAAAGTAACTGGCCGGTTTAAAATCTGAACCGGTCCTAAAACCCCAGGTTACGGTTTCGACGAGCGATATAAATTTGCAAACGAAGAGAGCATCCACCAGTTGAGTTCCATAAGCAGCCCTCGGATTTGTTCAGCTTCTTGTTACCGCAAGCAGAAACCCTAAGTGTCCTTTACTCAATTCACTTCCATGGGTATGTTCTTTTTTTCACTGCGAATTTCTATGTTAGGTGCCATATCTTCATTTACTCTATCGTTAATGCTACCTAGGGTTTATTGTTGCATCTAATTTTTACTGGATTTTTACTTTTAGATTCGAAGCTGTTTATTTTGTGTGAAAATCGAAAGTCCGTCCGCTACTTAAGGAGAACTCAATAAGTATATAGTAGATTAACTCAATAATTTTCGGTATTTGGTTGGTTAATGGATTTTATGCTTTTTGGTTGTTTGATGTGATAGATAATATTGAAGAGGACATCAAGGCACTGCAGCTTGATTCATCGGGTAGAACATTAATATAGCAGTTTTATTATTTATTAAGTAGCCATAGATTGTTCATCTGCTTTTCATTAGAGCTGACCATAATGACTTATAAGTCTTTTCTGTGAGGAATCATGGGTTTGAATTGTCTAATATGTGATTGAATGTTAGCAGAGGATAGCGTGATGGTTAACGCGGAAGACGGAAAACCCGAGGAAGCTATAAAACCTGAAAAAACTAATGGAGGTTTGTAGCAAGTTCACTAATGTTCTTGCCCTTTGCTTGTGCTTGAGTGACTATTTGCTTGTATATTTGGATGTGGTTTCCTCATTGCTATGGCTCTGATGCTAGGATATCATAGCTAAGCCTATGATTTAAATTGATCCCTCCCTCTACAAGGATTTGTAATTATAACACACAGCATTGAAACTTCTTGTAGTTTAATGTAAAGGCTTATTGTTGTGTATATTGAGATGATTTCTTGCTTCTTTGGGCCATGAGGTGCGTGTTAGACTTTTTCCAGTTAAGGGGTGGGGGGGATAAGCTAACTTCCATGTAAGCTAAACCCAGAGCATCGATTTTTTTTGAAAAAATGTTTTGTTGGTATATATTTAGATGCGATCATGTAGTGACGATTCAAAAAAAAAATAGTTTTTTGTTTCTTTCGGGGGGTTTTTTTGGGGGGGGGGGGGTTGTTACATACGTGTGACTATGTGAGAGTCCTTCAGATCACTCTTTTCAATAGGCTTTATCAGAGTCGATGCAGCTTTGGATGGTAATGCACACAAGAAAATATTCACAAGAGTTCCAAATTCAAGATTCTTGTGATCACTTATTATCTTTTCAACAATCCACAAGTTTTCAAGAAATTGTAAACATTGCTTAAGGCATAATTTGTGTTTTCAACACTTAACAGCCTTTTCTTCCAAAATAGGAGAAAAGGTTCTCTCTTTTTGTTCTTCTTGGTTTTAAGTTAGCGAAGGTTGTTGGACTCAATTGTTATTTTTGGCTGATAATCTTTCTGAAATCTCTATTTGGTATCTTGTACGTTTGTTATACATATATATACACACTTTTTTTTTGATTGATCGATATACTTTTTTCTCCTGCTTTCATACCAACCATTTATAATATTGGGAACTTTATGGATGACTTTTTGAATGTTTATTAAATGGTAGAGGATAGTGCCATGGCGGAAGAGAGGGAGGCAGGCGATGTTGAAAAACCAGATATGCCAGAAAATGGTAGGTAGATTCGTGAACAGGTTATGTGTCACCTGGTTCTTATTGAGCTTAGTCTTTTTTGTTAGTGATTCTTATTGATCTTCTTGACTGGTGTATCCGCATCGTTAAAGCATTTTTTGGCCTAGTTGTTATCTGATGCAGTAGCAGGCCCTTAATATCAATGCCAAATAAGAAGTTTAGATTGCTTTTGATTCATAAAGAATCTGGCAGAAAAAATGCTTTAATAATGGGAAAGGGAAGAAGCAAAAATGAGGGTAAACTGAGTGAAACGATTAGAGGAAGCGGTCATTGGCTGACATACATTTTGTTTAGCAGCCTTTCAGAGAGAAGTTTTTTTCATACGTGCCACGGTTCGGCAAGGAGATACATAGAAGGGGATGAAAGGGGGAACCATTCCAATTCGAATACATGTTGTACCGGTTTTTTAGGGTGTAGATATCACCGTTATTTTCATTTTCTTCCTCCCTTTCAGTTTTATTAAAAGCCATTACTTCATTGCTTAAAGCGATGGGGTTATCGCTTATGGATGGAGCCATGTGACATGCACTTCAGAGAAATCTGTGGTTTAAACAATGATCGCAACATGATTCAAATGAAAAAAAGCCGACTCTTTGAATCTGAACTTTGAGAAGTTGGATTGGTATTGACATTATTGTATACTATATTGGATGTTGAAATCACTTATTTTGGTTGCAATGTGATTATTTTAGTACTAAATTTCACATATAATTTTTTAATTTTCTGGAACTGTGCACTTTACTTCAAAGAAGTGTGAACTTCATTTCTCGCTTCGCTTCAAGCCCGAAAAACCTTGTCACCTGGTTGCACTTTCCGCTTTTAAAAATAACACTTCCTCTGTAACAATATCTTGCTCCACCAACGCTATTTTGGATGATTATGTTTCTATTTTGACGCTAATGATGGTTCAGTGTTACTTTTTGATGATGGGAACCCTGTTAAATGCTGCCTGTATATTTTAGAGTCCAGTTTGAACTCTGGTTAAATAATTTACAGGGGAAGGTATTATTTTTGAGGTGACTCTTTGGAAAAGAATCACGCTGAAATGAACTGAAGTGGCAACCTAAAATGATGGCTTTGCATTGCAGAAAGATGTCAATATTGCGTGGTGATAGCTGTATTGGTCAAAAGAGATATCTGCTGCCACTTGTGCCTCTCTCTCTATTCTTTTCTGCGAGAGAATATATATTGATTTAGCTTAAGAAGATTTATCTGGAAGACTACGCCCCTATGCTTATTAGTATGACACTAAATTGCCGAGAAAACTATTTTGTATCTGGTGATGTGCGTCATTTACGGTAGTGAATATATGAAAATTAACCTTGAGAGAATTCCTTTTGGGATCTTCAAGCAGCCAGCCACACTTCAATGAGAGTTGTTCTAGACTCTTTTGTTTTCAAAGCTCATTATCTGCTTACTTTTACATTACTCCTAGTGAATTTTGATGTGTTTAAGTTATCAAGAAAAAGAAATAGAGGGTAGGAAATTTTTGGTTTATTTAGACTTTAGATTGTTTGGGAGAAATAAATATAAATATAAATGATATCTATTTTCGTTTATATAGGTGCAAACCGAGACATATATATCAGCTTCAATGTCTGTTCGGGACTTTAAGAAAAGAGGGGTTGCTCTGATGGTAAGCAACCCCCACTTCCAACCGAGAGGTTGTGAGTTCGAGTCTCCCCAATAGCAAGGTGGGAAGTTCTTGGAGGGAAGGATGCCGGGGGTCTATTTGGAAACAGCCTCTCTACCCAAGGGTAGGGGTAAGGTCTGCGTGCATACTACCCTCCCCAGACGCCACTAAGTGGGATTATACTGGGTTGTTGTTGTTGTATTGTTCGGGAGAAAGATGGTTTTCTTTAGATTACTGAAACCATATTAATGAAACTTTTATGTAAGTGTTTACTTTGTTGTTGGTTTCAGAGTTGAAAGATGAAGCACATCCTGACTTAGAGCCAAAGAATGTTGAGCCAAAGGGTGTTGCTGGCAAAGAAGCTTCACCCACAGAAGATATTCAAGATGAGGTTGAAGTCAATAAAAAGAGACACCTGAATGTGGTATTTATTGGTCATGTGGGTAAGTCTTACTTTTTCTGATTTACTCTTTATCCGCTTGATTCATGATTGTCATCATAGTGAAGCTTGACAGTTATAGCTCTTCGAAATATTAAGGACAGTAAAGCAAACTAAATAATATGTTAGAAGAGGAAAAGGAGTATTACATAACTGTTGGTTCAGTAGTGTTTACTACTATTTTTTTCTTGTACTGACATTGTTCTATAATTTAGGACTGATATGTTTTGGCAATATTTTTTATTTCCTCCACACCAGTATTTGGGGATCTTTCTTTATTAAGGGAAATTTATCTGCTCTAAATCCTTCCCCACTCTTGCTTTCGTCACAAGTTAGCTGTTGCTTGAGATGTCGGTGTGGTGTGTGGAATAGAAAAAACTGTGATGTTTGAGATTTTGATTAAAGTAGGTAAGCTGTACGCAACTTATTCTGAACTAGTATAAGCCATTTCTGCATGCACAATTTGTAGAATGCAAGATCACTTTCTTTTTTTATTGTGAAAGTTGGCAATGACTTCCCAAAACTGATTGGTAACTGGCAAGATGAAATCTAATTTTTAACTTAGGAACATCATATAATTATTACCAAGCCTGATAAAAAAAAATTCATAACTAGAGTTTTCCATATCACCTGCAGATGCTGGAAAGTCAACAATTGGAGGACAAATACTATTACTTAGTGGTCAAGTTGATGACCGTACTATACAGAAGTACGAGAGAGAAGCAAAGGATAAAAACAGAGAGAGCTGGTAAGGTTTTACTAGCTTACTATAGTCAACTTATGCTTTCAGTGTTCCTTAATTGGTGGAGCTTGTGTATAGCTTTTTGCACAATTCATGGTGTTCTCCTGGTTCTTAGGAGAATCTGTGATAAGATTCTCAATATGAAGCTTGGTTTATCATGATTCTTTTATACTATCTCATCAGTTAGATGATTATGGTTGTAAGAATCATAATCTACTGATTACCAATGACAAATGGACAAGGGCTAACCCATAACACTTTGTTAATAAACTACTTGCATCATCCATACATTTGTAAAAGTTGTTGGTGTCAGGAGAAAAATAGTATCAAGTAAGTTTGGTCACTATCATTTGCTGCTTACTGCAGGATCTTATGCAAGAATTAGTTGGTTATTGGCAATTTCACATGCAAATTGTGATAGTTTGCCTTTGTTGACTCTTTTGTCAAATGTGTGTTAGAAGTGTAAAATGTAGTAGAACTCTAATCCAAAGTGTATTAGGAGTAGGTTAGGTTATGTGTATTATATATAGGGCTCATTGTATCATGTTTTATTATCAATTATATATTTTTCTCCCGTGCTTTCTCACATGGTATCAGAGCTTCAGTGAGAATATTATAGCTGTGCGTCATTCCAGCTACTTCCGGGAAGAAAGACCTCGTCGCCGTGCAATTTTCCGGCGACTTAAGAGGCTGTTCGAACTAAACCACCTTTTTTGTTGGTGTTGTGCAAAATCCAAGACCACCACGAGGTTCGGCTCGGAATTCCGACCAAATCCCATAAATTTCTCCGGCAGATTCTTCCGCCACGCGCCGCCACGCGCCGCCAGAGCTGTCGGCGCGTCAGACCACGCACCGGCGCGTGAGGTGCTTTCCGGCCAGTTTTTCAGGTTGAGTCTTCAGGACAGTTTGGTCGGCTCTCAATGCCGACCCTTTCGTTCGATTCCGACAACTTTCAATTTTTTCCGGCGACTTATATTGACTTTTCCGCCAGCTACAGTACTTTCTGGCCAGAATTTCTTCAGGACAGTTTGCTCAACCTTGAATTCCGAGCCTATCCGTATTTTTACTTTTCAATTCCGACAACTTTGAATTTTTTCCGGCAGCTACAGTGTTCCCGTTTTCCGGCAGCTACAGTGTTCCCGTTTTCCGGCAGCGCCAATTTTCAGTTCTCTGTTTCAGTTTTAGCGAGTTCTCAGTTGATAATCCAAAGATGTCTTTGGGACTAGATGCTTTCGGGTCTAGAAACCAGGGTTCTGGCAGTTCCGGTATTATGATTACCTCAGAACCTTTAATGGGAGGTTCAAACTACCTAGCTTGGGCTTCGTCTGTCGAGTTGTGGTGTAAAGGCCAAGGTGTTCAGGATCATCTAACGAAGTAGTCTTGTGACGGAGATGAAAAAGCCAAAGCACATTGGGAGAAGATTGATGCTCAATTATGCAGTATTTTGTGGCGATCTATTGATTCCAAGTTGATGCCCTTGTTTCGTCCATTCCAAACATGTTATTTGGTTTGGGAAAAGGCTCGTACTTTATACACTAATGACATATCTCGTTTCTATGATGTGATATCGCGGATGACAAATTTAAAGAAACAGGAATTAGATATGTCTACTTACTTGGGTCAAGTGCAGGCAGTTATGGAGGAATTTGAGACGTTGATGCCAGTTTCTGCTAGCGTTGCAAAGCAGCAAGAGCAACGACAAAAGCTGTTTCTAGTTCTTACTCTTGCTGGGCTTCCTAATGATCTTGACTCAGTACGCGATCATATTTTGGCTAGTCCGACTGTCCCCACAGTTGATGAATTATTTTCTCGCTTACTTCGCCTTGCTGCAGCACCAAGTCACCCAGTGAGCTCATCACAGACACTTGATTCATCTATCCTCGTCTCCCAATCCGTGGACAATCGGGCTTCTCATACTATGGAGTATAGACGAGGAGGAGGTCGTTTTGGAAGATCTAGACCCAAGTGTTCTTATTGTTATAAACTTGGTCACACTCGTGACGTGTGCCATTCTTTACATGGTCGACCAACAAAAAATGCTTATGTTGCTCAGACCGAGCCTACAGGTAACCAGGGATTTTCTGTATCTGAACGGGAGTATAATGAGTTCCTTAAATATCGAGCAAGTAAGCAGCCGTCTCCACAAGTAGCCACTGTTGCTCAACCTGTTACTTCTGTTGCTGGTAATTCTTTTGCTTGTGTTTCCCAGTCTAGTCCTCTTGAACAATGGGTTGTGGACTCAGCTGCTTCTGATCATATCTCTGGTAATAAATCCCTTTTGTCAAATATTGCGTATTCACAGTTTCTTCCCAACGTTACTTTAGCTAATGGGTCTCAAACTAAAGCAAAAGGAGTTGGACAAGCAAATCCTCTACCCTCTGTCACTCTAAATTCCGTTCTTTATGTCCCTGGCTGTCCTTTTAATCTTGCATCTGTGAGTCGTTTGACTCAGTGCCCTCCATTGCGGAATATATTTTATTGATGACTCTCTTATTATGCAGGACCGCAGTACGGGACAGACGATTGGAACAGGACTTGAATCAGACGGACTCTACTACCTTAACTCACTAACATCTAAGGCCTGTCTAGCTGCAGATCCTCCAGACCTACTTCACAGTCGTTTAGGCCATCCTAGCTTGTCCAAACTTCAGAAGATGGTGCCTCGTTTGTCCAGTTTATCCACATTAGAGTGTGAGTCATGTCAGCTCGGGAAACATACCCGCGCCTCCTTTCCTCGTAGTATTGAGAGTCGTGCAGAGTCTGTTTTTTCTTTAGTTCATTCGGATATATAGGGTCCTAGTAGAGTATGTTCAACCTTGGGATTTCGTTATTTTGTTAGTTTCATTGATGATCATTCAAGATGTACTTGGATTTTCTTAATGAAAGATCGTTCTGAGTTGTTTTCTATATTCCAAAATTTTTGTGCTGAAATTAAAAATCAATTTGGTGTATCTATTCGCACCCTTCGCAATGATAATGCCTTAGAATATTTATCCTCTCAATTTCAGCAGTTTATGTCTTCTCATGGAATTATTCATCAGACCTCTTGTCCTTGTACCCCTCAGCAAAATGGGGTTGCAGAGAGAAAGAATAGGCACATTGTTGAGACTGCTCGCACACTTCTCATTGAATCTCATGTTCCGCTGCGTTTTTGGGGCGATGCAGTTCTCACATCTTGTTATTTGGTTAATTGGATGCCTTCCTCTCCCATCCAGAATCAGATTCCGCATGATGTATTGTTTCCCCAGTCACCCTTATACTCTGTTCCCCCTCGTGTTTTTGGGAGCACTTGTTTCGTTCATAACTTAGCTCCTGGGAAAGATAAGTTAGCTCCTCGTGCTCTCAAGTGTGTCTTCCTTGGTTATTCTCGTGCTCAGAAGAGCTATCGTTGTTATTCACCTGATCTTCGTAGGTACCTTATGTCAGCCGATGTCACATTTTTTGAGTCTAAGCCTTCCTTTACCTCTTCTGACCATTCTGACCATCTGGATATATATGAGGTTTTACCTATATCGGCCTTTAGGGAGTCTACTATATCTCCTCCTTCACCTTCCGCTACAAAAGTCTTACCCATTCCAAACGTTGGACCCTCTACTGTGGCTCCTCCTAGACTCCCTGCACACTCCACTCCACTCTTGACATATCATCGTCGTCCTCGCCCAGCATCCGGCCCGGCTGATTCACTTCCTGCACCTGATCCTGCTCCTACTGCGGACTTGTCTCTTCCGATTGCCCTTCGGAAAGGTATACGGAACACCCTTAATCCTAATCCCTATTATATCGGTTTAAGTTATCATCGTTTGTCATCACCCTATTATGCTTTTCTATCTTCTTTGTCCTCTGTTGCCATCCCTAAGTCTACAGGTGAAGCATTGTCTCATCCAGGGTGGCGACAGACTATGATTGACGAGATGTCTGCTTTACATACGAGTGGTACTTGGGAGCTCGTCCCTCTTCCTTCAGGTAAATCTACTGTTGGTTGTCGTTGGGTGTATGCAGTCAAGGTTGGTCCCGATGGTAAGGTTGATCGTCTTGAGGCTCGTCTTGTGGCCAAGGGATATACTCAGATATTTGGGCTTGATTACAGTGATACCTTCTCTCCCGTGACTAAGATAGCATCAGTCCGCCTTTTTCTCTCTATGGCTGCTGTTCGAAATTGGCCCCTGTATCTGCTGGACATTAAAAATGCATTTTTACACGGTGACCTTGAGGATGAAGTTTATATGGAGCAACCACCTGGGTTTGTTGCTCAGGGGGAGTCTCGTGGCCTTGTATGTCGCTTGCGCCGGTCACTTTATGGTCTAAAGCAGTCTCCTCGAGCCTGGTTTGGTAAGTTTAGCACTGTTATCCAGGACTTTGGCATGACTCGGAGTGAAGCTGATCACTCTGTATTCTATCGGCATTCTGATTCACGTCTCTGTATTTATCTAGTGGTCTATGTTGACGACATCGTTATTACCGGCAATGACCAGGATGGTATTACTAAATTGAAGCAACATCTCTTTCAACACTTTCAGTCTAAGGATCTAGGCACACTAAAGTATTTTCTGGGTATTGAGGTCGCATAGTCTAGCTCAGGTATTGTGATCTCACAACGGAAGTATGCCTTAGATATTCTTGAGGAGACAGGAATGACAGGTTGTAAACCTGTTGACACTCCAATGGATCCGAATTCTAAACTTCTTCCAGGACAGGGGGAGCCTCTTAACGATCCTGAAAGATATAGGCGGTTAGTTGGTGAATTAAATTATCTTACAGTGACAAGACCTGACATTTCCTTTCTTGTGAGTGTTGTGAGCCGGTTTATGGGTTCGCATGTGATAGTCATTGGGATGCAGTTGTTCGCATTCTTCGATATATAAAATCAACTCCAGGTTAAGGTTTATTGTTTGAGGATCGAGGCCATGAGCAGATTGTTGGATACTCCGATGCTGATTGGGCAGGATCGCCTTCTGACAGACGTTCTACTTCTGGATATTGTGTCTTAGTAGGAGGAAATTTGGTATTTTGGAAAAGCAAGAAACAGAATGTGGTTGCTCGGTCTAGTGCAGAAGCAGAATATCGAGCAATGGCTATGGCGACATGTGAGCTAGTTTGGGTCAAACAGTTGCTCAAAGAGCTGAAATTTGGTGATGTTAGTCAGATGAGACTTGTGTCTGATAATCAAGCTGCTCTTCATATTGCGTCAAATTCAGTGTTCCATGAGAGAACTAAGCACATTGAGATTGACTGTCACTTTATCAGAGAAAAGATACTCTCGGGAGATATTGCTACAAAGTTTGTAAAGTCAAATGATCAGCTTGCATCGCTCACTGGTCCTCGTATTAACTACATATGTAACAAGCTCGGTACATATGATTTATATGCACCAGCTTGAGGGGGAGTGTTAGAAGTGTAAATATAGTAGAACTCTAATCCAAAGTGTATTAGGAGTAGGTTAGGTTATGTGTATTATATATAGGGCTCATTGTATCATGTTTTAATATCAATTATATATTTTTCTCCCGTGCTTTCTCACAATGTGAATGACAAAAAGTGCAGCCACAGAATGACAATTTGTATATTGTAATTTAGGGTGATAAGGAACGGTAGATATTGCTTCATTTTTATGGGATTAGATAGGTTCACTAATTTGTAATTTAGTTTTGGAGTTAGAATTATGTGCTAGTTAATTTGCACGCATTGCTGGCATATGAAATCTGATTGCTTCTGAACATTTTGTTGTTCCAGAAAGTACTTTGTGTGTGTGTGTGGTGTTCTTTGTGTAATGTAGCTGTGCAGGTCCCATGACCTTCTGACGTAGCAAAGTGTTGGGAGGTCGGAAATGAAAAAATTGCTTGTTCTTGGTTGCTGTCATCCTTCTTTTAATTTTTAAAGAAAAGGGTTTTTTCTTAAACTTCTTGTTTTTTGGTTCACTTGCAGAAATTAAAGTGTTCGGGCTAGTCTTTGCTCATCATAACTTGCCATAGTTTCTAGAATTGGTTGCATATGGGTTGTGTAGGATGTATGATCCTACTAAAGAACGAAGATAAATTTTCATTGGAATGACTCTCTGGTCCTGTCGTTAATGGAGTATTGGCTATTCCTTTAGTTTCTTAATTTCACTTTTCATTTTTTTCTTTTAGGTATATGGCCTATATAATGGATACAAATGAAGAGGAGAGGGTGAAGGTATTGTCTTCTTTCTTTATTTGTTTTGTACTTAAATTGGTATGTAACTTCCCTTTCTTGGGCTGGGATTGGTGGGAGTTGCTTACTAGTGGCATTTGTGTGTTTCTTGTTTGTGAAATTCTGTTCAGGGAATAACAGTTGAAGTAGGAAGAGCACATTTTGAAACAGATACTACAAGATTTACAATTCTGGATGCCCCGGTAACTTTGAATCCTAATTTTTTCTTTGGTTTACCTTGTACGCAGGAAGAATAGATGTATTGAGTGATGAGTTTATGTGCATGATGGGTGCTGCTTGCCCCATGGTTTCAACGATCTATAGAAAGTTTTCCTTTATCTAAAACTGAGTGTCTTGGCAATACTTGGACAAATAGGCGTTCTTTCTGGAAATGTTAAACAAAAGTTAAGATTCTTTGACTTAGGATTAGTCAGTTCTATTTCTCGATGGGCGGGGAAGGGATATAACTCAGCGGTAGAGTCTATTTTGTATTATTTAAACCTTTTCTTTTAGTAATTACACTAATAAGTGGAAATTGGGTTTAGAAAGAAGTCTCGTGCTGATCCTAAATCATTACTGAATTCCTTTTGCTTCGTCGTGAAAGTTTGATGTTCATCTCCTGTTTTACATTTTCTTGAGATTGTCTTCACCAGTGTTTCATTGTTCTAAATCTTCTTCCCTTTTGGTTTACAATTTTGTCATTTTGAGCCTTTGATCCTATAGTTACTGCATGGTAAGAAGAAAGCCGAAAAGGTTAGGACAAAGTTTAGTTTTCCATTTTATTAATGAAACCATGTTAGAATCTCAGAGAGCTACTAATAGACTAATCGACACTAGGCTAAGATTGGAGTTTCTTCCAGGGTTCTGTCGTTATTGCTGCATATGTCTGTAATGTGAGGCTACAATCAGAACTAGGAGCATATTGCTGACTTTTCTTTTCTAGTTAGCTGATTGTTGTGGTTTGATGATCATAGATATTTAGATAGCGTATTGAGTTAGTTAAACTATGGTTTTGTATATTCTTACTTGGTGATTAATAAAAGCTGGTTAGTTACCCAAAAAAAGAAGAAAAAAAGAAAAAAAGAAAAAAAGAAAAAAGAAGGAAGAAAATAAAGGAAAGGAAATGATAAATAATGATTAGAGGTATAATAGATAGTGTTTCGAAACAAACTTTTAAATATTGGAGCAAAGAAACAATTATCATGACTATTATAAGTCAATATTACAAATATATTTTGCCTGTAACTTATGTAAATTGTAATTTTCTTGGTAATCTATGTACTCTTCAACTTTTGCTTCCATTCTCTCTCTACATCTACCTTTTTATTATGCTCCATTTGTCACCAGGGTCATAAGAGCTATGTCCCGAATATGATCAGTGGAGCATCTCAAGCCGATATAGGCGTGCTGGTAAGAACTTTTGCCTATACTGTTTCAGTCTTTGATGTGTGAATTAACTATATATTTGAAACTCTTTTTGCCGAATTATTGAATATTGGAATGAAATGGGTCCAAATACAGCGAAATTGATAGTGAGGATTCATATGGCGGCCCCAACTAGTTTGGGATTGAGGAGTAGTAGTTGTTGATCATTGTCTGCTCTGTTGTGAAGGTTATATCTGCTAGAAAGGGTGAATTTGAAACTGGATATGAAAGAGGTGGGCAAACACGTGAACATGTTCAACTGGCAAAGACTCTAGGAGTTACAAAGCTTCTTGTGGTTGTAAATAAGATGGATGATCCTACTGTCAATTGGTCTAAAGAAAGGTGATCTTCCGTCTACTGTTTGAATTGTGCATTATCATCAATATCCTATATATTCTAGCAACTAATTTTGATCCAGTTGATTCATGCAGGTACGATGAGATCGAGTCAAAAATGGTTCCATTCTTGAGGTCGTCTGGGTACAATGTCAAGAAAGGTAAAGATGCAGGTTGCCTCTTTGTTTGGTTCTGTTGGTGATTTAGATGTGTTGAAGTGATTTGTTATTAACCTGATTACATACCCTCTCACTGAGTGCTTTTTTTGAAAAAAATTCTCTATAAGATCTTGCTATTATAGCCATCCATTATAAAGCAGCTAGGGTTTGCTCGTTTCTCGAGCCACTTATCCACTTGATATGGTAAAATTACATTTTTCAACATTACCTACATGTATTCTTTTCAACATTACCTACATGTATTCTTTTTCAAGCTGACTATCTAAGTTGAAGCAAAGGAAGTAAAGTGATGACTCCCTTCTTTTCAGTTTATGCGATCTAATTCCTTTTTAGTCTAATTCCTTTTTAGTCTGTTCCAAATTACCTTCACTTAATATGGAAGCAATTTAATAAACTTTCATTTTACCCTTAATGATGAGCTTTTATAACCCAACGAATGTTATGACATTTTTAATAACAAGTTTCAAAAGTCTTATAGCAATATAAATGTTATGGCATGTTCAAGATCGCAAGTTTCAAAAGTCCTTCTTTCTTAAACTCCGTACCTTGTTAACAGGGTCACATAAAATGAAACATAAGGAGTACTTTTTAAATATGTTCCAAATGTGTTGGAAAAGAATAGACTCTTTTGGATGATTTTCTTTGGCATGTTGAGACACCAGCCATTATTTTCTAATTAATTAATGTGTTCCATATTTTTCTTTTTCTAACAGGAATGAAGTGGAATATATATATATATATATATATATATATATATATATATATATATATATATATATAAATAGATAGATAGATAGATAGATATATATATATATAAATAGATAGATAGATAGATAGATAGATAGATAGATAGATAGATAGATAGATAGATAGATAGATAGATAGATAGATAGATAGATAGAGAGAGAGAGAGAGAGAGAGAGAGAGTAGTCCATTCCAAATTACCCTTACTTAATATGGAAGCAATTTAATAAACTTCCATTTTACCCTTAATGACGAGCTTTTATAACCCAACAAATGTTATGACACTTTTAATACCACAAGTTTCAAAAGTCTTATAGCAATATAAATGTTATGGCATGTTCAAGACCACAAATTTCAAAAATCTTCCTTTCTAAAACTCTGTGCCCTAAAATGAAACATAGGGAGTACTTTTTAAATATGTTCCAAATATCTTGGAAAAGAATAGACTCTTTTGGATGATTTTCTTTGGCATGTTGAGACACCAGCCATTATTTTCTAATTAATGTCTTAATGTGTTCTGTATTTTTCTTTTTCTACCGGGAATGAAGTGGGAATGGATAGATAGATTAATTAGAGAGAGAGGGGGGAGGGGGAGAGGGAGAGCTAGAGGGAGAGAGGGATGTGAATGTTGAATCTTATTTATCATCACATCTTGAATGTGAATCTGTTGACTGTTATTCTCTACTTTGTTTAAAGATTCGACATATTAGCTAAGTTGCAGATGTTTGATTTCTGTATTTTTTGTGTTCGAATATCAGATGTTCAGTTCCTTCCGATCTCTGGGCTTTTGGGTTCAAATCTGAAAACTAGAATGGAGAAAAGTGTATGCCCATGGTGGAATGGTCCATGTCTCTTTGAAACCCTTGATGCTGTCGAAGTTCCACCTAGAGATCCTAATGGTCCATTACGGTACTTCTAGAACCCATTCTGCTAATCCCGTGGCAATCTTCCTGTTTCTGTTTTCTTGCTCTACCCATATTTCCTAATTCAGCACTAACTTTCTAGTTTTGCTTGACAGTCTTTGACGAATCACAATGTAGAAAGTTTGTTATACACTTGTTCTTGTGGGTTGTGATACTCTTTGCATTTCTTATTGTGGAAAACAAAATTCTTTTTGGCCTTAGGTAGAGCGAGAAAGCTTGTTTGTGTGCTGCCTGCTCCCTTTTTTCATCTATGTAACTTGATTTGTGGGAACACCAGCAAAGCATTGAAGCGAAAGCAGAAATGTGTAAAAGAAAATTAGAATTTAATTTGGGAAGTAAAAGAGGGTTTCAGGAGTAAGACTTGCAAGCTCTATTTGCACAGTACCTTTAATTGTGTGAGAAAAATCTAGACTTGAGTAAGTTGCAAAGATGGGGCAAAGGAGTAAGACTTGCAAGTTCTATTCTATGTTGTTCGGACTCTCCAAAAATGTTGCCGAACCTGTGCCGGATTCTCCAAATTGCATCATTGCACTATTTTTGGAGGATCCGACACGTACTCAATGGCATCATTGAAGTGTCCTAGTAACTTGTTTGTGTGCTGCCTGCTTCCTTTTTTCATCTATAAAACTTTTTTTGCGGGAACACCAGCAAAGCTTTGAAGCGAAAGTAGAAATGTGTGAAGAAAATTAGAACTTAATCTTGGGAAGTAAAAGAGGGTCTAAGGAGTAAGACTTGCAAGTCTATTTGCACTGTACCTTTAAATGTGAAAGAAAAATCTAAACTTAGAGTAAATTGCAAAGAAGGGGCAAAAGGAGTAAGATTTGCAAGTTCTATACTTCTATTTGCAATATATTTTTAATCTTTTATTTTCATTGCATTATCTCTCTTGTTTCCTTCACCGGATGATAAGCAACTCCTCTTACTTTTCTTTTCTCCTAATTTCCTTCTGAACTTTTACCTAGTTGTTTACTTGTTTTTCAATTCTATTTTCTTTTCAGAATGCCTATTATTGACAAATTCAAAGACATGGGAACTGTCGTTATGGGTAAAATTGAATCTGGGAGCATACGTGAAGGTGATAATCTACTGGTTATGCCAAATAAGGTGCTATCTTTTGGACCTTTTATACCTTAACTGTGTTGTGTTTTGTGATTGATGAAATACTTGAGGGAATTCATCTCACCAGCTGATTTATAGGCTGCTGTAAAAGTTCTTGCCATATTCTGTGATGAAGACAAAGTAAGGCATGTTGGTCCTGGGGAAAACGTACGTGTCAGGTTATCTGGAGTAGAGGAAGATGACATTTTGTCAGGCTTTGTCTTGTGCAGTGTTGGTATGTTTTCTCCCATTAATCTATCTGCTTGTTATAATGAATTAACATTCATTATCTTCTTGATATATGTCAATTATTTGTCATTCAGTATCTATTGCTAACAATTTGAATAGTAGAAGAAATATTGTACCATTATCGACCATGTGATGTAAACAATTATGTATATATAATTACCTTTCTTGAGAAAGAGTAGTGTTGCACATAACGTAACAGCTACAGTAATTGGTAATGGACTGCCAATTATTTTACGCTTTATTTGCTAGAAAAAAAATGCAAAAGTAGCTTTTCTTTTCACTTGGATGCGCAAAGTGGTTAACAATCTACTCCCTCTGTTTCAATTTACGTGAACCTATTTTCTTTTTAGTCCGTGCCAAAAAGAATGACCCCTTTCCTTACTTGGAAACAATTTACTTTTACACAATGATTTATAGCCACACAAAATAAAGGTGCCTCATTTTACACCGCAAGATCAAAAGTCTTCTCTCTTTTCTTAAACTCCGTGCCCAGTCAAATGGGTTCACATAAATTGAAACGGAGGGAGTATTGCTTTTGAGAATTTAAGAAACGAAGGGTGTTCTGTTTTTAGATGATGCTGTATGTGTCAAACACAAATTACTTTTCCAGGAGAGGTCTTCACTCTTCACTCGAGAAGTAAAAATTTCTCTTCCATTTCATTTGTTTCTTCGGGTGTAGTGGAAATACCATGTGATTACTAGTGCCTAGTAGTTGCATAGAATTTTGGGGTTTCTAAAGCACAATAGTTGTACAATGTACACTAATCTAGTATTTCTGATTCCATCATGGTTAATATCAAATGAAGTTATTTGACTTGCAAAAAAAATTGTTAGGTTTTCTTGTTGACAAAAAACATATATATTGAAATTGTTTCAAATGAGCAAAATAAGTATTGAGGATTCTTATAGTCATACCCAACTAGTTTGGGATTAAGTATTAGTTGTATATTTCCTTGTCAATCCTCATGTTTCCATGCGCCCTAAAAAATATGGATTTTGGGGGTTGTAACCACATTCTTTTTATGAATAAGGTCAATTTTTTTTATATAAGAAAGAAACACCAAGTGCAGCAAAACATAGTTAAAATTCATGTTAGTCCCTGGTCACGTCAATAGTACCATTAACACCCTGTACAGTCAGGTTAGAGCAGTGAGCTACCTAAAGAAGACGTATACTTAAATCTAACGTTGTGTTTTGCCTTCAAAGAATTTGGACTCTCTCTCTCTCGACTGTCCACCATTCAGCCTGTGGTTTTTAATCACTTTTGTGGGGATTTGTAGTCTTGAGACCATTTGCCAGATAAGACGTGTTCTGAGGGTGCAAATGTTACAAGTTTTGACAGCACATTATTCAAGCAGGTAGGTTAGTTGGGTATTGAGCTATGGGAAGCTGATGCGCTGCTGATAATTAGAACAAAGACTTGCATGAATACGTGCAACACATAAAAGAATGTCGTTGGAGTAATTTGATTGCAAACTAACATTGAGATGTAGCTCCTTATCTGGAAAACACACACAAAAAAATTGATGTGTAGCTGTTCTTGAGGTAGCATACATCTGTAGTCAATCACTATGCTCCGTGATAACAAGGATAAGAGCTAAGTTGCTCTGATACGGTAGTTTAGGCGCCGCATCGGTGTCGACACAAACTAGTATGTGGTAGGCATGGAATCCGTACCGGATCTGGTCAAGCAAGTTTGGGTACTTTGACCACGATGGACGGAAAAATTTGAGACGAAATTCAATTTGATTCCTGAAATCAGAACCAAAATTAGGATAAATTTGAAGAAAATATTATACTTTATCTAGAAAATCAATCATTTACTTATCTACAACTTGGGAATAAAAAAGAAATTCACACTTTACAAGCTATACATAAGTATTCCAATATTTTTACATTTTTATTTTTTCGAATTGCTTTTAGTCGGATCCTCTCACCCGTATCTATAGTGGGATCCCTATCCCCAGATCTAAGAATTTACATCTCGAAGGATCAGATCTTTAGGTCCGCACCCATGTTTCGCACCCGTATCCGAGCAACTTAGGATAAGAGGAAGTTTTCTGGGGCAAGGATAAGAGAGAAAGGTAAATGCTTTGTCTTGGTTTAGAACAATTCAAATGTGGTTTCATATTGTAACCTCAAGTTGTTTCTTTTAGCTATCATTTTGTTATGTATGGCTTTCAAGTTTTTTGTTATTTGTGACAAGTTTCGTGTTTGCAGCAAAGCCAATACATGCAGTTACTGAGTTTGTTGCACAGTTACAGATCCTTGAGCTATTGGACAATGTATGCATCCAACTCTTAACTTAGCATTTCATTACCTCACTTGGGTTCAAAATTGCACATGTGGAACCAGTCTGTTAATGAAGTTCCATGTTGGCTCAGGCTATTTTTACTGCTGGCTACAAAGCTGTGTTGCACATCCATTCTGTTGTTGAGGAATGTGAGATTGTTGAACTGATGCAGCAGATTGATTTGAAGACAAAGAAACCTATGAAGAAAAAACCTCTGTTTGTAAAGAACGGTGCTATTGTTTTATGCCGCGTTCAGGTTAGCTTTCTAACACTGAGTACGTGGTGGACCTTTTTCTTCAATAGTTTTAATAGTACCTGGTGGACCTTTAGAATGGAAAGAATTGGTTCTTGGATTCGACTCTTTAGGTGCGGTCTTCATGTTTTTGGTTCCCTCTTTGTTACCATTTGAATTTGCAGAAGTCACCATTCTCACGCAAATATTTTTGAATTCCTCTATCTCTTGAAGCTGTTGATTATCTTGTTTGATCGAGAGTTTTAGCTAGCGTTTGGACATAGATTTAGTTGAAACTTGAGAAAATAATTTTTGAAGTAGTTTTGAAAAATAATTTTTGGAAGTTGAAATTATATTTGGACATGCATTTTACTTGAAAAAAATTTGAGGTCTTGTGAGTGGAAGAACAAGTTTCACCCAAAATCTACCCTAAACTAGATTTTGGGAACTTGAAAAATAATTTCAGAAAATTTTCAAAAATAATTCATTAATCTAAGAACAAACAATGTTTTTAAAAAAGATTTGAAAAAACATTGCCAAAATGTATGGCCAAACAGGGCCTAATTAATAGTATAGCAGAATGTGTTCTATGCTGCTTGTCTGGCCTATCTAATAAAGAATGATGAAAGATTATCTAGTTAGGGGATAAATTCTTTTCTTTACCTTGAACTCCGTCGTCCTGTTTCTTTCACCCTTCCCTTAATAATTTTTTTGAAAACCTGGTCCTTTTTGTCTCGAAGTTAATTCTTCCAAATTATCATGCCAGGTGAATAATCTGATATGTGTAGAGAAGTTCTCCGACTTTGCTCAACTTGGACGATTCACTCTTCGCACTGAAGGTAAGAACCACTGTGCTCTTTAAGCTTATTATTTTTATTTCTCTGCACGCCATGCAACATGTGATTATAATGACTGCCGTTTGTGTAGGGAAAACTGTTGCTGTGGGGAAAATTACTGCACTGCCTACTGTTGCTGATAATGCATAACCAACCTGGTAACATAAAAGGTGGAGATGGTTTCTTTTTGATGGTACTTTACATAAACTCTTTTTGGTTGATGAATGCTGATAGGAGAATAGATATGACAAAGATAGCCATGCTTCCAGTTGTGACATTCTAGATATTATCTAATCAAACTGAGTTAAGATGTTTGAGCCTTTTTGATTTTTTAAGTTTTGCATTTATCGGTGTATTCCTGGAACAGTTGCTTTTACAATCCAGTTTGAAGCTGATGATAACTCACTTGACCCCTTACTATTTGAAGGCTTCAGAGGCAAGATGGGTATAAAAGGTTTTAATTGCACACCGGCAGAGCAGCAGCAACACCAGAAACTTATGTTCTCAGCAGCATTTATTGGAAGAGAAATTGGTCCATCTTTCAGATACGCACAAGTATTCACGAGTTCGAAGTCTGCATAGCATGGTATTGTTTGGTATTTGTTACTTTTTACTAGCATCCAATGATGTAATGTTTCTAGAAAAATGTCCAGTTTGAGACTATTTGGTTATACACTTTGCCCATCACGAGTTCTGCACTAAAATTTTGGCGAAACTTGAGCTTATACACCTTGCACTAAGATATTGAGATGATCTTTCTGAAATCCAGGCCCTATATTTTTTCTTCGACACAATATTAGACATACTTTCCTACCTACAATGGGTATGTAACAAGTGCAGATCAAAATCTTATAGTATATGTGGAATCAACAAGCTTTCCTCTCAAAGTCCTTAGTTCTCCAACCATTGCGACTTCAAACTCCACACCTTTCCTTGTTTTGGACTGGCCAGTCTCGCTCCCATGTACACGGGAAATGTGGTCATTTTTTAGTTTATGTTAGTGAATTCTTGGAGCCACTAATGGCTCCGTATATCAAGAACTTCACATTGTTGGAAGGGGGGAGCCTTGGGGCAACGGTAAAGTTGTCTTCCTGTGACCTATAATCCTTGCATTTGGGTAGGTTGTCTATATCACACCCTTTGGGGTGCGGCCCTTCCAAGGACCCTGCGTAAATGTGGGGTGCGGCCCTTCCAAAGACCTTGCGTAAATGTGGGATGTTTTGTGCAGAGCTGTCCTTTTAAAATAAAAGTGAACTCTTGATGATAGTTTTCAAGTTAGTTCGTTGAACCTGAATGGTGTTAGTTCCTGCTTCGAGTGCAGTTGAATGAAATTGATGTGAAATGAAAATGAAAGCAAGCACATATACTGGTGAAGTGAATATTTGTTCTCATTTCATATGAAATAAGTTGCAAAAAAGTGGAAAGTTCTTACCATTGTGTGGTTTGTATTATGGTTCTGTATAACCAAAAAAAATCGGAATTATAAAAGAAGTAAAGAACCAAGAGGTGAGGCAGTGACGAGATTGAGCTTAGTTAGACATTTTTGTGATTAATCATCAGTTCTGGTTTGTTAATTCTAAACAAGAAAAGGAAAATATTACTGAAATGGGTTTTTGTCAAATTGTATCGAACTCGATGCGCATGCCATTGTTTCTCTATCTGTAAATTAATAGGACGCCTTCTGTTAAACGGTTATGGCTGACGATCTAATTATGTCGCCTATGAACGTAACATTTTCAGGGGTTATGCGTGAATCAGCATATGAAATCTGAACGTCATGCGAGAAAGGATCATGTTAGTTTAAGAGGATTATCCATAGTAGAAACGTTCTAGATATATTCAAATTTGCCTACTGTACAATATAGCGCTTATATGGCACAAGAATAGTGGGGGCGGACTCAGGATTTGAGCATGACGGGGGCACCATTGTCTAATGCATGCCAATTATTAGTGATAAAGTTCGGTGTGTAACTCTATAAAAATATAATGAGTATAATAATTTATCAGCAAAATACAAACTTTAAGTTCACATTTTGGCTCTAAAATTCTTCGCAGAAAGCAAAATTTTGATCCCAAATTATTTTGCTATGTTAATATTTTCACAAGAAAAGAAGTTACTCAAATAAAATTAAAATTTACTCAAATAAACGTATTGTTAGTCTCAAACTCAATAATCGTTGTTGATTCGTACAGCCGAAGTCGAGCTCGAGCATACGCAGAATAAGGTTAAAATAATAGTTTGAAAAAGTGTTTTTATTTTAGTACAAGGGGTGAACAGAGGGCTTTACCTTTGTTTGAAAAAAAGAAGTTTTACCTTTGTTTGAAAAAAAGAAGTGATAGGCAATTGTTGAATTAAAAAAAAATTAAAATCAAATTAAAAAAGAGGAATGCAGGGGCTGGGTTTCAATCCTAGGGCTATCTAGTAACTTAAACTTTCAAGCAAGCTACAAAAACCATCTCTTCCGCCTTGCTTTTGTTATTGAGGGGTCCATAAAAATTATTCAAGGGGTCTTCAGTGTATAGATAGCAGCAACAACAACAACAATAACTACCCAGTATAGTCCTACAAAGTGGGTTCTGGGGGAAGTAATATGTAGACGGGCCTTACCCCTACCAGAAAGGGCAGAGAGTCTGTTTTCAATCGACCCTCGGCTCAGTGAAGGAAAGGAAAAACAAAAATAAAAACAAAAGGGCATTAGTAACTCCAGCAGAAATAACGTAAATAATTATCTAAACATAATAACCATAGATAAAATAACATGCAATAATATCAGACAGTGACTACCATAAATAACTACCATAAGGGAGACACAATGCAATACACAAATCATCTATGGATAAACCTGCCAAGCCTCACCCAATCCCTGGTGAGGAGTACATAAAACTCTAGGAGCCCCTATCCTACAACCCTGATACTAGACCTCCAGACTTTCCTATCAAGGGCCGTGTCCTCGGAAACCCACATTCTAGCCATGTCATGCCTAATAATCAGTATATATATAAATATATATAAAATATATTTACTATATTTTTTTCGAAGTTAACTGATTCCTGTGACCTCCCTAACCCTAAGGTAGGTCCGCCTCTCGGTGCAACCAAAATGGTTGACTTCGACTGAATTAGTATTTAACTGATAAATGAATAATATTTGAAAAAAAATGCTTCTACATTGAATTGTGGTAGCCAGCCAACTTCTTTTAAACAGTAGTAGTGCGGGCAATGGTAAACTAGGCTACGGACATTGCACTTGATTTCTATTGTAAGGGATTGTAATGGAGCATCACTAATTTCCAAATTACATTTTTCTTTACACATGAGTAATTTCCAAAACTAGATTTTTATTATATATAATTCATAAGAGAGTTCATTGGAAATAATTTTTCTACCCTTTAAGGGTAAGGTTGCTTACATATTATCCTCCTCAAATTTTACTTGTGGTAATACTACAAGAGTAAGATCATATACATACTACTCTTTACAAACTTTGTGGAACAAGGATAAGATTGTACACATGCTATCCTTTTCGGATTCTATTTATTGGTATACACTAAAATTGTTGTTGTTGTTGGTTGTCGGAAAAAAAAAAAAAAAAACAAAAGGACCAAAAAGAAGCGCGTATAGATTGCAATAACAGTAGGTATATATTAATGAGAAACCAAAAGTGGGGGAGTAAAATAAGTAGAGCCACTTACGAGATGCTGCTGCTCTCTTCTTCCATCCCCTTGAGTTGGGGAATTTTCTGTACCTCTCAAGCTTCTCTCAACTGCACTTTCGGAGTTCCTTTTAATCACTCAAAGTTACAAACTTCTCTGAGATTCTCAGCTCTTAAAACCAGAGCCACCTTTGACGAAAAGGACCAAAATTCTCAACCTTCCATTCTTATTCAACAAGAGGAAAACAAACAACCCAACCAGGTATAAGGGCACCTCCAACCCTCCCCCATTTCTTCATATTGTGGGCATTTTTGCCATAATTGAGCTCAAGTACTCCCATTTTTGCCCCCAAATTGGGGATTAATAGTGTTACTCCAAATATCTTCATTACTATTCATGCTTTTTTTATTAGTATTTTTATTATTTAACTCTTTTAACGTATCTCTTTGTATATATCTAATTATGTTTATGTAATATATTTACAATATTAATTTTACATCTTAACTTTGGCATATAATTTTGATAAATTAATTTTTGTGCATTTGTTATTTTTATGTAGTGTAATTTAATTTTATTATAAGTTATAATTATACAAAAAATATTTAATCATCTCAAAAAATGAATGATGCAAATATAAAATATTAGATATTGTTAAAAGATAATAATATAATATTGAAGAGATAAGACAAGAGGGGTTGCTGTGATAGTAAGCAACCCCCACTTCCAATCGAGAGGTTGTGAGTTCGAGTCTTCCCAAGAGCAAGGTTAGAAGTTCTTGGAGGGGGAAGGATGCCGGGGATCTATTTGGAAACAGCCTCTCTACCCAAGGGCAGGAGGGCAGGGGTAAGGTCTGTGTACCCACTACCCTCCCCAGACCCACTAAGTGGGATTATACTGTGTTGTTGTTTTTTTGAAGAGAGAAGAATATAAAATGAAATATTCTTTTTCGGAGCAAAAAATAAAGTAATGGTTAGAGTAACTTTATTCCATTGAGTTTACTGCAGTTTGAAGGAGAAAATGGATGAAAGGGTTGGAAATGGCCTAATTCTCATATTCTTTTGTATTTTTAATTTAGGGTTATAAGCCAGTGGGTGAGGAGTATTCCTTTACTAAAAGGATTTGAACTCAGTAATATATGTTTGTTGGGAAAATATTACTCCCTCCGCTTCGATTATTTGAAACTAAAAGGTTGCTACATTCAGAAACAATTTACTTCAAACTTTTTTTTTTTTGTTCTTTTAATGATAAGTTTTATAGTCACGCAAATGTTATGATATATATAAGACCACTAGTTTTTTAGCTACACAAATGGGGTGACATGTTTAATAGCCTGTTTGGCCAAGCTTCTCCAAGTTGAAAAATACTTTTTTTGTGCTTTTTTTCCTAAGTTTAAGTATTTGGCCAAGCTTTTAGGGGAAAGAAAGTGCTTTTGAGGAGAAGCATAAGCAATTTTGGATGCGCAGAAAAAAGTAGCTTCTTCCCATAAACACTTTTTTGAGAAACAATTTTGAGAAAAAAATACACTAGAAGCATTTTTTAAAAGCTTGACCAAACACTAATTGCTGCTAAGAAATGCTTTTTAAATAAATTAGCCAAACCCAAACTGCTTCTCATCAAAAGAAAAAAGTACTTCTCAAAATAAACTGATTTTTCTAGCTTTGGCCAAATGGCTGTACGACCATTTCAAAACGAGTATAGTAGCTGTTACCCTTTTTAGCTTAATTAATATGCTAAAGCTCCTTTTCTAAGAACACCCTTTTGCTGATTAGTAGTATATTCTAATTTATTAACTGAGTTTCTATGGGCAATTTGGATAATAAATCTTACTGGGCACTTACTTTTGGTTTTCCTACTGGTTGTATGAATTAAAACTTTATTTAGGAAGTTGAAGAGAGTGTAAGAGTCCTGAAAAATGCAGCCAAAACAAGAAAGGTTGCAGCAGAGGAGATCATGGCTGCTTTCTCTGTGATTGAGAAATCAAAAATTGATTCTTCAAACTTTCTTGAAACTCTTGGTGGAACCGAATCTCCGGGGAGGACGTGGATGCTTATTTTTACTGCTGAGGTTTGTAAATGAATTTTGTTTCCTTTTCTTTCTGTGTTTCGTTATGTTACCTATATATATTGTCCAATTTTTCATTCTAATGTTGAAGCCTTAGTATTACTGCATTATCTTGTGCAGAAAGGTTTAGAACGAGGTAGATATTTCCCAATTACAGCCGTTCAGAGATTTGACGCAGCTGTAAGCTTTACTTCTTCTCTTCTGTTATCTGTCTTTTAATGTTAATGAAGGAGATTACTCTTAATATTGAAGGTAAAACAAGAGAATATTACATCTGAAAATGTTCAAATAACGACTTAAAGTAAGGATTCATATGACCTTTTGAAGAAGAGCTAAATTCTACTCTTAATGGGGTGATATAACAACAACAACAACAACAACAACCACCACCACCCAGTAATAATCTCACTATTGGGGTCTGGGGAAGGTATTGTACGCATACCTTACCTCTACCCATGAGGGTAGAGAGACTGTTTCCGGGAGGCCCTCGGCTCAAATGGGGTGATATAACTTTGTTGCTTGTTCTTTTTCTTCCTATTCTTGTGTCATGTAATGGTCGGTATAGATCAGAACTATACTTTCCTTTATGAAAGCTTCCAAATAATGAGATTCTTATCTTTGTGTAACTTAAGCATTTATTATGGAAGAGATGATTAGATCAAATGACTTATCACACGGTTGAGAGCGGAGGGTGCTAGAGAGATCAACTTCAATAACATATCCTTTTGTTTCTAATCAAGTAAACTCCTAGATGAGATGAAATTGAATAATTCAACTGCATAGTCCTATTTCGTTTACCAGTTTTCCCCATTCCCGATTTGTATATCCGGTGTACAATTCGTATACTCGGGATCTTCTACAAAAGAAAATGATAAAAAAACACTTCACTGCTCAATAACTTAAAAGACTGCAAAGAGAAGGGAAAACAAAGAAGATAAAGGAGAACAATTGCATACCCATTGCTATTCATAATATTTATTGGTGCTATCTAAGCAACCTTCATTTTCTCTTTAAATCTCTGTTAGTTGCTTAGATGAAGAATTCCAATTTCACTACTGATTACACAGTATAGACGCTTTCTTCTTTCAATCACAAGATGAATAACATGTTTGAACAAACTTTTAGGCAAAAAGGATCGAAAATGGTGTTTTCTTGGGGCCTCTTGGATTCTTGACATTTAAAGGGAGGTTTTCATGGAAGGATAAGATTCTTGCTTTTGTATTTGAGCAGCTTCGGATAAAAGTTGGACCATTTAATCCCTTTAATATCAGTGTCAAGGGAAAAGATGAAAGAGAGCCGAGCAACAAGGATAAAGATCCATTTTTCATCTGGTTTTACATTGACGAGGAAATAGCTGTTGCCCGAGGACGGAGTGGAGGGACAGCTTTCTGGGTCCGTTGTCGACGTGTTGGCTATTCCTAAAAGCTTTTGTATGTATGTATGTATAGTTTAACTTTCTCAATTCACATGACATTGATTCGAAATACTATACTGATGAAATTCTGAAGTATACGCTATATGTAAAGTAATTAGGAGACAAATTTGTCAATGTTTATAGAAACTAGAAAGCCTTCGTCTCGTTCACCATTTCAGGTTTTCCATTTATGTTTAATAGATCTTATTCTCAGAATGAAGAAGTCTCTAGAAACTAGAGTACACGGGTATAGCATTTAGCTTCTTATTTGCAGATATTCTTGGCTTGTAGGTATATTACTGTAACTGCATGCAGAATCAAATGATTCAGAGATGTTATTGATGATGTTTTCACTATCGAGACTGTTGGTGGCCTCGGGTTCATCTTGATTCACATATCATCTGCTCTTGATATGGCAGATGGGAGGGACTCTTTACATAAATGTCGCAGTAACATCAATATAAAACCATCAGAATAAAGCTCGATTTACCTTAAAACATGAGAGAAAAAAGTGGTAACAATAGCTTCTTCTCTCCTACTTCCTCCATTGCACTGAGCAAAAGAGATTTCCAATCCATCACTATATCCAGGTAGCCTATCTGCTCCCTGTCAAAAAATTTCGTCCCTCGAATCTGCTCCTCGATAAGTGCAAACAATTCCTGTACTGACTCTATAGTTTTTGGTTTTGCCTCTCCTTTTGCTTGCATTGCTTACCATGAACCTATGACACACTGAGTGAAAAATAACAGTCAGATGGCCATCTTTTAGTCATGTGCTATTCTTGTCTATGATATTTTATCAGATTCATTGACTTGGATAGAATCATTTCTTAACCATTTTGCTGTAGTTCAATTGCATCTTTTTTTTTTGTTTTCACCTGTTGTCGGGTATACTCATTGAGGCCCTGTTTAATCCGGATTCGCGCAACGTAAGGCCCATTAAAGGGGGACATTGCTTCCTATACGAGTTTTTTCATTTTCAGGACTCGAACCCGACAGCTCTGGTTAAGGGTGGAGGGGTCCTATCCATCCCGCCACAATCCTTGGTGGTGTAGTTCAGTTGCATCCTTGAGACAAAATTGCCCAAAATGGTTCCATCTATATGATGCAGTTGGATGAGGAGTTTGTTTACTTGTCTCATAGTTTAAGTAATATCACTTGGTTTTCCAAGCGATATTACTTCTTCCAAGCGGGACAAGTGGTACACCACTTGGTTTTCACTACCTTTCCGGTCCACAATCTCCAAATCAAACTCTTGAAGTAACAAGAACAATCGCATTAGTCTAGCTTTGGAATCCTTTTTCGTCATCAAGTACCGGAGTGCAGCATGATCGATATGAACTATGACCTTGGAACCCATGAGATGCGCCCGAAATTTCTCCATCGCGAACACAATAACCAAAAGCTCTTTCTCAGTCACCGTGTAATTAAATTGAGCATCATTTATTGTCTTGCTTGCATAGTACACCGGAAGAAACGTCTTGTTCAGTCTTTGACCTAAATCGCCCAATCGCAACATCACTCGCATCACACATGAGCTCGAAAGGTAAGCTCCAATTGGGTGTGGTGATAATAGGAGTGGTAATCAACTTGTGCTTGAGAAGTTCAAAGGCTTGCATACATCTCTCATCAAACACAAACTTAACATCTTTTTCCAATAGCTTGCATAAGGGATTCTTTACCTTTGAAAAGTTTTTGATAAATCTCCGGTAGAACCCTGCATGCCCAAGAATACTTCTAATTCCCTTGACAAAGGTGGGGGAGGGAACCTTGAAATCATATCAATTTTTACTTTGTCTACCTCTATACCATGCTTTGAAATTTTATGCCGAAGAACTATGCCCTCATTTACCATGAAATGACATTTCTCCCAATTAAGAACAAGATTGGTTATTCACAACGGGCTAACACTCTATCAAGATTTTTCAAACATTCATCAAATAAATCACCCACAATACTAAAGTCGTCCAGAACATCTCCAATATATCTTCCACCATATCGGTAAAAATGGCCATCATACACCGTTGGAATGTAGCAGGTGCATTACACAACCCAAAAGGCATTCGAGAAAAAAACAAAGGTGCCATATGGACAAGTGGAGGTGGTCTTCTCCTGATCTTCCAGAGCAATCAAGATTTAGTTATACCCAGAATACCCATCCAAGAAACAGTAGAAGGCACGCCCAACAAGTCGATCTAACATTTTATCAAGAAAAGGCAACGGAAAGTGATCCTTGCTGGTCACTTTATTCAACTTGTGGTAGTCCAGGCATACTCTCCACCCGCTGACGGGCCTAGTAGGAATCAACTCATTTTGAAAATTTGCAACCACGGTCATGCCACCCTTCTAAGGTACACATTGCACCGGCGAAGTCCAAGAGCTATCAGAGATGGGGTACACAACCCCGACATCCAACCACTTGATCCGCTCCTTTTTCATAACTTCTTAGATTGCCTTATTCAACCTCCTTTGATGTTCTAACGAGGTCTTAGAATTATCTTCCAGAATAATCTTGTGCATACAAACTCCTCATCCAACTGCATCATGGAGGTGAAGAAGGCGGCGTTTGCTAAGTTGGCAGGGAGCACAAGCGAGGAAGAACGGGGAGCGAACAGGGAGATCTACAAGGTGGCGAGGAAAGAAGCAAAGCTGGCGGTTACGGAAGCTAAAAATGCGGCGTTTGGTCGCATGTACGAGGAATTAGGGGAGAAAGGCGGGGATAAGAAGTTATTCCGGTTAGCTAAAGAAAGGGAAAGGAAGGTGCGTGATCTTGACCAAGTTAGGTGCATCAAGGACGAGGATGGTGGAGTTTTGATGGGGAAGTCTCAAGTCAAGCAGAGGTGGCAGGCGTACTTTCGAGACTTACTTAACGAGGAGGGGGATCGTAACATAGAGCTAGGGGAGCTGGGGAATTCAGAGCAACGCAGAGACCTTGGGTACTGCAGGCGCATTAGGGCGGAGGAGGTCGTGGGGGCTTTGCATAGGATGAGTAGGGGTCGAGTGACCGGGCCTGACGAGATCCCGGTGGAGTTCTGGAAATGCATGGGTAGGTCAGGAGTGGAGTGGCTCTCCAGGTTGTTCAATGCGATCTTCAGAACCAAACGGATGCCGGAGGAGTGGAGGTGGAGTACAAGAACAAAGGGGATATCCAGTGTTGCAACAACTATAGGGGTATCAAATTAATAAGTCACACCATGAAGGTCTGGGAGCGGGTGATCGAGGCGAGGGTGAGGGAGATGACATCTGTATCTGTGAACCAGTTCGGTTTCATGCCGGGTCGATCCACTACAGGAGTTATCCACCTTGTCAGGAGGCTGGTGGAACAGTTCAGGGATAATAAGAAGGACCTGCACATGGTGTTTATCAACTTGGAGAAGGCGTATAACAAGGTCCCAAGGGAGGTGCTATGGAGGTTCTTGGAGGCGAAAAGCGTGCCAGAAGTATACATTAGAGTAATCAAGGACATGTACGATGGAGGTAAGACTAGGATTAGGGCGGTGGGTGGAGACTCAGACCATTTTCCGGTGGTTATGGGGCTACATCAAGGATCAACGCTTAGCCCTCTTTTGTTTGCCTTGGTAATGGATGCTCTAGCCCGACATATTCAAGGGGATGTGCCTTGGTGTATGCTATTTGCTGATGACATAGTCTTGATAGACGATACGAGGGTTGGTGTTAATGAGAGGCTGGAGGTATGGAGACAGACTCTCGAGTCTAAGGGTTTCAAAATAAGCAGATCTAAGACAGAATACCTGGAGTGCAAGTTTAGTGCTGAGCCGAGCGAAGTAGGCAGGGACGTGATGATTGGATCTCAGGTCATCGCCAAGAGGGACAGTTTCAGATATCTTGGGTCGGTGATTTAGGGGGACGGAGATATTGACGGGGGCATAACTTATCGCATAGGAGAGGGGTGGTCGAAGTGGAGGCTTGCATCAGGAGTCCTGTGTGACAAGAAAGTTCCATAGAAACTCAAGGAGAAATTTTATTGAGCTGTGGTTAGACCTGCCTTGTTGTATGGGGCGGAGTGCTGTCCGGTGAAGAACTCTCATGTTCAGAGGATGAAGGTTGCGGAGATGAGGATGCTCAGGTAGATGTGCGGGCTCACCAGGTTAGATAAGATTAAGAATGGAGTTATTCGAGAGAAGGTAGGGGTGGCTCCGGTGGATGAGCAGATGCGAGAACCGAGGCTCAGGTGGTTCGGGCATGTGCGGAGGAGAAGTCCTGATGCCCCGGTGAGGAGTTGTGAGCGGCTGGCGATGGTCGGCGTGATGCGAGGTAGTGGGAGGCCTAAGAGGTATTGAGGAGAGGTGATTAGGCATGACATGACTAGAATGCGAGTTTTCGAGGACATGACCCTTGATAGGAAATTTTGGAGGTCTAGTATTAGGGTTGTAGGATAGGGGCTCCTAGAATTTTTCGTACTCCTCTCCCGGGGTTGGGTGAGGTTTGGCAGGGCTATCCATAGATGATTTGTATATTGGATTGTGTCTCCCTTATGGTAGTTATTTATGGTAGTTACTGTTTGATATTATTGCATGCCATTTTATTTATGGTTCTTATGTTTAGATAATTATTTACGCTATTTCTGCTGGAGTTACTAATGCTCTTTTGTTTTTATTTTTATTTTTTGTTTTGTTTTTATTTTTCCTTTCCTTCCTTGAGCCGATGATCGATTAGAAACAACCACTCTGCCCTTTCGGGTAGGGGTAGCACCTGTTTACATATTACCCTCACCAGACCCCACTTTCTGGGACTATATTGGGTAGTTGTTGTTTATTTTTATGGTGCTGGCTATTATTCTCAGTATATTCCGTAAATATTATATCTATCTGTTATTTTTTCCAACCATTAGTATTAGAGCACAAGTTTTTCTCATTGACATAAATATTTTTTGAGGCCAGTCGTACTATACTCGGCGAGAAAATGACTGGAGCAAAGTACGAGAGTAGCAAAACTTCTACGGTGAGAGCGATTTCTCGACAAGGCAAAGAAGGATGAGGGATTTTCTCATCAACATTACACAAGGCACTAGAAGGCAATTTGCTTTACTTTTTTGGCATAATCCATTGCTTTAAAAGTGTATACAAAAGCTAGCAGATGTGTAGAACAAGGATGATTTACCTTTTCCACTCCCTTGTGAAAGAGGGTGGGCATCTACATCCCTTCTGATCTGTCTATCAGGTTTTTTTTACTCTGCACACCCATCTACGTTTTCTATCTAAGCACCATATGTGTGATTTACTTTGTCGATATCTAGCTTGCATCCTTTTGCGTATTCCGATGTAGTACGTGTGTGCGTTACTGTTCTCCGTAATCAGTTGGAGGGATAGTGGCCGCGGCGGGGGATGGTAGTGTAAGGTCATGTCCTCAGGGGGCCGGGGGCAGGAGTGAGCAGGGGGCTGGGAGTGGTTCTGTGGGTAGGGCGGGAGGCAAGGGTGGGAAGAGGGTAGCGGACGCTCATAGGTTTAGGATTCGGTTGTGGAACGTAGGCACTCTGACGGGTAAGTCCATTGAGTTGGCGAAGGTTCTTCAGAAGAGGAGGGTCGACATAGCCTGTGTCCAGGAGACTAGGTGGAAAGGGTCGAAGGCGAGGAATGCAGACGGGTTTAAGCTGTGGTATTCTGGGGTCGTGAGAGGTAAGAATGGAGTGCGCATCTTGGTAGATAGGGATCTAAGGGAGTACGTGGTCGAGGTTAGGCGAGTGAATGATAGGTTAATGTCTATTAAGTTGGTTATTGGGGGTTCCGTCCTCAACGCCATCAACTCTTACGCGCCGCAAGCGGGCTTAGACGAGGAGGTTAAGAGGCGCTTTTGGGAGGGCTTGGATGATCTGATGAGTAGTATTCCCTAATCTGAGAAGTTAGTTATTGGACGGGACTTTAATGGTCATATTGGGGCTGATGCTGGTGGTTATGGTGAGGTGCAACGTGGCTTCGGCTTTGGGGTTAGGAACGGATGAGGCACGTCACTGCTTGATTTCGCCAGGGCTTCCGAGCTTTTGATTGCAAACTCGACATTTCAGAAGAGGGAGGAGCATTTGGTCACCTTCAAGAGTTCGGCGGCGAGGACTCAGAATGATTACCTCCTTCTCAGAAGGAGCGATAGGGGTATGTGCAAGGACTGCAAAGCCTTTTTCCGCTTTTGGAGCACTTCCAATATGGCATCAACCTGCATGATAGTAAGATAAGAGGAAAGAATAACTGGAAAAGTTGAACTAGGGCCTAAGAACTGATACCTGATGAGTGGAGGAAACGGATTCGACTCCAACGCCGAAGGTTCCTCGATTGAAGGTTTTGTTGGTGGAGTCTTCCTATTTTCAAGATCGAAAAAGAGTTTCTTAGTCTCATAAGAGTAGGTGCCCATTCCATGTAAAGCATTCACGCACTCCACTCGTCCTTCATCCTCATTTACATAGAGCTTGAACAATACTTCCTCTAGAGAGTCCTCCATATTGATTATAGCACTAGTATCATCAACTATCACTGCTTTGACAAGGTTCATAAAAGAGCACACCTCAGAACTATTAGGCTGCTTTATTGACTTGCACACATAAAAGACCACTTTCTCATGACCCACCCAGAAGGTAAGTTCCCCTGCTTCAACATCAACTAACGCTTTCCCAGTAGCAAGGAAATGTCACTCCAATATGATTGGAACTTTATAATCTACCTCACAATCCAAGATCGCAAAATCAGCTAGCAAGATAAATTTGTCCACCCGGACAAGAACATCATCAATAATACTCAATGGTTTCTTAATAGTTCTATCCGCCATATGCAATCTCATGGAAGTCGGCTTCGGTTGACCAATACCCCAAGTCTTGAAAACTGAGTAAGGCATCAAGTTGATACTTGCCCCCAAATCACATAGAGCTTTAGACATTTTTTCTCTCCCAATAGTGCAAGGAATGGTGAAAGCACTGGGATCTTCTAGTTTCGGGGTCATCGAGTGCACTATTGCACTAACTTGGTGGGTCATCTTGATAGTTTCGCAACCCATGGATCTTTTCATTGTCACCAAGTCCTTCATGATTTTAGCATAACCCAATATTTGCTCTAGAGCCTCCACCAAAGTCACATTAATGGATAAGATCTTCATCATGTCAATAAATGATTTTAAACTGGTTCTCATTTTTCTTCTTATCATGCCTTTGGGGATAAGGTAGAGGTGGCCTTGACAATGGAGCCTTGGCTTTAGGCACGGTCATTTTTGGCATATATATTAGGTGTTCCCTAGATGGGTTCACGTCATTCCGAGTCTCCACCTCAGTATCTTTAATACCAATCCTCACTTCTTCATTCACGTTCTCATCAATCATATTTTCAACCACCAAAGGAATCTCATCTTCTTGCAACTCAACTTCATCACTTAAAATTTGTTTTTGTTTGGAGGCATTCACATCACCGCCTCGTCCATTCCTTGTAGTTACCACCATAACATGATTGTTCCCACCCTTCAAGTTAACTACTGTATCACTTGGTAGAGCCTCATTAGGGCGAGTATTCAAGGATTGTGAGATTTGGCCTAATTGAACCTCCAAGTTTCTGATTGAAGTATTGTGGGAATCCAACTAAGCATCATGGACCGCATTCTTTTTTATCATATGTTCAAACATCATTTTGATTCTCCCCATTTCATTGTTGGAAGAATTCGGACCTTGGGATGAAAATGGAGGTGGATTGTTCGGTTGTTGATACATTGGGTAACTTTAAAAGCCTTGCCCTCGATTTCCCTGATTGCCATTGTTCCAACCTCCCTAATTATTGTTACCACCCACTACTAGAAAAATAAGCCTATTGCATTGGTTATTTAGTAACATTTATATAACCGTATCAATAGATGATCTATTCCAAGGGTTATAACTGCCCCAATATCCTTTTGAGCCTATTAAGACAGTACTAAAACTAAACCATCATAGTAGTAATAACAACCGCTGCCATATACCTGTCTATGGAGACAGTTTGCTAAAATAACTCAGTGGGGACGGATCTTTGTAAAAAAGGGGATTTAATTTCCCTCCAATTATTTCACTAGACCCGCGAATCTCCTTTTTATAATTAAAAAAATAAAAATACTGAAATTACATGTATCGAACTAAAAGAGGGGTCTTCTTACCTCTTTTCCATATATTGATTCACTATAACAGAAAACCCTCCATATTCTTCAAGAGAACGCCTCCAAATATAGCAAAGGATTTCCATCACCGAAGTATTTCAACCAGCAAAGGAGATCGATTTACATTGCTCTCTACCACAATAGATCTGCATACTCTTCTCCATAGCTTATAAATTCCCCATCTCTACATTTTCCATTCAAGTGTTTTTGGAAAAGCTTGAAGAATACACAAATGGGTTTCTATGAAGTTACTATCTTTTGTTCTAATTTATGTTTGATTTTTTAGTTATAGTGTGGTTTAAACTTTGTATCTCAGATTTGGTGAAGATTTGAGTTTTTAGTAAAAATCTCAGTGATAAAAAATCAAAGAAGGTTGCTTAAATTTTGGGTTTTAGTCAAATAGGAGTTTGAGAAATTGAGTTTCAATTATTTGAGACAATTTTTTTTCGAAGTTTAGTTTGTACTGAACATTGAGTTTACTTTCCATAAAACAAAAATCAACTCGGTTTATAGTCTTGATGAAAATATAGTTTCTTTTAGTAACAAAGTGTAGCTAAAAGATGTCGTTTGATATTATGCTGCTCAAACAGTGGTGTTGCAGAATCCAGGACTTTTGTATCCATGCATGTATAAGTTTTAATAGGAAGCATTTTGTTACCATTCCAACAATGGAAATTAGACTGAGAACCACTATGCAAAAGCATGATATAAATCACTGTGACATTCGACTCATGATTCACAAGAATTTATGGTACCCTTGATACTTGTGCATATTTCTTGATTTTTTAATTCGGATGTCAATTTCTAAAGAATATTTAAAAAAATAAAATAAAGAATGACGAGAGTGTAGTGTGCTAAAAAAGCCAGTTTAGCCTATTTTTAAAAACGGTCATGGAACTAGGTGTCGATTTTGTGTTTAGTCCTTCATGAAATGCTGATAGACTAAGAATTTTTTTTCTTGTAAGTTGGTTTTGTATTAAATGTACATGATACAGATGACGCTAATTCAATATGATGTGAATGACCACTAGGCAAGCAGAAATAAAACATTTCCCTTTTAATTAAAAAAGGAGCAGAAGCATTTCCTCTTCACGGTAGTGGTCTGCTATCTTCTTTACTTTGTAAGTGATTTTCCACATTCTTTCTTTTGTTTCTTGTTCATCATTGTTAAAGTTCAACTTACAATGAGAAGCGACTTAATTTACAGGAGTATGACTATATTTCATCGGAGAGGGTTTCTTACTTTATTCATCAAAACCTCATCCACATAAGTTTACCATTTTAGTTCGAAGTATACCCGTTTCATCAAGAAGAAGCTACAGTGAAACAATTGAAAGTTTCTTCACGGAGTACTATCCTACAATATATCTTTCAAACTGGGTTGTCCGGCGAGCAATCAAACTACAAGGTCTCATTGTAAGAATGATAGCCACTCTAACTTCAATTCAGTAACTTCAGTTATGATAGTGTAGTTTCTCATTTACCATTTGTCATCACTTGTTAGTGATATTTTCCCTTTTGAGTTGGCATATTTCTTTTATTATTTCCTTCGTTAAACAAAAGTTGTGTATGCTTGTACCCTCTTATTGTTGCCTGTTAAAACAGAGGTTGGTGTGTGGTTTTTTGGCTCGTGTTCACTCATATTTATTGACATTGATGCTGCAAATATCGCTTTTTTGCAAAAAAAGAAAAGCAAAGAAGGATACAGCAGCATCGGGGATGTAGATTTCTATTTTTCAACATCGTCTCGTGAAGAAAATAGGTCCAGTACTGGATGTTTTTCCTATGTCAGGTGTATGTGTATGCGCAGTCTTGTTTGCTCGCGTTTCTCTCTTCCCACGTCTAGAAATAGAGTCTAACAGATCATTCGAAAGTCATTTCTTTTTAGAGAATTGCATTGAATAGCTGTATACCATAATAATCGAGCAAGATCATTCGAAAGTCATTTCTATTTAGAGAATTGCATTGAATAGCTGTATACTATAATAATCGAGCTATTGCATCTGTCTACACACTGCACTACAGGGATTTGCAAGCGGCAACCTTGACGAAGATTCCTCATCTGTGAGATTGTTAAAACAAAAATTAGGGGACACTATTTCTTTACTCTTTCTCCTTCTAGTCGACAACGGACCAATCATTTCCTTTCTTCTTCAAGTTTCTTCATCAGGTATGCTTATGTTCATCTCTTTTCTTCTTTCTTCTCATTCCTTCATCTCCTTTCTTCTTTCTTCGATTTTTTGTTCTGTGACTTCGTTGAATTTTTCTATTTTTCTTCTTCTCTTCTTCTTTATGTTTTTTAGGATTTGTTGTTTATCGTTGCCGCTGCAACAGAGCAGAGGCTGTATTGCGCTGTTAAAAACTGAACAGAGGTTGTATTACGCTGTTAAAAAATTAAACAGTTAATGAGTTAACAATGAAATTTGACTAAATAAGAGTTACTAAACTACCTTGTTTGAACTAGTATAATTGGTACTTAAGGAACATAATGTCTCAATTTAGGAATATGCTAAAGAACATTAACAAAATCATTTATAGAAGTTATCACCCATAATAAAAAAAGGATTGCGTACAAATGAATTAGCAGCCATTAAGCTATTGCCACAAAATAATTGGGCTAAATACTTATTTTGTAGTAGTGTTAGGGGTTATTACTATTCTTTGTTCTCTTTTCTGTTTAAATTATTCGACGTAGGACATGGTTGAACCATCTTAAACGAACTTCCGTCATTTTATTATTTATCTTTGCGTGTTGCATTATTTATTTAATGCGATCGTTTCTTATCTTATTCGATCTTCTACCATCGCAGATCAATCTTAAAATTCATATTTTTGTGGTACTCATCTTGTGGATATGTTGGGCCTTAGATGTTCGATGCATCATGTTAATATAACATTATCAGTGTCATACCTGTTCTATGAATCGACATTTCACTTTGATAGGAATAATCATATCACATAGCAGTTCATGTACAACACATTCTTAACTTCATTAAAGTAACAAAACACTATTCTCTTAAGATGATGCTAATTTATTTTGTGGAAGATATATTGGCTTTTAATTCTTTCCTTGTGTAGAAGCTAAGAACAGTAGAAGACACTAGTATCAATTGGAATTTATTGACATATCTTTCATGCTGATTGTTTTTGCATATTACAGAGTTTGTTCTAATTCTGGCAACTTGAGACTCGGTACGGAAGATACTTACTGCTTCTGTATTCTCTTTTCTGTTTAAATTATTCACTTGTCTAGCACTCCTTGTGGCTTCCAGCTTTGCAATAAATATTTACAACTAGTTTGGAATAGTGGGAAACAATTATTAAATGGTTTACTAATACAACATCACATGAATGCTACAATTGTAGCTTACTGGAACAAGGATTACTAATTGCTGATTTACTTATGTGTCTCATAGGATATTCAATGAGTAATGGAGATAAAAATTGGATGGGTCATCGAAGATCCACCGATGATTATATCCGTGGAGTAAATGATTTTCTTGATAAAGCGTTTGAATGATCTTCCCAAGGAAATGAAATATTATGCCCTTGTAAAAAGTGCTTTAATCATTACTGGCATTATAGAAATATGGTGGAGGATCACTTAGTTTCTTATGGGTTCACATATGGATACACCGAATGGGTTTTTCACGGAGAAGGGTTTTCCTTGAGAGATTTTCCACGTCCAACCAATGATAATAATAGTTTGGATATGCATGATGATATTGATGGTTTATTCCATGATACTTTTAGAAATGTAGACGGTGACCTGAGCCATGAAGGAGTGAGAGAGGGATCATCTGAAGATGCAAAGAGATTTTTTAAATTAGTAGAGGAAGGAAAACAAGAGCTGTATCCAGGGTGTGAAAGTTTCTCTAAACTGGATTTCACCATTCAATTGTTCTTGTTTAAATGCATTGATGGGTTGAGTAATGTGGCATTTTATGACTTGTTAGACTTGATAAAAGAAGCTTGTCCATTTTCTAAGTTGCCTAAGTCTTTTCACAAGGAAAAAAATGTGATAAAAGATTTGTGTTTTAATTATGATAAAATACATGCATGCCCCAATGACTGTATGTTATTTTGGAATGAGAATGAGAAGGCAGATAATTTCTCTGTGTGTGGATCTTCTATATGGAAGAATGTGCGTGATGGCTTGACTAATAGGAATTCCAAAGTTGCTGCAAAGGTTTTAAGGTACTTTCCTTTAAAGCCAAGGCTTCAGAGGATATTCATGTGTTCTGAAACAGCTGTAGCAATGAGATGGCATGCTACTGAACTACCCAAAGATGGAAATATAAGACATCCTGCTAATGGGGAAGCTTGGAATGATTTTGACTTGTTGCACACGGACTTCTCTAAAGATCCTCGTAATGTTAGATTGGGTCTTTCAAGAGATGTTTTAACCCATTTCGAACCATTAGCATTTCCCATGGTACATGGCTAGTCATGTTAATGAACTATAATTTATCACCATGGATTTGCATGAAGCCGGAGTATATAATGTTGTCAATGATCATTCCAGGTCCATCATCTCCAAGAAAGGATATAGATGTGTACCTAAAACCACTAATTGTTGAGTTGAAGGAACTGTCGGAAAAGGGAGTAGAAACAAATGATGCTAAAACTAATCAAACATTTTAAATGCGTGCAGCCTTATTGTGGACAGTTAGTGATTTTCCAGCATTATCAATGCTTTCCGGATGGAGCACCAAAGAGAGATGGGCATGCCCCACTTGTAATTATGTTACTTGCTCTCAATATCTCAAACATAGTCGTAAGATGTGTTACTTTGGGCATCAGGCATTTTTACCGCACGATCATCCATTTTGGAAAGATAAGAAATCATTCAATGGTGAAGAGGAATCGAGCCATGCCTAATCCCTTTTCAAGGGTAGAAGTGCTCGAAGAACTATGAGAATTTAATAATATCTTTGGAAAAGGCCAAAAAAGGCCTCGGCGTGATGACGGTCCGTGGAAGAAAAGATCCATCTTTTTTGAATTACCATATTGGGCACATAATAAATTGAGGCACAATCTTGACATGATGCATATAGAGAAGAACATATGTGATAATTTTCTTGGGGCTTTGTTAGATATACCTAGAAAGTCCAAGGATCATGTAAATTCTCGCCATGACTTGCAAGAAATGGGGATACGCAAGGAGCTTCAACCATTAGAACATGATAAACATGGAAAAGTTCATCTTGCTAAAGCTTGTTACTCCATGAAATCGGAAGAAAAAAGAATATTTTGCACTATCTTAAAGAGGGCCAAATTACCAAAAGGGTGTGGCTCAAATATATCACATAGAGTGCAAGTGGAGGACGTGAAAATATCAGGATACAAGAGCTATGATGCTCATTTCATAATGCATTACTTGATCCAAGTTGCGGTTATAAAAGTGTTACCCAAGAATTTCTCTTTGGCCTTGATTAGGTTGGGAAATTATTTTAGAACCATATATAGTAAGGTTATAAGGAAAAGTGATCTTGATAAAATGCAGTCTGAAATTATAGAGATATCATGTGACCTGGAAACCATTTTCCTGCCAACCTTTTTTGATATAATGAAACATTTGCCTATCCATTTAGTGAATGAAATTAAGCTTGTCGGTCCGACTCATTTGTGTTAGATGTATCCCTTAGAGAGAAACCTGTGTAAGTACAAAGCATTTGTTCGTAATTGAGCTCATCCAGAAGCATTAATAACAGAGGGATTTTTGGCAGAAGAGTGCTTGAACTTTTGTTCGAGATACTTAGATGATGGGGTGAAGACAAGATTCAGTCGCTATCAAACTGAAGATAATGAAGGCATTGATGGAGATGATTCTTCGCCAATATTTCCTAATATAGGTCATCCAATCAGAAGTAAGAATAAAAGAAAGGCAAGACTTTTGACATGGATTTACAGTTATGGTCTGAAGCACATCGATATGTTTTGTTCAATACTGGAGATGAACAAGTTGAGGCATTTATCAAGTAAGATAAAATATATAACTTTCATTTGTAGTTTAAACTTTATTTTTTTCATCATAATTTAAACAATATCTCCTTTGGTCTAATGATTAAATTTTATATTTATACTTACAGGGAACATAAGAATTTTATTGACATTCATACTAAAGGAAATGCATTACTAAAAGCACGAATTCATAGTCGAGAATTCAAAAATTGGCTTAGAGAGAAAGTTAAAAATGTTGCAGTGCCCAATCATTTAAGATGGCTAGCTAAAGGGCCTAACACAGTGGCTAAAATGTATACTGCTTATTTCATTAATGGATATCGATTTCATACAATGGAACGAGATGCTACATGCTTATCGTTTGGTCAATTGTTTATTACCTATTTCCTAATTCCTTCTCTTAATGATCCGTTCTTATTATATGACAATAAAGTATCTTTATTCTGTGATAAAAGATTATCATGCATGATTTCGCATCGATTGTTTCCAATTCATTGACAAATATATGCTCCCTCTTGAATATTTTTTCTGCGTTGGTTGAAGGTTTATTGTTGTTTGACTGGTCTAAGTGCTAAAGTTATAGCATGACTGCATGAGTAACTTTCACATGACGAACTGTGCCCTTTAAAATAGTTATGTTGTGTTGCTTGCAGTTTTTTTTGCGTGGTTTGACTAACATAATTTCTAAAGTTACCATGGTATTCTGGTGGCATACCCCTATGTAACGACCTGACTCGTCGTCCCAGGTATTTCTGCAACGTTTTCCCTTTTTATGCTGCTATATGTTTCAATATATGTATTTGGAGAGTTTGGAGTAATTCGGATGGAGTTTGGATAGAAATGAGACAATTACTCTCTTTAAGAGAAAGTTTGTTTGGAAAAGTCAACAAAAGGTTGACTTATGAGTTAGAGGGATCGGAATGGATTTTCGATGACTCGACTAGTTTCGGACGGTGATTTGTGACTTAGGAGCAAAACCAGAACTGAATTTGGAGGTCCGGTGTAGAATTAGGCTTGAATTGACTAAGTTAGAATTTTGACGAAGTCCGGTTGATAGGTGATATTTTGATATGGGAGTCGGAATGAAATTCCATCAGTTGCAGTAGCTCGGCTAGGTGATTTTTGATATGTGTGCAAATTTTCAGATCATTTGGAGGTGTTTAGGTTGGGTTTTATAGCAAATGCAAGTTTCGGAAGTTTTAGTTTAACTTAGGCTTGAATCCGTGGAAATTGGGTGATTTTAATGTTTATGATAGCATTTTTTGTTGCAAGAAAGTTTGAATGAACTAATGGGACATATCTATGCATTTGGTTGGGGTCCCGAGGACCTCGGAGTAAAAACGGGTGATGAAAACGAAGATTTTTTAAGATGCAACAGGTCTGTTGCACAAGTTTCTGGTATTTCCACGTAAGCGGAAGAATTACCACAACAGTGGCCACCGAAGAAGTGGTAATCGACTGCAGAAGCGGTCTTGGTCCATCTGGGCGACCGCAGAAGCGGCCACGTCGACCGCGGAGGCGGTTAAGGACCGCAGAAACGATCCCAGTCGACTCAACGGAGAGAGCAAAAGCGGTCTATTGACTGCGGAAGCGACCACCGTGGAAGCAGAAATCGCAGGGGGTTAAATAAAACAGTGTTTACAATTTTTATAAGTTAAGAAAACACTTTTAGTCTTCGGGGAGAGACGATTGTAGGCGATTTTGAAGAGGGTTTCGAGGGTTTCTTTCAGGTAATGATCCTTGGCCTCGGATTATGTCTATAAGGTGTAAAATAGTAGATTAAACAATGAAATTCAAGGTTTTTAAGGTACAAAATGGTGGTTAGGGCTTGAAAACTAAGAGAGAGTAAAATGGTGATTTGATGGGGGTAAACGAACTCCGTTTTCGATAAACCATATATCTACGGACTTGTGGAGAGACGACGAATCCAAAGATGTAACTTTATGAAATTTTCGAGAAGTGGGCCTGAGGCTCGGGTTTTACCAACTTTGTGATTTTTAATGTTTTTCGAATAATTTTAATTGGGTTATGTTTATTTAGCTTATAATAACCTATTTGTTGTGGTTTTGAGTAGATTGGACGCTCGTAGGAGATGACTTGAAGGGAAAGGGCATTGCAGACCAGGCTACGACCAGTTAGAGGTGAGTAGTTAGTATAGATGATGGCATGAGGGTTTAAAACCCCAACTTATCACATCGTGACGCTATGTTAGGGCGTGACTCGCATCCTATGGCAGGTGCAGGGTTGTAAATGTTTAAGGATTGTGACTTGGTCCGTCGCATGAGCTGAATACATTATTGGCGTCTAATACGCACATTTGTGTTGTTGATATTTGGGCTTAATGCCATGATTGGGGCCTTGTGCCGATATGTAGTACCCGTCTAGGGTGATATCTGTGTGGCAACATGATTTCACAATCATTGATCTCAGTCCTGTGTTTAATCACCGAATTGAAATGCTAAGTCACCATTTTTGCTGAAATTAAATAATTAAATTTTATTCTTCCTATGAATTGGAAACTTGAAAATAAGTGGAATCTGTTTATGTGACTCACATGCATATTCTGGACTGAGCTTGGTTCGGGCTGCATGATCCACATCGGATATATATATTGATATTGTGCTTGGGCTGAAGGAGCCCCTCCGGAGTCTGTACACAACCCTAGTGAGCGCCGTCGACGTTAAGTAGATCGGGTTGCACGTTTCGCAGCGAGTTCATGTGCATTTCATTGCATCTTTAACTGATACTTGGTTGTTGTTGTAATACTGTGATGTTGTTAGTCTGTAGCTAAGTTATAGGATTGTTAGTTATAGCTTTATATTGTGGTACTTGTGGATTTACTACCTTCAGTCATTTTCTATAATTATTATTTACTGAGTCGGTAGTACTCGCCCCTACTCCCTGCACCTTGTGTGCATATTCAGATACACCGGAGGCTTAGCTGATTCTCGTAGTCTCCAGAGATATATGAGAGTCGTTGAGGTAGCTGGATGATGTTCGCACGACCTGGCTCCTTTTCATTATTTCTCTATTTGATTATTATTATATGCTTTCCCAGATATTTCGGTTTTTCTTATTTAGTTTCTATTATTATTACTCAGTTTTGTCTAGAGGCTCTAGACTCGTGACCCCCAGATCATATGGGTGTGCTTTTGAATTTCATATTCTACTTATATCATATTATTACTATTTTTGGATTATTCTTTTGTTAAATTTTTCTTGGTTCGAGACTTAAATGTTTTCGTCGGAAGCGATTGTTGGTCACGCTTACCTAGCTTTAGGGCTGGGTGCCATCACGAGCGGGTTTGGGTTGTGACAAGTTGGTATCAAAGACTAGGTTACTAGGCCTCACGAGTCATGAGCCGGTTTAGTCGAGTCTTGTTTGTGGGTGTGTCGTGCACCACACTTATAAGTAGGAAGCTAGAGAACTTTTAGGAAACATCTCACTTTTCTTGAAATTCATATTGTGCGGTTTGATAACGTGAAAGCTAAAATTCTGTATTCTATTCTCTCGTAGATGGCTATAACTCATGCTAATGGACATGGATGACGATCACCAGTAGCACCTGCTAGAGGCCGTGGACGTGGTTGTGGTGCTGGACGAGGCGGTCCAATAAGGGCAGCACCTGCAGACCCACCAGCTGCCCAGATCCAGGATTAGCCTCCAGCTGTTGATGCTCCAGCTTTACCTATTCAGGCACCGGCAGTGCCCATCGTGATTCCTGGTCTCCAGGAGGCTTAGGCCTAGATTTTGTCCGTCTGCACTGGCCTGGCTCAGGCGGTTTCATCCACTACAACAACGACTACTTCTCAGACTGGGGGTGGTCATCAGAACCCTGATGCTCGCACTCCCGAGCTGGTTGTTCAGGGCTTACAGACACTTGGGGTAGCTCCAGTTCAGCCAGTTGCTCCAGTTCAGCCAGTTCAGCCAGTCCCGCCAGTCCAGGCAGTTACTCCAGTTCAGCTTGTTGCACTATATGTTTCAGTTGCTCCGGTGGCACTAGTTCCAGCTCATGTCGTCCCAGCTATGCCGGATGATGAGCAGCGGCGGTTGGAGAGGTTCGGTAATGTCCAACCTCCGACATTTAGTGGTGCTGAGGGCGAGGATGCCCAGAGTTTACTGGATAAATGCTAGCGTATGCTTCGCACGACGGGTATTTTGGAGTCTAATGGAGTGGCTTTTACCACTTTTTAGTTCATAGGAGCTGCATTTACTTGGTGGGAAGAGTTCGAGAGGCGTACGCCTATTGGGACAACGCCCCACACTTGGCAGCAGTTCTCCACGGTATTTTTGGAGAAGTATGTGCCCTAGTCTCACAGGGAGGAGCTGCGTCGTCAATTTGAGTGGTTGACTCAGGATGATATGTTAGTGTCTCAGTATGAGTTACAGTTTACTCAGCTGGCTAGGCAAGCTATGTGGATGACCCCGATAGATAGAGAGAGGATCAGAAGGTTTATAGATGGCCTCAACTATCCGATCCGTATAATTATGACTAGAGAGAGGGGTGCAACAACTACTTTTGAGGAGGTTGTTGATGCGGCTCGTCTGATTGAGACAGATCGCCGCCGGGAGCATGTGGAGATAGAGGGTAAGAGGCCTCGAGGTTCAGGTAATTTCAACGGCACTCCATCTAAGGGCCACTTCCAGCAGAGTAGAGGTCGTTCCTTCAGGCCTCCTCAGTCCGGACGCACAGAGTCCAGTGGATCCTCTTCAGGCCGGGGCCACAAGGTCATGAGCAGAGTCAGCCTGCATTGAGTACTCTTCCAGATCAGAGCTCTGCTCCTGCTCCTTTAATTCAGGGTTCGTCCGCAGCTAGGGTTTCTCATCAGTACCCTTCTCTGACTTCAGTTTGTTGCTATGATTGTGGTGAGTTGGGTCACGTAAGGAGGTAGTGCCCTCGGCCCAGCAGTAGGCAGCCTCAGCAGACGGATTAGCCCTCGTCTTCTACACAGGTTTCTTCAGCTTCCACTCAGACAGCCTAGGGTGGAGGCCAGCCAGCCAGACGTCGTCCCAGGGGTGAGGACCGTACTGGCGGTGGCCATGTTCTATGCCCTTCCAGACTGGAGGGACGCTATTGCCTCAGACGCAATTATCACATGTATTATATCAATCTGCCATGGGAATGCATCTATTTTATTTTATCCTGGATCTACCTATTCATATGTATCCTCTTATTTTGCTCATCATTTGGGTACGACCCGTGGTTGTCTTGCCTTGCCTGTGCATATATCTACCCGGGGGGTGATACTAATATTGTGGATCATGTCTATCGATCCTGTTTGGTAATTATTGGGGGTCTGGAGACCCGAGTTGATCTATTACTATTGGGCATGGTGGATTTTGATGTAATTTTGGGTGTGGATTGGCTATCTCCGTACCATGCTATTCTGAACTGTCATGCTAAGACAGTTACACTATTTATTCCGGGTATTCCAAGGATCGAGTGGCGAGGCGTGACTGACTATGTACCTAGCAGGGTGATTTTTTTCTTAAAAGCCCAACGGATGGTGGGCAAGGGGTGTTTATCATATTTGGCTTTCGTGAGAGATGTGGAAGCCGAGGCTCCTAGACTTGATTCAGTTCCCGTTGTTAGGAACTTCTCTGATGTATTTCCTGCGGACTTGCCGGGCATGCCGCCAGACAGGGACATTGATTTCGGTATTGATCTGGTGCCGGGCACTCAGCCCATCTCTATTCCTCCCTATCGTATGGCACCAGCAGAGTTAAATGAGTTGAAAGAACAGCTTCAGGAACTCCGAGATAAGGGGTTCATTCGCCCGAGTGTGTCACCTTAGGGTGCACCGATGTTATTTGTAAAGAAGAAAGATGGTACGATGAGAATGTGCATTGACTACAAGCAACTAAATAAGGTGACAGTGAAGAACAAGTACCCACTACCCCGTATTGAGGATTTATTTGATCATCTCCAGGAGCAAGGGTATTCTCTAAGATTGACCTTCGATCATGCTATCACCACCTAAATATTAGGGAGTCAGACATTATGAGGACGACTTTTAGGACAAGATATAGGCACTACAAGCTTCTAGTGATGTCTTTCGGGCTGACTAATGCCCCAGCCGCGTTCATGCACTTGATGAACAGTGTATTTCAGCCTTATCTAGATTCTTTCGTGATTGTGTTTATTGATGATATTCTGGTGTATTCGCGTAGTCAGAAGGAGCACGCACAACACTTGAGGGTGGTCTTGCAGCGATTGAGAGAGGAGAAGCTGTATGCAAAATTCTCTAAGTGTGAATTCTATCTTAATACTGTGACTTTTCTAGGACACGTGGTGTCCAATGATGGTATTCAGGTCGACCCAAAGAAGATTGAGGCGGTGTAGAGTTGGCCCAGACCGTCGTCAGCTACTGAGATTCTGAGTTTCCTCGGTTTAGCGGGTTATTACCGCCGATTTGTTCAGGGTTTTTCATCTATTTCTTCGCCTTCGACGAAGTTGACTCAGAAGAAAGCTCCTTTTGTGTGGTCAGATGAATGCGAGGAGAGCTTCCAGAAGCTCAAGTCAGCCTTGACCACAACTCCAGTATTAGTATTACCATTAGGAACAGGCTCTTACACAGTGTATTGTGGTGCTTCAAGAGTTGGGATCAGTTGTGTGTTGATGGAGGAGGGTAGAGTTATTGCGTATGCTTCTCGTCAGCTAAAGCCCCATGAGAAGAACTTTCCTGTTCATGACTTAGAGTTAGCTGCAATTGTGCATGCCTTGAAAATTTGGAGGCATTATCTTTATGGTGTATCTTGTGAGGTATATACGAACCATCGCAGTCTTCAGCACTTGTTTAAACAGAAAGATCTTAATTTGAGACAGCGGAGATGGCTGGAGTTACTCAAAGACTATGATATCACCATTTTGTATCATCACCGGAAGTCCAATGTACTGGCCGATGCTTTGAGCCGGAAGGCTATCAGCATGGGTAGTATGGCATACATTCCAGTTGGGGAGAGGCCCCTTGCGGTATATGCTCAGGCCTTGGCCAATCAGATGGTGAGGTTAGATATTTTTGAGCCCAGTCGGGTATTGTCGAGTGTGATTTCCCGGTCTTCTTTTATGACTGCATCAGAGAAAGGCAGTATGATTATCCGCATTTGCTTGTTCTAAAGGATGGGGTCCAGCATGATGATGCCAGAGATGTGACCATTGGAGGTGATGGCGTATTGTGGATGAATGGCCGGATTTGCGTGCCCAATGTGGATGGTCTCTAGGAGTTGATTTTAGAAGAGGCTCATAGCTCACGGTATTCGATCCATCCGGGTTCCGCGAAGATGTACCAGGATTTGAGACATCATTACTTGTGAAGGAGAATGAAAAAGGATATTGGGAATTACATGGCTAGGTGTCTCAACTATCAGCAAGTCAAATACGAGCACCAGAGACCCGGTGATGTATTCCACCGAATGGATATTCCGGAGTGGAAATGGGAAAACATTACTATGGACTTTGTGTGTGGTCTTCCTCGTACCTCTAAGACGTTTGATTTGGTTTGGGTGATTTTGGATAGGCTGACTAAGTCCGTGCACATCATTCCAGTATGTACTACCTATTCAGCGAAGACGTTAGCAGATATTTTCATTCGGGAGGTTGTACAGTTGCACGGGGTACTAGCTTCCATTATATCAGATAGGGGTACCGTGTTTACTTCTCAATTTTGGAAGACTTTTCATCATGAGTTGGGCACAAAGGTATAGTTTAGCACAACATTTCACCCACAGACGGATGGACAGTCCGAGCGTATGATTCAGATATTGGAGGACATGTTACGTGCCTGTGCTATTGACTTTGGAGGTTCTTGGGCTGAATTCTTTCCACTTGCGGAGTTTGCACATAATAACAACTATCAATCCAACATTCAGATGGCGCCATATGAGGCTTTATACGGGAGACGGTGTAGATGTCCGGTTAGTTGGTTTGAGCCCGGAGAGGCTAGATTATTGGGGACAGAGTTAGTTCAGGATGCCTTAGAAAAGGTGAAAGTAATCCAGGAGAGACTTCGTACGGCTCAGTCGCGTCAGAAGAGTTATACGGACCGGAAGGTTCGAGATGTATCTTATGCCGTGGGCGAGAAGGTGTTGTTGAAGGTTTCGCCTATGAAAGGCGTTATGAGGTTTGGAAAGAAAGGGAAGCTGAGTCCAAGGTTCATTGGGCCTTTTGAATACTTAGGAGAATCGGGGAGGTGGCCTATATGCTTGCCTTGCCACCTAGCTTATCGGGATTTCACCTGGTGTTTCATGTTTCTATGCTTCGGAAGTATGTTGGGGACCTGTCTCATGTTGTAGACTTCAGCATGATCCAGCTAGATGAAGATTTGACCTATGATGTGGAGCCGGTGGCTATTTTGGGTCGTCAGGTTCGAAAGTTGAGATTAAAGGACATAGCTTGTTTGACACTCCATGTACGTGTCTTGACCGTGGAGGAAGCCACTTGGGAGACCGAGCAGGAGATGCGGAGCAAATATACTCACTTGTTTGACACTCCATGTACGTTTCTTGACCCGCTCGAGGACGATCAATTGTTTAAGTTTAGGAGGATGTAACGACCTGACCCATCGTCCTGTGTATTCTGCCCCGTTTTTCCTTTTTTATGCTACTATATGTTTCGATATACATATTTGGAGAGTTTTGAGTAATTCGGATGGAGTTTGGATAGAAATGAGACAATTAGTCTCTATAAGAGAAAGTTAGTTTGGAAAAGTCAACCAAACATTGACTTATGAGTTAGGAAGCTCGAAATTGATTTTCAATGACTCGACTAGTTTCAGACGGTGATTTGTGACTTAGGAGAGAAATCACAACTGAATTTGGAGGTCCTATGTAGAATTAGGCTTGAATTGACTAAGTTAAAATTTTGGCGAAGTCCGGTTGATAGGTGATATTTTGATCCGGGAGTCGGAATGAACTTCCGACAGTTGCAATAGCTCCATTAGGTGATTTTTGATACGTGTGCAAATTTTCACATCATTCAGAGGTGTTTTGGTCGGGTTTTGGAGCAAATGCAAGTTTCAGAAGTTGTAGTGTAACTTAGGCTTGAATCCGTGGAAATTGGGTGATTTGATGTTTATGATAGCATATTTTTGTTGCAAGCAAGTTTGAATGAACTAATGGGACATATTTATGCATTTGGTTGGGGTCCCGAGGACCCCGGGGTGAAAACGGGTGATGAAAACGAAGTTTTTTGAAGATGCAACAGGTCTGTTGTACAAGCTTCTGGTATTTCCTCGTAAGCGGAAGAATTATTGCAAAAGCAGCCACCGCATAAGTGGTAATCGACTGCAGAAGCGGTCTTGGTCCATCTGGGCGACCGCAGAAGCGGCCAAGTCGGCCCCGTAGGCGGAGACTGCAGAGGCGGCTAAGGACCACATAAGCGGTCCCAGTCGACTCAAGGGATACCGCAAAAGAGGTCTATTGACCGCGAAAGCGACTACCGCAGAAGCGGAAATCGCGGGGGGATTAAATAAAACAGTGTTTACAAATTTCATAAGTTAAGAAAACACTTTTGGACTTCGGGAAGAGACGATTGTAGGCGATTTTGAAGAGGGTTTCTTTTAGTTAATAATTCTTGGCCTCGGATTATGTCTATATGGTACAAAATAGTAGATTAAACAATGAACAAGGTTTTTAAAGTAAAAAATGGTGGTTAGGGCTTGAAGCCTAAGAGAGAGTAAAATGGTGATTTGTGGGGGTAAACGAACTCTGTTTTCAATAAACCTTATATGTACGGACTCCTGGAGAGACGAGGATCTAAAGATGTAATTTTATGATTTTTTTGAGAAGTGGGCCCAGGGCACAGGGTTTTACCAACTTCCTGATTTTTAATGTTTTCAAATAATTTCAATTGGGTTATGTTTATCTAGTCTATAATAACCTATTCGTTGTGGTTTTGAATAGATTTGAAGCTCGTAGGAGATGACTTGAAGGGAAAGGGCATTGCAGACCAGGCTACGACCAATTAGAGGTGAGTAGTTAGTATAGATGATGGCCTGAGGGTTTGAAACCCCACTCATCACATCGTTACACTATGTTAGGGCGTGACTCGCACCCCATGGCAGGTGCAGGGTTGCAAATGTTTGGGGATAATGACTTTGTCCGTTTCGTGAGCTGAATAAATTATTGGCGTATGATACACACATTTGTGTTGTTGATAATTGGGCTTAATGCCATGTTTGGGGCCTTGTGCCGATCTATAGTACTCGTCTAGGGTGATATCTGTGTGATAACATGATTTCATAATCATTGATCTCAGTCCTATGTTTAATTACCAAAATGAAATGCTAAGTTACCACTTTTCCTGAAATTAAATAATTAAATTATATTCTTCCTATGAATTGGAATATGGAAATAAGTTAAATCTGTTTATGTGTCTCACATGCATAGTGTCGACTGAGCTTGGGTCAGGCTGCATGATCCGCAACTGATATATATATATATATATATATATATATATATATATATATATATATATATATATATATATATATATATATATATTGATATTGCACTTGGGCTGAAGGAGCCCCTCAGGAGTCTGTACAAACCCCTAGTGAGCACCATCGACGTTAAATGGATAGGGTTGAGCGTTGCGCAACGAATTTATGTGCATTGCATTGAATCTTTAACTGATACTTGGTTGTTGTTGTAATACTGTGATGCTGTTAGTTTGTAGCTAAGTTATAGGATTGTTAGTTATAGCTTTACGTTGTGGTACTTTGTGGATTTCCTACCTTCAGTCATTTTCTATACTTATTATTCACTGAGTCAGTAGTACTCACCCCTACTCCCTGCACCTTGTGTACAGATTCAGGTACACCGGAAGCTTAGCTGATTCTCGTAGTCACCAGATATATATCAGAGTCATTGAGGTAGCTGCATGACGTTCGCAGAACCTGGATGCTCTTCATTATTTATCCATTTGATTATTATTATATACTTTCCCAGATATTTCGGTTTTAGTATTTAGATTCTATTATTATTACTCAGTTTTGTCTAGAGGCTCTAGACTCGTGACCCACAGATCATATGAGTGTGCTTTTGAATTTCGTATTCTACTTATATCATATTATTAATATTTTTGGATTATTCTTGTTAAATTTTTCTTGGTTCGACACTTAAATGTTTTTGTCAGAAGCGATTGTTGGTCAGGCTTACCTAGCTTTAGAGCTGGGTGTCATCACGACCGGGTTTGGGTCGTGACATCCTAGTATTCTGCTGCATGATTATTTCAAAAGAAAATGATATTGGACGGCCTGTTGCTTTTTGGTGTGCATCCCCCATTTTGATATTTTATTTCTCTGGGTTTTCCATTCTTCTTGTATTTCTTCTTGATTGCTTGGTCCTGCATCTGTTTGGGCTTGCTGTTCCTCTGGTTTTTGGTTGTTGTCCTATTTCTGTTATGGCTTTGCCGGTTGTGGTATTTTATGTACTGGGGTTTTTTCCTGTTGCTTTTTGGGGTGTATTGGTTGTGGGAGTGAATTTTTTTTATTCAGTTGTTCTTTTATCTTGGCATTTTCTAGGCATGATTGAATGTTATGGTCAATGAGTCTGCAATTAGGACAGTAGTCTGGGATAGCCTGTTGCTTTTTGGTCTATAAGTCTGCAAAAGCCAAGCATGATACTTGCATGAGAACTTTACAACTTGTTTTTTGTGGGAAGGTGTTGCTATTGGTACTGGACTCAGAAAAAGATAATGGCGATTAAGATATCCCCATGGGTTGTCTTAGCTTCTTGACCTCTCTTTTGACTAACATTTCTTTGTATAAGGGTGATGAATAGCTTTATTCCAGATTGAAATAGGTCGTGTGCCTGCAGTAAGGAGCAGATTTGGTTGCAGCTGCAGTTCATTTATCTTGGCTTGTCTAGTTTATTATTGTTGCAACTTTAGGGGTTTAGAAGGAGTAGTTTTGGTTGCAGATTATTGTTCTTCATTTAGTTAGAACTATTTCTTATTCAAATTCACATAAACCAGAACCAAAAGTAAAGCTAATTTACATTTTTTTGATTGATGGTTATTAGATACTGAATGTGCAAAGAACCCTAATGTAGATTTGTTCAGTTTCTTCATAACTGGAAAATGTTTCCTCTTATCTGGTTTATTTGGTGAGATCAATGTGTCATGACATTAATATATACATATCTTTAAATGAGATCCTTTTATAGCACTTTTGCTAAATTGTTTGTTTTTTTGATTATTTGTAGGTGGAGAACTTGAAGTAGGCAACCAACGTGATGAAGATCGTACTTAGGAGTATTAGGTTGATTCATGATGAAACTAGAAATATTTTATTTTTGTACACTTTGGAAACTTATGTGTTCCAATTCATTGACAAATATTGTTAAATGTTTTGCTTTTATGGATATTATACCCATTATGGATTCTAATTTTGTTTAAAAATGAAATTTTCTCGTAAATTATATATATTTCAAGGTATGTTACATATTGTTGGTTTGTATAACTCTTGCAATAAAGATACGATAGGCGTTGCAGTAGCCCAGAAAATAACTATCGCAATATATCACTATAACCGTTGCAATAGCATGAGCCGCAATCGCATAAGCCAAAACGTAACCGTCATATTAGAACTACATAACCGCTGCAATATTATAAAATAACTGTAAAAATAGCCAAAACAATAGTTGATAATGAACTCTATTGCAATGGTTTTTAACCATTCTATAAAGTGAAGAATCGTCGCAATATCATTCATAGAAGAACCATTGCAATAGTCCATCTGATGCATCAGTTATAGAACCGTTACACATAACCGTCCCTATATCTCTATTGCGACGAAATTTGTTGTAGCGGACGCAAAACTATCGCAATACCTCTATGGCAACGGTTTCAGCTTCTGCAGCAACGGTTATGGAACCGTACCATATGACTAATTTCTAGTAGTGACTCCAACTGTTGTTGTCACCATTCCAATTACCCTGATTGTTTTGATTGCCTCAATATTAATTTTGGTTGTTGTTCCCCCAATTATTATTAACTTGTTGTTGTTATTGAGTGCCCCAATTGTCTTGGGGTCTCCATTGTTGTTGGTTGGAAAAATTCCCCCTTTGGCCTTGATGGTTGTTCACGTATTGCACCTCTTCATTCTACCATCAGAAACATCATCTTGGAATCCACAACAATCATTATCAAATTGATATGAACTTCCTTGGTTTTGTTGACATCCTTGTCTTCATTTGTTCATTAGCATGTTGACACCCTCCATAGCATTTACTTGGCGCAGATTTTGAACATGTTGTAATTGTGACTTTGCTAATTGGTTTATTGTGGTTGTCATCTCTCTTATAGCCTGACCATGGTCATGTAGCTCTTTGTGTAAGTGAGTGACCATGGGGTCACCGTGAGGGACATTGGCTCTACTTTGCCAAGCGAAGGACACATCATCCATCTTGCCAAGAATGTCACAAGCCTCATCATAAGACAGATTCATGAAATTGCTCCCAGCAAGTTTGTTCACTATGCACTAGTTCGTTGTGTTAATGCCCTGGTAGAAAGTGTCCTGGATCATTTCCTCAGTCATATCATTGTTGGGGCATTCCTTTACCATGGTTCTATATCGCTCCCAAATATCATGTAATGGTTCAGTGGGCTCCTGCTTGAAAGCTAAGATATCATTTCTTAATGCTACTATGTACCGTGGTGAGAAAAATATTGCAATGAACTTATCCGCCAACTCACCCCAAGTAGTGCTGGAAATTTTGGGAAGTCGCTCAAGCCAATCCAATGCCTTCCCTCTAAGCGAGAAAAGGAATAGTCTCAACCGAAGTGCATCCTCAGACACATTAGTTTGCTTGCTCCCCAATAGGTATCCACGAAACCTTTAAGATGTTTGTAAGCCTTCTGACTGGCAGCACCTATGAAATACCCACATTGCTCCAGCAGTGTCAGCATCACATTGCTAATATGAAAATTGCCCGCCTGGATCTAGGGTGGGACAATTGCACTAGCATATCTTGAGGCACAATAGGAACCACATCATCAATATTGTCATCTACGTCCTCCACCGAAGGATGATCTCCAAGAGGTTTTTTTTTGCTGCCATTTTTGTACATAAAGTTGTGACTCACACAAATTAGTAACATAGAAGGAAAGAAGAACAATACACAAAACTGTTAGAAACACGTTCTCAATGCAATATACTAAACGTGTACTCTTTTGTAGGTTTTGATGAATGACAAACGAAGCAAAAATTGATATATGACGGAATTTAAGTACAAGCGCACAATGGTTGCGAATAAGATTGAAGTTCAAGATATAGCTTTTAATTGTTATTGAGTTGTTCTAAATTGTAATCTCGATCCTATAACTTGACTCATAGTATGGCCTCTCTCATAAAACTATTTTCCAAAATCATGCATATTTAATTCTGTGTCAAAAAGATTTTAAATCATGCATATTTACATTAGACAAAATGTTTTCTAAACATGCCTAAAAAATCTGGGCTAAAATAATCGATTATGTACTTATGATAATCGATTGTTTCTGAGCCAAGACTGCATGACAATCGATTATGAATTAATGGTAATTGATTGTGAGTAAGACAGTGAACATCAGGTTTTTCCAAATCTGCATGATAATCGATTGTGAACAAATGACAATCGATTGTTGTTGAGGTAAAGTTTTTCAATACTCAAAATAATCGATTATGAACTAATGGTGATCGATTGTGTTGAGTTGATGTCTTCCAGTGATTTTAAATTTAATTAAGTAATCGATTATGTCTTTAGATAATCGATTATCACTGAGACAGTAAGTTTTGTGATTTTCAGAAAATAACAAGTAATCGATTGTTGCAAAGGACAATCGATTGTTGAAGCTGGCCGTTGTCAAATGATTTTCAAATACCATAAGGTAATCGATTATTGATTCTAGATAATCGATGTTCTGCTTAAAATCTGGAAATGATTTTTAGAACGTTGCTGAAGTAATCGATTAGTGATTTTATATAATCGATGTTTTGCTTAAAATCTGGCAATGATTTTTAGAACGTTGCTAAAGTTATCGATTATGATCTTAGTGTAATCAATTATCTGATTTTGAATATTGCCAGTAATCGATTATAGATTATGTAGAATCGATTGTGAAGCGTTAAATCTGGGATTGATTTTTAAACTGACTGGCAGATAATCGATTGTTTGGTCTTAATAATCGATTATCACTGAGTAATTTCAGCAACTCTTAATTGGCAATTAGACAACGGTTGAACCAACTTTTTCAACTATAAATACAGCTTCATTTCAGTGTTTTAAAAACAACAACATACACAAACTGATCATTACATTGCTATAAGCTTTCATTCAATTGTTCTTCATTTTCTACTCATTTCATAAAGCTTTTGAGAGCCATATTATTGCTTAAAGTTGTTGTGATCTTGAACATATTCTTTTACTCATATCTACTCAATAAGGAGTACTTTAGTTAAGTGAGTGTCCAAGTATTTGATATACTTGTAAGAGAATTGCGATTCTCTTGTTTCAAGGAACTTGCGTTTCCTTGGGTGAAGTCTTTGAGATTGCGATCTCCGAGCAACTGTTTGAGGCTTGTGTCCTCAAGTGTGTAACGGTTTGTTGAGCACCCTTAAGCTTAACAAGATAGTGAAAAATCTCGAGAGAGTCTCTCGGGGACTGGACCAACCACATTGGTGGCCAACCAGTATACATCTTTGTGTAAGTTTATTTTTCTGCATTTATTTTACTTCCTGCAAAGTTTAAATTCCGCAAGAAAACGCTAAATTCTATTAATACGCTATTCACCCCCCCTCTAGCGTAAAGCGTAGTTTCTAACAATTATTTAGATTGATAGCCAAAATTGTTAGCTCCCCAGCAATGACGCCAAAAAAGTGATCGGTGCCTACCCTGCACTACTATAAAATAGCAAGAGTGGTCGAAGCAGCTTTTACCCGAGATGGTCGGGATCGATTTCCACAGGGAGCTAGAAATGAGAATTGGGTTCCTATCTAAATTAGAGATATGTAATTTCTCTTAATTACTCTTATAAACATCATTGGTCTTTTGATTACATCTAATGTTATGCTAATAAGATGCTAAATTAAGCCAAGAGTGTGATACTTGAAAGGTTGTCTAAATAGTTAAGGAGGCACTAGGAAAATGACTTTCTCCTAGGCGGATACTTGACGGGTTCTCGAGTCTAAGGCGAGGTTGTCAGGTTGGGGATGATGATATAACCAATGCACTAAACTTCTCAGTCTATATCTCTCAGTAGTTTGAGTGATTTTGCCCTAATTGACTTTCTCAAGATCAATTGGGTATGATAATTTGTTGAATCAATTAAGGTTCAAGTCGGGTAATACTATCTCTAGATTTAACCCTTTAATTGTGGATATCAATCTCTTGAATACGCCCCAATTCCTTTTTGGACTAATTTTTCTAGACTCAAATTCTCTTTCTCAAGAACAATCCAAGTCCAATAGGCACAAATTAGTATTTGCAACCACTAATTTAACATGGAAAACACAAACTAGTCCAAATATCAAACACCCATAGACATTCAAGCCTTAAAACTCAAGACCCATCAAATACCTACAGTAGGGTTGAGCCACAACTCGGATCAACCCTAGATAATGGGTCTAGCTATTCATAATAATAGAAGAAAATTGATAGATAGATGAAGAAAAATCTATAAGATTTAATTACAAGCTAATAGTTGAAGATTCAATGATAAAACTACTCTAAAATTACTCAAACAGGTTAAGAAGCAATGTTCTCGAGCGCAGCTAAACGTTAGATTACAAACGTTTACCTAAAAATGGAAAAAGAAACTATTTCTACTAGGCCAAATTATCAGGACAAAAATATCCATGCGGGGGTAGTACGGTCCGCACAAAATTGAGCGCAGGCGCGGTGAGGCTTTTGGCTTTAAATCTCTGCTCTCTAAACTTGGACACCATGGGCCGCATAAAATGCACCGCGGCCGCAGTGGCTTCTTCTGCAATCCGCACTAAAAGGATCGTGAACCGCATTGGTGATGAATCTCCAAACTCCCACTCTCTGAAATCCATCATTGCACACTGTACAATATCGAGGGCAGCCGTGATGATTCCATTTCGGTCCGTATAAAATGCTTTACGGCCGCAATGCTTGAGTTGTCGAATTATGCACTCTCTGAATCTCCTTAGTGCGGACCGCACTAAATGGAATTCAGCCGCAATGGACCTATTGCACTATGCCTGGACTTGTTCTGGGTACTTGTGCATATTTCACTCCTTTTTGAGCTGGTTTTGACTAATTGTCATCTTTTTGAACAAATCTTGCAAACAAGTACAACATGTAAGCCTTTGGGACTATTTTGTACACATTTTTAATCAAAACGCAAGCAAGAAAGAGTGTAAAATAAACCATAATCCCTATTTTTCAATGATTCATCGAACAACCATACAATGAGGAAGCAACCCCCCATGCCATTCCTAATACCTTCAAAATACCACTGTACCTGAAGATATACGATGGTACTATAGACCCAGAAAATCATATCATTCATTATGTCATAGCGGTAAAAGGCAACAATCTTTCGAGAGAACAAGTACCATCGGTGCTACTGAAAAGGTTCAGCAAAACCCTGATACGGGGAGCCCTAACCTGGTACTCACAACTGCCACTACAGTTAATAGCAACATTCTAAAAATGGCAGACAAGTTTTTTACCGCCCATGTAGGGGCCAAAAAGGTGAAAGCCACGCTAAAAGACATATTTGCCGTTAGGCAGACACCTGGCGATGGTCTCAGGGACTTCCTAGCCCGGTTTAACAGGGTGAGAATGAGACTACCAAATGTATCGGAAGGGATGGCGGTAGCAACCTTTCTGAACGGATTGAGTAAAAAGGGGTCAAGAGCAACCATGAAGCTAGTAAACAGACTCATGAAATATCCACCAAACACTTGGGAAGAAATTCACAATGCCTATTGCGCCGAGGTGAGAGCCGAGGAGGACGATCTCAATGGGCCGATCAAATGGCTGACATTAGTTCACGTAGAGGTAAGGAAAGATCGATGCAATGATAATCGAAGGATCAGCTGGGTCCGCATTTCGACCGAGTGAGACATTAGCCTGCATTAGAGCAACTATCGCACACCCCCGCGGCATATAGATAGACCTCCTCGACATGCCACGACAACGCGATATGATAGAGGTATGCCTCCACTCTTATCTGCTCATAACTTTTGTATTTCTCCTTCAGAAATAGTGTACGCGCTCGGTACGAAGGTACTATGGCCACAGAAGATGAAGTCCGACCCATATACTCGGAAATCAAATTCCCTCTACAAATTTCCCAACAACGGGGTCATAAAACCGAGGACTACATAGGTCTGTGGTAGGAGGTGGTAAGAATTCTAAATTAGGGACACCTGAGAGAACTGATGAGGGATAGAGGGAGAGCTAATATTTCCCGCGAACGCGAGCAACCCTAGGGACCTCCAAACTTTCCTTCTTCCGCTCACACCATACAAATGATCATCAATGGAGGTGATGGGACAACAATCAACCATGTGAAATTTTCCACTACACACAAACTTAAACAATTGATCACTCAAGAATGGTACAACAACCTCGAAGATAGTATCATCTTTTATAAGTTAGATATTGACGGTTTGTCTTTCCCTTGCTATGATGCTTTAGTTACTACTTTATGTATTGAGGATACTGATGTGAATAGAATAATGGTGGACGATAGAAATGGCACGTGTATTATGCATCCTTGAGTCCTTGTACAGATGGGGCTCGAAGGTAAAATAATACCGTGTTGCATAAGACTAACGTGTTTTAATAATGCAGTCAAACAAACTTCAGGAGAAATAATGCTACCCGTCCTAGCCGGGGGAGTCACCCTGGCAACAATGTTTCACATAATGGACAAAGACACAGCCTACAACGCCATCATAGGGCGACCATGGATACACGCCGTACGATCCATCCCGTCAAGTCTTTACCAGGTAATAAATTTCCCTACTCTATGGGGAATATTCTGTATACGAGGTGATCAACGTACCGCGCAAGAATATTATTGCATTGCCCAAGATTGTGTACACACCCAACAACTAAAGGGAGAAAATGTGGAAGCATAGTAATTAGCAATGTCGGGAACTAACCCCGAATCACAAATAGACATTATCAAAGATCCTAATATCATAGAGGCCGTCGAGTCGACCATCGAGGATCTCGACCCTGTACAACTAGACAACAACGATAGGACAAAAAAGTCCTATATTGGACACAATCTCTCAGAACCAGGTATATTCCATAAATTTTTAACTGACAATATCGACATGTTTGCCTTTTTCGACTCAGATATGCCGGGCATTCCGAAAGACATCGCTATGCATAAGCTGAACACCGACTCGCTTTATCTGCCGGTGCGACAGATGAGGATAAAATTCAATACCGCAATAAATGAGGCCATCAACACTGAAGTCATAAGCTACTCATCAAAGGTTCTATCCGAGAATCAAAATATCCCGAATATGTTGATAATATAGTCATGGTAAAAAAGAAAATCGGGAAATGGGTGGATGTGCATTTATTTCACGTACCTAAATAAGGCCTTACCAAAAGATTGTTTCCCATTGCCCCATATCGACCAACTCATTGATGCAATAGTAGGGCACGAACTGCCAAGCTTTCTGGATGAGTATTTGGGTTACAACCAAATCCTCATGGAGGAGGAAGACCAGGAAAAAACCACTTTCATCACCCGCCAGGGAACATACTGCTACAGAGTTATGCCATTCAGATTGAAGAATGCTAGGGGACCATACCAAAGATTGGTCACCAAAATGTTTATATACCAACTCGGCAAGACGGTGAAGGTTTACATCGATGATATGCTAGTCAAATCCAAAAGGAAAAAGGACCACACTGACCACCTTACATAGGCCTTAAGCATATTAACGCGTTATAGAATGAAGCTAAATCCCTAAAAATGCTCCTTTGGCATAACCTCAGACAAATTCCTCGGTTTCATGGTATCACATAGAGGCATCGAGGTAAATCTAGACCAGATCAAAGCCATCGAAGGAATACCCGAACTACTAACTAGCAAAACATAGGTGCAAAAATTAATGGGACCGATAAACGCCCTATCAAGATTTATCTCACGGTCATCCGATAGATGCCATAAATTATTTAACGTACTTAGGAAGGACAACGGCCTTCAGTGGAATTCTGATTGCATCGAGGCCCCAAGAAATCTAAAAGAATACTTGTCCTCACCGCCACTAATCGCTAAAGTAATCCCCGGCGAACGCCTTCTTATCTACCTGTCTGTCATAGAGGTTGCAGTAAATGCAGTTCTAGTCCGCAAAAACAAAGGTACACAATCCCCGATTTAATATATTAGGAAAATCTTGATTGATGCCGTAATGAGGTACCCCGACCTTGAGAAACTAGCTCTAGCGTTGGTCGTAGCTTAACGAAAGTTTAGACCATATTTTCAATATCACCCCATATCGGTTGTGATGACCTTTCCCCTTAGAAGTATCTTACATAAGCCAGAGTTGTCGGGAAGATTGGCCAAATGGGCCATAGAATTAAGCGAGCATGATATCACCTATCAGCAGCGAATAACGATAAAATTGCAGGTACTCACCGACTTTGTACCCCACCTGGGCAACCCGAACTTTGTGTCCTCTACACCGATGGTGATCTAATATATGAGGATCTGGACTGGGAATCGTGATCGAAGTCCCTACAAATAAAGTAATTCGTCATTCCATACGGTTCCCCAATTTGACAAACAACGAGGCTGAGTAAGAGGTCCTAATTTCAAGATTGAAACTAGCCCTCAAATATGGTGCACGACGAGTCGTCCTCAGGTGCAACTCATAACTTGTCGTTAATCAAGTTATTAGGACTTTACAAATCAAGGAACGAAGGCTACAGAAACAGCAAGCAGAAATGCATAAGCTACTGCCACAATTCAACAAATCTTAACTCGATCAGATACCACGAGCACAAAATATCGAAGGAGATAGCCTCACTAAACTAGCAGCAGCAACAAAAAACATCACCAAGGAAAGTATGCATACCCTCAACCACTCGTTAATAGACCAAGTAGAGGTACATTGTATATATTTAACTTGATATTGGCTCAACCATATCATGACATCTTGCAGGAAGGAACACTCCTATAAAAAATAAGAAGCCAAAAAGCTTCAAATGCAATCAGCCAGGTACAGTCTCATAAACAAAGATCTTTACAAAAGGACGTTCGACGGTATTTTAGCAAAATTCATGGGACCAAGTCAAACAATACATGTTCTCGTAGAAGTACACAAAGGTCACTACGCCTACCACACATGCAATCGGTCCCTCGTCAGATGCCTCTTTCGGGCAGGAAACTTGTCAGGCCCCCTTTTCTCGCGTAATCGGGTTAATGATATTTTTAGTTTGGACAACTCTTTCCTTTTGGAAAAGGGGTTTGCAATTTTTGAACAATCACCACCTCACGATAAAAGGTGTGTTAGGGCATCTATAAAGTTCATTTATAACTATGTTTGATAACCAGAGAAAGGGTAAGGGCTTGAAATTATCCAGAAGGCAAGGTGTTAGGCACCCATCAGGATCCACTAATGTGGTTATCGGCCAAATAATTTTTGTGAATTTGTACAATTAGCAAATAAACATGTATGGCTCAATATTAGGGGATTTAAGTTTAAATACATAGGTATTTGACTAAAACAATTAATGAAAAGCAAGACTTTAAAAAGAATTACGATCTAAGCATATTTGTGAATGTAAGGGGGGGGGGGATCCTAGGTCTGTTTAAAATATGGATCACATCAATGAAATACCTGGTATGACACTCTTTAAATAGGGGATACACATGGTATTAACACACCAGTCATCATTTCGTATCTACCCTTCCCCGCCATGCGAAGGTAATTAAGGCGAGGGTTGGACTCGACCCCTACTGCATGTTGTTACCCATCCATTCCTATCGGTCCCGAAGGAATTTAGGACTCCTATCCTATAAAAAAGTTTTTCAAGTCAGACCCTCAAGTATAAAGGTAAAATACTAAGGCGACATATAATAAACAAGTAGGACTTCAATTAAGGAAAGCATGGAAGACAAATGAAAGGCTTAGATATACCTCCACATACTATACACATAAACATCATGACTCATACATAATTAAGGTCTAAATTCATATCCTAAGCATGGTATCTACGTGATAACAACATAGTCAGATTTATAACATGACTCAGGAAAGAAGTCCTAATCAAGCTTGCCTACTGCATTTAACATGCTGACAGTTAAACATTAATCACAAAGACAGTTTTGGTTTTATATTAAAAGTTGATTACCTAAGACTTTCCTAAGCGTAAATAATATGCAGCTATTACCAGAATTATAAAAAAACCGTTTGGAAGTTATTTTTATCTAAGTCATGTTGTTCTAAATGTTGCACAGACATGCAGGGATTGTGACCAGTTTAAATCAAATATGAGCAATCTTTTGTTTCATGCATCAGTGGTTTAACTAGGTGTGATTGAGTGACTGTGAAGAAGATCATAGAATAGGGTATCTAATGTACACATATGAATATGTAGAATGATTTCATAATTCCTAAAGCATGATTTCTAAATGCCTAAAGAGTTACAGCATGACTTCAAGAAGTGCAGGAGCAATAGTTTTATGTTGATGCTGTTATTTAACTTAAAGCAGGTTTTCTAAGTGGTAAAGTGATGCCAAATGAGATGATGAAACAGTAAAACTAAGAACATGCTATATAATGCATGACATGATTTGAATGGGTTGGTCTTACACATGGATTCTAATTCACATATAGGAAATGTAAACCTAAGACATGGTTTCTACCTATCGATGTTGATAGCATGTATAACTACCCTCCCATTTTTACTAGTCAGCCCCAATAATTGTTTACAACAGATTATTATAGACCAAACACTGAAATGAATCACATAATTAGAAAAGAAAAATAAAAAAGTTACACTATAGAGATCATGAAAAGAAGCCCAGATTTTCAGCACCTCATTAGGACTTCCTCTCTGAGTTATGTAATAAATCTAACTCCAACACCTCAAATGCCAAGATTGTTTCATAGCCTTTCTCGTATCTTGTGTATCAGAGTTCCCTAAGGACTTCAAGCGATATCGGGAAGTGCTTACACCCAGGTTTCATAGCCAAGGCAGATTAAGTGCAGTTTGGAAGGGTCAACATTCATGTGTCCAAGTTCAGAGGGAGCTCAAGAGTCCCAAGGTAAGGCTCACACAAAAGGGGCAGAACTTAGTGGTCTAAGAGTAGAGTAAGAGTGCTTGACATGGTTTTGAAAAGGTATAAGCAGGACAACAATATTAAGAAAAGACTTGTTTGAAATAGTTTTGTGAAAACAATAGGGGGAGTTGTTCAATAGGACAGTTTTGAAAAGAGCGAGGAGTAACAAGCAATGTTCCAACTACAGCACCTAGAACATGTTCGCACATAACAAAGGAACATAGGACCAATGCAGGTTCAGCAACCACAAACAAGGGTAGTATGATTAAGGGACACGTAGGTTACATAAGTAAACAAATAGTTGCAAGAGTGCTTAAGTATGGAATCAGCAATATGCTGAGGAGTTAGAGAACACAAAATCATGTAACTTGAGGATAGCCTACTATTTTTTGCACAGAGAGGTTCATGCTAGAAATAAAAGAAAACACAAGTAAAGAAGGGTCACATTGAGGTATATTAGGAAGGGAATAAAAATTTTATAAACATGATGAGTCTAAGGGAAGGGAAGGTGAGACATTCAGAAGCATGCTAATGAAGTGATGAAGCAAACATATCAATTAGAAGTTGAATCAATAGAACCATAAGTGAAAATATACTAGAAACAAGATGAAATGAAGCAGTAAAAGAAACACATTATTTTGAAACTTGAATTGAAATCAGAACATACCAGTAAAGAAGCAAACACAACGTGAGGGGGCAAGAAAGTAGAGTAATCAGCCTTGGCTTGCAGTTGGCTGACATAGAACAATAGCAAATAACCAGAGAAAAGAGAGAGCAGAAGAATATTTTCTTTTTGTGTGAGAGATGGTTTTGAACCACTGTGTTTGTGTGTAATGAAAATGGAAGTGAGTATATATAATAGTTTGAAAGCTAGGTAGAAAATAAGGCAAGAACTATAGTTCAGCAACAATTATGAAACTACGTACTAATTAGAATCAAGTCAGTTTAAGTACTTCCCTTTAATTAAGGAGTTAAGTAACAAAATAAGGAAAGAAATCAATGCACGACCAATAAGGACAAACTTCAAATACAGCAGGTATAAGGTAAAAATTAGTGCTAATTTCATAAGGTTGTAATTAAGGAAATAGCATAAGATTCAATCAATAGCATAGGCAATCATGTAATAAGGCAAGAAAATGAATTAAAGGTCGTAAATCAGCAAGGGTATCAATCACAGGAAATTAGTAAAGCATATCAATCATAGGAGATCCGGGATTTAACTAAAATAGTACTAATTAGAAGAAATCACCACAAATTTCCATCAGCGAACAAAGTAAACACGATATAGGCTGGAGAAGCAAAATCAGAAACCCAAATTAGCATGAGGAGGTAGAAAATCATAGAAACTCAAAACATATGCACGAGAAACAGGTATACATAAAAATTAGATACGCAAAGACAGTTTTAGAACCCGGATAAAACAAAAACAATTAGGGTTTTCAACATGATGAATCAGGTGAAAGAAAAACTTAAATAAACCGTCTAAACATAGTAAAAATCATATGATAATACTGTAAAATTAGAAAAGTAGTCATTTAAAAGGGGTTAAGAAACTATAGTATTTAAGGCGAAGAGTTACTTTAGAAAAATTGAAAAAAAACTTAGAGGAAAACACAAAAGCTCATAATATACACAGATCTAAAAGAAATTGGAAAATATAAAGAGTTCGGGTTTTAGAGAACCCAACGAAGAAGAGAAACCGTAAAATATTATCGATTTTAGCAGGAAAAGTCATAAATCTTACTCGAACGGCCGGAGGAGGTCGAAAAATGGCATGAAGTACTATGGGTAGGAGTTGAACCACTCCAGGTTCACTTGAGGAACTCACAGTAGTGTCAAACCGCGAGGGGTGAAGTAGAGGCCAAGAGATGATGAGAGGACATGGTTTCCGGTGATGGGCTGCCTGGAGAAGGTGGACAGGGTCCATCAGAGAGGAGGGGAGGAGAGAAGGTTCTAGAGAGAACCAGAGATAGAGAGACCGGTTGAGAGAGAATGAGAGAGGGAAATGGGCTTGGATCTGGTGGGTTATTTAATAGGAAGTTGGGCTATAATTTAAATAAGAATGACTAATTGTTAAATACCCATCAAAATTAGACAAAGAATTAATAAAAATAGCTAATAATTAGATAAAATAAAAGTTAAATAGGTGAAATAAGCTAATTAACTAATATTAAAAATATAAAATGATTAATTATTGATTTTAAATAGCATAAAGTGTACAATTAGACTATAATTACAAAATAATTGTAATTATAGTCAGACAATGCCAAATTGGCTAATCTTGAAATAATTAATCCTAATAGGATTAAAAATGATATATTGAGCTAAGAAATACTTTGAAATTGCTTGTAATGTAATTTATGAATAATTATTGGATACAAAGTATTGAATAAGTTAGAAAAACAATAAATTAATAATATGGAAATTATGAAAAAAAATATCAATCATTATAAAAAAGTGATTTTGAAGGTATATATGAAATTTAAAAATAGTTTGAGAAAAAATTGGGTGTCGAAAATACTACTAGCCCATTATGAAAAAATAAGCAGCGGAGTACGTCAAGAAATGTATGCAACGCCAAAAGTACATACTAATGATACACCACACGAGTGAGCTCCTACATTTCGTCACTTCACTATGGCCGTTCATCAAATAAGGAATGGACAATGTCAGATCTCTCCCGACGGGTCGAGGTAAGACACGCTTCCTTTTAATTTTAACTGACTACTTTTTCAAATGGGTGGAAACAGGTGCGTTCGCCCAAATACACGAACAGGAAGTCATCGCCTTCATATGTAAAAATATGATATGTCGTTTCGGCATCCCCAAAGAAATCAGCTGTGACAATGGACCTCAGTACGTCGAAAAAAAGATGATCGAGTTCTTACAGAAATTGCACATCAAGCAAATACTCTTCACGCCATACTATCCAGCCAGCAATGGTCAGACAGAATCCTCCAACAAAATAATATTGAATATACTAAAGAAGAAGCTCGAGGACGCCAAAGGACTGTGGCTGGAACTGCTACTAAAAGTATTATGGGCATGCCTAAGAGAAACACAGGTGAAACGCCATACACATTGTGATTTTTTCCCTGTATATTTATTATTTCTAAAAAATTCAAACAAAATAATTTTTTTTTATTTTGCAATTTTGTGGATTTTTTATTTTATTTTCTGTTAATTGTTGGCATTGTATTTGTACATTTTAAGTTATATGAAAATACAAAAATACATGTGGCATTTGTGTGGGATTTAATTTCTTATTTCCAGTATTAGTTGTTAGTTTAAAATTGTTTACATGTAAAGAAAATGAAAAAAGGTTATTTGCATTTTTGTTTTAATTTGGTAAAATTTGTTTTAATTTTAGTTTGAAATTAGAAATTAGTTAGTTTTGGAAAATCAAATAAATATCATATTAGAGTCAAATGGGTCTTTGATTTTATTTTTGTCATTTTAGCAAAAAAAAAAGAGTATATCGAATACAAAATTTAAAAAAGGAGAAAAAGTGTAAAGTGATTAAATGGGAAAAATAAAAGAAATATCGGGCTGCTGAATAGGGCTATGCCCTTGGTTATCAATTCAGGCCCAAATTATTTTTGACCGCACCCAGCCTGGCCCAAACACCTCTCCACCCGACCCAATCCCCGTTCTCGTCAAAACGACCCCATTTAATGCATGACAAATCCTGGCCGCCGAGATTATCAAATCTAATGGCCAGGAACTCACCCCTCATTATTATAAATTTATCCGAACAAGCTTATCCCTCTCCCCTTTTTTCCCATCATCGTCTGCAACAAACAGCCTATCTCTAAGAATCCTAATTACGTCGCCATAAATTCCCTAAGCTGTTGTGGTGGCGCCGGTCACCAAACCTTACCCCATTAACACCCTAGGCTCTCCTTCTCATCCTCTATCTAAATATATAACTCATTTCCTTCGAATCACAACTCAGCTGCTCGAATCTTGATTTAATGATCAGACTCAAAACCCCAGTTCATCCAAACTTTCCCAAAATCACACCCTACAATCCCCGGACTTCCTCACCCCTAATCCCTACCTAAATTCCTTCAAACCCCATTGAATTTTGAAAAATATTTAATCTAGGGTTCACACGTTTTTACGCTATTGTGAAGATTTTCAAATCGATGATTTATAGTTAATATTATAGATCAATTTTTTGACAAAAAAGATGTATAATATTAACAGTAAATCATTTTTGGACAGTTTTCTTATGAAGTCCAAAATCAGTAAGGTTTCTTTTCGATCTTTACTTCTTTTTAACATTCTCATGAGTTTTAGGTTTTGATTAGTTTAATTAGTGCTCTTGATTGTTAGCTAACTTTATTTCATTTGTTTTTCTGTGTTAATATTAGTCGATCTTAGTCTAACTATGTTCATTTAAGTTAGTCTTAGCATAATTTTGATTACTCAATTGAATCAATTTTATTTTCATAGTATTTAACTTCCAGTTTAGTTTTCAGTTTTTCGTTTGATTCTATTCTGATTTCTCGTGTTCTGATTTGGTTCTTGAAGCATCTTCCTGGCTGTTTGGATTTAGCTCATTTTGGTTTTTTCTTAGTTCAAATCTAATTTTAGTTTAATTCTGTAGGATTTATTATGCTGATTTTAGATTTAATACTTGGTAATTGTTCTGTGTTTAGTTTGATTCTTCTTCTTTTAAATTAGTTTGCCTTCATTTAGTTTAGTCTAGTGTTGATTAATCAGAAATTTCTTTAGTTTGGTAATTTGTCTTAACTAGTTTAGGTTTAGTTTGTTGGGTTAAAGTGTTAATCTCAATGTTGCACTAAGCCCAGCGGGCTTTGGTTGGGTAGTAATTTCAGGGAGAAAATATGAGTAGTTTAGGCATAGAAAAGGACAGTTTTATTGAATAGTAATTTCCAAACAAAGGCAAGGGTCGTATAGGTATTGTATGAGTAGAAGAACACCCAAGGGCCTTCTGGAAGGGCCTTTAGTGTAAGTTTCTACATTTTTAATGAAGCAACTTGGGTAACAAGCCACAAATTCAAGGATTAATTACCAATTTCTGAAAATAAAAAGGGGGAAAATGTGTGAAAGGGTGCAGAACTTTCTGCCCCGTTATGGCTTATAAAAGGCCGCCCTAGTACCTTCACTAAGGGATTTTTTGGACTCCCTAGAAATACCCAAAGTTCCAGCCATCTGATTCCTCCAAAATCCTTCTATAATTTCCAAATCTATGTTTTATTTTTGAAATTCAAACATTAAAAACCCCCAAAACAATAAAAATCATTAGAAAACTAAAAACAATTTAGGAGCACTGTTCCATTGCAAATTTTAGTCAACTTTGAGCTTCATATTTGAGAGTGCATCACTTAGAGATTCAGTAGTGTGGTTGTTTCATTTCAAGCTGTTTGAAGATCTATTGGTTTTCATTTTCTGCTGTGTTTGGGTCTGCTGTATGAGTTTCATTTGGGTTTCAAATCAATTTCGATCTTTGAGCTATTTCTGGGTTGGAATTGCATTGTCTGTTGCTGCTGTGCTAATTTCTTCTTCTTCTTCTTCTTCTATTGAATTCTGCTCCCCAGGTACACAACTTGAGACTCTATGGTTTTAACTTGACATGGTTGAAACATGGAATAAACTGAGAAGGATTCTCTTGTTGTGGATAAACATTCTGATATTTATGTCGCTTTAAAACACTATTCTGTGATTCAATTGTTTGGTTGTGATGCTTGAAATTCATTAATAATCCTAGACTCATTCATAGATGTGTAGACTATTGAATTATCCTTCTAAATAGTGAACCTGCGTTGCAACCTTAATGTGAGTTAATTTGATTTCCTAGTATAATGTGGTGTGGTACAAAGTGGCTTGCCTCCAGTAGTATTTTTGTTTATATAAGTTAAACAGTTTATATTCCAGTATGCTAGCTCATGTGTCCAGCTTTGAAATCGTGTGTAAATAACATTAGTCCAAGCAGTTTATTTTCTATCTTTCAATGATAATGAATGGGGTTAATTCTTAGACACCTGAATTATTCTTCAATTTCTAGTTTATTTCGCATTTTGGGAGTAAAGCAGTAATTGAATAAGACACATAGAATATAAAATTCATCTATGCAGATATCAGTAGGCATGGGCTTAATTTGAGTGGTGTAGCAATTAGTTTGTCTATGTGAATTGGGCTGCATTTGTACTTGTGGGGATTCGATCCATGGTTGGATGCCACGCCAGCCTGGGCCATCTTCCACTCATGTTGGCCTTAGCAATTGGGCTGCATTGGAGCCCATTATGAAAGCCAACTTGTTGTTTGAGTTTGGGCCACAAGAATTCATTTCCTAATTTTACTTGGAATAATTCACTTCTTGTTTAATTAAGTTTTCTTCTTCTAGAAACAAATACTAGACAGAAAATCGTAGTCAGTTTAAAGATGGTCTTTTAATAAACGAAGAGACGAGTCTCGCCGAATAAAATGTACAAATTGCGGGGCCCTCTATAAATGCTATATGAAAATACTTAGAATTCGAGAGGGCGGTTTAGCGAATTTCACGGCATTCCCCAAAATAATAATACGTTAAATTCTTTAAGCACGACTTTAATAAAATTACATTCTTAAGTTTGGGTGCACATTTATGTGATCCAAATCCAAATCTCAGCAGAGTCCGAACGTGTTTATAACCAAAGGTGCATTGATTGCGACATGGTTCGACACGCGCTTACAAGACGTTGTAATTCATTTAAAAATAATGACCAAAGCGATTTACGAATAAAAGATACATAAGCTAGTATGTATTATAATTAGATAAAATCAAATATAATAGTTAAGCGACCGTGCTAGAACCACAAAGCCCGCGAATGCCTAACACCTTCTGCCGGGTTAACAGAATTCCTTATCCGGATTTCTGGTTCGCAGACTGTAATACAGAGTCATATCTTTCCTCGGTTCAGGATTAAACCGGTGACTTGGGATGCCATTACTCTCCCAAGTGGTGAATCTGAAAAATTAATAACTAAATTCCGTTCCGATTGTCCTTTAATTGGAAAAACTCCTTTATGCCCTTGTGGGTGTAGTGAAAAAGGAGGTGTGACAACTCTGACGATTCTGCTAGGGAGAAGAACCCAAAACGTTTTGTTCAGGGTTAATAATTCGAGCTTAGATTAATTGTTGTATTTGGCTATATCTGATTTTCCTATATGTTTCAAGCTATATATGCTAAATGTTACCGCTTTTATGTTATCTAAACTGTGCCGACACCCTTCTCTTCTCACCTCTAGGGATGTGCTTGCTGGTTAAGACTCTCTATTCTGTTAGTGTCATATCCTGAATTAAGAAAGAGACTGGATAAGTTACTAAGCCGGATGGCCTTTTGGTTCCCAAAAAGTTGCCCCCTACTCGTTTCGAGTTGTCCGCTCGGGTACACAGTCTAAAATACCGACCCAAGTTTTGAACATAGAATAACGTGACTTCATGCCGAATCCCTAGTAGGAGTGCTTATTTACATCATATTGCATTTGACTTAGGGGACTCAACACAAGGGCTAGGAATCTGAAATGAAAAGTCCATCCTGATGCATCCTATTTGTCTACCGTGCATTTATATATTTCAGGCCTGCATGCTGATTGGCTTTTGCATATCGAGAAAATTGTGAAATTGAAAAGAGAAAAATAGCAAAATAGCAGTTAGGGAATTAATTCATTATTTTAGAAAAAGCCCAATGCCCAATTACTGTCAAAACTCTGCCAAATTTTGAAAAATAAAAAACAAAAATATTTTATTTTCAATAGTTTGTGTTTCTAAAAGCGAAGGAAAAATAGAAAAGTGTCTTTTATTTTTGAAAAATTGTTTGCTGAAAAAAAGAACAAAAAGAGTCTTTATTTTGGGAAAATAGGTTGTTTTCTTAAAAATGAAAAGAAAAAAAAGAGAGTGGTTATTTTGTCTCATTTTAAAAAATAGAAAAAGAAAAATAGTTGTCTTGCTATGGAAATTGAAATTGAAAAAAGGTCTTGCTTTTGAAAGTTGTTTTTTATATTTTGAAATGCCAAAAATGAAAATGAAAAAGTCTTGTTTTAAAATAGTCTGTTTAATTTTCCGAACTACGCATGGTTTGATTCTCACAGAGCGTGAGATATGTAGGCTACCCTCATTGGGTCCAACCTTCCCTTTACAAAAATAGCCAAAAAAATGTCTTAGTTTTAAATTTTGGCATGAATAAGTCGGGCGATGTCGTTTTTGTCAAAAATAGCCAAATGTTCCCAAACGTAACGCCGGAAGGCTAACTTTGCACGAATGGCCACTTTGGTCATGTTTTATTTTTGACCCTCATAGCCTTAAATCTTCGTCCCCAAGGCGCTGAAAGGTCGTGTTCGTAATACCGAGTATTTTATATGGAAAACAAGAAAAGATTCATAAATAAGTCAGGGTAACGTCGTTTTGTCATAAATAGCCGAATGTTCCCGGCCATTTTTGGTCAATTTTGATTTTTTACCGGTTGACTCACACAGCCTTAAAATCTTCATCCCTGAAGTGCTCAAAAGCCGTGTCCAAAAACCGATTCTTTCATTTTAAATTTGGGGAAACAGAAAATAGTTAGATTTGTTTTGAGTCGAATAAAAGTTTTTCCTTTGCTTAATCACTTTAATAAATGTGCGGGATGAGCACGATTCAAAATGAACCTTTTTCAATAATGACTCAAATCCCTTTCGAGTTGTGGCTATGGTGGGATGATTTAGGCGGGGAAGGGCAAGATGGAGTAATGAAATACCTGAAAGATCTTACGGGTTTATTGGACATCAAACCTCGGGGGGATATTATGAGAGCACTGGTCACCTGCCGGGTACATCGGAAGTGTTGAAGCCCATTAAGGTTATAATACTTGATTGCTCCCAGAGTCGTCACTATGCACCAGTTTTTAGACTCATTAAAAATACCCAGGACAGTCCATAACCCAGAGACTTGGCAACAAGATTTTGTCATCCGCGCTTCATATATGATAGATATGGTCATGTCGGTGGGTTCAACAATCCGAGTTACAAACTGTGTAGCAGAAGTAACCGTCAAAAGTGGGATGAACATAGACGAGTGGTTTTCATGATAACCTTCTTGGGTCTCTTGGTGTTCCCAAGAAAAGACGAAAACATTGACTTATAGGTGGCCGGGGTCATCAGTACTATGTTCACTCTGGAGAAAAGCACTCTTGCGTATGATATTATCTGATATCTTCCGATCTCTCACAATCTGTAAAGCCGGAGGGAACTTTTTCGAGGGGTGTAACTTGTTGATGCAGATGTGGATGACCGAGCACCTGTGTCATCGTGCCCAGTTCCTGAGCCATGGTTCCTCTGATAAAACTTGCATAGAAGAGTTCTACACAAGAATTAATGGGATTTCTCTACCCAAGGGAGTCACAACCTGGACATCATTCTTCCGGACCCTCACTGCCAACCAAATACAGTGGACACTCGGATGGTTGCTTGTTGATGATATGCTGGTAGCTAGGCCCCACTTTCTCTTGATGGGACTTAAAAGCATCTAGCCCTATGCACCATATCATGTCTTGAGACAACTGGGGAGGAATCAAATAGTGCCAAAAGACGAAGATCTGAGTACCCAAGTGGTTGAAAATGGCCCTGACAGTCAGTTCCCTGAAGAAAAAGTTCGCCAGAACTTGAGTGAATGTCAGCATTTGGTGGTGAACATTTGTGTATTGGATATGGATAAAGGTGAAGTTTCCCCTGGGTATCACGCTTGGTATAGAGGCGACGTGTCATGTAGGAGTCGGCTAAAAGACCTTATCTTATAGATTTTACCGAGTCATCGCAGGAGCAATGGGATTGGTTTGCAAAAGAAGAAGGTTATCAAGCTTAAATTGGCAAGCTGAAACAACAAATTGAAAGTCTGAAATATTAGAATAGTGTGCAAGTTACTGCTAATCAGGGTAAAAAATAGGTTGGCCCAAGAAAACAAGGCTTTTAGGGCTCAAATCCAGCAAATGAGAATAGCCGCTGATAAACAACCGAGGAGCCGGTCGGATGAGCGTTTGATAAAGGGGTTGAAAAATGAAATCAATAAGTGTCGGGATAAGGTGGATAACTCCAAGAGTACTATATCATGGCTCAAGGCACAGTGGGGAAAAAGAATAGAAGAACGCGCCCATTACTTGCAACAGTTGAAGAAGGATTATGAAAAAACCATTGCCAGTCTAAAAAGAAAGGTGGTCACCCTTGAGGACAAAGCGGGTAAGCAGGCTAAAGATTTTCAAACTGAAAGCGGGCACTGCTATGATTTGCTGGCCCGAGTGGAATTAGAAATACAGTAGGTATAGGATCAACGTCTTTAGGATTCGCATGTGTTGGAAGCTCGCAATAATCAAATAAGGCGATTGCTTATAGAAAAGGGTCAAATAAGAGATAAGACTGAGGCCATTGCCCATGCCATTCTTAGGAGATACAGGGCATGTGAATACATGGCCCGCACTACTTTCTTCTTAGTAGTGATGATCTATGTTAAGAAGACCATGTATGAGTTGGAGCTACTGGAAAGGGATTTGGCACCTAAGCCCGTGTCCAGGACGAATGATGCCCCGCGGGCACCCATTTTTGAAGCCCTAATGTATTCATAGATCGAGTCTGTATTTTCCATTTTATAGTCTGTTGTTGGTCTGTCTGTTTTCTTTTTGCGTCCGAGTATGCTAGTATGTTTGGAGTCTGTATTGAGTTTAGCTGGTGTCTGTTACTTTCCTTTTCAAAATGATTAGTTTGTAAGAGAATGTTTGGTAATGAAAAACTTGAAAATTCCCAAAAATTATTTTTTTATTTTTGCACTTATCTTCACGAACTACGCCTCTGATTCGTGCGGGGTCATGATACATAGGCAATCTCCATAGGATTTGACCATAACCAAATAAAAAAGAAAAAAATAGAAAGTAAGAAGAAAAACAATAGAGGATGGGAAAAGAAAGAGAAAACAAAGGAGTGGCAAAACAAAATTAAAAAAATAAAGAAAGAAGAGAGAAAGAAAAGAGCGTAAAAACAAGAAAGGGATATAATGAAAAAGGAAAAGAGGAAAGAAAGAAAGAAAATAAGAGATAAAAGAAACAAAAGAAAGAGAGAAAGTTTAAAGGGCGGGATGATGCACGCGGTTGAGCAAAGGCAAATAAGAAATGGTTGACTGTATAGGTGCATTCATGCCAATGTGCGGTTATCCAATTTGTTAAAACCTAATCGCAAACAAAGTGGTTGTCTAATGTGATGAGTTCAGGAAGGTGGTTAGTTTTTGGCATTCTGGCAACCCACTCTTACAAAACCCGATCAAAAAACAAGCTGAAAATGACTGAACATGAATCTGATATCAGGCCTGGTCTCAGGGGCATCCAGCGCCAGTGTATCCCGCCACATCCCGCCTTTAGTTCAGGTTCAGGAGCCTCCCACTGCCCACTCATCTCCAGCCTTCCCTTACTACACACAGGGTAATGGCACTAGTTCTTATGCTCCCCAACCTCCACCACCAAAACAAAACCCTTATCCACCCATCGCTCATGTCTTTGTGGCACCTCCATCCGCCACACTGCAAATATTATCCAGCGAGCCTTTGTTTCAAACCCACGATGACCAATACTATCCCCCTGAATCTACTTTTAAGGCCCCTGAGCCGTACTCTTATATCCCTCACTTTGAGCTCCCGGCAGAAACTGAAAAGCCGTCTAAGAACCCAAAATAGGAAGAAGTGCTCGGAAAGACTAAAATCCTTGAGCTGTCCTTCAGGAATATGCATGAATTGGACAATCAAGTCAGTGTGGAGTATAAAGTTCTTTGTCTGTTCCCCGATGTTCAGCTACCCGGGGGTTCAAAATGCAAAAATTTGATCTATATGATGGTCACGACGAACCACTAGCACATTTGCGAGGTTTCTGTACTAAGATGAGAGGGGCCAGAGGAAAGACGAACTATTGATGGAATACTTTGGGCAGAGTTTGAGCGGGTCGGCACTAGAATGGTATATGCGCCAAGATCCTAGTCGGTGGTATACTTGGGATGACCTAGCACAAGCATTTGCTAGTCACTTCCAATATAATCTTTAGATCATCCCACACCGGCTGTCGTTGATGAAACTCAAGAAAAAACCTAGGGAAAGCTTCAGGGAATACAAGTTCCGCTTGAGAGAGTAAGCCGCAAGGGCTGACCCACTGATGAGGGAAACTGAAATGGTGGATTACTTTTTGAAGGCTTTGGAACCAACATACTTTGGTCACTTGGTGACGGCAATCGGTAAATCTTTTTACGAGTTTATGAAGATGGTAGCCATGGTCGAGGATAGTTTGAAGTTCAATAACATTGTGAGCAATTCAACGATTAAAACAACCACTCAGGCCATTCAAAGCATCACTAGTGGTGTGCTTGGAAAGAAGAAAAACGAAGAAGTCGCAACAGTTAAAGCTATTACTTGGTCCAAGTCCAGCAACCTCCAGCCTATGACAACCAACCCAGACCCCACTACCCACATTACCCATACACCCCATATGACCCTCTAAAACATTACTATCCACCACTAGAGCCACATTTTTCTGTCCACCATGCACAGAAATATACCCATCCTCCGGCACAGCCGCAATGGTGTGCACCGGTTCCTCAAAACACATATCCACCTCCAAAAAACATATATCCACCCCCAGGGCTTACAGACCAGGAGCCGGTCTTCGCCCAAACCAAGCTTTTGGAAAGGTCCAGAAACAGAAAACATTTACTCTGCTAGGAGAATCTTACACCACTCTTTTTTGTAGATTGAAGCAACTGGGAATATTGAGCCCCAAATGCAAAACCGCCCTCCCAGAAACCTGGAACATCCGGCCAGTTGTGAGTATTGTTTAGGGATGCCAGGGCAGGATACTGAGAAATGTTGGAAGTTGAAAAATGGGGTGCAATAGCTTATTGATAATCACAGTATTGAAGTTCATGCCCCGGAGGTGCCAAACATTAATCAAAACCCGTTTCCAGTTCATTATAAGACTCACATGATCGAATTAGTGCATAAGGGAGGAGAGCTGAAGAAACCCTCACAAATAGTCATGATGATCCATTCTAGTGAATATAAGGTGAACGAAAAGGCAGCTAGTGTGAAACCTTGTGGTTCAGTCAAAAGGGATAGATGACAAGCCAATTGTGGTGGTTGGGAAAGGGTTGTCTGTTGTTGCAAAGAAGGCAGATCCAGTCAAGTTAGTGGTACAAGGGGTATCAAGTGCACCCATGGTAGTTGTGAAGGGCCATATATGGAATTGGTTTTCATAAAGCCGGTAGTACAGTTACCCGTGACTGATAGTAAATCTGTTCCATAGAAGCATGAAAAGGTAGTGGTGACATACAAAGAAAAGGAAATTAAGGAAGAGATTTGTGAGGCACAAGGATTAACTCGATCGGGATGTTGTTTTGCTCCCGAAGAGTTGAGAAAGGCAAGGGTCCTCAAGCAAAATTCAAGGCCAGTCAAGAAGGCTGTGACGGAAGAAGAGGCGGAAGAATTTTTGAAAAAGATGAAAGTAACGGATTATTTCATTGTTGTGCAATTGAGAAAAACACTAGCCCAAATCTCACTGTTGTCATTGCTTATTCATTTAGAGGCTTTGATGAAGATATTGAATGAAGCTCATGTCCCCAATAAAATCTTGGTGAATCATTTGGAGATAATCGCAAAAACAATCTTTGAAGTGAACAGGGTAACATTTTTCGATGATGAACTGCCCTTGGAGGGTACATAACATAATAGAGCTCTATACTTGACAGTAAAGTTCGAAGAGTCATTAGTCACTCGGGTGTTGATTGATAATGGATCTAGTGCCATTATCTGTCCATTGTCTATACTGAACAAGCTGAAGATTCATGATGACAGAGCTCATAAGAATAGTGTCTGCATTAGAGGATTTGACGGTGGTGGTACGGACACAGTGGGGGATGTCATACTTGAATTGACAATTCGTCCGGTCGAGTTCACAATAGAATTTCAAGTGGTAGACGTGGCAGTGTCTTATAACCTGTTGTTGGGGCGACCATGGATCCACGCTACCAAAATGGTGCCTTCTACACTGCATCAAATGGTCAAGTTCGAGTGAGATAGACAAGAGGTCGTGGTACATGGGGAAGACAACACATGCGCTGTAAGTGATGCCATCGTGCCTTCATAGAGACTGATGATGATAAGGGTCGTGGGTTTATCAGGCCTTCGATACAGTCCCGGTGGACAAGGTGCCGGAGGGTAAAAGTATTCCATTCCACAGACTAGTAGATGCAACCATCATGGTAGTTTCAGAGATGCTAAGTAATGGGTTCGTGCCAGGAAAAGGTCTGGGGGCTGATCTCCAGGGCATTGTTCCACCTGTTTCTTTGCCCATGAATCTGGAAACCTTTGGGTTGGGGTTCAAGCCAAAGGAGGCAAATGTCAGAAGGGCTCATAAATTGAAAAAGAAAGCTTGGGTTCTTCCCAAACAGATTCCACGCCGGTCCAGGTTCTATGTCAAGCCGGTGTCAGAAAGCAGTTATTGGCAAAGGTGTCGGGTCCACTGATTGGCGCAGAGGGGAACTTGTATATGGTGTTCGGTATTTGCCAAAGTGAACATGATTGAAGCTGGGGAAGGTTCAAGCAAAGCAGATATCCAGTACATCGGACCACATGCTAATGACAACAATTGGGAAGCCACTCCTCTACCAACTCGGAGGGAGTCATCGTAGTGGGTTTTGTTTTCCTTTTGTTCAGCTGGATTATTCCAGGGTTGGTAATTCAGTTGCTATGTTTCGTCCGTTTGGATGAGTTAAAACCCTGTTGTCTTTATATTCAATGAAATGCAATTTTTCTTCTTACTTCATTCCTAATTTTGTTTTCATTTTTCTTTTCTTTTTTGTACAGTTCTTTTTATGCTGATATCAATGACATGACATGCATGAGGAATCTTTGGCCCAGTTTTAAAAGCCAATCTAACTCAGAAATAATAATACAAGAAATCGAGTGTGATGATGAGGTGGAATGTGACGATGACGAGTCCTATGAGGAAATTAGTAAAGAATTAAGTCACTTTGAAGAAAAACCCAAACCTAACCTAAATGACACAGAACCGGTTAATCTAGGGGACCAAGACAATGTTCGTGAAACTAAAATAAGTTGTCATCTAGAGCCACAACTCAAGGAGGAGATAGTCAAAGCATTGTTCTAGTACAAGGATATTTTTGCATGGTCGTATGATGATATGCCGGGTCTAAGTACCGATTTAGTGGTTCACAAATTTCCCACTGATCCGACACTCCCTCCTGTCAAGCAGTAGCTGAGAAAGTTCAAAACATACATAAGTGTAAAGATCAAAGAAGAGATTACCAAGAAGTTTGATGCAAAGGTCATTAGGGTTACACGGTATCCCACCTGGTTAGCTAATGTTGTGCCTGCGCCGAAGAAAGATGGCAATACCAGGGTGTGTGTCTATTATCGGGATATTAACAAGGCGAGCAAAAAGACAATCTCCCACTGCCGAACATCCATATATTGATTGATAATTGTGCCAAACATGAGATTGGTCTTTTGTGGATTGTTACACAAGTTATTATCAGATTTTAATGGATGAGGATGATGCAGAAAAGACATAATTCATCACGCCATGGGGAACGTACTGTTATCCGATAATTTCGTTTGGTTTGAAAAATGTCGGGGCCACTTATATGAGGGCAGCGACAATATTCCATGATATGATACACAAGGAAATCGAGGTGTACGTGGATGATGTGATCGTGATATTTAAATAGCTGTCTGACCATGTCAGGGATTTGAGGAAGTTCATTCAAAGGCTTCGCATATACAATCTTAAGCTCAATCCTGCAAAATGTGCTTTCGGAGTGCCATCTGGGAAGATTAACTACACCCGTCGAAGATCAAAGCTATTCAGGAATTGTCGCCTCCAAGAAACAAAACTGAGGTGATGAGTTTGTTGGGAATATTGAATGATATTAGTAGGTTCATTGCTCATCTCACGACAACTTGTGAGACAATTTTGAAATTGTTAAAGAAAGATGATGCAGTCAAATGGACTGATGAATGTCAAGAGGCTTTTCATAAGATAAAGGGGTATTCGTCAAACCCACCGTGTTGCTCCCGCCAGAACCGGGGAGGCCTTTGATTCTATATCTGACGGTTTTGGATAATTCAATTGGTTGTGTACTGGGGTAGCAAGATGTTACAGGCAGGAAGTTGCAGGCTATATATTATCTCAGCAAGAAGTTCACATCTTACGAGGTCAAGTATACTCATCTGGAGAGGACGTGTTGCACCCTAACTTGGGTGCACAAAAGTAGAAACATTATTTGTCGTCCTACATTACTTACCTCATATCTCTCTTGGACCCATTGAATTATATTTTTTAGAAGCCTATGCCCACAGGGAGGCTAGCAAAGTGGCAGATCTTGCTTACGAAATTCGACATTATCTATGTGACATAGACTACGATGAAAGCATAGGCATTAATTGATCATTTAGTTGATAATCCAGTCGATGAAGATTATGGACCTTTGAAAAATTATTTCCCTGATGAAGAGGTGATGCGCATTGATAAGTTGGAACAAGTTGAGAAGCCGGGATGGAAGATCTTCTTTGATGGGGCTGCAAAAATGAAAGGCGTGAGAATAGAAGCAGTACATATGTCTCAAATAGGTACGCACTATCCTGTTATGGATCAACTTCGTTTCTATTGTTCGAACAACATGGCGGAATTGAGGCGTGTATCTTGAGACTGAGATTAGCTCTAGATATGGGTGTACAGTAAGTCTTGGTCATGGGTGACTCGGACCTACTGGTACACCAAATTCAAGGAGAATGGGAAACACGGGGTTTGAAGCTTATACCATACCGGCAATGTTTGCATGAGCTATGTTAAAAGTTCCATTCTATTGAGTTCAAGCATATTCCAAGGATTCATAACGAGGTTGTCTATGCTTTGGTTACTTTGGCGTCAATGTTACATCTTTCGGATAAGGCTTATGTGGACCCGTTGCAGATTCAGGTCCGTGATCAGCATGCTTATTGTCATATGGTAGAAGAAGAGCTCGACGGTGAGTCGTGGTTTCACGAGAGAATGGAATATATCAGAATGGGGGTATACCCGGTACAGTCCACTGGTGATAAAAAAATAACGATTAGACGACTGTCAAGCGGATTTCTCCTTAGCGGTGGAGTTTTGTAGAAAAGAACTCCAGATCTTTTGACTGTTGAGGTGCACGGATGCAAGGCAAGCCACAATTATCATGTCTGAGGAACATTCTGGAGTCTGTGGACCGCACATGTGCTAGATATGTTTTGGCAAAGAAGATCCTACGGCGGGTTATTATTAGCTTACTATGGGCGGGATTGTATTAGTTTCGTAAGCAAATGCCATTAGTGCTAGGTGCACGGAGATTTGATTCATTCTGCGCCATCAGAGCCACATATAATGTCCACACCATGGCCTTTTGTTGCATGGGGCATGGATGTTATTAGACAAATTGATCCAGCAGCATCAAATGGGCACAGATTTATTCTGGTGGCTATAGACTATTTTACCAAATGGGTGGAAGCTAAGATGTTCAAGTCTGTCACTAAGAAAGCTATGGTGGATTTCGTGCATTCGAACATTATTTGTCGGTTTGGGATACCGAATGTGATTATCACAAACGATGGGTCTAATCTTGATAGTCATTTGACGAAGGAGACATGTGAGTAGTTCAAGATTACCCATATGCATTCTACTCCATACCATCCAAAGGAAAATGATGCAGTTGAAGCAGCCAACAAGTATATAAAGGAAACACTCCGAAAGATGGTTGAAGGGTCTAGACAGTGGCATGAGAAGTTGCCTTTTGCATTGTTGGGGTACTGCACCACCGTTCGTACTTTGGTGGGGGCGACTCCTTATTCATTGGTATACGACACTGAGGCAGTAATACCCGTAAAAGTGGAAATCCCATCCCTTTGAATCATGTCGGAGGCTGAGATCGACGATGATGAATGGGTGAAAACCCCCCTTCAAAAATTGAGTTTGATTGACGAGAAGAGATTGGCATCAGTGTGTCATGGTCAGTTGTACAAGCAAAGAATGGCAAGAGCGTACAATAAGAAAGTGCGTCCGAGGAAGTTTTAAATCGAACAGTTGGTGTTGAGATGTATTTTGCCTCATTGGGCTAAAGCAAAGGGAAAATTCGCTCCAAATTGGCAGGGACCATTTGTTGTAACCAGAGTGTTGTCTAATGGTGCATTATATTTGACAGATGTAGAAGGAAAATGTGTAGAAATGGCCATCAATTCCGATGCGGTTGAGAGATACTATGCATGATTTCTTTATTCTCAATGTACTTGTTTGTATTTGGCATATTTTAAAGATTGAAATGATGAAGGCGTCTTGTTCTGCTATCCAAACACTTTTATCCTTTGTCATTCCCTTTGAGCCTACTTATTTTCTTTCATACACCTCTTTCGGAATCGATGGCACAATTAAGAAGCACAAGTGCCACAACTAAGTAAATGAAAAGAAAGAAGAAAAGGAAAAGAAAGGAGAAGAAAAGAAAAGAATAGAAAAGAAAAGAGAAAAGAAGAAAAGAAAATGAAAAGAAAGGAAAGAAGAAAAGAAAAACAAAAGGAAAAGAAAAATTACAAATAAAAACAAAGTAGTTCTATGATGTGAACTATGATTGACTTGATCTCTAATGGGTACTTAGGCAGCCTCTCTGAAACCAAAAAAAAAATTCAAAAGTTCCCAAGCAAGAAACTGGGGCAAATGTTGTGATTGTTGTGAAAGATTGGATTCCAAAAATTGTAATTTGAACCTATTTGAATTGTTTTTGAGCTTTTTATATACTTTCTTTCTAACACATCCAAAAGCCTACATTACGGTCCAAAGAAATATCTACTGATCAGTCTTTGGGAAATGCCAAGTCAAGCAGGTAGGACTCATGTCTGAGGCAACACTCTGGTTCAAGCAGGAAAAATTAAAAATGAGAGAGTCTTATTGGTGAAAGCATTCACAGGCATCCTAAGGCGACGGAAGCTGAGAGAAATAAAATGAGAGAGTCTTATTGATGAAAACCTTAACGGGCAACGTAAGGTGATGAGAAGTTGAGAGAAAAAATAAATGATAGAGTCTTATTGGTGAAAACCCTCACGGGCACCTTGAGCCGAAAATGAGTTGAGAAATGGTTAATTAGCAAAAGGTATGTAGGTGGAAAACTGTTTTGAGGAACCGCAAGATGAACAAAGTTAAGGTTTGGGTAAATTAATCAAGTGATGGAAATTCTGGGGCAACAAAGTATGGCAATTGAAAGCTAGTAAGTTGGACAGATTGGGCCGATTAATCCAAAACGCATGTCATGACCATTGGTACCAACTGTTCCTGTCAGATAAGTTTCTTTTCCTTCTCTTTTTAAACAGTCATCTGTTTTTGGATTTTTCTCATCCTTAACTCAAAAAATTATTGCATTTCATTTTATTTTGAGAGTTTTATTTGTCTAAGATGTTTCAATGTCAGTTTTATTCAATGTAGGGGGAAATGATTTCTGAGCTCACTACTAGCTTCCTAAAATGGTAAAGCATAATGTGGTCCGAGCATGTCAACAACAGCACGAATAAACGTGAAGTATGGGAAGTCGCGGGAAGTTTCATTGGTGGAATAATTGGAAAATGTTGTAGGAAATGTAAAGGTTCAAACAGAAAGGGTCATAAAAGTGAAACAACAGCATGGTCACAAAACATTCAGGTTGTCAAAAGTTGGGGAATTTGGAAAGTCAGTCAGAAAGTCAAGCGGTTCAGGGTCAGCTCGAGGAAGCTAGTCAACACAAAGCAAGGCAGTAGGAGGATTTTTTCAGTAAGAATGACATCAACTAACCACAATTTTAAACTAACGAAATTTTCTTTGATTTAAACAGGGGCAGAAAAGTTGGTTGTTCAAGAGGAATTCTCCATGATCAGGTTTGACCGCAAGTGTGGTATGATTAAAATACAAGATAACGAGGAATAACATAGGGAAATGTAAGTTAGATTCAAAGTTTGAATGTTTAGGACAAAATTATATTTTTGAAGTTGGGATGCCGCCAATATAAACAGAGGAATACATATCATTCTTTAAAATTTGAAGTTATATTTCAGTCTTTACGTTTTAAATTTACATTTCACTCTTTAAGTTTTAAATTTACATTTCAGTCTTTAAATTTTCAAGCTTTGAAGTTGGGAGCCCGTCCATATAATAGAGCAATACATTCCAGTCTTTAAATTTTAAGTTTTGAAGTTACATTTCAGCCTTTACATTTTAGGTTTTGAGTATGGTAACAAATTCCCAGTTTTCCAAACTGGGGCAGAAGTTTTCTTTGTTGTGTCTATTTTTATGAAGTTGGGAGCCCGCCCATATAACAGAGTAATACATTTAAGTTCAACAATTTGAAGAAAAGGAACAACATCTCAGTTTGCAAACTGGAAATGGAAACAATGGATTTTGTAAAGAAAAGACAAGACAACAAGGCAAAAAGGAAGTACAAGAGCAAATTTGAAGAATTTAGATAGGACCTTTGTAATTCATAGTTCATAGTTTAGGCTAGCTTCTTTTTATTTTGACATGGTGTAATAAAGGAGGTCAGCAAGCAGTAGCAGCAGCAATCGCAGTGAAATCACGGCTCCTGGTAATCCCAGCTACCAGACACTCCCGAACTACAGTGACCTGATTCTTGTTTAGCTCAGGATATGTAGGCATCCTCTAAAGCAGGGTGCAGTCAAACTTTTCCAAAATTGCTTCACACGGAGTATTCAAACGGGCAAAATCCGCTCGTTTCTGCTCACTTATCTTTTCACGAAAAATCTTCGTATTTTCAGGCAAAGAGGGGCAGTTGTGAGCACGTTATTTTTGCCCTATATGTGAATTATTCCCAAAAAAATCAAACAAAATGATTTCTTTCTTTATTTTGCAATTCTGTGAATTTTTGTTTTATTTTCTGTTAATTATTTGCATTTTATTTGTGCATTTAAAATCATATGAAATTACAAAAATACATATGGCATTTGTGTGAGATTTATTTTCTTATTTTCATTGTTAGTTGTTAGTTTAAAATTGTTTACATGTAAGGAAAATGGAAAAAGGTTATTTGCATTTTTGCTTTAATTGGTGGAATTTATTTTAATTTTAATTCGAAATTAGAAATTAGTTAGTTTTGGAAACTTAAATAAATATCGTATTAGAGTCAAATGGGTCTTTGATTTTATTTTTGTCATTTTAGTAAAAATAAAAAAAGAGAGTATATAGAATACAAAATAAAAAAAGGAGAAAATAGTGTAAAGTGATTAAAAGGGAAAAATAAAAGAAATAGGAAGATGGGGCTGCTGAATAGAGCTATGCCCTTGGTTATCAATTAAGGCCCAAATCGGTTTTGACTACACCCAGCCTGGCCCAAACACCTCTCCACCCGACCCAATCCATGTCCTCATCAAAACGACCCCTTGTAATGCATGACAAATCCTCGCCGTCGAGGTTATCAAATCTAACGGCCAGGAACTCACCCCTTATTAATATAAATCTGTCCGAACAAGCTTAACCCCTCCCCCCATTTTTCTCCCTCATCGTCTCCACCAAACAGCCCTATCTCTAAGAACCATAATTACGCTGCCATGAAATCCCTAAGCCGTCGATGGCGGCGCCGGTCACCAAACCTTACCCCATTAACACCCAATGTTTTCCTTCTCATCTCTATCTAAATATATAACTCACTTCCTTCGAATCACAACTCAGCTGCTCGAATCTTGATTTAAAGATCAGACTCAAAACCCTAGTTCATCAAAACTTCCCCAAATTTACACCCTACAATCCCTGGACCTCCCTCACCCTAATACCTAACTAAATCCCTTCAAACCCCATTGAAGTTTGACGAATATTGAATCTAGGGTTCACACGTTTCAAGGCTGTTGTGAAGATTTTCAAGTCGATGATTTCTAGCTAATATTAGAAATATATTTTTGACAAAATAGATGTATAATATTAACCAAAAATTATTTTCAGACGGTTTTCTTATGAAGTCCAAAATCAGTAAGGTTTCTTTCTTTACTTCTTTTTAACATTCTCATGAGTTTCAGGTTTTGATTAGATTAATTAGTGCTCTTGATTGTTAGCTGACTTTATTTCATTTGTTTTTCTATATTAATTTTAGTCGATCTTAATCTGACTATGTTAGTCTAGGCAAAATTTTGATTACTCGTTTCTTAATTGAATCAATTCTATTTTCATAGTGTTTAATTTCCAGTTTAGTTTTCAGTTTTTTGTTTGATTCTATTCTGATTTCTCGTGTTCTGATTTGGTTCTTGAAACATCTTCCTGACTGTTTGGATTTAGCTCATTTTGATTTTTTCTTAGTTAAAATCTGATTTTAGTTTAATTCTTTAGGATTTATTATGCTGATTTTAGATTTAATACTTGGTAATTGTTCTGTGTTTAGTTTGATTCTTCTTCTTTTAAATTAGTTTGCCTTCATTTAGTTTAGTCTAGTGTTGATTAATCAGAAATTCCTTTAGTTTGGTAATTTGTCTTAACTAGTTTAGGTTTAGTTTGTTTGGTTAAAGTGTTAATCTCAAGGTTGAACTAAGGCCAATGGGCTTTTGTTGCGTAGTAATTTCAGGAAACAAATAAGGGTAGTTTAGGCATGAAAAAGGGTAATTTTGTTAGGAATAGTAATTTCAAAATAAAGGCAAGGGTAGTATAGGTATTGTATGAGTAGAAGAACACCTTAGAGCCTTCTAGAATGGGGCTTTAGTGTACGTTTCTGCATTTTTAATACAATAACTTGGATAACGAGTCTCAAATTCAGGGATTAATCACCAATTTCTGAAAATAAAAAGGAGAAAAAATGTGTGAAAGGGTCCAAAACTTTCTGCCATGTTATGGCCTATAAAAGGCAGCTCTAGTACCTTCACTAAGGGGTGTTTTGGACTACCTAGAAATACCCAAAGCTCCAGCTATCTAATTCCTCCAAAATCCTTCTCTAATTTCCAGATCTGTATTATATTTTTGAAATTCAAACATTCAAAACCCCAAAAACGATAGAAATCACTAGAAACTAAAAAAACTTCAGGGCACTGCTCCATTGCAAATTTTAGTCAACTTTGAGTTTCAGATTTGAGAGTGCATCACTTAGAGACTCAGTAGTGTGGCTGTTTCATTTCAAGCTGTTTGAGGTTCCACTGGTTCTCATTTTGGTCAAGTTGTTGCTGTGTTTGGATTTGTTATACGAGTTTCATTTTGTTTTCAAATCAATTTCGATCTTTGAGCTATTTCTGGTTGGAATTGCATTTTCTGTTGCTGATGTGCTAATTTCTTCTTCTTCTGTTAAATTTTGCTCCCCAGGTACACAACTTGAGACTCTATGGTTGTAACTTCACATGGTTGAAACATGGAATAAACTGAGAAAGATTCTCTTGCTGTGGATTTAGATTCTGATATTTCTGTAGATTTAAAACAATATTCTGTGATTCAATTTCTTGGTTGTTGTGCTTGAAATTCTGTAATAATCCTGGACTCATTCATAGATGTGTAGACTATTGAATTAGCCTTCTGAATAGTGAACCTGCGTTGCAACCTTAGTGTGAGTTAATTTGATTTCCTAGTATAATGTGGTGTGGTACAGAGCAGCTTGCCTCCAGTAGTATTTTTGTTTAAATAAGTTAAACAGTTTGTATTCCAGTATGCTAGCTCATGTGTCTAGCTTTGAAATCGTGTGTAAATGACATTAGTCTAAGCAGTTTATTTGCCATCTTTCAATGCTAATGAATGGGGTTAATTCTTAATTCTTAGACACCTGAATTATTCTTCAATTTCCAGTTTATTTCGCATTTTGGGAGTAATTACAAAGTCACCAGCAGTAATTGAATAAAATAGTTAGAATATAAAATTCATTTGTGTTGATATCAGTAGGCGTTGGCCTTAATTTGACTGGTGCAACAATTAGTTTGTCTATGTGAATTGGTATGCATTTGTACCTGTGGGGGTTCGTTCCCAGGTTAGATGTCATGGCAGCCAGGGCCGTCTTCCACTCATGCTGGCCTTAGAAATTGGGCTATATCGGATCCCATTATGATAGCCCACTTGTTGTTTGAGTTTAGGCCGCAAGACTTCATTTCCTAATTTTACTTGGAATAATTCAGTTATTGTTTAATTAAGTTTTCTTCTTCTAGAAAAAAATAATATATAGAAAATCGTAGTCACTTTTAGGATGGTCTTTTAATAAACGAAGAGACGAGCCTCGCCAAATAAAATGTACAAATTGTGAGGCCCTCTATAAATGCTATATGAAAATACTTAGAATTCGAGAGGGTTGTTTAGCGAATTGCACGGCCTTCCCCAAGATAATAATACATTAGACTCTTTAAGCACGACTTTAATAAAATTACATTCTTAAATTCCGGTGCACATTTATGTGACCCAAATCCAAATCTCAATGGAGTCGAAACGTGTTGATAACCACCGGTGCACTGACTGCGACGTGGTTTGATACTCATTTTCACGTCATTGCAATTGTTTTAAAATAATGACAAAAGCGGTTTATCAGTAAAAGGAACATAAGATAGCATGTATTAAAATAAGATAAAATCAAATACAACAAGTAAACGACCGTGCTAGAACCACGGAGCCTGGGAATGCCTAACACCTTCTGCCGGGTTAACAGAATTCCTTATTCGGATTTATGGTTCGCAGACTGTAATACAGAGTCATATCTTTCCTCAGTTCGGGATTAAACCAGTGACTTGGGAAACCATTAATCTCCCAAGTGGAGAATCTGAATACTTAATAACTAAATCTCGTTCCGATTGTCCTTTAATTGGAAAAACTCATGTACTCCCTTGAGGGTGTAGTAAAAAAAGAGGTGTGACAATTAATCAACGGGACTAACGCCATTATACTCGTTGAAGTCGGAGAACCTAGCCTAAGATACTCCAACGAAAGTGGACCAAGAAATGATGAAAACAGAACACAGGACCTCGGCGAAGTATAGGAACCGAGAGACATGGCTCATATAATAAAAGTAGCCCCAAAAACAACACGCGGAAATTTACTACAACAAGAAATCCAAAATACGTCTGATCAAACGGAGACTACGTCCTCAAGGCCAAAACAAATGCGGCCAAAGACTCGGAAGAAGAAAAATTGGGAACTAATTGGGGCGGACCATATAGAATCATAGTGGCGGCAAGTAAAGGGGAATTCCAACTAGAAAAAATGGAGGGAAAACTACTACAGAACAACTGGAATTTCTCCCACCTCAAATATTTCCACTTCGTAAAGAATGACATCACCTAAGTCGTACTTTTTCCCCCTCACCCGGGTTTTGTTCTAATTAGGTTTCCTTGGGGAGGGTTTTAACCAGGAGATGAGGGGGCATCTCGCAGTTCAAAGTGTAATTCGTCGCCCTGCCTGCTGATGATATCTCCAGGCCGAACAATGAAAGGACTAGATACAATGAAACTTCTTCAATGGGTATGAAACCGCCATGTACAATACTCCAATAAATGAAATAAAGCAACATTTTAGTAGAACATTTCACTCTTCATTGATCTCCATTCAAAAAGAAGAGTTCGACTTTGTTTGAACTACTATGGGTTAATATTTCGACCAGCTCAAAATAACACCCCTATGGCCAAGGGCCATCACCAAAATGAAAAGTTCGACTTCATTCGAACTACGACAGGTTAAGATTTCGACCAACTCGAAATAACACCCCTACGGCCGAAAGCCATTGCCAAAATGAAGTGTTGGACTTTGTTTGAACTACGACAGGTTAACATTTAAACTAACTCAAAATAACACCCCTACGACCTAGGGTCATCGCCAAAATGAGGAGTTCGATTTCGATCGAACTACGACGGGATAACACTTCGATATTAGCTCGAAGATAATATCCCTATGGCTGAGGCCATTTTTAAGGAAAAGAGTTCTACATTACTCGAACCATGAACGAAATAACACTTCGACATTTGCTCAGAAGTAAAATCCCTTACGGCAAAAGCTGCCGCCAAAGACAAGGGCCTGACCTCGCTCGAAACACAATGGGTTAACATTTTGACAACCCAAAATAGCGCGACTATAGCAAAAGTCATCACCAAATATACAAACATAAAATACACAACAAGATAACAATTCAGAGGTACACAATAAATAGTAACTGCTCCATTACAACTGGTATATTACAAAATAATTTACAAAAGGATTAAGGGCACCCCCACAAAAATTTCAAAACAAAAATAAATAACACCAAGTCCTATGCCACATCACCCCACATAACATACTCCTCATTGTACCAAGAATCGGAGGCGAGCTTGTCTGCATCGTCATAATCGACATAGTCTCCACCAGGTGTACCGGGGTCATAACCACACGCCTCTCGAGTGGCACGTGCTTTAGTACACACCTCTCAAAGTTCTGCCTCAGATACTTTCTCATCAGTGTAAAGAAACTTGTATACGTCTAGCCGGGCTTTAGTATGCACCCATATATCATATAAATCTCGAGGCACGATAGGATTGGCCGAAGAATGGGATGTATAGGGATGTGAATGTCATGGCATGTCCTGCGCCTTCAAAGCAGCAACTTGTTAGTATAGTGCGGACAACTCCACCTCCAAATCTTGGATACGCCCCTCAAATCTTGCCACCTTAAGCGCAGATGTCTCCACCTCCTTGTCCCATTCAGATCTACAAACACGAAGGGCATCTTCCAGAGACGCTACCTCATAAATGGTAGTTGCCCTATCCCTTTCAGCATGAGCTAATCCATCAGCATTTGTACTCAGCTCGCCTTTAATGTCGGTGACCTCCGCAACCTTCCTGTTGAGCTCATCTTCTTTGGCCTCGGCATCACCCCCTTACTCAGGTCAATGGCCTTCATCTGGTCCGTATCTCGCTCTTTCAACTCTTCGAACTTTTGCACCAATTGACTCTCTTTTTGCTTTAGCCCGTCGCGAAACAGCTGAAAGTCGTTGTCCAGCATAAAAAGGTCGGCCAACGCACGATGCTTGGTGCGGTATTCATGATATTTGGTGGAATGATCCCAAAAATGGATGTCCTTTGCCTATCCCTATGTTCACGCTCAATCTCCATAATGAGTGTCTAGCAAGAAAAGCAAAGTCAAAATAAAGAATGGGTTAAAGATTCAAAACATATCCAAAAATAAGAAGAAAAGAGAAAAGCATTTAGCCGCAGAGCCATGCCTGAAACGCTCGGTGAAAATGTTGCATCGCTCATCGCCCTAAGTATTTCAATCTCAGAAGCAGCGCACAAAGGGGCAAACACCAACACTGCATGATCACAGTTTGACAATAAGTAGTAGTCTCAAGGGATGATAATGTGTCGGTCAGAACCTTCTATCCTTACTTCTACACGTGTATGAAGTTCCAATACCTCTCGTATATCTTCTAGGTCGATGTCTGAACCCGAAACGTCGCCGTTGGCATATATGCCTCCTTCAAGGCGAATGATGTGCCACCCTCGATGGAAAACACAGATGCCCCTCCTTGGTATATCCCTTCAGTCCGGGGGAATCATCTTGCCAAAATGGCATCTACCATAAAAAAAGCATAAGGGTTGTCCCCGATGCACCCGTTTTGCTTTTTCTAGCATCAGTGGCAACGTCCTTCCCGATTCTAACCTTATCCTTTTTCTTGATGAAGATTCGCCCCTATTGGAGGGCTCATCTATGAGGTGATAGACTAGTCAGGAGGAGATAGCAGCCTGAATAATCATGTCATGAGAAGAGTCTCTAGCATGTACGGGTTGAGCACGACCCCTTGGATAGAGTCAACCAAAGTAAGTTGCATCTCCATTGATACAATGGCCTGGCAAACTGCAAGGACTGGGCTGTCTTCCTGGAATCCATATGACCTGTCACCACAAGGAGTCATATCAATAAACGGCAACAAACAGCCAAAGGTCAAAACGAAAAAACATTTACCTGATAGAACCTTCGGCCAAAAAATATTCTTGAAAGTAGGCCAATCTCAAGTCTTCGCCATGTAAGGTAGTAAACGGGCTGCCCAGTCCTTGATACCAATGATGGGATGAGGTGTGTGCCTTGCAGCTACATACAAAAGTTACAAATAAGCGCAAAGTTGGAAAGAATGAAAATAAATTACAAATACCAACACCTATAATTGTGATTCCACCGATCCGCGAATCCAACGGGGTCTGACACCATATGCTCTGTTTTGATGAAGAAGTATTTATGCCAAAAATTTTGGTTTCCTCGGTCATCTGTTCTGACCACCAGCCCCTTGGTCCCACGATGCCTCAAATGTATCATAGTACCCTTATGAAAAATGGGGGAAAACAAATGTAAAAGGTGATGAAGGCCAACTTCACACCTCGCCAACTCTGCGTATTTAGTCAATCTAGAAACATCTTGTATGAATACGGAGATAGATCCGCCGGGCAGAATTAATAGAATCGACATAATTCCTCCGCTAAGGAAAGAAGAGAGAAGGAGTGACCGATCACAAAGGGATATACGTAGAAAGCACAATATCTCGGTCTGTAGACCTCCACAAATTCCTTTCCAGCCGGAACAATCTCAACACGGGAGGGGGGGGGAGAGGGGAATATTGGACGTAGATAGAAGGTTATCTATGCGAGCGTGCTCAGCTTCAGAGACCACCAGAATAGGGGAAGTGGGTGGCTCTTAAGAAAGTCATTCCGGGATATAGGGTTCCTTGGGAGTATTTTCTCTACAATAGGAACACTATCTCTTTCCTAGACTACCATATTCTCTCCACCGGGAGAAGGCGCCATGGATAACGGAGTTGCATTGAATATTTCTTCACGTGATCGGTGTGTTTTGTGCATAATGATAACATAGGATATGCTGGTGAAACGAGAAATGAAGGGTGACGATTGAATGGAAAAGAGGAGAATAGAAGAACACGAAAGCCGAGTTAAAGGAGCCGAGAAGAGGTGATCAAAGGGAGCAATATACACATGAGAGAGGAATGACAAATTTTTTTTGAAAATATAAATCCTTCACCTATTTATAGGGTTGGATGTCACGAGAATCGAAGCGAAAGGTTGTCAATGGCGTTAAAACCAAAGCGACAAGAAATTAGCCGCTATCTCGGGACGGTAATGATGACACATGTAGGAGTGACATCATATCTCGATAAGCCATACCCAAAAGGGTTCCATGAAACACGTCGCTCTCTCAACATTTGCCAAAACCGGCGTAATTTGAAAGACAAATTATCAAACAAAAATAGGCGATGTCCGCTTATCGAGGACGTGCAGGGCCACAACCTCAACAAGAGAAGGGACCAATTGTACAGGTCCAAATTATGCAACTACAACAGCCACTGAATAGGAAGAGGAATGATGTTATCACGATGCATCGTGTGGTGCCCGCCGTGGTGAAGAACGACGACCAAGAGAGGTCAGTCGAAATAAGACGTCACTGGTAGTGTAAGCTTAATAAGAAACAAAGAGAAGATATTTTTCAAATATTCTTTATTATTGTACTTTTAGGCTTTCATGGGGGATTGCTCCATTATAAATAGGAAAAATGAGTAAGGAAAAGGGCATTAAGGCAAAAGACAAAAGAACACTCTGACGACCCAATGGTCATCACCATAATTTTCTCTTTTTCCGTGCTTCTGAGGCCTTGAAAACCTCGTTTTTAGTTGCCTCGATTTGCATGCACAGTACAGCGCGTGAAGCCAAAAAATTTTCGTGTTAAAATATTTGAATTATGTGGAGAATTTGAAGAATTTTGATATTAATATTGATATAGTTGACTTTGCTCAATTTTTGGGTAAACAGACCCAGACCCGTATTGTGAAGGTCCCGGGAGGTCCGTGGAAAAATATAAGACTCGGACGTATTTCCAGAATTGAAATCTGAGGTCCCAAGCTCGAGTATGGAATTTCTGAAGGATATTATTTTTCTGAAAATGATATGAAAAATTGAAATGAAATGAGTTAGAAAATATAGGTATCGGGCTTGTATTTTGGTTCTGACGCCCGATACAAGTCATATACTTGCGTTAAGCATTTTCTGTGAAATTTAGTCGAAATCGGACGTCCTTTAACGTGTTTCAGACCTAAATATCTAATGTTAAAGATTTATGAAGTTTGAAATAAAAAATGATGATTTTGGGGTTTGATTCATTGAATTTGATGTTATTTTGGCGTTTTGATTGCTCGAGCAAGTTTGTAGGATATTATTTAGTTAGTATGTGTGTTTGGTTGGGAGCCCCGAGGGCTCGGGAGTGATTTCGGAGGTGATTCAGAGTGGTTTTGGACTTAGAAACACTCCAGATTTTCCAAGATGTTGCAGACCATTTTTCTTCTTTGCAAATGCGGCCCTAGGCTCGCGTTCACATAGCCCAATTATATTTCCCATCGTGTTCGCACACCATGACTCGCATTTGCGTAGTTCTGGGCCTACTCCTCTTTGCATCCGCGTGAGTCCAATCGCGGACACATAGGCTGAATTCATAACCTGGACTTCTTTCTTCGACGTGTTCACATCTCTTCTTCACGAACGCGATGCCTATCCCCGTTTCTTCATCGCGAACGAGACTAGGTTATCGCGAATGCATAGAGTAAATTGTCTTTAGTGATTTTCTTTAAAATAGAAATTCAATTACGGGATTTTATCACTTTTTCCACACGAGCTCTTCTCCTCCACCCTCCATAGACGAATTTCAAGCTCTTCTTCCTCCATAACCCTTTGAGTAAGTGATCCTAACTTCATTTTCCCTTAATTCATTCACCTAATTACTAATTTTCTAGCCCTAAATTATGAAATCAAAGTAGAAATTGGGGGATTTGGGTATGACTAGAGCTTTTGGGATTTTGGGTGATTTAACCTCTATTTGGGGTCCAATCTTCAATTATATTGCATATTTGAACTCGTGGGGTTATGGGTGATTGGGTTTTGGTCCGAGTCTTGAGTTTGGACCATGTGGGACCGGGGTCGAATTTTGGTATTTTTGGAATAATGATAGTAAATTCATTTCTAGGCTATAGAATCGTGTCTTTGAGCCATTATTGATAAAAATTGAACTAAATTGTGCCTAAACATTATTGTTTCGGAGTTGGATTCTAGAGGAAAGGCGGTGTTGGAGACTTGATTTCTATTTTCGGACCGGGGTAAGTGTTTGTTCTATCTTTGGCTTGAGGTATTAGGATTAGGATATTAATTTCTATGTGCTAATTGTGGAGTAAGGTGTATTGGCATGGTGACAGTTATCTATGCACCGGAGTCTAGCATGACCGTGGGTCTTATATGTGTTGAATTTGGATTACATGATACATTCTTCTTGCTTGGTTGATAAGTATAATATAAAATGCATAGTTGAGGAAGGTTTGTGATTGGTTTGTGATTTGGAGCATTGGCTTGGACTAGAAAATTTTACTTGAGAAATAGGCGATTAAAAGAGGAATGTGTAAAGATTATTCCCTTGCCGGGAAGTAAATATTTATTGTGTTTTTCTTTGCCGGGATAATTAAATGGTTAGTTGTATTTCCTTGCCGGGATTTCTTGAAATTGTTGTTACTCCCCTCGCACTTGAGTTGCGGTCTTCGTTTGGGGTGTGTTCCTGGTATTGAATATTGAGGATCGGATTGCACGCCGCAACGGTATTGAATATTGACGATCGGGTTTCACACCGCAAACGATATTGAATATTGAGGATCGGGTTGCACGCCACAACGGTATTGAATAATGAGGATCGGATTGCACGCCGCAACAGTGATATCTGTTGAGGATCGGATTGCGCGCCGCAACGGAGTATGGACTGGGTGTATTGTTTTCGTATGTAGAGACTTGCTGTGTTTTCCTATCAGTTGTTATTGTTCAATTTCATTTATTTACCGATGATTTCTATATATTTAAACACTTTGTAAAAAACTCATCTGAGAGTAAATACAAGAACAACCTTACTCAAAGATTCCACAATCATCTGATATTTACTTTTTCTTTATTGTGACTGCATTTAGTTAGATCGGTTGCACATCTAGGTTATCGCATCTATACGTATTTCACAGATTCCAACATAGTAGCTATATATCATCATCTATCTTTTTTGTTTCCTTTATAATTTGATCAAGATTTTAATATTTTCAACATACATATACATATATATATATATATATATATATATATATATATATATATATATATATATATATATATATATATATATATATATATATATATATATATATATATATATATATATATATATATATATATTTATATATATATATATATATATATATATATATATAAGTTATTTGAGTACTTAAATAACTTTTTGCCAAAACAATTTGGCGCCGTCTGTGGGAATTTCGAGAATCAAAGCTGTAGTTTGTTTCGAGAGATCCTTCAAAAAACCACTCTCCACAACCTAAAATGGCTGAGAACATCGCGAGAATAAAAGCTATCTTGGATGTAAGAACAGATCTCACAGGCACTCTCAACGCAGCTGCTGAAGGAGATGGCCTACACGCAACTGCCAGTACCTTGGTAAGCGTAGAATACCTTCCTTCCTCGTCAGAAGATCTGGTGGTTCCACGAGAAAGAGAGGCTTCAACATCTACAACCAAAGAAGCACCCCTGGAGGTAAAGAAGTTACTGGAAGAGTGGCTGACAAACACTCTGAGCAGTCTAGCCAAGAAGCCGCCTCAAAATGATAAATGCACCCCAGCAACAGATCATGTTACAGCCGAAGATGAACTCGAAGTCATGAGAGCGAACAACGTGACCGCCGATGCTCAAGCTAACGGTGGCACACTCACAGCTATCCTAAAAAAGATGGAAGAAATGAAAAACGAAAATAGGTCGCTTTGCGACCAGATGGAGAAGCACCAAGAAAGGGTGGAAAAGATCCCAGGTGCGCCCAAGTTGCTAACAAAGCGAGACGTGGGAAGGTTCGTCGAACAACCCTACACAGAAGGAGCTGCTCCATACCCCAACCCAAAGACCTTCAAAATGCCCCCTACTTGAAAGTATATGACGGAACCACCGATCCCGAGGACCACCTGATCCACTATCTCACAGCCGTCAAAGGCGACGATCTATCAAAAGAACAGGTACCATCCGTACATCTGAAGAAGTTCGGCAAAACACTGATAGGAGGGGACCTAACGTGGTACTCACAGCCACCGGCCAAAAGCATCTCCACATTTGAGGAGATGGCGAATGAATTTGCCACTGCCCATGCAGGAGCGCGGAAGGCGGAAGCACGGGCCAACAATATTTTTGCTGTACGACGGACCCCAGGAGAAGGACTCAGGGAGTTACTAACTAGGTTCAACAGGGTCAGAATGAGCCTACCAAACGTGTCTGAAGGCATAGCAGTTGCGGCCTTTCAGAACGGGTTCATCGGAGATGGCTCAAGGGCAACCAAGAAAGTACTCAGCCGTCTTCTGAAATATCCCCCACCACCTGGGAAGATATACACAACGCCTATTATGCCGAGGTACGTGGGTATGATGATGACCTTAACGGCCCAACCCGACTGTTGACGACGGTGCACCCAAAAATCCGAAGGGACCAGCGCAACAAGGGACGGCAGGAGCAAGTCCCACGCCTCAACAGGGAAAAACACCAACCATACATAAGGTCCTCGCATCCGCCACCGCCAAGGCATGCAGACGCCTTACAAGACATGTCGCCCCACTAAGGAACGACAGAGGGATGCCCCCTTAATTATGTGCACATAACTTTTGTGTATCTCCTTCAGAAGTAGTGTACGCACTGGAAAAGCTGGGCAACAAAGTAAAATGGCCAGCAAAGATGAAGTTCGACCCCGCCACCTGAAAATCAAACGCCCTGTGCGAGTTCCACCAAGAACGGGGGCACAGAACGGGAGACTGCATAGGTCTCCGACATGAGGTGGTCCGAAGGCTAAACCAAGGATTCTTGAAATAACTTCTCAGCGACAAAGGAAAGCTCAACTTCGCACGCGGGCGGGAACAACCCCACGGCCCACCCAGGCCGCCCACACCAACATGCACCATCAACACAATCATTGGCAATCAATCACGTCAAATTCACCACCACCCACAAGTTAAAGTGAACCATCGCTCACGAAAGGTATGACGACTTTGAAGATAGTGTCACCTTCGAAAAGTCTGATGCCGACGGTTTGTGTTTTCCTCATTATGATGCCTTAGTTATTACTTTACGCATAGCAGATACTGATGTTAAAAGGATCATGGTCGACGACATAAGAGGCGCATGTATCATTCATCCAAGAGTCCTTGATCTCATGGGACTCGATGATAAAATAATTCCACTCTGCATAACACTAACGGGTTTTAATAATGCATTGGAAAGAACCTCGGGCGAGGTGACGCTACCTGTTCTGGCAGGAGGAGTTACGATGGAAACCACTTTCCACGCAATGAACCAAGAAACGACATACAAAGCCATTATCAAATGCCCATGGATACATGCCATGAGGGCCGTCCCCTCCAGTTTATATCAAGTAATCAAATTCCCAAACCCATGGGGGGTGCACAGCATATGGGGCGAACCCCGCACCGCTCAAGAATGCTATAAAATAGCTCAGGATTACGCACACACCAAGCAACTCAAGGGAGCAAGTGCTGATGCATAGCAATCAGCCCTATCGGGGACTAAGGTCCACCCAACAGATAACGCCATCAAAGATCCCGAGGATGTCGAGGCTAGCAAGGCTACGGTCGAAGACCTCGACCCCGTCCAGTTAAACAGCAGTGACCCCGCAAAGAAGGCTTACATAGGCCATGGCCTATCAAATCCAGGTCAGTACCGTGAATTTTTATATAACCATGCGGACCTATTCGCTTTTTACCATGCAGATATGCTGGGAATTCCATGGGAAATTGCTTCCCACAAACTCAAAGTTAACCCATTACACCCGCCCGTACGGTAGGTAAGAAGAAAATTCAACAAAGCTGTGAGTGAAGTAGACAAGCTTCTAGCTAATGGCTCCATCATGGAATCCAAGTACCCGGAATGGGTCGCCAACGTCATAATGGTCAAAAATAAAAAACGGGAAGTAGCGGATGTGTATAGATTTCACCGACATAAACAAATCATGTCCAAAAACTCATTGCCTCTACCCCACATCGACCAGCTGATAGACACAATGGCAGGACATGAGCTGCTAAGCTTCTTCGATGCGTATTCCGGCTACAATCAAATCATGATGCCCGAGGAGGATCAGGAGAAGATAACTTTCATCACCCACCAGGGGACGTATTTCTATAAGGTAATGCCCTCCGGGCTTAAGAATGCAGGGGCTACTTACCAAAGGCTGGTGACTGCAATGGTCAAAGAACAAATTGGTAAGAAAATGGATGTCTACATCGACGACATGTTGGTCAAGTCGTCAAAAAAGGAAGACCAGCTCACCCACATGAAAGAGGCCTTTGAAAATAAAGGTACACAATCTCCTATTTATTATATTAGCAAAAAACATTTGTGGACGCCAAAACCCGGTACCCCCACCTTGAGAGACTAGCATTAGATCTCATAGTAGCTTTACGAAAGCTACGACCATATTTCTAGTGCCATCCCATAAGGGTAGTAACGACCTTCCCTCTTAAGGAGCGTCCTACACAAACCCGAACTCAGGGCGAATCGCCAGATGAGCCGTCGAGGTCAGCGAGCATGATATTACGTACCTCCCAAGGACCGCCATCAAGTCACAAGTCTTAGCTTATTTAGCGTCGACTTCAGCACAGAAGTCCTGCCAACGACAAAACTCGAAGCACAACGTGCATCCCCCAAAAATGACATATGGTTCCTCTATACGGATGGCGCCGCCAATGCATCGGGATCGGGACTCGTTGTTGAGGTCCCCACAGGTGAAACAATTCGCCAGTCCATATGATGCTCGGAAACGACTAACAACGAGGCAGAGTACGAGGCCATTATTGCAGGTGTGAAATTGGCCACCAAGTATGGGGCTCGCCGAATTCTCCTCCACTGCGACTCCCAACTTGTGGTAAACCAGATCATTGGGAATTATCAAATCAAAGAACAGAGGTTACAAAAATACCAGTCAGAAATTCGCAAACTGATGGCTACATTCGACGAATGCTGCTTGAACAAATTCCTAGAGCACAGAATGTCGAAGCGGACGATCTGGCAAAATTGGCTGCCGCCACCAAAAACATCAACAAAGAAAGTGTGGTCACACTCCTCCACTCAGTTATTGATCACACCGAGGTACTTTTCTTAAACCTGACTTGGGACTGGCGCAACCAGTTCATATCTTATTTGCAGAACGGGATACTACGCCCCGATAAAAAAGAGGCGAAAAAGCTTCGCATACAGGCCGCCGGATATTGCATGATCAACAACGACCTTTATAAGAGGACGTGCGGTGGCCCCTTAGCCAAATGCTTAGGGCTGCAACAAACAAGATCGGTACTCAAAGAAGTACACGAAGGCCATTGCGGCGCCCATACTGGCAACCGCACCCTCATGAGGTGCATCATACGCGCCGGCTACTACTGGCCCACCAAAAGTTCGCCCTAATGATACACCAACCAGGAGAACCCCTCCATTCCGTCACCTCCCCCTGACCATTCATCAAGTGGGGAATGGATATAGTCGGCCCACTACCCTCAGGACGAGGAAAGGTACAATTTTTACTTGTTTTAACTGACTATTTCTCCAAGTGGGTGGAAGCAGATGCTTACACGCAAATACACGAACAAGAAGTCATCACCTTCATATGGAGGAATATCATATGCCGTTTCGCAATCCCCAAAGAAATCAGCTGCGATAATGGGTGCCAGTTCACTGGTCAGAAAACAACCAAGTTCATCGAAAAATGGCACATCAAAAGGATACTGTCCATGCCATACCACCCCGCCGCTAATGGTAAAGCGGAGTCTTCCAACAAAACAATTCTAAACATACTAAAAAAGAAGCTCTAAGATGCCAAGGGGCTATGGCCAGAACTACTACCCGAAGTCTTATTGGTGCACAGAACAACACCCAAGTCCAGCACCGGGGAAACCCCCTACTCTGTGGTTTATGGAACCGACGCAGTCATACCAGTTGAAGTGGGCAAACCCAGCCTAAGGTATTCAGACACCGGCAGGACAGAAAACGATATCAGTAGACTCCAAGATCTTGATGAAGCCGAAGAAAGAAGAGAAATGGCCCACATCAGGATGGTAGCCCAAAAACAACAATTTGAAAGATATTAAAAAAAGGCAAAAATAAGGCCACTAAAAGTAGGGGATTACATATCAAAGCCAAGACTTTGGCCTCAAAAGACCCAAGTGAAGGAAAATTGGGCACATACTGGGATGGACCCTACAAAATCACGGCGGCGGCCAGGAAAGAAGCATTCCAGCTAGAGACAATGGAAGGAAATATACTCCAGAACAACTGGAACGTCGCTCACCTCAAACATTTCCACTTCTAAAAAGGTGTCATCTAAGTCGTACTCTTTTTTCCTTACCCGAGTTTGGTCCTAATTGGGTTTTCTCGAGAAGGTTTTTAACGAGGCGGCAAAGGGGTCACCTGGAGATGTTTGCAGAACAAGTGCGTCATGTCTGCCTCTCCATGTACTCTCCAAGCCCGACATGATACAGGGACTGGACTAGTGTCATCTCCAGATGTATAGAAAGGCTACAACCATCTCCAGATCTATAGAAAGGCTACGACCATCTCCTAATGAATGAAAAGGCTACGACCATCTCCAAATGAATGAAAAGGCTACGGCCATCTCCAAATGAATGAAAAGGCTACGACCATCTCCTAATGAATGGAAAGGCTACGGCCATCTCCAAATGAATGAAAAGGCTACGACTATCTTCAAATGAATGAAAAGGCTACGACCATCTCCAAATGAATGAAAAGGCTACAACCAACTCCTAATGAATGAAAAGGCTAAGGCCATCTCCAAATGAGGAAAAAGGCTACGACCATTATTCTACATGGCTACAACCATCATTTTATATGGCTAAGGCCATCAGGCTACGACCATTATTTTACATGAATATAGCCATCGTTTTCATAAGGCTACGGCCGTCATTTTATATGGCTAAGGCCATCAGGATACGAGTATTATTTTACATGGATACGGACATCATTTCGTAAGGCTACGAACAAAATTTTATATGGCTAAGGCCATCAGGCTACGACCATCATTTTATATGGCTAAGGCCATCAGGCTAAGGCCATCAAGCTACGACCATCATTTTACATGGCTAAGGCCATCGGGTTACGACCATAATTTTATATGGCTAAGGTAATCAGGCTACGACCATCATTTCTATGGCTAAGGTCATCAGGATACAACCATTATTTTACATGGCTATGGCCATCGTTTTTTATAAGGCTACGACCATCATTTTATATGGCTAAGGTCATCAGGCTACGACCATTATTTTACATGGCTATGACCATCATTTTTATAAGGCTACAACCATCATTTTATATGTCTAAGGCAATCATGTTTAAATGACAAAGGTCATAGAATTTTATAAGGCTAAGGCCATTATTTCTATACGGCTAAGGCCGTCGAACTATGAAAAGCTACGACCGTTGTCTTACACGGCTATGGCCGTCAATTCTACACAGCTAAGTCCGTCAAGCTCTACATATCTACGGTAAAAAATACAACAACGTGCCAAAAAGAATAGAAAATATTACTTACAACAAAAATCATATGTCTTTATCAAAGGGGTAAAACACCCATGATACAAAAATCAGTATTTACATGTATATTTACAAGGATCCTAACAATCCATTACTTATCCTTCCCGGCCTGGCCTGCAGGTGGCCCGTCCTAATTTCCAGGAGGGTACGCTTTGGAAAACCAAGAGCTGGATTCCAAATGATTAATGTCTGCCGAGTTTCCCCCCCTCCCGTACCGGCGATTCAGGACTATAACCGGCCGTTTCACGAGCGGCTCTAACAACCTAGCGCTGGATCTCAACTTCCGCCTCAAATGCTCGACCAGCCGCCAAAACATCCTCGAGCATGACCAGCCTGGCCTCCGCGTACACCCACATCTCGTGTGCTTCACGGGACGTGTCGGCCTGTGCAAGCGCTCGCTTGAGATCCTCAACCTCGGCCTTTATGTCATCAAGTTCCACCGTTAAGGCCACGACCCGGGTGCATAATTCCGCCGCCTCTTCTGCCACTACGCAACCGAGCTTCAATTCTTCGTCCTTAGCTTGAATAAGGATCTCCATCTCCGCGGCCCGAGTAACAGCGACCATGAGCTGTTCATCAACTTTCTCCAGCTCAGCCACCCTTTTATTCAACCGCTTCTCAGACTCCACGAGGCCCTCACGAACCACCTTTAAGTTAGCGTCCTACTTATACATATCGGCCAAGGTCCGGTGCGCCTCGCATGTCCTGTTGTACTTCTGCACCAGCCTGTTGTACTTGGCCACCTTCTCCTTCTGGCGTCGACTCCTCTCCGCCTCTAGGAAAAGAGTCTAGAAAAGAAACCAAGTAAGTACGAGGAAAATCACCCTAGACTAACACAAAAGAAAGATCATCAATCAAGGAAAAGGCATATCTGCAAGGCCGCACCCGCCACCCTTTAGGCATAGACCTTGTTGCTAAGTTCTTCCTGGGCCGCATGCTCAGCACTGGCACACAAGAGTGTCATAGTGGTGTCCGCTTCCTCGCAATTCTCCAACAAGTTATAGTGGCTTGGAATCACTATGCGACGAGAGGACTAGCCGACCACCATCTCCACCTCCTTTGTCCACGTCCTCCGTGGCGGACCCCGGGCCCGCCCTGTCCACGCTTTTGCTCCTCCTCTCCATGGCCTCCCTCCTATGAGGGGACCTCCCTGAGAGAATGGCCTCAGCCATAAAGACCGGCCTCGACTCAGGGCGGGATGGCTTAACCTTCCTCGTCTGAGTAGCCACGGCCTTGCCGATAAGAATCCAACGCTGCCTCATCTCCAATATCTCCTCCTCTTCACGGTCCCCCTACACAGGATGCAGCGCGGGCTCAAATGGAGTCGGTTCAGCAGTGGACGCCCCTATGGGGGCAACCCCAGAGGCAGTCTCAGGAACAACCTCCGGTATCTCCATGGGCGTAGTCTCAGGTACGACCCCCAACACGACCTTAGGTACTATCTCTGGAGCCGCTTCTAATGTGACCTCGAGGGGCGAAGTACTGCCACTGGACGTGCCAACGAGGATCATATCCCCTCAAGGTCAGATACCGCCCTAGTAGGGGCAGCCAATGTCTTCTTTTTCTTCTTCTGCGCCTTTTTAGAGGCGTCCCGACCTGCCAAAGTAAGTGTGAGACGGGCAAGAAAAATTATTGGGAACCCCTAAACCATAACAGAAGGAAAAATCAGGTAAGGCCGTTACCTTCCGGGCCATAAAACCTAAGGAATTCATGCCAGGGACAACATTCTTCTGCAAACGAAATTAACGCTTGCACCCACGACCTAATGTCGTCAACCTTACGAGGAGGGCGAGCCGTCACTGTATGAAAACAAGGAAAAGTTTACAACAAAGAAATACAGCAAGGTAATATTTCCTTAATAAAAGTTGCGCACAGTAATACTTACATGCATCGTTCCACACCTCTGGAAACCATTCAGGGTTATACACAAGGTGCTCGGTACGCACATAGAAAAATCTCGTCCAAAATTTGCGGTTGGCCTTGTTATTTACCTGCGACACAAAGCTCTTCTTGCCCCGACTCCTTAACTGGAGTATCGAGCCTCTCATAAAGATGACACTGTACATCTGTAGGAGTTGATGAACGGTAACCTCTTTCCTAGCCTTCGCAGCATAGATGGTAAGTACCCTACACACCTTCAACGCGTACGGAGTAAGTTGGGCCGAGCATGCCCTGAACCAACGGCAGAGCTCTTCCGCCAAAGGGTAAAATGGGAGGCTGTACTCGATTTGAAAGGCGTACTCATAAAATGCACAGTACACGAGCATGTGCACATTAGCAAGGTTTAGCCCATTAGGGACCATCTCAATATGATCAAGAATCTTATACGATTTCCTGAGAGCGGCCAAGTGAGACGGCATCAAGTCATTGTTCTCCCAAGGAGGGAGTTTACACTTGTTCGGAAATGCTTCCTTTTATCCATATCCAGGAGAAGCAAATTGGCTGTTGATAATACAACAAAACTTCTTCGGCATCCCCATCATCTGAGGATGACGAAGCCCTAGAGGGAGCATCGTCCTAAGTTCTGCTGTCATCATGACGACGTTTATCCATTGAGAAAGTTATAAGAAAAAGGCGCCTTTGGTCGCGGGTTCGATTCCTAAGAACGGGAGTTTCAGAAAAGAAAGAACAACGAGCACCAGAAAAAGACAAGGAAAAGATTGGAAAAATATTCTCAAAAAAGGTTCAAAAGATGAATCAAGTTCAACTTCCCCCCTATTTGTAGTAACGGATGCACGGAAATCGAAAATGCATGACTCGAAAACCGGCGCAGGAGACCCAAACGTCATAACCTGAACCGTCTCGGGAGAAGAAGTAATTTTCACGCACGTGATCAATGATGTCATCTTAAAAAGGAACCCCAAAAGGGCGGTAATACGTCAACGGCTTGACCTCTTCACATATGGGCACGTCTTTTACATGGGTATCAACAGGAACGGCCAAATTTCCAAAAGTGTCGAGAATGTATGTCTGTCCATTGAAGACGCTTCCCGACTACGCCTCCAATAAACAGAGAGACTATCTGTATTGGGCAAATTTGGTTCCTTACGTCCCTACACTATCTACTTACTTCCTCGGTGAAGAAAGCGGCTTAATTATGGTCGAGTCGAGGAAGGCCGACCTCAGATAGTAGACGGGCCGAGTGACATGACTCACTGCGATGTCATTTCGAGCTCTGACACTCGTACACTGAGGCCACCAACCCTAGTAATTTTCTTTGATTATTTCGAGGAATGTCCCTTAGTATATAAAAGGGACCTTCCCTTTGTAAAGACTGATGTGTATTTTACTATGGAAAATATACAACTCTCTCTCTCTATCTGATTCTCTCTCTCTCTCTCTTGTGCAAAGTTTACTACTTATCTTATTGCTCTTATATCTCAAATTATTGATACTATAATCACATATCTTGGTCATTTTATGCTCTCTAGCTCATATTACCTTTGATTCCGATTAACCCATATTATGTTTGATTATTTTAGAGCTATTTAAGTACTCAAATAACTTTTTGGCAAAACTATATATATATATATATATATATATATATATATATATATATATTTATATATATATATATATATATTTATTTATCTTTTATGTTTCGCACGATATGAAATTCTTTATTAAACAAATTTTCTATATAATGATATACTTTCCCAGTCCATTAGCAAGGTCAGCACCATTAGTAGAGAAGCAGAAGCAAGAAAGCAAATAAAGAATAATTTCAGCTACACAAGAAAATTTCAGTTGAACATCCTTTGGTACCTGAAAATCATGAATAAAAAGCTTAGGAAGAAATTTCACCGTAGGGCCTTTATGCATGCATGGGTGCTACTTAATATGACCCCACCTCTACCATCACCTTGCTTAGTTCCATAAATTTGGGTTCGGTCACTTTTCTGAACACTTCAATTTTATTGTTTGCTTTCATTATTTCTTTTTGATCGTATTTATCTATTGTGATACATGTTTTTATATTTTGGTACGTGCGGATAGTAAAATATAGAGTGAAATAAGTGACCATGGCATGTATTGACAATTAGAGGAGTGCTATTTCTAATTTTAAGGTTTTTAAAATAGAAGGTTATTATAAAATAAAAACTTTAAAGTAAAGAAATCGAAGACAAGTAGAAAAAGAGATTTATTATTCAACTTCAAATTAATGTACATAATGAACTGAAATCTCCTCTATTTATAAAAGAAAGGAAGCTGCTGTGTAAGCTGTTACGGCAAGCTGCTGTGTAAGCTGTTACGGCAAGCTGCTGTGTAAGCTGCTTGTAAGTTGCTACCGCAAGCTGCTACTGCAAGCTGCTGTTTAAGCTTCTTGTAAGTTGCTTGTAAGCTGCTACTGTACCAAATATAGAAAATCTTATGGAGGGGTAATATTTATCCATAACGGAATACCTAATGATAAGCTTTTTTCAGGAAGCTTATTTCCTATAGAATACTAAATAGATAACCATATTTACGACGGAGTCCCATATGGATAACCTTCAACAAGAAATTTATTTACAACGCAGTACTAAATAAACACTCATAAGATAATATATATTTATAACACTCCCCCTTGGATGTTCATTAGAAGATAATGTGTCTCATTAAAATCTTACAAGGAAAACCTCGTGAAAAAAATCCTAGTGAAGGAAAAAGAGTATATATATTTAGTAATACGCATTTCTGGGCGCCTCATTAAAAACCTTATAAGAAAAATCTCGTGGGAAAAAAAACCTTATTAAGGAAAAAAGAGTGCATCGCATATTTTATTCCTTGATGAAAATCTTGTTTCAAATATTTGAGTCTCCGCATTCCAATCCTGTATACCATCTTCTAAAAAATTTTGAGTTTGTAGAGCATATTATCCACCACTATTTCTGATCGATTTAAATTAATTTCGTTAAACCAAGAAGCTGCTACAAGTCATTTCATTGAGTTCCTTATAACTTGCTTGCATCAGCTTCTCGTAGAAACCTTCAATGGAGTACTATATGGATAATCTTCATCAAGAGGATTATCTGCAGCGGAGTAATAAATGGACATCCACAATAATATTTTATTACACTCCCCTTTGGATATTCATTGTTATGTGCCTCGTTAAAACTTTAATAGGAAAAAGGAAAAATAGTACACTAATAATACACATTGCAAGCTGCCTCATTAAAAACCTTACCAGGAAAAATCCATTAGAAAAAAATCCGAGCAAGGGAAAAAGAGTAAAGTACAGAGACTTGGGTATACCTGGACCAAGGATCATCACTCTCTTATAGAGGTAAGAACGGATCCTTAATCCATGTAGGACGTGAACTATATTTTGCTAGTAAATTAATGGAAAATGCTTGTCAGGCCTTGTAGCATTAGAAAAATATGTTAGTGCACCAATTACACTAAAATAGGATACTTCGGGACCAAGGAGTTCATCTTCCTCTTCTGGAGGTTGAAACAAATCCTTATCCACTTCAAGTGATCGAACAACTATTGGTGTACTCAATGGGTACTCTTTGTCCATGTAAAAGCATTTTAAGACCATTGTTGTATGGGCATATTGATGGATAAAGATCTCATCTACTAAATGTTCAATTTGCAAACCAAGAATAAGCTTTGTCTTCCCAAGATCTTTCATCTCAAATTCTTTTTATGATATTCAATTTTCTTTTGGAGTTCTTCTAGAGTTCCAACAAGATTTATGTCATCAACATAACCAGTAAGCATAACAAATTCTGAAGTCATTTTCTTATCAAAATACATGGACAAATAACATCATTTATGTAGCCCTTTTTAGCAGATATTTACTGAGGCGATTATACCACGGGCGCCTAGATTGCTTTAAACCGTACAAAGATCTTTGTAATCTAATTGAGTACATTTTCTGAGATTTTGAATATGCTTAAGCCATTTTAAATGATTCGGGGATTTATAGAGATTTGATCAAACGAGTCATATAGGTTATGACTCGCATTTAAAGGACATGACATCTTCAGGTGTCTGGACTACTGGTCTGATCCTCAAAATATTTCACAGTATTGTGTACTATATTGTATCAAATATATCGTCGATGATTATTTTGTATCGATTCACAAGCGACATAACTTGTTGAGATCTCATCACATTCTTTATTTTCAGGTACCTGAACTTCTTCTAGAGTTTCATTAAATGTTATGTTGTGGGCTCTTCTAGAGCTCATTTCCTCCTCATTATGATCATTTTGATTATTAGCTGCTTATCATTTTTCAAAGTTTGTTACCTTTAGAACTGATTGGTCTACCACGCTTCATGAGTACAATAAACTCTATCCTTCAGGGACTTTAAATTCTAATAGGGTCATTTACATCTGAAATATGATATTTAATTTTGGATCAACAAATGCTTCTGGCATTTTGCTTGAATTATCTTCTAAGTGAGGATCATATTAATGATAATTCAATTCATATAGCATATTTTTCAACTGTTTATTGCATCCCCCAAATGGTAGAAAAACTAACATATATCCCCAATCTTCTTTGGTAAGCATATCTTTGTGCATTGTGGTAGAAAAATTAATCATATACCACACATCAAAATATAGTAAAAATATTTGGTTTCTAATCCTAAACCAATTGTGAGGGGAAGACTTATCATATATTATTAGTCTGATGCATACAAGTGTTGTTATATGCAATTTAGAAAATCTTAGACCAACATATGAAGCTTTGTTTTCATAAGCAATGGTTTAGTCATTAATAGGAGGTATTCAATGCTAACTCAGCTTACATATAAACCAGCATTATCAAGATCAACTGTCTTAATTTCATAATTTAAAAGTTTTATTCTTAGTTGAGAAAAGCAATTTCAAATGCCAAACTATAGGTTGACAATGAACATACATGTAAACATATTATATATGCATCTATAAATGTTGGTAGGTGAATGTGCTCATATTCACCTTTTATATATTTCAGAATCAGGGGTCGTAGTCCCAACATTAACCGGTATAATCAATTTATTATGAGAATAAGCAATACCGAAGAATTCTGTAAGAATCTTCTAGTTTTTAAGTATATGCTTATCTCAATTCTCAAATAGCTCATTTAAAAATGGCAAATGAAAATTTTTAGTTTATCATGGCATGCACTGTCTCTTAATAAACTTCTGGTTTATTATGGCAGAAACGTTTGCATTAGTAAACTTTTGGTTTACTGTGGATATTTTTGTATAAGTAAATTTATTATTTCTTATAGCTGTTTTTGCATTAGTAATCTTCTGGTTTATTGCGATAAATGATGTAATACAAATTGAAGAATAAGGCATGTAACATCTCACATACATATTTACCCCCTATGATTGTGAAAATATGAAGATTTTCAATCTTTCAATCATTTGTAGTATCAATATGATTGTCATTTTTTACTACAACATATATTTTGACAAAAATCATATAATATGAATGACATATTTATATAAAAGCTCTTCAAGAGACTTCATTCATTATCCACAATCTAATATTTATCGGAATATGTCTTCTAAATAAACAAATGCTCTTCGGGAACTTTTGATAAATTTTGTACAAGTAAATATAGCTCAAACACTTTTAGTGTCATGAGAGAAAATCATAATCAAATAGAGAATACAAAGCCAATTCTAAATTTATAAATGACGAAAATCAAGAATTTTAATATTCTACTACTAACTTTGTGAAAAATATCTTCTTGAAAGAGAAATACCATCAACATCGAAATATTTTATATCAATGCGACAACCACATAGTCATTGCGTCCTTTAAAAAAAGATACACGAGTTGTTATTTCCTTCGGGGAACTCAATAACTAACCATAATATACTGATGTGGTTGTAGTAGAAGGCATTCTAAAGAATACTTTTGCCTTGAAATGATACTTAATAAAATTTTCCAAGATATTTTATATACAACGGGTACGTGTGACAATGATCTTTATGCCATAAAAAAATAATTTATATCCCTTGTTATTTTACCTCTTCAGGAGGTGAGTTTTGGTATTTCTTCATTCACTCCAGGGAAAGAAAATATGCTTTAAAAATAGTTTTGAATAACTTATTATTTTATTGAAGCACAAAAGGACACACTTTCATAATATTTTCCTACTTCATGAGAAAAATTCAATTGTTTTACTACTTAAGGAGAAAATTTAAAATACGAAATATTGAGTATATATTATCTCAATCATATTACCTCTTTTGGAGGTGAATCATAATAAATTTACATTAACAGCACGCTCATAACGAGCTTTATTAATATTTTCACACATATTCACTTCTGGAAATGGCTTAATATTTATGAAAAGTTCTCATCCTTGAGGGAACGGAAAATAATTATCTGCGCGCATTAATCACACCAATTGTGTGATGTCTTAGAATCTTTTTTACCATAATGCTACTTCAGGAGCAAATCGAGGCGTGCATGTACTATAAAGATTATTTCCCTAGCTTATCTTCAATTGTAATCATATGAAGCCTAAATTATCACTTCTGACGGCCATATACACATACCACTTCTGGTAGTTAACAAAGATTTAGTGACAATGAGATATACGAAACATAACCACTTATGGCGGTTGTATATTTCTTGTCAACTCTGTTGGAGAATAAGTGGATCTAACAATGTCATCCACATAATTTCTTATGCAATATTACTCTTCCGGAGTAAAATTAAAATCTTAATTCGAAAACGAGTAAGCGAAAAACGGAACATAAAGATATACAAATAATAGTGTTTTAAAATTCATAAAATGCTCCAGAATCTCGTTCAATGATTATGGCTCACTAGGTTCCTAAGTACTTTTTTCATATTATTTTAGTGGCAGTAGCATGCATAGCAAGTAAAATGCATAACTTATTTTTAATGGTGTCTGCTAGACCATCATATCAAGATGAATTTCAGCATCAAGCACCTAAGACACGTAGCTTTTCCCCGATATATCCAATACTACTAATTCATGTTTAGAAATATTTGACATTATTTACAAGAATAAAGTCCGTACCTTTGATACTTTCAATGTATTTTCTCGAGATGGAAGAGTCTCGTGCTGATAACGTGTTATAAAAGAAAGACGTTGAAGTAAAGAAACCGAAGACAAGCAGAGAGAGAGAGAGAGAGAGAGAGAGAGAGAGAGAGAGAGAGAGAGAGAGAGAGAGAGAGAGAGAGAGAGAGAGAGAGAGAGAGAGAGAGAGACTTATTATTCAACTTCAAATTCATATACATAATGAATTAAAATCTCCTATATTTATAGAAGAAAGGAAGCTATTGAGTAAGTTGCTACTGCAAGCTGCTGTGTACGCTTCTTGTAAGTTGCTTGTAAGTTGCTACTGTACCAAGATATAGATAATCTTCTGCCGGGGGTAATATTTATCCATAACGAAGTACCAAAATAATAAGATTCTTCAGGAAGCTTATTTCTATTAAAGTACTAAATAAATAACTATATTTACGGCGGAGCCCCATACGGATAAGCTTCTTTAGGAAGCTTATTTACAATGAAGTACTAAATAAACATTTATAATATAATAAATATTTATAACGAAGGTAAATTTTTAAAGGAACGGTTCTTATTTTAATGGATTTTACACGGACGAATTTGAGTTAATCAATGTACCAAATTAAATACCGGACATCAAATAAGAACTGAAAAACAAAAATTGGGCCCCCAAAAATTTCGGGACCTAAAGCCACCGCTTTAAAGGCTTTACCCTCTGGCCCCCTTGCCTATTAGCGACCATTTCTTTTTTTTTTTATAATTGAAAACGGTCAAAAATCAATCGATTTTTGTTCGATTTCGATCCTTTTTGGATTCGTTTTGATAGTTTTTAGTAGCGTGTTTCCAAAAATGCTTCTATTATGATCATCTCGATGATAGAGGAAAACTTTCATTTTCAGAGGAGGGGTGATTACATCTTCTTTTCCTTTGAATTTCTGAGTCTATGAAAACAAAATGTGATTGTAGATCGATTGGTAACCAATTAATGGTTATGCACTACATGAAAAAAACTGTGAAAGATGCTGGTACGTTAGGTGTGAAAATTAGAACAACCAGTAAATAAAAATAATAAACTTGTAATCATGCAATTTTAAGAGTGTATAGGGTCAAATTTGATCTTAGACGTCGCTATGCTGATGGACACGCCTTTGAGCATACGTCGACTAAAGCAAGGGCATGACCTGGACGTGGTGACAAAGTCGACATCATTTTAGCACTCAGCGTCTTCACTAAGAAGACGCTATCTACTTTTGTACCTTTTTGATTATTTCGAGGAAGGTCTCATATTATATAAAGGAGACCTTCACAATGGAAAGGGGAATCATCATTATTCTCGAATAATACTACTCTTCTTCTCTCTATATATATCTCTGTCTCTATCTCAAACGATTATTTTGCTCTCAAGCGGATATCATCTTTTTATTTTTCATATCTACAATAACAATATCGTTCTTTTCATCTCTAGGCCATATTATATTTGATCACGATTTACCCTCATTTATTTTTGACTGTTTTTAAGCTTACAAAGTATATCAATAACTTTTGAGCCAAACAATTTGGCGCCATTTGTGGAGATTTCGAGAATCAAAATCATAGTTTGCACCTAGAGAACAACCGACAACAAATCTCTACGCCACACAAAAACAAAAGATGGCTAAATATAACACAAGAAGGAAAACAATAGTAGGTGGTACAACCAATCTCCCGGGTCCTCTCAACGAGGACGATGACGAAGGAATCTTGAATGTAACCCCCCCCACCACCTTAGGTGCAGAGATCTTGCCTTCCCCATCCGAAGATCTAACGATCTCGCATGAAAAAAGAGCTTCAACATCTGCTGCTAAGGAAGCAACCTCGGTGGTCAAGAAGCTACTGGAAGAATGGCTAAGAAGTACCCTAAGTGTCTTGGTTGAGAAGTCACCGCAAAGTAACTTCAGGTGTACACCAACAGTAGGCATCACTGCTGCCATGGGTGAACCCGAGGTTGTACGAGAAAATAACGGGCCTGTTGATGTACAAACCAATGATGGCACGCTCACAGCCATCCTTAAGAAGATGGAAGAAATGAAAAATGAAAAGAAAGAACTCCGCGACCAAATAAAGGAACATCAGGAGAGGGTGGATAAGATCCCCAGTGCTCCCGAGTTACTACCAAAACGCGACGTGGGGAGGTTCGTTGAATATCCGTACCCAAAAGAAGCTGCCTCGCACTCCATCCCAAAAACCTTCAAAGTGCCGCCTTACTTGAAGGTATACGATAGAACCACAGATCCCGAGGACCATCTGTTCCGCTATGTCACCGCTGTGAAGGTCAACGACCTATCAAAAGAACAGGTACCATCGGTGCTGGTGAAGAAGTTCGGCGAGACGTTGACAGGAGAGGCCCTAACATGGTACTCTCAGCTACCAGCTAAGGCTATATCAATGTTCGAAGAAATGGCGGATAAGTTCGTCACCACCCATACAGGTGCAAAGAAAGCGGAAGCAAGGGTCAACAATACCTTCTCCGTCAGGAAAACCAGAAGAGATGGACTCAGGGACTTCCTGGCCTGGTTTAACAAGGTAAGGATGAGCCTGCCAAACATTTCAGAAGGTATAACAGTCACCGCTTTCCAAAATGGGCTAAACTGGGACGGTCCGAGAGCAACTAAGAAACTGCTGAGCTGCCTTATGAAATATCCCCCTACCACATGGGAGGAAATCCACAATGCCTATTATGCTGAGGTACGAGTGAACGAGGATGATCTTAATGGGACGACCCAACGGCTAACAACAATACACTCGGAAATAAGGAGGGATCAACACAATGAGGGTCGGCGAGAACAACTCCCACGCTTCAATAAAGATCGACACCAGCCTTACATGAGATCTTCCCATCCGCCTCCACCCAGGCATACAGACACACTACAGAGACACGTCGCCCCAATCAAAAATGAAAAAGGTATGCCTCATTTATTACTTGCTCATAACTTTTCCGTGTCTCCTTCAGAAATAGTGTACGCACGGGAGAAGCTGGGCACCAAAGTGCAGTGGCCACAGAAGATGAAATCAGAGCCTACCATAAAGAAATCAAACGTCCTATGTGAGTTCCATCAGGAATGGGGGCACAAGACTGAAGAGTGCATTGGTCTACGACAAGAGGTAGTCAGGATGCTGAACCAAGGATACCTGAGGGAATTACTCAGTGACAAAGGGAAAACCAACTTTGCACGTGGACGGGAACAACCCAACGAGCCGCCGAAGCCGCCTTCCCCAGCACATACGATAAATATGATAGTCAGAGGCAGTGAAGACTTGACAGTTAATCATGTAAAGTTCACCACCACGCACAAGCTAAAATGGACCATCGCCTATGAAAGGTATGACGACTTCGAAGATAGTATCACCTTCAATAAGTCCGATGCCGACGTTTTGTCTTTCCCTTATTACGACATTTTAGTTATCACTTTATGTATCGCCGATACGGATTTAAAAGAATCATGGTTGACGACAAAATTGGTGCTTGTATTATCCATCTGAGGGTCCTCGTACAGATGGGACTCAAGGATAAGATAATGCTGCACTGCATAACACTAATTGGTTTTAACAATGTAGTGGAACGGACATCCGAAGAAATACCACTGCCAGTTTTGGTTGGGGCAGTCATGCTAGAAACAACTTTCCATGTGATGAACCAGGAAACAACGTACAACGCCATCATAGGATGCCCATGGATACATGCCATACGAGAAATCCCCTCAAGCTAATACCAAGGTATTAAATTACCTACCTCATGGGGGGTATTCAACATTCGAGGTGAGCCGCGTACCGCGCAACAATGCTACAAAATAGCTCAAGATTGCGCACACACAAAACAGCTAAAGGGAGAGAGTACAGAGGCATATCAATCAGCCATGTCGGGGACTAAGGTCAATCCAACAACGGATGCCGTTAGAGATCCGGGCGTTGCAAGGCCTGCCGAGCACAACCCAAGTAAGTAACATGAATTCCTAACTAACCATGGAGATCTATTTGTTTTTTCCTATTCAGATATGCTGGGAATCCCGCGAGACATCACCACTCATAGGATGAATGTCGATCCATTACACCCGCCTGTGCGGCAGATGATAAGGAAGTTCAACGCCGCTATCAATGAAGCGGTCAGCAAGAATGTAGACGAGTTATTGGCCAATGGTTCCATAAAAAGTCGAAGTACCCCAGTGGGTCGCCAATATCGTCATCGTCAAAAAGAAAAATGGGTAGTGGAGAATATGTGTGGATTTCACCGATCTGAACAGGGCATGCCTTAAGGATTCATTCCAGCTGCACCATATCAACTAGTTGATCAGCGCTGTCACGGGACATGAACTGTTGAGCTTTTTAGATGCCTACTCCGGATACAATCAAATCATGATGGCCGAGGAGGACCAGGAGAAAATGACATTCATCACACAACAAGGAACATATTGCTACAAATTAATGCCCTTCGGGTTCAAAAATATAGGGGCTACGTACCAAAGACCGGTAACTAAAATGTTCAAAGAACAACTCGTTAAGACCACGAAAGTCTATATCAACGATATGCTGGTGAAGTCGAAAAGGAAAGAGGACCACATCAACCATCTGAAAGAAGCCTTCGGAATATTGAGAAGGTGCGAGATGAAGCTGAACCCCGAGAAATTCACCTTCGACATAGACTCAGGAAAATTCTTTGGATTTCTCATATCATAAAGAGGCATCGAGGTCAACCCAAATCAGATCAAGGCGATAGACACAATACCTAAAATTTTGAACAGTAAAAAATAGATACAAAAGCTGATGGGGCGAGTAGCCATCCTATCTAGGTTCATCTCACGATCCTCCGACAGGTGCCATAAATTTTTCAATGTGTTGAAAAAGGACAATGGGTTACAATGGAACGAAGAATGCGTCAAAGCTTTGAGAGAATTGAAGGCATACCTATCTTCGCCACCACTGCTCGCCAAAGCAAATCCAGATGAGCCCTTGCTGGTGTATCTGGCCGTATCCGAGGTCGCCGTCAGCGTAGTCTTGGTTCGCAAAAATTAAAGTACGCAATCTCCTTTTTACTATATTAGAAAAACCTTAGTGGACGTCGAAACACGGTATCCACACCTTAAAAAGTTAGCTCTGGCTTTGGTCGTAGCTTCACCGAAGCTCCGACCCTACTTTCAGTGTCATCCCATAAAAGTAGTAACGACCTTCCCTCTGAGAAGTGTCCTACATAATCCCGAATTATCAGACAGGCTCGCCATATGGGCCATAGAGCTTAGAGAGCACAATATTTCATATCACGCAAGGAGCGCCATCAAGTCGCAAGTACTTGCCGACTTTGTAGCCGATTTCAGCGCAGAGATACCACCAGAGGCAGAACTAGAGGAATGCCATGCCCCCTCCAACACCGACCTATGGGCTCTCTACACTGTCGGCACCACAAATGCTTCGGGATCGGGGCTGGAACTCATCCTCAAGGTCCCCAAGGGCGAAAGTATTCGCCAGTCCATATGATGTCCCGAAATGACTAACAATGAGGCTGGGTACGAGGCAATTATTGCTTGTATAAAGCTAGCCATCAAATATGGGGCTCGACAACTTGTTCTCCACTGCAACTCCCAACTCGTAGTAAACCAGGTAACTGGGACTTACCAAATCGTTGAGTAGAGATTGCAAAAATACCAGTCAGAAATCCACAGATTAATGGATGAATTTGACGTGTGCCACTTCAAAAAAATTTCGAGGGCACGAAACATCAAAGCAGATGGTTTAGCAAAGTTGGCTGCATACACTTAAAACTTCAACAAAGAAAGTGTTGTCACCCTCTTTCATTCAGCCATTGATTATACTGATGTACTCTCTTTAAATTTTACTTGGGATTGGCACAACCAGTTTGTATCCTATTTGCAGTACGGGACACTCCCACTCGACAAAAAAAAGAAGCAAAGAAACTCCGCATACAGGCTGCCCGATATTACCTGATAAATCGCGAGCTCTACAAAAGAACATTTGGCGGACCCCTGGCCTAGTGCCTAGGGCCACACCAAACAAAACCAGTACTCGAAGAGGTACACGAAGGTCACTGTGGTGCCCATACAGGTAACCGCACCCTTGTGCACTGCATAATACAGGCTGGATACTACTGGCCCACTATGAAGAAAGAGGTTGCAGAATACGTTCGCCTATGCGAACAATGCCCATGCATGATGCTCGAATCACTCAAAACTGAGGGTCTTGTTTGAGCATATCTGCCAACGCCTGATGCTTGGCATGGCATTGTTAGTGCTTCTTCGCCATTTTATTGAAGGTGGTAACCTTCTTTTTCTCACGCCGCCTCCTCTCCACCTCCAAAATGAGAGTCTAAAAAGGAAAGGAAAAAGTGGAAAGACAAGTCTGTACGTATCAAAGTCGCCTTCACGGCCCACAAAGAAAAGCTGAAAGCTACCTGCAAGGCTGCACTAGTGGCCCTTCGAGACAGATCCCTGTGATTAACGCCCTTCAGCGTTTCACGCTCTGCGTCCGCACATAGCAGGGTCATATCCTCTGCAGGTTGGTCGCTGCTCTCTAATAAATTATACCCTTCCAAGATCAGGATTCGATGGTTAGACCTACCTTCCATCATCCCCACGCGGGCTGGATCCCTCGTTACATCTCTAGGAGTGGCCTCAGGGCCCACCCTCTCAACATCAACGCCCACTTGTCCAATTACGGACGACGAACCGCCCTCCGAAGCACGGACCGAGCTGGTATCGGTGGCAGTTTTCCTATGAGGAGACGAACTCCCTAAATGGATGCCCTCGGCAATGAACTTGGCCTCGACACTTGATGAGGCTCGCTAATCCTCTCATCTTCAGTAGCTACCCTATTACCCGTTATCAACCGTTGTCTCTTTCTTTCTAGTGGCTTTTCACCGTCCGAAGTGTCCTCCACAGGCTGCGGGGATAGTACAGAATAAAGTGCTTCACTTGCGGATGCCGCCACATGCGTAGCCTCCTGCTGAGGGACCATAGGCACGCTGTCATTGAACGAGCCGCAGGGTATGTCTTCACCCTCAGAATCAGTCTTCGCCCTGGGCAATGTAACAATGGCTATTCTCTTCTTGGGAACGTTGCGACCAACCAACACGAGTGAGTAAGGTAACAAAACTTGAGGAAATATCCAAGTCAAAGACGATGAGTTACCTAACGGGCCGTACTGTTGACGAAACGCGGCCTAGGTACGACACTTCTCTGCATAAGGTATCAATTTCTCCACCCATGATTTAATGTCGTCTATGGGCTGGGGTGGAGAATCCCTCACTACAAAAAAAAAGAAAAGAAGAAGAAGTCACAATGGCCGAGCGGCCAAAACAATATACAATCAGGAATTCAACATACAATAATACTTATGTTCAGAATTCCACCTTTCGGGCAACCCATTAAGGTTCTACACCAAGTGCTCCGTTTTGATATAGAAGTACCTGCACCAGAAGCCATGATTGGCCTTGTCGTCAGCCTTAACCACCAAACCATTCATACCGCGGCTCTTCAGTTGTAAAATGGTACCCCTCAGGTAACCAATGCCGAATAACTGCAAAAGATGGTGAACTGAGATTTAGCACTTAGCCCTGGCCGTGTACGTGTTCAGAATCCTACACACCTTCAAGGTGTAAAGAGTAAGTTGAGCTAGGAATATGTTGAAAAAGCGACAGAGTTCCTCTGATAAGGGATAGGGGAGGCTATAACCGATCAAGAACGGATATTCGTAAAAGGTTTAATATCCAGGTCTATGCACATTAGCGTAATCCGTTCAAGCCGGAGCCATTTCCACTTGGTCCGGAAGAGATTGTCTAAATGGGGCTGTAATAATTCACTATGCTCCCAGGGGAGAGCTGCGTTTCTCATTTGAAAATCCCGTCGAATGTGAATTTCTTGGGAAGCATGGTTTCCACCGAGAGGGGAACGAGAGTCTTTTCTACCTCTTCCTCTTCGTCACCAGGGGAAGGCGGAACCCTAGATGGGGCAGTGTCCCTATTCGTTTTAATACTTTGATGGTGCTTTACCATGATGTTCTGTCTAAGAAATAAAGTACTAATGACGAGAAATAAGACTTCAGAGAAGTGGAAGAGGCTCACATGAAATAGCAGTTATCATGGAGAAACACAATAAAGAAAGTCGAAAAATATTTTCCATGGGTTCGAAAGATAAACCAGATTGAACTTGTCCCCTATTTATAGGGTTAAGTTGTGTGGAAATAGAAAAGACATGACTCAAAACAGGCGCAGGGAACCAAACATCACATCACCTCCTGAACCGCCTCGAGAAGAAGTGTAATGATGATGCACGCGGGCGGTGACTGTTAGAATATACGCTTAACGCTAGAGGGGGGGGGGTGAATAGCGTTATAATAAAAAACAATATAAACTTGCAGAATTAAAAATTGCAGGATTGAAATAAGTGCGGTAAGTAAATAATAAGGAACGAACGCACCGAAATTATCCTGGTTCACCACAACCTGTGGCTAGTCCAGTTCCCGAGAGACTCTCTCGAGATTCCACTAACTTCGTTAAGCTTACGGGTGCTTAACAAACCGTTACAAACTGAGAACTTGAGTCATACAAGCCTCAACAACCTTTGCTCGAAGATACCACACTTCAAGACTTCAACCGAAGGAATGAAAACATTCCTTCTTACAACCACAAGGGATTAACGCTTCCCTTCAAGTGTATACAAACACTTAGCACTCAAGACAAGACTCTCTTTAAGAGTAGATATGAGTAAAATAAATACGCTCAGGAACACAACAACTTTCGTCAAGAGTTTGGCTCTCAAAAACTTATTAAATGAATAGAAAATGATGAATATGAGAGTATGCAAGCTTTAGCAAGAATATAATCAGTTGTTGTACTTAGAAGACTGATTTTGAGTTGTATTTATAGTGTTCAAAACCCCCACAACCGTTGCCTAATTGCTAATCAAGAATTGCTGATTTTGTGCTAAGATAATCGATTATCTGATTTGCATAATCGATTATTTTCCAATCGTTCAAAAATCATTCCCAGATTTTAAGCAGAATAATCGATTATCCAAATCGTATAATCGATTACCTGACAACGTTCAAAAAATCATATTCAGAGTTTACTTAACATAATCGATTATCAGATTTAATCGATTACCTGACAACGTTCAAAAAATCATATGCAGATTTTACTTAGCATAATCGATTATCAGATTGTGTATAATCGATTATCTTTCAGAGTTTAAAAATACTTTGGCAATGGTCATTTGCATAATCGATTATGCTATAAGGATAATCGATTATCTTTTATATTTTGAAAACTTCGGACTACACTGTCTTAACATAATCGATTATCATAAAGTACATAATCGATTATTTTACAGTCTTGTAAAATTTGATAGACACTGCCTCAACATAATCGATTATCATAATGTGCATAATCGATTATTTTATAGCTTTGAAAAATCTGATGGACACTGTCTCAACATAATCGATTATCATAAGGTACATAACCGATTATCTTGTAGCTTTGAAAAATCTAATGTACACTGCCTTAACATAATCGATTATCATAAGGTACATAATCGATTATTGTTCAACTTTGTAAATCTGGTGTACATTGTCTTAACATAATCGATTATCATAAAGTACATAATCGATTATCTTTGTCCAGATTTGAGAGGCATGTTTAAAAATCATTTTGGCTAAAATAAAATGTTTGAAAATCTTTTTGCTTAAAATTAAATATGCATGATTTGATAAAAATGATTTTACGAGAGAAGCCAAGTCTTGAGTTAATTGTCGGATCAAGATCACAATTAAAGAACGACTCATGTATAACTTTATTTCTTTGGTTGATCATGATCTTTGTTCGTCTTGTGCTTGAACCTCGTTATGTGTCAATTGCGCGCTTGTGCTTGGACCTCGTCATATGTCAATTGCGCGTCATTTGTCATTTATCAAAACCTACAAATATGAACACACGTTTAGTTTAGTGCCTTGAGAACGTGTTTCAATAATTTCCCCCTTTTTGATAATGGCAAACAAATATATCGGGATATGCATATTAGATAATTCATAATGACGATCCAAGACAAGTATATAGATATGCAATTAGTTCCCCCTCAACATATGAATTCCCCCTCAATTTATGCCAATAAATATTAAGTGCATAGCCCTTATTCTTCCCCCTTTTGACATTAGCAAAAGAAAACATTAGTAAATAACTTGTTTATAGATTAACCAAAAATCGCAATTATAAAAGGGACAATATAATGTCAACATAATCGATTATTGATACTTGATAATCGATTATGTACTTAAGAGAAATCGATTATTCTTAAAAGAGATCGATTTTTCTGCACCAGTGCTTTATAATTCCCCGTGTCTTTGGGGCGATGCCTGCAAAACAGAATTAGGCGCCTCCGACGCTCAAGTTAGTAATGAAAGACAAAAAAATGCAATGCATGACTTAGATCAACGTGGAGTCAAGAATCCCGAGTTTACTACGAATTCGGAAAAAGGACTCTTTCTCTAAAGGCTTTGTGAAAATGTCGGCCAATTGAGATTTGGTTTCAACAAACTCAATTTCGACATCACCCTTGAGAACGTGATCTCTTATAAAGTGGTGCCTAATTTCAATGTGCTTTGTTCTTGAATGAAGAACGGGGTTCTTCGTCAAGCTTATGGCGCTAGTATTATCACATCTAAGAGGGATATGATCGATACTTAGTCCATAGTCCGAGAGTTGTTGTTTCATCCAAAGGATTTGAGCACAACAACTCCCCGCGGCTACATATTCAGCCTCGGTTGTGGACAACGCAACACTTACCTGTTTCTTACTAAACCAAGAGACAAGAGAGCTACCGAGCAAATGGCAAGTGCCACTAGTGCTCTTGCGGTCCAATTTGCAACCCGCAAAGTTGGAGTCGAAATAGCCAACAAGTTGGCATGAAGAACCTTTGGGATACCATAGTCCCACATTTATAGTACCAACAAGATACTTCATTATCCGCTTAACCGCAGTTAGGTGCGACTCCTTCGGACATGATTGATATCGAGCGCATAAACATACGCTAAACATTATGTCCGGTCTACTAGCAGTAAGATAAAGAAGGGATCCGATCATACCTCGATACTTCTTGGTGTCGACTTCCTTACCTTTCTCATCTTTGTCAAGATGATCGGATGTGCTCATTGGAGTGGCCATTGCTTTGGCGTTGCTCATTTCAAATCGTTTTAGCAACTCTTTGTAATATTTAGATTGACAAATGAAAGTTCCTTCTTTCATTTGTTTCACTTGCAACCCCAAGAAGAAGGTTAGCTCACCCATCATAGACATCTCAAATTCGCTTGTCATTAAATCAGAAAATTCCTTGCACAAAGCATTGTTAGTAGCACCAAAAATAATATCATCCACATAGATTTGAACTAATAAAATATTATTGTTTTTATGCTTAATAAATAATGTGGTGTCAACTTTCCCCCTAATGAACTCATTGTCCAAAAGAAATTTGCTCAATCGTTCATACCAAGCTCGGGGAGCTTGTTTAAGACCATAAAGGGCTTTCTTAAGTTTGAAAACATGATCGGGAGATTTAAAATCTTCAAAGCCCGGGGGTTGTTCAACATAAACTTCTTCTTGAATAAAACCATTTAGAAAAGCACTCTTTACATCCATTTGATATAAATTGAAATTCATAGAAGAGGCAAAAGCAAGTAATAAACGAATAGCTTCTAACCTTGCTACGGGTGCATATGTTTCTTCATAGTCAATTCCTTCTTCTTGATTGTAACCTTTTGCTACAAGCCTAGCTTTGTTTCTAGTGATTACACCATTTTCATCTAATTTATTTCGAAAAACCCATTTTGTACCAATTATGGTATGATTGTCGGGTCTTGGCACCAATTCCCAAACGTCATTTCGTTTGAATTGGTTAAGCTCCTCTTGCATTGCCAAGGTCCAATGCTCATCCCCAATTGCTTCGGAATTGGTTGAGGGTTCAATTTGAGAAACGAAAGCAGTATGTCCTAAGGTGTTCTTAAGATTGTTTCGAGTACTTACCTTTTGTTCAATGTCGCCAATTACCTTGTCGAGAGGATGGTCTTTGATTGTCCTCCACGCGTTGGGCAGTTTCGTTTCTTTCTCCAGTGGGGGCGCTTCCTCCAATGATTGTTCCAAGATTTCATCTTGAATTTCCTTTGGGTTTTCCTCTTGTACTTTGTCTTGAGGACTTATTGTGTTTAAAATACCTGCAAGATCAAAACCAGAATCCTTTCTCGCCAAGCGAGCATTATTTTCGGAAAACACAATATGAGGGGATTCCTAAACAGTTTCGGTTCTATTATTGAATACTCTATATGCTTTGCTACGTGATGAATAACAAAGAAAAACTCCTTCATCCGATTTGGCATCAAATTTTCCCAAATTATCTTTTCCGTTGTTATGAATAAAGCATTTACAACCGAATACTCTAAGATGGGAGAGATTAGGTTTCCTTCCCTTATAGAGTTCATAGGGAGTTTTCATGAGTATTGGCCTTATGACTACTCTGTTTAAAACGTAGCATGCGGTACTCACGGCATCCGCCCAAAATTGTTTGGGAATCTTAGCCTCATCGAGCATGGTTCTAGCCATATCTTCGAGACACCTATTTTTCCGTTCCACCACTCCATTTTGTTGTGGTGTACGTGGAGCAGAGAAGGTGTGCTCAATACCGAGTTCGTCACAAAAGTCCGTGAAGAGATTGTGATCGAACTCTCCCCCATGATCACTTCTTATGGAAGTGACGGTTGTGTTCTTTTCATTTTGAACACGTTTAAGAAAACATTTAAAATTTTGAAAAGCCTCACTTTTGTGAGCAAGAAATAGTGTCCATGTAAATCTAGAATAATCATCAACAATAACAAAAGCATAACGATTTCTACCAAGACATTCAACGCGAGATGATCCAAAGAGATCCATGTGAAGAAGTTGCAAAGGTCTTGTAGTTGAAACAATATTCTTAGATTTAAAAGATGCTTTTGTTTGCTTTCCTTTTTGACAAGAATCACAAATAGTGTCATTTTCAAATTTCAAATTTGGAAGACCAATAACTAAATTTTGTGAAACCAATTTGTTTAAAAGATGCATGTTGATATGAGCTACTCTACGATGCCATAACCACATATCGTCTTCTTTACTCATAAGACAATTCACATACTCTGATGAAGAGTTTTCAAGATCAACCATATAGATGTTATCAATTCTAAATCCACGAAGAATAGTTTTAAAGTCACTACGACGAAAGACTAAGCATTCCTCCGAATCAAACAAAACAAGATTTCCCTTGTCACATAATTGACTTATGCTCAAGAGATTATGTTTTAGACCTTTAACTAGCAATATATGCTTAATGGAAGAAGATTCATTCTTACCGACCGAGCCAATGCCGATAATTTTTCCCTTGTTGTTATCTCCAAAAATAACGTTTCCTCCTTCCTTGTGTTCTAGTTGAAGGAACTTGGATGCGTCTCCGGTCATGTGTTTGGAGCATCCACTATCAAGGTACCAAAGTACACTTGATCCCTTCAAACATACCTACAACACAAATCAATGAGTTTTTGGTACCCAAGCTGTTTTGGGTCCTTGAGAGTTAGGCGTAAAATGTTGTTGTGCTTGACATGCAGTTAAGTGTCTGTGTCTAGTAAAACAAGCAGGAGCAATATGTCCTATTCGACTACAATAGTGACAAATGACATTAGGATTATGCATTCTTCAAGGTTGGTAGTAGTTGGAGGTACGAAAATCGTTTGCTCTATTTTTGACAATATGGCAATTGCGCAATCCTTGAAAATCATTTCTCCTACTGTTTGTTCTAGGATATGCAGCGTTTCTAGAATAATTATTTCTAGGTCGAGTATGTCTAGGTTGCGATTGTTGAAGGCCATTTCCAGGCGTTCTAAAATGTTCAAAGTTTCTTCTAGTGTTTGGTCTAGGATGCATGTTGATTCTAGGATGGTTATTTCTAGGATGAATGTTTATTTAATTAATCCTAGGTTGAGCCTTGGGTTGTTGGGGGATGGCTTCAACTTTTTCTTTAGGCTCGTTTTTGAAGCCTATTCCATGTTTGGTCGATTTCAAATTGACAAGAACATCATTCAAATTTTTATGAGAAGAATTGAACTTATCTAGGGTGCCCTTAAGTCTTTCTACTTCATCTTTTAGATGCATGCAAGAAATACAATTTTTACTAGAACTCTCGGGTTTGTCGGCGCTTCTCTTGCCGAAAAATTTGTTTTCTTCTTTCAACTTCTCATTTTCCAAAATCAATTTTTCCAAATCTTTTTCTTTCAAAGAGAGTTGTTTTTCAAAATCTTTTTCTTTCAAAGAGGAATTTTTCTTTACGTCTCTAACAGTTTCGGAAGCTCTAATGAATTCACTATACAATTCATCAAAAGCATTTTGCATTTCCTCAAGAGAAAAATTTTTTTTTGAAGAAATTTGACATACCTCTTCTTGATTGTCTTCGTGTGCCATGAGACATAGATTTGCGGCTTCGTCTTCTTCATTGTCGCTTGATTCGTCTCCGGAGTCACCTCCCCAAGATATGTATGCTCGTTGTTTCTTGAAGGGTTTCTTCTCCTTTTTGACATTTGGGCAATTTGATTTAATGTGCCCGATTTCTCCGCATCCATAGAACTTTACTTGATCTCCTTGTTGTTTGCCTTTTCGTTCATACTCTTTTCGCATGAACTTTTGAAACCTCTTAATAACGAGTCTGAACTCGTTATCTCCGTTGTTTGAATCCTCATCATTTTGAGGTTGAGCCGTGCTTGCCTTGAGGGCGATTCTTTGTTTCCTTTGATCATTAAACAGAGGGTTAAGTATAGTAGATTCATAGGTTTTAAGATTACCTCTTAGTCCGTCAATGGTGACATTTGAAACGCCGATAGACTCTTGAATCGCGTCGGCCTTGGAGCGCCATTCTGGAGTGAGACTTCGGAGAATTTTTCGGACAAGTTCCTTATCCGTGAAGGTCTTCTTAAGAGCATGTAGGTCATTGACGATTTTTGAAAATCGTTCGAACATGTCATCGATCCTCTCACTTTCCTTCATGTGAAACAGTTCATATGCATGGGTTAGAAAATCAATTTTAGCTTCTCTTACCTGGTCCGTACCTTCGTACGTGATTTCCAGCTTATCCCACATTTGCTTAGCCGTTGTGTAACATGATATTTTTCTGTAATCATCAGCATTTACTGCACAATATAATAAGTTGATGGCTCTAGCGTTGCTCTGCACTTTTCGGATATCATCCGCATCGTATTCATCTTCGGATTTTGGAACCCATTCATTTTCAACCTTTTTGGTTGGAATTTGTTCTCCCTTCGTTATAACCTTCCATAGATGAAAATTATTCGATTGGATGAATATTCTCATCCTCTCCTTCCAGTACGTATAGTTTGTCCCGTCGAATAGTGGTGGTCTGGTGGAGCATTGTCCTTCACCTATTCCTGCATTAAAGTCACGAGTAGAAGCCATGGATTGTTTCTCTCAAACGGTTAAGTCTTTCAGAGAGTTGGGCTCTGATGCCAATTGTTAGAATATACGCTTAACACTAGAGGGGGGGGGGGGTGAATAGCGTTATAATAAAAAACAATAGAAACTTGCGGAATTAAAAATTGCAGGATTGAAATAAGTGCGGTAAGTAAATAATAAGGAACGAACGCACCGAAATTATCCTGGTTCACCACAACCTGTGGCTAGTCCAGTCCCCAAGAGACTCTCTCGAGATTCCACTAACTTCGTTAAGCTTACGGGTGCTTAACAAACCGTTACAAACTGAGAACTTGAGTCACACAAGCCTCAACAACCTTTGCTCGAAGATACCACACTTCCAGACTTCAACCGAAGGAATGAAAACGTTCCTTCTTACAACCACAAGGGATTAACGCTTCCCTTCAAGTGTATACAAACACTTAGCACTCAAGACAAGACTCTCTTTAAGAGTAGATATGAGTAAAATAAATACACTCAAGAACACAACAACTTTCGTCAAGAGTTTGGCTCTCAAAAACTTATTAAAATAATAGAAAATGATGAATATGAGAGTATGCAAGCTTTAGCAAGAATATAATCAGTTGTTGTACTTAGAAGAATGATTTTGAGTTGTATTTATAGTGTTCAAAACCCCCACAACCGTTGCCTAATTGCCAATCAAGAATTGCTGATTTTGTGCTAAGATAATCGATTATCTAATTTGCATAATCGATTATTTTCCAATCGTTCAAAAATTATTCACAGATTTTAAGGAGAATAATCGATTATCCAAATCGTATAATCGATTACCTGACAACGTTCAAAAAATCATATTCAGATTTTACTTAACATAATCGATTATCAGATTGTGTATAATCGATTACCTGACAACGTTCAAAAAGTCATATGCAGATTTTACTTAGCATAATCGATTATCAGATTGTGTATAATCGATTATCTTTCAGAGTTTAAAAATACTTTGGCAACGGTCATTTGCATAATCGATTATGCTATAAGGATAATCGATTATCTTTTATATTTTGAAAACTTCGGACTACAGTGTCTTAACATAATCGATTATCATAAAGTACATAATCGATTATTTTACAGTCATGTAAAATTTGATAGACACTGCCTCAACATAATCGATTATCATAATGTGCATAATCGATTATTTTATAGCTTTGAAAAATCTGATGGACACTGCCTCAACATAATCGATTATCATAAGGTACATAATCGATTATCTTGTAGCTTTGAAAAATCTAATGTACACTGCCTTAACATAATCGATTATCATAAGGTACATAATCGATTATTGTTCAGCTTTGTAAATCTGGTGTACATTGTCTTGACATAATCGATTATCATAAAGTACATAATCGATTATCTTTGTCCAGATTTGAGAGGCATGTTTAAAAATCATTTTGGCTAAAATAAAATGTTTGAAAATCATTTTGCTTTAAATTAAATATGCATGATTTGATAAAAATGATTTTACGAGAGAAGCCAAGTCTTGAGTTAATTGTCGGATCAAGATTACAATTAAAGAACGACTCATGTATAACTTTATTTCTTTGGTTGATCATGATCTTTGTTCATCTTGTGCTTGAACCTCGTTATGTGTCAATTGCGCGCTTGTGCTTGGACCTCGTCATATGTCAATTGCGCGTCGTTTGTCATTTATCAAAACCTACAAATATGAACACACGTTTAGTTTAGTGCCTTGAGAACGTGTTTCAACAGTGACATCGTCCCAAAAAGGAAACCACATGTCAACGACTCAACAACGTTTAGCATTTCACATCATTCCTGTTGCCGCCCAAGTATGAGGTTAAATTCTTCAAAGACGAGGTTTGCAGTTCTGTCCATTGGAGACGCCTATCGAGTGCGCCTCCAACGAACGGAGGGACTAACTGTATAGGATCAAATTTGATCCTAGACATCTCTATGCAGATGGGCACGCCTTTGAGCATATATACACTAAAGCAAGGGCATGACTTGGAAGTGGTGACAAAGACGACGTTGTTTTGGCATTCAACGTCTTCACTAAGAAGACTGTGTCTACTTTTGTACCTTTTTGATTATTTCGAGGAAGGTCTACTATTATATAAATGAGACTTTCACGCTGTAAAGGGGCATCATTATTATCCTCGAATAATACAGCTCTCTTTCTCTCTCTATATATCTCTGTCTATATCTCTAACGATTATTTGCTCTCAAGAGGATATCATCTTTTTATTTTTCAGATTTACAATAACAATATCATTCTTTTCATCTCTAGGTCATGTTATATTTGATTACGATTTAATCTTGTTGATTTTTGATTGATTTTAAGCGTACAAAGTATATCAATAATTTTTGAGCCAAGCAAAGCGTAATGTTGCATTTCTTTTTTCTTGAATGGAGTTCTCCACTTGGAAAAGTTGTAATGCCTATTACATGATGAAGGGAAGCTAAAAAGTGACAACTCAGCTAAACCAATTCTTTGAGCTTGTGAACCAATAAAACAGTAGCTTTCTGGCGCATGTTAGCAAGGTGCTATCGCTGCTGGAAATGGCTCGCCGCCGTCAACCAGTCACGACCTCGGACGTTGCTACTCCAGATCCTGGGGTAACTAAAGAGCTAGAACCTATAACTCTCGGTGACTTTCTTCCACCTTCATTGAAACCACAACCAACAGATCTACAACATGCAAAGGAATCTGGTACTGAAATGCAACATATGGATAACCACGATGGAGACCTTGTGAGGAGATTGCAATTTTCAGATGGGGAATCTATAGTCTCACCTCCAACTGCTGCTGATGTTGTTCGAGGAAATCAGAATGCTCAAATGGGGAACTCACTGTCATTTGTCCCTCCAGTCAGCAGGGAGGGTCGAAAAGTTGTTACCATCAGTGAGGAGGATCTTCAACCACAGGTGGAGTACTGGAAGAACTCTCTAATTGGCTGCATTATTGGTGATAATCCTACTGAAAAGGCTATGGACAGCTATGTTATGCATGTATGGAATTTTGTTTCTAAACCTCAAATCCTAGTCCATTCTGAAGGGTACTGTATCTGTCGTTTCTTGAACAAGAGGGATATGGACCTGGTTCTGCAATCTGGATCATATACCTACAGAAACAAGCCAATGGTGTTGAAGCCTTGGGAAGTGGATTTTTCTTTTCAGAGCGACATTTTGAGTACCATTCCTGTATGGGTTCGTTTCCCTGGTCTGCCAGTAGGATACTGGTCAGCAGAGGTGTTAAGCAAGCTTGCAAGTGCTGTTGGGAAACCATTATACACTGACAAATTCACAGCCCACTTTGAGAGGATCTCCTTTGCTCGTGTACTAGTGGAGGTTGATGTGTCTCAGCCAGTACCTGACCAGATTGACATTGATACCCCCTATGGTCCAAAGATCCAAACTATTGAATATGACTGGAAGCCTAAGTTCTGCAACCATTGTCTAAAATTTGGACATGATTCACTAGATTGCTGGTATAATGTCAAGAAGGATGGTGACACCAACATGGAACCACTGGAGGGCCTTAGGAGGTAGAGGAAGCCTGCAAAAGCCACAAGGCAGAGGTGGACTGTTAAAAAGGCCCCTGCTGTTGAAGCACCTCAACACACTGAAATAGCTGTTGAGGTAAATGCTGAAGACCCTAAACAACTTGTGGCAGATCAAGTAGTTGATGCAGTGCTGGCTACTCCTCAGCAAGCACAAATACAGTCAACATCTTGAGCTCAAATATGCAATACACTGGCTGCCAGAAGCACTATCCTCAGTGCAGCATTGGCAGAGAATTGCAAGAAAGGAAAGGCTATCAATGAGGTGTTAGATGCTGGTAGGAAAGGCTAGCAAATTGACCCTGGCCCCTCGTGTTTATGATCATTGTCACACGGAACATAAGAGGGCTGAACCTAGCCCATAAACAGAAAGAATTGAAAACCTTTCTGAATGCTAATAAAGTAGATGTATTGGGTGTCTTGAAACTAGAGTTAAGCAACATAAATCCCAGAAAATCCAAAGGAAGGTTGCACAGGGATGGAAGGTGTTTTGAAACTACTCAGAGGCAGTAAATGGAAGGATCTGGCTGCTCTGGAAACCACACATCCGGGCTACTATATCCTTTGCTTCTGATCAGTGTGTGCAGTGCTACATAGAGGACCCCTCTAGCCATATCAAAACTCATCTTACTATTGTGTATGCCAAAAATACTGCTTACCAGAGAGAAAGATTATGGAGTGACCATAAGGGGATCTCTATTCCTAACCAAGACACTTGGTTAATTAGTGGAGACTTCAACACTGTCTTATCTGCTGAAGACATGATTGGCTCTACTGTTACTGAGGCTGAGGTTAGAGGATTTAAGCAGTTCATTTATGACTTGAACCTTACCCCCCTTAGGAAGATAGGATGGAACTACACTTGGACAACTAAACAACACACTTCAACTAGAGTTTATAGCAAGATAGATTGGGCACTGGGAAATTTCCAGTGGGTGCAATAGTATGGGCATATTGCAGCAGAGTTTCTAAACCCCTCAGTCTCAGACCATACACCCATTCTAATCAAGTTGGGTGACTAGAAGCTGTTGCATCCAAAGCCCTTCAGGCTATACATTGGTATCATGGAGCTGCCACAGTTTTAAGATATAGTCAAGCATGTATGGAACCAGAAATGCAGAGGCAATGCTATGCTACAGGTGTGGTCAAAACTGAAGCTCTTGAAGCAACAGCTAAAGGAGGTCAACAATCATATGGCATCCTACAATCAGAAAATTATCCAGGCCAGGGAGTCTCTTGATATTATTCAGACTCAACTGCAGATCACACCACTTTCACAGGACTTACTTCTTGAGGAAATGGCAGCATTGGCAGAATTAGAAAAATGGAGCAATGTGGAAGAACAAGTGCTGAGGAAGAAGTCAAAGGCTACTTAGATTGACTGTGGAGATGCAAATACTAGATATTTCCATGCTCAATGGAAGATCTGGAACTGTCATAATACCATCAACTCAATCTGCACTGACACAGGAGTAAAGCTCTCTGATCCAACAGATGTGGAACAGGAATTCCTTGCAGTTTTCCCAAGGCCTGATGGGAGTATGTGCTGAGGAATTGCCATATGTTGATATTACTACCATTAAAACAGGTAAATGTCTGTTCTTAGATCAACAGAAGATGCTCATTAGGGATATCACTATGGAGGAGGTATCTGATGCTCTGCATGACATGCCAAAGAACAAAGCTCCTGGAGTGGATGGTTATCCTGTGGAGTTCTTTACTAAGAACTGGGAGATAATCAAGCATGATGTCTTAGCTGCTACAAGGGAGTTTTTCACTTCTTGCTCTATGCCTCATATGATTAACACTACAGCCATTGCATTGGTTCCCAAGATCAGCTCACCTGCTACTGTCAAGGATTACAGACCCATTGCCTGTTGCACTACCTTGTACAAGCTTATATCAAAGATCATTACCAAAAGACTAAAAGGTGTTATCACTGATCTAGTTGGCCTAGCCCAGTCTGCATTCATTGAAGGAAGAAGTATTGCTGATAATATCCTCCTCAATCATGAGATCTTCAAAGGATACTCTAGAAAGGGTGTCTCTCCTCGATGTGTACTGAAAGTCGACTTGAGGAAAGCCTATGACACACTGGAATGGCCCTTCTTGCAGCAGATTCTGATAGCTTATGGTTTCCCAGCCAAATTCACTGACTGGATTATGGCTTGTATCTCTACTGTATCCTTTTCCTTCGTAATGAATTGAGGATTCACTAAACCATTCAATGCCAAGAGAGGGATAAGACAAGGTGACCCAATGTCTCCATATCTATTTGTGCTGGCTATGGAGTATTTGAACAGAAGCATGGGGCAACTCCATAAAAATGGCAACTTCAATTTTCATCCAAAGTGCAGACAGCTAAACTGTACACACATTTGTTTTGCAGATGATCTGCTTATGTTCTGTCGGGCAGACACCATTTCCATTCAGATCTTACACCAAACTTTCCTCAAGTTTTCTATGGCTTCTGGTTTGGAAGCAAATGCAAGCAAGAGTGCCATCGACCTGGATGGGGTACCACAAGAGGTTAGAACAGAATTGATAGAACTCTTGGGCTTCAGTGAAGGCAAACTTCCCTTTAGATACTTGGGCATCCCCCTGGATTCTAAGAAACTCTCCATACATCAATACTTGCCTCTCATTGAGAGAATCACATCTAGGATCACCTGCTGGTCAGCAAAGCTTCTATCCTATGCTGGAAGATGTCAGCTAATTAAGGCTGTCATCTTTGGCATACAAGCCTATTGGTCCCAGGTCTTCCTCTTGCCAAAGAAAGTATTAAAAGCTATTGACACAATATGTAGGACTTTCCTCGGGACAGGAGCTGCCAGTGTATCTAAAAGAGCCCTAGTGGCTTGGGATAGAGTATGCAAACCTTTAACTGCTGGTGGCCTGAATATATTGAATGTAACCATCTGGAAAAAAGCAGCAATCACAAAACTACTTTGGGATCTTGCTAGGAAGAAGGACTGCCTATGGGTCCGATGGGTTCACTGCTACTACATTAAGAAAGCTGATATTGGCACAGTAAATGTACCCAAGCAAGCAGCATGGGTCATTAGGAAAATCATAAAATGCAGAGATGATCTTCTGAACAACCAGCAGCTGCAAGGCTCCCTTGCTGAAAGATTCAAGACTGTGTGCTGCCTCGACAAAATTCAAATCCAGAAACTGTATATCAGTATGCTTCCTAGATTTGATAGAGTCGACTGGAGGAACCTACTTCTGGTTCAAAATGTACTGCCTCGACACAAGTTTATTGCTTGGTTGGCTGCCCAGAAAAGGTTACCTACTGTGGATAGATTAACAAACTTTGGTATTCAAATCCCTTCACTGTGTGTGTTCTGCAAACAACAGGTGGAGACTTCCAGCACCTCTACTTTGAATGTAGTGTTACTAAGAGTTTATGGTCTAGAATTGGCTGTTGGCTGGGCAATGCGAGACAAATCCTTGACTGGGACAGTGAACTGAAATGGATATGCAGTAAAACTCGTAGTCGTGCATGGAGGAATGCTATCACTGCTGCTGCCTTTGTACATGTCGTAGCTTTAATATGGCAATCGAGGAACAAAATAAGTTTTCAGAATTTGGCGTATGATGAAGACAGAACCACTAGAGAGATTGCACTGCTCCTTCACATTCGTGGGAGACATAGTAGAAGCTGGCAGACTGGTTTACGACAACTCAACTGCTTCCCATAACTATTTTTTTTGTGTCGTTACTTGTGAAACTCAAATACATATGATTTTGTGCTTCTTTTGGTAGTTTCATAAAATTGAAATGTAAATAGAATTAGTAGCTGACTGTCCAACCAGCTACTCGTAGGAACATTTGTACATCTTTTGGTATATATGAATACTAAGCTTTAATTGAAAAAAAAAATTATACCATAAAAAAAATAAATTCTTCGAGCTTGTGAATACTTAAAAATGGGATTCTTTTCGTTCCATACTGATATCGAATACTTCTGATTAAAGAAGGATATATGTTATCCATCCCATCACAACTCTTCTTCCGAGACTCCAAATCTTTTGAAGAAAAGATTAAGTATTTCAAAGTAAAAAAGTAGTATATTTTATACTATAAAAAAAGATTATATTAATTATTAAAAAATATATAATACTCTTTTAAACTCTATTTTTTTCTTAGGTTTTCATCATTGCAACATGTATATCGAAACATCAAAAAATTTTAATACAATGTTGTCAACTTCTTGGATCATGTTCTATTACTTAAGATCACACTGTACATGAGAGATTAAATTATTTATGCGAAAATTTTCAAGTAATTTTATTCTCAATAAGTTAGAAAAGTCTATTTCAACTAAAAATATATATAATTTTTTTAAAAGGGCCTCACATTAAAGTTTGGCTTTAGGCAACCAAACTTATTGAGCCGCTCATGCTAATAAGGATCGACCACAGACGGTCAATATTTCCGAGTGAAATCGGTCGGTAATTTTCAACGCACATTAACCAAATAATCTGACACAAAATAAATTTACCAATCGAATTCGATCAGTATTCTTGAAAATAATATTTAAATTATTAACCGACTTCAGACGTAATTTTGATTGTTCATCCTTTTAAAAGTTGTTCAATTCCGACCGAAGTCGGTCAGTAAATTTAAATATAGCAAATCAATTGAACATTTTCGATCGGTAGGCGATCGATTTTCTGACCAGGTTTTTGGCAGAATAAAACTATTTTATTGTTGCACCACCTACGGATAGAGATAATGGAAATTTATACCCCACAACTGATTTTGACTATTGGTCGCCCTAATCTGACAATACGAGAGAGAGGTAGAGTAAAATAGGATAGAGGACTGGACCGCTCAGTATATCTTGTTCGCTTCAATATGTATGTGGCAAAATTTTAAATAGGTACATATCATAATAAAACTTTTATATGGTATGATCATAAATATATTGTAGTATAATAGTTATATAATTGTAAAATATTTAAAATATATGATATTAACCTTTCATAACATTTGTATGATCGAAAGAACTTTTTGTTAAACATAAAATGTAGGAGCTGTAAAAGTTAAGTTGAATCATTTCAAATTTTAACAGTTATTATTCTTGAAACAAACTAAAAAAAACATTGCACCTGCATAGAAATGAAGTATTTTCAAATGTCTTTAAGATTTGAATACACATTACTCTCGCAAACTTTACTTGCGAGACTGCATTAAGTAATGTTGCAAATGGAGGGAAGTATTTATTTAACAAGAACTGATATTTATTTAATTAATACCTTTCCATTCACCTACACTTTTTTTTTATAGTTTAGCTAAGAAAGCGTTGAAAATCTTAGATAATAGAACTCCACTTAGACGGATAAAGTTAATGTTATGTGATCTGAAAGTTATTGATTCAAGTCATAAAAATAATTTATTATAAAAATACGGAGTAAGATCGCATATAATAAATTCTTGTGATCTAGTTTTTCTTTAGACTTTATACACAACAAGAACTTAGGGCACCGGCCTACCCTACAACATAGAACTCAAGCTCACTATAGGGAACCCTACATATAGCGTGTATTGGACCGTGGAATATAGCCAATAGCAGAATCTGCAACTGTTTAATTGGATAAGCTTGCTGTGTATTATTATGACTTTTGACAAGTCGAAATCCTCCTTTTTGCTTTTTTCTTTTCCTTTCGCACAAATCTCCATGGTCTCTCTTCCCTAACATGTTAACACTAATTCTGAATTTCTTTTATTAATGGTGTTAGGTTAGTTTGGGTGCATTTCGGTTATTTAGTTAAGCATTTGTCATTTTGTTAATATAATCTTCAGTTTATTCGGGACATTTCGCTTATTTATTAAGTACTTCTTCCGTTGTATATTAACAGCCGTAATTATTAAAAATAATTATTTTACATTATTTATTATTTTAAAAGTTCAAGATAAAATTAATTATTTTTTTTCTTTTTTATTCTTAATAATAATTATTCTTAAAAATAATTGTACATAAATATTTAATGAAAAGAGATTTTATCTTAAGACACAAATAGTGATTAAATAGTCTAATTTATTTTCTAGTTAATGTTTCTTAACGAGTGTAAAAGAAAAATACAACAGCTAATATGAGACAGAGGAAGTAATAGTTATCTGTACAAGTTGGGGAGTCAATGGTTCGCTTTGGACGGTTATTTTATAGAATTTATACCATATCAATTTTTCAGTTATTCTATATTATGTATACGTAAAATTAGACTTTTAGAAACTACACCAATCATATCGGTTTCTCTTCAGAATCATTTCTGTTCGCTTAATTTTCGATGTGTTTTTAAATGTTGTTTAAAAGTCAGTTGTAGAAGCAGAATGCAATAACATATATATTATTATAGGACTTAACAAAACTCTTTAGACATTTTTACTATTTAAAGGGTGATGAATTAAGAAAATATGAAATATGACCAGAATATAGATCCATCAACTATCTTATAACATCGTAAAGGAAACTAAGCAAAGACAAAAAAAATAAAAATCATACGAGTGGAAAGATATTAAGCAAGCTAGAAGTCAAGAATAAAGTCTATAGAAAATTAAATATTTGAAAAGATAAATTTAAATCATACGAAAGGAAACATATTCAATATATTGTAGTTTGTTACTTATAATCGCTGCAATACATTGTGTCTTGCTAGTAAAAACATCAATAGGAATAGCATAATAGCTTTAGAATTTAAGATTTTGAGTTTAATTACTTCTTCGCTGGTAACCGTTTTCGTAATTCCAAATTCCTGTCCACACAAATGGACCGACTAACATTCCGCCAATTTTTTAGATTCTGACATTTCAATTGAGTTTTTCAGACTTTCACTTGGCTTTTGCTTTTTACCGTCTTCACAGCCCTGCTCTAACCTCAAATATTATCAAGAATATGTTCATCAGCTGTCATTGCGGAGATGAAAAAGAGCAAAAAAGATCTGAATGGTAAATGTTGACTGAAAATAAGTAAACCAAGCTTCTTCGTTAATTTCACCACTCTTCATCTGGTAAGAAACTTTCCCTTCCTTGAAATAATTATGCAGATTCTTCCTCCATTTTTTTTTCTTTATCTGTATGTGTGTTGTTTCCTTGAAATGGGTACTGCTTTTTTTTCTCGAGTTCTAATTTTAATATATCAAAGACTCGATGCTAAAGTTTTGACAAGATTATATGTATGCTTACTGTCATATCACAGCCGTTAACAGGATATTAGTACACAGTTGAAGTGAATCTACATCAAAATTGTGATAATCTTGAATCTAGTTATTACGGCTACACTTAACATATGCATGCATCCAGTTTAGGAAGATGTAATAAGATACTAAAGTATGATATAAATCTTGAAGCACAATATATTCATTAATGGCCATCAAACAAAACGTGGTTAAGAGAGACAGTCAGATAGATGCACGATAATTTTTTTAAAAAAATTTGTGATATTAAACATGTCATTTAACATATGTAGCTATATGAATTTTGAAGGTGGTAAGTACTCATTCATCCTAAACCAGAGATTTTGAGTTCGAACCCCAGAGATATGTAGTTACCTTTGTTATGGAGCGCTTACCCCAATGTGGGACTTTCCGGTGCGAATCCGAATTAGTCAGCAGAATATGGGCACCAAATACCGGACGAGAAATAAAAAAAAAATTTTGAAGCTTGTGATTTTTTAAATATGTCATATATAATAATATCTATGTAGTTATAAATTTTTTTTATTAAGGATTGTTTTCGTAACATTTCCAGTAAAGTTTGGGCTATATCAAAGATAAAATAAGAAGTATAAGTTAAATTTTTTCTAAATTTAAAAAGAAATTCTTTTTTAATTAAATGAATCAAAAAGAAAATAAATTTATATAAATTGAATCAGGGAGTATCTGATTTTCATCCTTAAATGAGGTCATTGATAAGATAATTAGTAGGGAGATTTACGTAATCTAAACACAATTACAAATGAAGGTTAGTGATAATGTTAGCTGATGAGAAGTCATAATCCATGGTTACAGCTTTCGGCTACTGATTGGCTAACCACATGACGTGGACATGAAATTCTCCCTCTTGTACTAGTTTGATTTGCTGTGTTGGCGCATATTGTCTCAACTTATGTCTTTTCAAATGTGAAAAAATTTAAATTTTTTGTACCAAAACCAGACAACATATTCCCAAATCTAATAATACTATCAAAACAAGGAAATACTCCTCCAACAACAACATGTCAAAATAACTCCACAAATGGGGTATCGAAAGAATAATGGGCACACATACCTTATTCATATATTATACAGGGTAAAGAGACTGTTTTTAATACACTCTTCGCCTTAAGAAACGATACAAAAAGAAACAGTTACACAAGTTAAAAGGTAATATTACTCTATAAAATCAAATAAAAAAGAAGTTAAAGAACCTAGCTCGTGGTATTAGAATGTTTTGAATAAATCCTAATCAATTGGCAACACAAAACCATCCGATTTTCCATATAGCATAAAGGATCTGAATTTAGAATGGAAATCACTGGATATGTGAAAGGGGAACTTATGCAGGGTTAACAGGATTACTACTCTTTTTTCCCTTTATTATATATAAATAAAATAAAGTGACACAATTCAATTTGATAAAACTTTGTTCTCCAATATATATGGAGAGCAAGCCAATCATAAGCTATTTTTCGGGAGTTAATAATTAATAACTTTAGGAATACTTCAAATTTAGCCTTCTAATTAATTTTGGAAAGACTATTTTGTCTAGTTGCTCCCAAATGTATGTCTATACAAGAATTCTTATCGGCTATTGGCCAAACATTTGCGGAATCTTTAGTGTTGATTAGAATGATGAGAAATAAAACAACTAACCTGTCTTTTATCCCAACAAAATGAAAAAAGAGACTTGGAGAGGAATAATATGTACACAGACCTTACGGCTATCTTATACAGGTAAAGAGCAGTGGCGTACGCAGAATTTTTCATAAGTGGTGTCACTATTTCTAATAAAAGGACTGTAACAGTCAAAAAAGTTGTGGAGCCAAGAGAGTTCAAACCCAAGACCTCTCACATAATATTTGAAGCTAACAACCACTGGACTACTAAGATGTTTTGTTGCAAGTGGTGTCACTTTTAATGGTTTTATCTTGTATTTCTGTTTTACTTATTATTTTTATATATATAAATAAAAAAAAATCGACGAAGCGGTGTCCCGTGACACCGCTTGCCACCATATAAATCCGCCCCTGATAAAGAGGTTGTTTCCAATAGACCCTCATCTCAAGAAAATGAAAAGCAACAATAGAAACTAAAGTAATAGGTTTAAGGATGGAATTTGTATATAAACTTTGCCCAAGAGTATAACTAGTTTAGCTGCATGGGACACCTTCATGCGCGGTAAAGAACTCGACTCAGCTTCTATTTTGCCCAAGAATCAAACATTTAGTATTATATAAGCTTTCTGTCAAACCAACTTGTATTTCAGCTCCAATTATATGAGTAGTAAAACAACTCCAACCAGCTTCTGTATTAGCTCCCAATTGTATGAGAAGTAAAGATCTCGAACCAGCTTCTGTGTTAGCTCCAATTGTATGAGTGGTAAAGAAGTTCAAATTGTTAGCTTTTCCCCATCTATTTTGCTTAATAAACCACTCTATAAGTCACAACTTTCTTTGACATTACTACTTGAATAGACAGAAAGGCAAAATTTGTCTATTTTTTTAACTTCTGGTCTCTGGATGCGAAATATGTTTAGGTCTTCTGCTCTTTAACCTTCTTTCTTCAGTATAATTTTCTTTACGAATAAATTTTGATTTCAATAACACACAAGCAACTTAAACTTGCTGTAAAATATGAAGAAAATAGTTTACATATGATACTAACTAAGCATAAAATTATCATGTGTACCTAGCCTTTCTGTTTTCCATTTTAACTTTGTTATTTTCATGCTTTTCTAGAGACTATATATCTAACAAAACTTCTGATTGATCGGTTTTTTAAATTTGTATCACTAGATTTTGTTCGGTTTAACCTTAAAAGTTTAGAGGCCTGTAACAAACATGTGAATACATTAAATTCTTAACATCACATGATGTTTTAGCCTTACGAAGTCCATTATCATATGCCACAGGACCAGTAGTGCCTATTACTTTAGGAAACATATCCAACAAAGACGTTAAAAAAGTAGTACTTTCAGCTCAAATTAGAGTCCGTAGTTAGGGGATAATTAGTCTATTTCAATTAAACTCTAAATGCTACAACAACAATCCAATGAGTTTTCATAAGTGGGGTTTGGGAGAGTAAAGCGTACACAGACCTTATCCTACCGTAGAGAGTAAAGATATTATTTTTGAAAGATCGTCGGTTCAAAAAGACGAAATGAAAAATTGAACTCTAAATGCATATACGTAAAAAAGCTTAATTTTAATAAACAATCTTTTGTCAAGTCTATTTGAAGACAAGAGGGGTTGCTCTGATGTTAAGCAACCCCCACTTCCAACGGAAAGGTTGTGAGTTCGAGTATTCCGAAGAGCAAGGTGGGAAGGATGTCGGGGGTGTATTTGGAAACGGCCTCTCTACCCCAGGGTAAAGGTAAGGTCTGCGTACATACTACCCTCCCCAGATCCCACTATGTGGGATTATACTGGGTTGTTGTTGTTGTTAAGTCTATTTGATGAACTTCATGGCTTATCTCTCACACACACATATAAATTGATTATAACTTGAACTATTACAAAAGTGAGAAAGAGTAGAGGGTTTACATATAGGTAGCTTAATTAACATCTCATTCCTCAGAAATGTCCAAAGGGAGGAGCTTTGGATCTAGAAATAGCTGCAAAAGCATAGGTGAAGTCATAAGATAGAGTAAGGAAAGAATTCAAGAATTAATCAAACAGTTAGAAAGTAAATAATCTGGTGAAATATAGAGAGAAAAATATATAAACAACCAAATTATGGTAAATCATGAGCAATAACTTTCACTTTCAGATCTTACTTATAACAAAAGGACTCTTCAATTATGTAAATCATGCAAATAGATTTCAAAATGTTTCATTTTTATAGAATTTTTGCTTTCATCTTAGAGAAATTCCAGGAAATGAGAACCTATATACTAGAATATCAAAGAAATATGTAATGGGATGAGAAACATATAGAATTTGACTATGTACATAAAATATATATACAGCATATGAAATAAATTTCAAGAAAATAATAAAATGAAAAGATGAAAATTAATTTAGTTAAGAGAAGAGAGGTAGTTGGCTGAAGGTGATGACAGAAGCATAGAGAGCACAAATGAATTGAGATGCTTTTGCCCCTAAATTTACTTAGCATATCATCATTAGTGCTCTCTATCTTCTGTCAACAATTATCACCCTTTTTTGCTCACTTCCTCTATACTCCTTACCCTAAATTTACATTTTCCAGTACCCATTTAATTTCTCAGGACCAACAAAAATAATTAGGGTTTGGGGTTTTTTTGGTTTGGGGAGTTTTGGGGTTGGGGGGCGGGGGAGGGGGGTTGAAGGAAGACAATTTTGCTAGGGCTATGTGAGAAATAGATATTTGGAGGAGTTAACCTATTGAAGAGTAGGAGTGTAGAAGGGTCGATTTATAGGAAAATAGGAAGTGAGAGAAGATTGGGGGAAAGGTATTCTTGGTAAAAAGGGATAACCCAGTACACCTGTCCCTGCTATATGTGTACTCTCTACTTTAATTTGTTACAACAGTTTTTCACGAGTTGAGTTTAGGTAAAAGGACAGCCAAAGATACACTGAGAGCTTGTTTGGTCACGAGAGATAAAAGCATAATTAATTTTAAAATTAAATTTGAGATTGAGTTAATTTTTGGTTTGAATAAACCTATAGTATAACTAATTCCATTATTAGTCATTCCAACATTGTAGTACTACTACTACAACAACAACAACCTAGTATAATCCCACTTAATGGGTATGAGGAGGGTAGTATGTACGCAAACCTTACCCCTACGCTTGGGTAGAGAGGCTGTTTCCAAATAGACCTCCAGCATCCTTCCTCCAACAACTTCACACCTTGCTCTTGGGGAGACTCGAACTCACAACCTCTCGGTTGGAAGTGGGGGTTGCTTACCATCAGAATAACCCCTTGTCTTCGACATTGTAGTACCCTTTCTATATTTATCATGCATGGTTGATATTCACTTATTAACACTGGTGTTTCGATCAGCTAGTGGTATTTAGATCAATTTATGCGCTCATTAATAATTCCCTACTAAGATTTGGACAGATTGATAGTGGTATTTCATGAATTTTAATAAATTGTTCGGTCTACGTATACACTGCCTTCCCTAAATTTCACTTGTTAGATGTTATTAGGTCGTTGTTGTTGTTCGGACATACCCTTAAAATAAAAAAATGGGGAAATTTTCTCTTCGCTAAATAGAGAAACAAAGTGTGCCCCTGCTTTTCAATCAATAGATAAAATCAACTACTTGTCTTCTATGGGTACTCTTTATTTTGCACGTTATGAGATATATTTGATATTGCCTAGAAAATTTGGATATGCACTTTTTGACCTTTTTTAGAAGATCACTTCCTTTCTCTAAAAGATTATCATTTTATGTTTTATAACTAATTACCCGCAATTATCTTTTCATGACATGATGGTGTAAAATGTCGGGGGTCCGATTGGAAATAGCCTCTCTGTCTTTTCGGGTAGGGTTAAAGCTTGTCTACATATTACTTTTCTTAGACCCCACCTGATGAAAGTATACTGGGTAGTTGTTGTTGTTGTTGTTGTTTGACATGATGGTGTAAAATAGTTTTTAGTAATTGTATCGTATATAGAACTTATAATCGTAAAATCAGTATATAGAACTTATATTATTTATTTTTTTGACCATTCAAAGATGTACGGCGCAGTAATTTACTTACTACAGAAAATGGGGAGTTAACTTTTAGACTGACATGAATGGGCGATATGATTTTTTCCAATCATTCATGATCTTGGTTGTTATCAGTATCTTCTGCGCGTGATTTTAATTGGTAAGTACTATCTGGCCTTGGATCCTACAAGTTGAACCATTCATCTGCATGAGTATCATTCATTTTACCGCCCACAGTTCTCCTTCTAAAAAGATCCTATTGCAGCTTTATTTGATTTGTACTCTTCACCATGAGCTCGTGGGCAAAATTCTCCATATCTTTCAAGATCTTTTATCACACTTCTCTTTATTTATGGTTTTTTTCTGGCTGCGTTTAGTTTTTCGCGTATTAGAAAATAAGGGTGTTTAACGGGTTGATTGGGCTGTGTTGGATAAGTAAAAGTTGAAACCGTTTGGGATTCAAACTGGGTTGGTTGCGGGCAGTGGCGGACCCAAGTAGTTAAAATATCATAGTATAACCAGTTTTTATACTTGTCAATGAAAAATAGTCAGCGTTTACCAAATCAATGAAAAATAGGCACTATTTTACTGCAACAGGGACCGATCCACTATAATATACGTGAGTTCTAGTGCATTTGTGTACGAACTCCAGCATATTATGCTGGACCGGTATACTTTGCTAACTCTTGTAAAATTTGCGGGAAACTGGAGCACCACTCCAAACTCCGGTATACTATACTAGACAATTATACTTGCTGGAACTCCAGTAAAATTTGCGGGAGTTTCAGCATAATTATGCTTGTTCTCCAGTAAAATTTGCGGGAGTTTCAACATAGTTATCCTGAAACTCCCGTAAAATTTACGGGAGTTCAACCATACTTATGCTGGAACTCCCATATAATTTGCGGGCGTATTTTTTCCGGATTTTGAATAGTGTTTTCGCTTAGATTTAAAGTGACTAAATTTCGATGACTTTTGAAACTTGGCTATTTTTCAACGACCAGTGGTAAATCTCCAATCTTAGAAGTATATAACTTTCGTCGTAAAATAGTTTAATCCTAATTTATACATATATACAGTATTATTTTTCGGTAAAGAGAATTTAATTGAACCCACTAGCCACCACTTGGGTCCTCCATTGGTTGCAGGTTAGGGGTTACCGGGCTTAACGGGTTCGAGTTCATCAAAGGAAAAAATGAACCGTAAGGATTACGGATCCAAGGGGCCGGGTTGGGTTAGTGTTTTTGTTTGTATTTTGTATAACTATTGTAATTTATAGTAATATAAGTAAAAATATAATTTAATGAAGATGGAAAAAAATTGCACTTTTAAATTGCAAGTGCTATATTTGTTTTGAAATTCTAACTTACAAATTGAAAGATTTATATTTAACAACCAGTAAATTAACGAAAAAAGAGTAAATTCAAAGGTTTTGCATTACCTTAGACTCTAAAACCTTAAAAGAAATTGAGATCTAGCCTTTAAACTGATCCGAGTCGGGCCGGTTTACCAGTTCTACATGGATTTTGGTTGAACGAATTTGACCGGTCCGCATAATCGGATGAATTAGAGTTGATGGACCAACCCCTAACCCAGTAACCTAGCCCACTCGGTCCCTCTAAGTACTGGGTCAGGTCGAGCCCAAGACAATCCGGTCTGTTTGACACCTCTTTGAAAAGGAGCATTTGCATCTATACCCGTTTTTTAGATCACGTTTTAACTTGTGACCACTTTGCAAAAAAATACAAGTGTACCCATTTTTTCGCGTAACTTCAGCATATGGTGTTGAAGTAGCAAAAGCAATCACACAAAACTTCAGCATTTTAGTAGACGGGCTTGAACTAGCAAGCGTGCTGAAATTTTTGTTGGTGATTGCTGAACTTAAGCATAGTAGTTGAAGTTTTATTCTCTATTTGCTAAAGTTTTTGTTTATAATTGCTGAATTTAAGTATAGCAGGTGAAGTTTTGTTCTCTATAAGTTGAAGTTTTTGTTTGTAATCGCACTAAATAAGCTGAAGTTTTTTGTCCTCGATTCATTAATTTTGTCATTATTCATTAGTTTTCTCAGAAGATGCTGAATTTATTTAGTTCATTCGTAAAAATTTCAACATTATATAAGTTAAAGTTTTTGAAAAAGCTTTCTAGCATACTAGACAAACAATCAGATTGCCAACAGTATCTAAATCATAAATTTTGGAAACATTAAACGTGAAAAAAATATATTATCTTTGTCTACTAACTTACGTACGTGGAAATATTCACAAATTATTGTCTACTAACTTACGTAATTATTTATAATTTATTTTTAATTAATCTGATAAACATAACTATGGCAATCATCACATGAACTGAAATTTCGTAGCAGCACCAACAGCAACCGAACGAAGTAGGAGAAGGAAGGGGAGAAAAGAGGACTGAAGTTATTTAAAAATGGTTACAAGTTAAAATATTTTTTTTAAAAAATGGATAGGTTAAATGGGGATGACAAAATAGGGCGCCCCGTGCAATTTTTACATTAGAAAATAAGTTCAAATTCTGATTGCATATGTACTTTTAGGGCTCGATTGAGTGATAAAGAATAAATAATTTCGGGATTAAATTTATAATGAATTTATTCCATGTTTGATTGAGATAAAATCGTGATATAACTAATCTCAAAATAATTAATTATGAGATAAGCTATTACCTAACCAAACGACCCCTTACAGTGATATAGACGGTATATGCCACTTAACAGCCGAATTTATACTTAAAAAGGTAAAAAGATTTACACCATTAGGTAAAGTTCAAAGCATTAATAAGTGATTCTTCATAATAAACTTGATGAACATGCTTTATGAGTTTTAAATTTTAGGATAATGATATATGAGGTGTTAGTCATTCCACCAAACTAGGTATACTTTATATAAAAATTGATTTAATATTATTTGTGGACTCTTACACTCCAAAAAGATTGAATGGTACACCTGGTTGAATGTTGAATTATTTATACAAAAGAATATGGATTGATTCCTCGGTTTTGAAGTTACAAATATAAAGTTTGGACTAATGCTACTGGGATTGATTGGTCGAACCCATAACTAACCTTCAAGCTCCATTCTTAACATGATATATAATCTAAAAATAAGAAAAATTACCTTCTATAAGTCATTAAATTGCAGATGATAGTATACAAATTTTATATTGTATGTGTATAACTTAAATCCTTTAATAATTAGGAGTGTTAACATTATATGAAGGTCATGAGACTCTGGTGAGCTATATATATCTGCCAGCATACAGGTATTATGATCAATTCTGGTAAACCAAGTGGTCCATAGTAAGTTCAATACTGCTGGCTTCCCTCTTAGTCCAAAACATCCATGACTCAAAATAGAGAGAAATAATGGAGCCTCAATTCTCTCTTTATAAAGATAGAGATAAGATGCAGTTGGATATGGGCGGATTTAAAATGGGTAATACAAAAATGAATAAAATATCGGACGCGTCCTTCTTTGATGCGGGTAGAAAATAGGTTAACCGATGGATAATATGAATATTTATATTATCCTTACCTTCTTGTAGATCACTTGTTTTTTTGGAAGCCATTCACGTCACCCAGGCATGTTGACATGTGGTGATGGGGTTTGGCATTATCCCTTACCTCGTATATTAATGAGATTAGTACATTGGAGGGGGCATATGAGATCACTTTTGAGAAAATTTTTAGTTTTTCAAATTTGAAGAATCCGCTAGTTGAGCTTTTGCAAATGTAAATTAAACACATTAATTATCCACAAGGCAAAAATTTATTTTAAAACACACAAACATTGATTATTCATTAAGTATCTATTTTTAAGTGGTTAATACGGATCTTATTAATATTTGAATCATTTTAAAAATTTATTATTCAATCTATTTTTTAGTGGATAATATAAATAAATAATTATTATTTTTGTTTAAAGCAACCAACTTGGCAAGTGGGAGCTATATACAGGGGCAAAATTTAAGCTCCATGAGTTCATTTGTGAAGAACTTTTGCTATGAATCTATTGTAGTTTTAAAATTATGGGTTGTTCAAACCTACTTTTTGTTACAATTTTAGTGATCTTTTACACATAAAATTATGCCTCATATCAGAAGTATTGAATTCAGTTGAACCCGGTATTACAACTCTATATTCGCCTATGAGGTCTTATAGAACAAAGCATGTGTTTTCTATGGTATTGACCTACATGATGTTGTAACTTCAATAACTATTCTGACATGAATTTCTATCTTTTGGCGATACATATTATATGTCAAGTGCTTTTTTCTCTATCAAGTAGCAGCAGTTAACTTTGGAAATACTGGGGTCGCAAGCTAATGTCAATTTCACAACTACCCCATTTAGGTGTCTACATATATTTTCACAGAAAAAAGGAAGGAAATTTGTGTGTAATTTTCTATCCACATTACAATTTAGGCTTCTTTTTGTGAGGGTATCTGCTTGTTGATTTTCTGCAATTTGAATCTAATGACAGTTACTTGTGAAAACCTTGGATTTTTCAAGTTAAGGGTGATAGGGAGGTCACTTAAAAATAATGATATGTAACTGTCTATATTAATTAAGTGGAATTAGTAACCTGAAAATGAGACATTGTTAGCATATACTATAAGATAATTAAAAAAATATTGCAGTCAACGCTCCACATTTTGATATGACATTTGATGTCCCAAATTGAGGAAGCACTTGAAAATATGAGCTTGGTGATTTTTATAAGTCAATATAAAGAGAATTACGGGTCTCCCACCTTGTTCAAAGATTGATGTTTAGGGGTTTCGACTTAGTTTCCTGCGATGTCATATTATTTTCTTTTAGTTTAATAAATTTTAGTCAGCTCAGATGATTTTTATTAATAAACAACAACAACTTAAGTATAATCTTATTTAGTCGGGTATGGAGAGGAAAGTGTGTATGCAGACCTTACCCCTACCCTGAGGTAGAGAGGCTGTTTTCAAATAGAAACCCGACATCCTTTCCTCCAAGAATTTTCCACCTTGCCCTTGGGAAAGTCGAACTCACAACCTCTTTATTGGAATAGAAATTAATTACCATCAGAGCAACCCCTATTAATCAAACAAATGAGTAAAAGTCCCACGAGGCTCCATTGAAAATCAACAAGTACCAATATAAGGAATTTAGATAACCTAACATCATTGTTCAACAGCGAACTTGAAACAAATACAACAAGAACAAATTCGGTGTAATTTCATAAGTGGAGTTTGAGAAGATAATGTGTATACAAACTCTCGTGGGGTTTGAAAGAATAATGTGTATGCAAACTTAACCGTACCCTTACCTTGTGAAGGTAGAGATGTTGTTTCTTCATGATATAATTTCGACTAATTTTTTGTCTTCTTATGTTATATAAGTTACATGTTTGAGCCGTAAAAGTAGCTACATATACTAATACTTATATTAGGTTAGGTTGTTTGCGTCACCATGGGTATACGCAGAAATTTTTGTAAGCGTTGTCGAAATTTATAGAAGAACTGGGATATAACTTTGATTATAGCCTTAGTCCATTGATTTTGTTGAGTTTTATGTTGGAAAAGGTCATCATAAAGGCTCTCTCAAATATTTTCAAAAGAAAAATATGCCAGTTAAGGTTTGAATCTTTGACCTTCTAGAGGAAAACCAACACATCAAGACACAATTTATGTCAAGTAGTATTATTTTTTCTTACTTATACGTTTCCATACAGTATTAATATGTATATATATCTAGAACAAATTTCTGACGAAGCGGCGTCGCATGTGACACCCAAAGCGTGCATCCGCCCCTATGCATCACAGCCCTTGGGTACGCCCTTCTCTAAACCCTGCATAAATACGCGGACTTACTTGTGGAATGACAAAATTAGCCTTACAATAAAGTCAAAACAAACTGCAACTTGCCAAGAAACATGGAGAAGCTAAGCCGGAAATGCGAAAGCAATCCTCAACACACAAGTCTTATCCATCCAAATAAAGCCGTTTTTCTGCTTTCACAAAAAGCAGTGATCAGTAGGGGAAGGAACTGACATGTAAGTGGGACGGTGGACCGTTCATAAATGATATACTCATCCTTTTAAATTCCACAGAACGTGTCAAAACCCCACAGCTTAATTCACTTTTCTTTATTCCACGTATAGGTCGAGCCAGAATTTTCACTAACGAATATAAAAATATAAAGAATTAAACGCATAAAAAAGTTCAGAGAAATCAACATATATACATATATACTTATAAAATAAAAATTATTGAATTATACAGTGTAATTTTTCGGACAAAGGTGTCAGTTGGTACCCCGTACCCCTTTGGATAAGGTGGCTTCATCACTACACGGACCTAGACTATTAGCTGCAGGTGACAACTCTAATAATTTTTGTATTTGTATTAATATATTTATTACACATATAAAAGTTTATTTGCAAATCTAGTAGCTAAGTCAAGTCATGAATTAAGTGACAAGTTAAGAACTCATAATTAACTTCATATCCAGATTCCGTGTCTAGTTTTCTATAGTGGAGTTCATTGATGCTAATGAATTGATACTGATGCTTATTTCCAATTTAGTCAAGTTTGACCTTTGATGGGACTATAGATCTGTAGTAAGTGGTACATAGAACAATTTACAAGAAAGAGGGTGGATGTCAAAAATGGACCATGACGAAATATGGTAGTGATCAATGTATATTGGTAAAATATATATATATGAAATTTTTCTTGATTCTGAACATACATTGATAGAACAGTACTGATTGTTCATATCAGGATTAAAGTTGATCGAGTTGTCGATTTATTTGTGGACTGATATTGGGATAATGCAATTGTATGCTTTCTTTGTCCAAGTCAAAAGATTCAGTATATATACTAGCTAATGTTTTTGGAATGGCATCTGGTTCAGAAAAAAATAAGAGGATGGGATTTAAAAAAGCCACTATTTTACTGTTAGAAGTGTGCTTTTATGACATATCTTCTTTATTTTAAAAAAATAAAAATAAAAATAAAAAATCACTCTCAGGGTAGGGTTAGACGTACGGACCACAACTGTTAATTAAAATCAGAAAAAAGTAATACTATATGTTGGAGGGAACACGTTCTTCTGCATTGCTAAAGACACGCTAGTAATTAGTAATTAATGGAATTTGCAGGAATTATCTGTGGACCGGTAGTCATGATACTAGCCACAGGAATCCAATTGCCTAGGAAATAATGTGTAAACCAAAGGAAGCATGAGGTTTGAACATTATTTCCTATGAAAGGTGGAATAAAGCAGCTTTGTCAAAACTCCTCTGCGCCTTAATGGCAAAGAAAGACAAGCTCTAGATCAAATGGATCCACTGTCACTACATAAAGAAGAGCGACCTAATAAAATGAAAATTCCTAAACAAGCTAGCTGGCTCGTTAGGAAACTGATTGGAGCAAGGGAATGATGCGCAAATGATGGAACAGGAATGCAAACATGTACTCAAAATGGGCAATTTAGCATAAAAAAAAGCATACATTCATATCACTCCGCAATACCCCAAGGTCCGATGGAAAAACTTAGTGATGGTGAATGGCATGCTCCCAAAACAGAAATACATTTTATGGATGGCACTGCACAAGCGATTGGCAACAGTTGACAGATTGGTTAAATGAGGACTTCAAATTAATACATCTTGCATCTTATGTGGAAGAGATATTGAAGAAATAAATGATCATTTGTATTTTGACTGCTTATATTCCAAAGACCTGTGGCAAGGTATGTTATATTGGTTGAAGTATCAAAGAACAATTGGTACATGGGAATCAGAAGTGCAATGGTTATCTGATAATGTCAATAGCAGGAATCCCAGAAAAGCCACCCTCGGGATGGTATTTACAGAAGTAGTCTACACCATCTGGACGGAAAGAAACAACAGAAGGTTTCAACAATTGAACAGAAACAGCCAAGATCGAGCAAAGGAAATTACAATTCAAGTGCACATTACTGGAATGAAAAACTCTAAATGGAGTCCCATTCTGCAGACTATGAATCACTATCCCTTGTGCGATTCTTCACAATCGTATCAATTTTCTTTTGTCAGTAATAGAAAACTAGTTTAACAACCATAGTTGTAGAGTTTTACTATTTTGATTGATCTTTGAGAATTGTTCTAGAGTCCAAATGAACAGCTAATGTAAATTGCCAATAGTTGAAATTTCTTTTAACCAAAAAAAAAAAAAATTAGTAATTACTACATAAGTCTTTATTTCGAGTATTTTACTGGATATCTGTTATTTTCAACAGTAAAAATGCTTTGTAGTTATGTTCATCATATAATTTAAGTAGATAAAAGAAATACCTAGTAACACTTTATATGTTTTATTAAATTTAGGGTGTATTTTGCACGGAGGAAAATATTTTCTTTTATTTGCTTGGGAAGTGAAAAAAAAAATCGGAAAATATTTTCTAATCTTTGGTTAGAAAGTAGAAAATAATTTTTTTTGTTACTTTCCTCACTTTCCTCTTCTCACATTTCCATGTTTCCTACCATCCCCACTCCCCCCAACCCAAACCACCTCCCAAATACCCAACGTTAATTATCATGACTGTATTTTTTTAAAAAAATTAGTTATTTTTTTAAAAATTCAAACAAACCCAAAGAAAATAATGTGTTGCTTTATTTTTTTCGCAAAAATAAGGTTGAAATTAGTTCTCCATAACTAAAATGAAAATATTCTTTTTTGGTTGAAAAAAAAATATACTCTTTCTAAAAAAAATAAAAAATAACAACTCGGTATAATTTTACTTAGTGGGGTCTGGGGAGGGTAGTGTGTATGCAAACCTTACCCTTACCCTAGGGTAGAAAGGATGTTTCCAAATATACCCCCGACATCCTTCCCTCCAACAACTTCTCATCTTGCTCCTGGGGAGACTTGAACTCATAGCCTCTTGATTGGAAGTGTAGGTTACTTACCATCAGAGATTTCTTACTCTTTCTACAACATGAAGATAAAGTACTCATTTTATTGAAATGAAAAAAAAAATACTTTTTTTACATCATGCGAAGAAAGTACTAACAATACTTTAATTATTTTATGACAAGAAAAAATTCTCATTTGTTAAAATGAAAAAAAAAAAACTCTACCTATAGCTTGAAAAGAAAGTACTATTAATAATATTTCTATTTCGGGTAGGGATTGGGGTTGGGCGAGGGTTAGGGGTGGTGGCGGGAGTTGGGATGAGTGGGTTAGTGAGAATGAAGAATTGAGTGGGAAATATTGAAAAAGAGTTTTGAAAAAATATTTTTCCTTATCTTGATAGGAAAAACATTTTTATCCAACTAATGAGTTCACGAGAAAAACATTTAGGCCAATCGATTATGAGAATATAAAAAAAATATTTTGCTTCGTATCAAACACAACCTCAAATAATGTTTTGAAAGAAACGTTATATACTTCTATATATTGATTGGCTTACCAACAAGGGTTGTAGTGGAATGGTAAGTACTCCTTCATTCTTAACCAGAGGTCTCGAGTTTGAGTCCTGTATATGGAATCATTTTTATTAGGGAGCGCTTTTTCCTCAATTGTGGAACTTCTTGACGCGAATCCCAATTTAATCGGGCCCCAATGTAACACCGAACAACGGATGGGAACCAAAAAATATATTGATTAGCTTCTCTATCAAAGTAGTTACTGAAATTTGTGACATGACTGATATGGCCAACAGATTGCCTTTATTCGAATTTTTCTCCCCCTCCCCCAAACACCACCCCTTCAGGGTAACCGTCCATATATCTTCCTCATTCTTCTCCAAGTTCCTTTCGAAAGGAAGTGTTGTGATTATCTAGAATTGCCAAAGTGTATATTTCCTCCTCTCCCTTAATTTGCGCATGTGGAGTAATGAATTCTTTGTGGGACTCCGGACCTATATTTTATTATCTTCCGCTCATATTATTTGTCTCTTTAGATTTTGCATACTGATTAAGAATATTATTTAATAGTTTTAATTATAATAGGATTTATTTACCTGTTATATTATATCATTTTTTTATGAGAAGGAAAATCCGCACTGCTATAAACTTCTGCTACAACCTTTGTCTGTGAATTAACTGTCACTCTCTTGGACGAATTAAAATCTTCCAATTATTTTTCTCTATAGTGTGTAAGCAGAGAAAAAAATTGCATTATCATCAGTATGAGTTGTATCTAATGTGTATATTAATATTATACAGGGAGAATGATAGAAATATGATACCTTGGTGTTACCATTGATTTTTTTTGACTCCGATAAGAACAGTTTTGAAAAAATAGTCTCAATTAGGTTGAATAAACATTAATTGGACAAAAATATCCTCCCATCCCAAAAGTAGCAGGCGCGAGAATTGGAATAGTAAAAGATAGAAGACGAAAGAGAAGAGAGAAGTGAAGATGAAAGAGAGAAGAACATCGAAGATGGAAAATTTCAAATCTAGGTTCTACAAAATACGGTTGTTTGTGGCTGAAAATTGGGGATATTATCTTTTATATATTTAGATTATTATTGTAACATGGTGTTAACATCAAGATTAAACCGAGAAATCATGAAGATTGTAGAGAGAGAAAGTAGAGAGAAAGAGGAGTATTTTAGAAGTCTCTGGAACTCAGAGGAAATATTATTAAACGAAGCACAGCACAGAAGAGAAATGAAGTCCGGGGTCCAAAATATCTAAGGACCCCATATATATACACATACATACAAGTGGGTCGGACCGGGTCGGATGACCCAAAGGCAGAAAAGGAATTGGGGCTCAGATACAGTGGGCTCGGCACATATGCAATTGGCCCAATAACCAGTAATCATCATAGCCCACACTAATGTATACCAGATATACATTAAACATACACTGCATATACATTGTCTATAACTATGTAATCTCCTTCATCTCAACACCCCCCTCAAGTTGGAGGGGGAAACCACATGCAACTTGGCGAGCAGCGGAAGAAGCATGGTGCCAGGCAGAGGCTTAGCGAGTAGGTCGACCAACTGACGAGATGTAGGAACATGAAGCAGCTTGAGAAAACCAGATTGCAGCAAGTCCCGAACAAAATGACAGTCCACCTCGATATGTTTGGTACGTTCATGGAAAACATGATTGTTAGCAATATGAACAGCAGCCTGACTATCACAAAAAATAGAAATAGGAGAAGAAACAAATACCCCTAGATCACCCAACAAACGAGAAAGCCAAGTCAGCTCAGCAACAACTTTACTAAGAGCTCGATATTCTGCCTCAGCAGAGGACAGAGAAACAACAGGCTGTTTCTTTGATTTCCAACTGATCAAACAGCCACCCAAAGTCACACAAAAACCAGTAACAGATCGCCTAGTATCAGGGCAGGCAGCCCAGTCACTATCAAAATACCCAGCAACAGATAAATCAGCATGATCAGAATAAAACAAACCCAAGGAGGGAGTACCCTTAAGGTATCTTAGAACATGTAGGGCAGCAGTCATATGGGAAGCCTGGGGCATTTGAGAAATTGACTCAGATGCTGGACTGCAAAACATATGTCAGGCCTGGTGTGAGTCAAGAAAAGCATCTTGCCAACAAGACTCCTGTACTGGTCAGGAGAGGGCAGGAGGTCACCAAAATCAGCATGAAGTTTGACATTGATGTCCAAAGGAGACACAACAGAAGAAACATTGACACAGTCAAACTGATGCAACAAATCAGAAATATACTTATGCTGATTAAGGAGCATCCCACCAGGCACAACTGGCATCTCAAGACCCAAAAAATAATGCAAAGAACCCAAATCTTTGATTTTAAACTGATCATCCAGAAACAATTTAAGGGCAGCAAGTTTATCACTGCTATCCCCAGTAAGTATGATGTCATCCACATAGACTGCTACCACCACAAGGGAGCCAGGTTTACCTTTGATGAATAAGGAATAGTCATTCAAGGAATGTGTATACCCTCTGGAATAAAGGGCAGAAGACAACTTGGCATACCACTGCCTGGAAGCCTGTCTTAGCCCATACAGGGATTTCCTGAGTTTACAGACCAGAGGAGGAGAAGGAGAAGAGGCAGTAGAAACAGAACCAGGAAGAGGAGCAGAAACAGTCAAACCTGGGGGAAGTTTCATGTAAACTTCCTCATCCAAATCACCATGAAGAAAGGCATTATTGACATCAAGCTGAAAAAGAGGCCAATGATGTTTGACAGCCACATCAATAAGGCATTTGACAGAGGTCATCTTAATTACTGGAGAAAAGGTGTCTGTAAAATCAATCCCCTCAACCTGTGTGTCACCCTTAATAACCAATCTTGCCTTATACCTTTCAACAAGACCATCAGATTTGTATTTGATTTTATAGACCCACTTGCACCCAATAGGTTTCTCACCAACAGGAAGAGGGACAATGTCCCCAGTGTGATTAGCATCCAGAGTAGCAAACTCCTGTCTCATTGCATCCTGCCATGCTGGGACATATGCAGCTTGAGAGTAGTACATAGGTTCAGATTCCAAAGTGGATGAGGAGGAACCAGAAAATGCAGGAAGTTGACAGACATAATCCTTAAGATAGGAAGGAGGATTATGCTGTCTAGTACACTTCCTAGATGCAGGAAGAGGAAGAGAAGGAGGTAGAACAGGAGCAGTAAGGGGTAACCCAGAAACACACAAGAATGAGCCCTAGGTTTTAGTTTGTCCCTTTGAGGGATAGGGACAGCAGCATAAGCAAGGCATCCAAAAGCTCTCAAATGAGAGTAGGATGGGGCTTTGCCATATAAAATTTCATGGGGAGACTTATGATGGAGAGTTCTGGTAGGTATTTTGTTAAGGAGATATGTGGCAGTTAACAGGCAATCACCCCAGAAAGAGACAGGTAGACCAGATTGAAAAAGTAATGCTCTACATGTTTCAAGGAGTGTTCTGTGTTTCCTTTCAACAACACCATTCCGTTGGGGAGAATGAGGGCAAGAGGTTTGATGAATGATCCCCTGTCTACTAAAAAAGGATTTTCCCTCAGTGCTGGACCCCAGTTCTAAGGCATTGTCACTTCTGACAGTTTGGACTACAGAATTGAATTGAGTTTTAACAAGGGAAATGAAAGACTTAACTAGGGAAAAGGCATTGCTTTTGGATCCCATTAGGTGTGTCGAGGTTGCCCTAGAGAAGTCATCAACTATAGTAAGAAAGTATTTGTAACCAAAAGAAGTAGAAGTGTGGTAAGGCCCCCAAGTATCCACATGTATCAATTGGAATGGTCTAGTTGTACTGATATTACTGTCATGAAAAGGAAGTCTAGTCTGCTTAGCCATAGGGCAGACAGAACAGGGAAAGGGTTGTTTAGGAGCAAGTGGAAAAGACAAACCTAAAATGTGTTTCATATTTGTAAAGGGAGTATGTGCTAGTCTTAAATGCCAAATGTAATTCATATCATTGATAACAACATTATTACAAATGGAATAGTTTACAGTTGAAGGTAAACAAACATTTTTGCTGTCAGACACAGTGTCATCATTACAAAAATTAGGCAAAGCACACACAGAAGTAAAAGGAGAAACATAAGAGGGAGAAAGTGAAGGAGGCACCCAACACAGTTTGTATAAGCCAGCTTCCTCTTTACCAAGATCCAGAGGCCTCTTCAGAGAAGGGTCCTGTATCATGTAAAGTAAACAGGAAGTTGGTGTGAATGAAACTATACAGTGCAACTGTTTTATCAACTTGTGAACACAAATCAAGTTGTGCTTAAAGGAAGGAACCAGAAGCACATTATGAAGAGTGAGGGAAGAAGTTAGTGCAAAAGAACCTGTACAAGTAACTTTTACTTTGTAACCATTAGGTAAAGTTACACGATAAGGAACAGTCAAAGGTATGATGTTAAAGAGTAGATGTTTATTATGTGTCATATGATTGGATGCCCCGGAATCAATGATCCAGGTGACAGAATTAATATGTGTAAGCATGCATACTTTGGAATCAGAAACAAGACTCTCAGTTAACATTGTACCAGCAAAATTAGCAGCACACATGGGAGGAGGAGCTTGACCACTGGAATCCCCTAACTTGGTCTGTTGCAACAAGGTCATCAATTGATCATAGTGATGTCTGCTCAACCCTGGTATCACAGAACTGTGACCATCTAGTTGGCTGGCAGAAGGATCCCCAAGAGGAACAGACAAATTAGAATTATCATTATTAACAGACACACATTCAACTCCAGTGGAAACATGAGCAGCTGCAGATTTCCTTCCCTTGTTGTAATTTATGCTTTGAGGGAACCCATGTATCTTGTAGCACTTATCAATTAAGTGCCCAGATTTCTTGCAATATCTGCAGAATAGGGGCCCTCTGCTTTGCTCAAAATTAATTCTGGGTCTGAAAATAGGAGGTCGAGGCACTGTGGCCTGATGAGACCCAACAGAGTGCTTGTTTACATGAGCATTGAAAGACATAGAATCTGGACTAATATGAGAAGTAGATTGAACTTGTCTTTGTTTCTCATCATTAAGCACTATGTTGTAAATACTGTCAAGGGAAGGAAATGGCTGCATCATCAACAAATTGCTCCTAACCCCCATATTCACTTCATTTAACCCCATAAGAAACTGAAAAACCTTGTTTTCATCATCTTCCTCAATTATCCCATTCTTGGCAGCACACACACATCTATGCCCATGATTTGTGCACATTGTGCCTAATTCATCCCACAAGCCTTTGAGCTGCTTGAAGTAAGAGGCTATATCTAAGGAGCCTTGGGATGTGTGTGAAAGTTCCCTCTTTAATTCAAAGATATTGGTCTTATTAGGGGTACCATATCTTTTCTCAAGTTGGGACCATATACTCTGTGCAGTATCAAAATATTGCACACTATCAGCAATTTGTGGAGACAGAGAAGAGGTCAACCAAGAAATAACCATGTTATTACACCTATCCCACAGTCTCTGTTGAGCCACATTATTGTTAGGAAGAGGACATGAACTGTCAACAGATCCGATTTTATTTTTAGCATATAAGGCAACAATCATTTTACGTCGGAATCTTCATCGACCGTGAGGTCTCAGAAATCACCCCCAAAACCTCGAAACGGACTTCATCCAGGACAACGAAATGCATAGAAACATAGTCGGATCGTCGTCGAGGCTCTGATACCATGTTAACATCAAGATTAAACCGAGAAATCATGAAGATTGTAGAGAGAGAAAGTAGAGAGAAGGAGGAGTATTTGAGAAGTCTCTAGAACTCAGAGGAAATATTATTAAACGAAGCACTGAAGAGAAATGAAGTCCGGGGTCCAAAATATCTAAGGACCCCATATATATACACATACATACAATTGGGTCGGACCGGGTCGGATGATCCAAAAGGCAGAAAAGGAATTGGGGCTCAGATAGAGTGGGCTCGGCACATATGCAATTGGCCCAATAACCAGTAATCATCATAGCTCACACTAATGTATACCAGATATACAATAAACATACACTGCATATACAGTGTCTACTATGTAATCTCCTTCATCTCAACAATTTGAGTAATTTTTATTGAAGAAATAAAGTTTCATCATTTTTGGGATTGAAACTTTTGAAAAACAGACAATTGAGTTTTATGAGTTATTGAAGTTTAATCCAAAATTTGCTGGAGTTGTGATTTGGAATCTGTTTAAAATTGTAGCATTTTGATGAAGAATTGAGGAAGCTAGATTGAAACTTATTAGAAAAAACGTACGTGATAAACATTAATGAAAATTGTTGCTCACTTCGTCGAATATTGTTGGTCCATTAATTATGCTACAAAGGCATTATTTTACCCTAACTCACATTATTAAACTTCTTTCCCATGTTATGTCTCTTGGGAGGGATTAAGGACTTTCAATTGTTTTTTCAAAATTGCATTATCGTCAATATGAGTTGTATATATTTTTTATGATAATATATTATATATCGTTATTATTATGTATTAGAAGATGTTAATTCCACATTCAAAGTAGCCATAGCCCATAGCTAGATGGGATCTGCCTCCATTGGGCCCGGGTTACTTTTTCGGTTGAGATTTTCGGGCTCTCCTACCTCATGGACGTAAAAATTGCACGTCGCCCTCTTTTTAACCTATAATCGCTTTAATTTTTTTTGCATTCGCATCCACTTTTTCACGTAATTTCGGTCCACGGGGCTGAAGTGTTTATTTTATAACTGGACAACTTAAGTTGGAAACGGCCTAAATGTGTATTTTATAAATGGACAACTTAAGCCTAAAAGCCTAAGTGTTTATTTTATATCTGGACAACTTAAGCCTAACAGCATAAGTGTTTATTTTATAAGTGGACAACTTAAGCCTAACAGCCTAAGTGTTCATTATATACTTGGACAACTTAAGCCTAACAGCCTAAGTGTTTATTTTATAACTGGACAACTTAAGCCTAACAACCGAAGTTTTGAATAAACAACTAAAGCACTTCGGCCGCTAGGACGAAGTGAACTAGCCAGTTAAGGAGGAACACTTCGGCCTAACAGCTGAAGTGTGTTGAAAAAGCGAGTACGTTTGCAAACAATAAAAACAAAGCGGGCACAAGTTAAAATATTACATAAAAAACGGGTACGGTTGCAAATACCCCCTCATGGACTTTAACTCAAAATTTTCTTTGAGCAAATTTTATTTGTAGCTACTCCGTGGAAATAATTATCATTCGCTAACCATGAATTAAGCCATACAATTTATAGCCCTAAACAAATTATAATGACTAGCCTAAATTTGCTCAAATGCGATAGATTCCTTACAAAATAGGAAACTCATTCTAAATATTCCATAATAGTCTTCAATTAAACCAAACACCAAAAAAGAAAATTATTTAGGGTAATAGAAAGAAAATCAATACAAAATGCAGCCAATTATTTCCTAATGTCACGACCTGAAAATTTTACCATCGGGTCCGTGATGGCTCCTAACATCTCACTCTCTAGGCAAGACAACATTAGAGTTCTATTCACTTTTTTCCTATACATTTCATAGTTTAAAAACTAACAAAACTAAATAAAGCTGAAATAAATGCGGAAGTACATAATTACTCGGTTATCTATATACTATTAACAATATCGAAACTATTACCACCCAAAAATCGGTGTCACAATCCACGAACACATTATGAATATCTACAAACATTGGTCTGAAAATAAGTTACATCTGTTTGGAAAGAAAAGAAAACATGAATGTAGAAACATAGGAGTGGACATACAGGCCTGCAGACGCCAGCAGGACTACCTTGAGTCTCCTAGACGAAATGCTTGCAATAGGCCCCTAGATCAACTACAAGCAGCTCTAAAATCTGCACAAAAGTGTTGAGTGCAGTATCGGTACAACCGACCCCATGTAATGGTAAGTGCTGAGCCTAACCTCGATGAGGTAGTGATGAGGCTACGCCGGGACAATTACAATATAACCTGCATACAGTGCATAATAATACAGAAAGAAGAACAAAAGGAATGAATAGTTGCAGGGAAGGAGTACAGGATTCCGGTATCTCTTCAGTAACCAGCTACAACCAATCCTTAAATGTAAAGCCAATTCACAGAAAAACTTGCACAGTAAAAGAAAATCACATAAAGACATAGCATCATAGCTAATGCGGCGCTGCATCCTGCCACCATATAACCAATATCAATATAAATATTCACCCTTATTACTCTGTTTCAATCCATCCTTATTCCTCCTGTTGTGGTGTGCAACCCGATCCCATCACACAATAGTAATTCACCCTTATTTCTCCTCAACATGCCACCCATTATTACTCATATTGCAGCATGCAACTCGATCCCACAAGATAATAACATTTCATCCTTATTCCTCCTCAATATACCACCATTATTCCTCTTGTTACGGCACGCAACCCGATCCCACCATATCAGTACCAATCACACAATAAGAATAGGAATTTCACAATTTAACTCAAAACCCTCTGTTATATTTAAGATCAAACCAAAGCAAACAGAAGGATACAATTATGAAACTTCACCTAATTTATACTACACAGCGAGACCAACCAAGTTATACCATAAAACACCGATAAACCAACTTTAACCAATAATGAAATACAATAAAACTACGGAATAGTCAACATCTTCAATAAGGAAAATAACATCCAACAAGAAGTAATTAAACATGAAAATACCAATAAGCATGCAACAGTGAAGACATGAAGATATATTAATAACGGGGAAAGAAACATGCTAAACAGATGATTTGGCGGCATGTAGGTACTCGTTACTTTACCTATACGCCACGCACATAGATTTTCATATAGCAATTAAGTCGGGGATTCGTAATCCCTCAAGTCAAAGTTAGACACAGCACTTACCTCAATCCAACGACCAACTCAACGTTCAATTACCGCTTTTCCTCTAGATTCAACCACCAATCTACTCGTATCTAGTCATAATTAACTTAATAACACTAATTATAGCTAAAACAATAATTCCAATACATAATTATAAATTTACAAATATTTCTCCCGAAAAGTCAAAAAATGACCCCGCGCCTGTTTGGTCAAAACCCAAAATTCGGACCAAATCGCGATTACCTATTCACCCCGAGCCAGGATATACAATTGGTTTTCAAATCCGACCTCAATTTGAGGTGTAAATCCTCAAATTTTGATTTCCTAAGTTCTACCCAAAAATCCTCAATTACACCATGAAAAAAGCTAAATTCTAGGATGAAATCTTGTAAAAAGAAGTAAAAGGTTGAAAGGAATGAGTTAAGATTCATTTACCTATGATTTGGGAAGGAAATGGTCTTTGGAAAATTGCTTTTTGAGGTTTAGGTATTGAAAAGTGGGAGAATGAATGAAAAATCCGTCCAAAATCGTTTTTGAACAGTTGCAGGTATCACATTTGGGATCAGGGGTTCTCAAATGCAAACCCCGCAAATGCAAACATCCGTTCGCATATGTGAAGAATGTCCTAACCTACTATCATCGCAAATGCGCTCCTGAGCTTTGCAACTGCGAAGGTCCCCTTCTAGCCCTTCTTCTCGCAAATGCGAGGCTCGCATTTGCGAGCCAGACTTCGCAAAGGCGAAGTCTACAGACCTTAAGCATACTAACAAAATTTCTTAAGTCCAAATCACTCTGTAGCTTATCCGAAACTCACCGGAGCCATCGGAGCTCCAAACCAAACATTCTCACAAGTCTTAGAAAATCATACGAACTTGCTCACGTTCTCAAATCGCCAAAATAACACCTAGAACTACAAATGTAGCACCAAATAGCATGAAATTTTCAAGAAAGTTTCAAGCCTTCTATTTCCTCAGCCAAAGGTCTGAATAACGTCAAGTTAGTTTCTTTCTCACCAAATTTCACATATAAGGTATAAATATCATAACAGACTTGTACTGGGCTCCGCAACCAAAATACAGACATGATACAAACGAGATCAAATCAACTCTTTAGGTAAAAAATTATTATTTTAACAATTTTTCGTATGAAAGCTTTCCACAAGCACGTCCGGACTGCACAGACAAATTGAGGAGAGATAAAATGAGGTTTTTAAGGCCTCAGAACATAGAGTCGAGTTCTAAAACATAAGATGACCTTTTGGGTCATCACATTTTCCATCTTTAAAACAATCATTTGCCCTTAAACGGATATAGAAAAGTACCTGAGTTGGTGAAAAAATGGGGATATCTGCTCCGCATATCGGATCGGACTCCCGGATAGCTGCCTTAACAGGCTGACCTCTCCACTGAACTCGACCCTTCGATCTCAACTGATAAACCTACCGGTCTAAGATAGCTACCGGCTCCTCCTCGTAGGTCAGATCCTTGTCCAACTAGACAGTGCTGAAATACAACACATGGGATGGATCGTTGTGATACTTCCGAAGCATGAACATATGAAACAGTGGATGTACTGTCGATAATCCTGGGGGCAACGCAAGTTTGTAGGCCACATCTCCTATTCGATCAAGAATCTCAAAAGGCTTGATGAAGATAGGGATCAACTTGCCCTTCTTCCCAAACCCCATCACACCCTTGATGGGTGACACCCGAAGAACCACTCTCTCTTCGACCATGAATTCCACATCACGAACCTTACGGTTGGCATAACACTTTTGCCTGGATTGAGCTGTACAAAGTCTATCATGAAGGATCTTAACCATATTCAAGGAATCCTGCACTAAACCTGTACCCAATTACTGAGCATCCCAGGATAAAACCACCCAACCGATGATCGATATTGTCTACCATATAATGCCTCATAGGGAGCCACCTGGATGCTAGACTGATGATTGTTGTTGTAGGAAAACTCCACTAATGGAAAGAATTGATCCCACGAACCTCCAATGTCAATAACACAAGTTTGGAGCATATCCTCTAAGATCTGAATAGTAATCTTGGACTGTCCATCTGTCTGAGGATGAAATACGGTGCTCAACTCGACCCGCGTACACAAATCATGCTGTAATTCCCTCAACAAATGTGAGGTAAGTTTTGTACCTCGGTCACAAATGATAGACACGAGCACACCATGAAGACGGAATATTTCACGGATATAAATCTCTGCCAGTCGCTCCGAAGAATAGAAAACTTCCACAAGAATGAAATGCACCGACTTGGTCAGCCTATCCACAATAACCCATACTGCATCGAACTTCCTTTGAGCCCGTGGAAGTCCAACAACTAAATCCATAGTTATACGCTCCAACTTCTACTAAGGATCTTTATCTTCTACAGTAGACCACCAGGTCTCTGATGCTCGTACTTTACTTGCTGACAATTGAAATGCCGAGCAACATATGCAACAATATCTTTCTTCATCCTCCTCCCCCAATAATGCTGCTGCAAGTCCTGATACATCTTAACGTCACCCGGATGAATAGAATACCATGAGCTGTGGGCCTCCTCTAGAATCATCTCACAAAGCTCATCCAGGTTAGGCACACAAACATGACCCTGCTTCCTCAAAACTTGATCATCCCCAGCCGTTACCTTCTTGGCATCAGCGTATCGCACTATGTCCCTAAGGACAAGCAAGTGAGGGTCATCATACTGCCGATCTCTGATGCACTAAAATAAGGAAGACATTATGCAAGCTAAAACACGACTGGGCTCAGAAACATCCAACCTCACAAACAAATTGGCCAAAGCCTGAACATCTAATGCAAGTGGTCTCTCACCAACTGGATGTATGCAAGGCTACCCACACTGACTGACTTCCTAATTAAAGCGTCGGCCGCCATATTGGCCTTCTCTGGATGATACAAGATGGTGATATCATTGTCTTTAAATAGATCCAACCACCTTTTCTGCCACAAATTAAGCTCTTTCTACTTGAACAAATACTGCAAACTCTTGTGATCCTTGAACATCTCACGCGACCTGCCATATAAATAGCACTCCAAATCTTCGGTGTGTGAACAATGTTTCTAGCTCCAAGTCATAAACTGGATAAATATTCAGTTGCCGCATAGCATATGAAATAACCTTGCCACTCTGCATCAATACCGCACCAAGTTCAATACGAGATGCGTCACAATAAAATGCATAGGGCCCTAAACCTGTGGGCAACACCAATACCGGTGTTGTAGTCAAAGTTGTCTTGAGCTTTTGAAAGCTCGCCTCACACTCGTCAGTCCATATGAATGGGGAACCTTTTTGGGTCAAACTGGCCATCGGGGCTGCTATAGATTAAAAACCTTCCATAAACCGACGATAATAACATGCCAAAACCAAGAAACCATGGATCTCTATAGCTGATGTGGGTCAGGTCCAGTCCTTCACTACCTCAATCTTCTTAGGATCCACCTGAATAACTTCTGATGATACGGCATGACCTAAGAAAGCAGTTGAACTCAACAAAAATCACAGTTCGAAAACTTAGAATATAATTGAATGTCCCTCTGAGTCTAAGGTACGACCCGAAGATGTTGCTCATGCTCCTCTCGGCTGCGGGAGTAGATCAAGATATCATCAATAAAAACAATCACGGAGGAATCTAGATGGGGCTTGAACACCCGATTCATCAAATCCATGAATGTTGCTGGGGCATTTGTCAACCAAAATGACATCACTAGAAACTCACAATGCCCGTACCGGGTCCGAAAAGCTGTCCTAGGGGTATTGGATGCCCTAATCCTCAACTGATGGTAGCCTGACCTCAAATAGATCTTCGAAAAAACCTTGGAACACTAAAGCTGATCAAATAAATCATCAATCCTCGGTAATGGATACTTGTTCTTGATGGTGACGTTGTTCAGTTGTCGATAATCTATGCACATCCTCATCGATCCATCATGTTTCTTTTTTTTTTTTGGTAATTAAAATTTTGTATTATTTACCAAAGAGGTTTCTTTACAAATCCATAGTGCAGCTAAACACAGCTGACTATCAAAAAGAGAAGTTAATCACCATCTACTGATACTGTACCTATACTTCTATTTACAGTAGAGAATGCTGAAGGTGTAGGCTAACTGTAGGGGGACTCCTAACATTACAAACATATGCAATAGTCCTAAGTAATTGATCACTAGAACAAGAGACATTCTTAAACAATCTCGAGTTCCTCTCTAACCAAATGGTATAAAACAGTTCTGCTATAATCATTTTGACAACGTGAGCTCGACTAGTTTTCCCTTTAGCTTTGGCAATGATCCAGTGAATAAACTGCTCCCAGTTCTGATAATTTGGCTGAGTTACTCCAATCCATTACATTGTTTGATGCCTCAGTTGCCTAACAAAGGGAAAAGAAAAGATGATCTCTGTTCTCCATACCTTGTTGGCATAAAGCACAAGTGCTATCCACAGTCAAGTTCCATTGGCCCAACCTGTCTTTAGTAGGCAATCTGTCTTGCAATACCAACCAAAGATTCAAAACTGCCTTGGGTCTGGCATAGTTTTGGATAGTTAGATTCTTCCACAAGACTCTAGGCAATTGTCCAATCTGGTGTAGGTACATCATCTTTATAGTACACACTGGTTGATTCATCAACTGAGATTGCTGCAATGTATCAGTAGCTTCAATAATCTTCCTGACCATCCAACTGGCTTGGTTAGGAATAAATATGGAATGAAGCTGCTGTTTTATATAGACTATGTCAATCCACCTTACCCATAGAGCATCCTTCTTGTGAGCCAAATCCCATCCAAGCTTGGTAATTGCAGCTTTGTTCCACATTAGCAGGTTCATAATATTTAAGCCTCCAGGTGACTTAGGCAAGCATACTTTATCCCAGGCTATATATGCTTTCTTTGATATATTGGCTGAACCTGTCCATACAAAGGATCTACAGACAGCTTCTAGCATCTTTAAGATTTTTGAGGGAATAAGGAAAAGTTGAGCCCAGTAAGCTTGTATGCCAAATATCACTGATTGAACCAATTGAACTCTACCAGCATAAGACAATTTTTTGGCAGTCCAGGATGTGATCCTGGCAGTGACCTTATCCACCAGTGGCTGCCATTGTACCAAAGACATTTTCTTGGTAGATAAGGGAACTCCCAAGTATTTGAAAGGCAACTCCCCATATACATAGCCAAGATGATCTACAATTTGATGTTGGATATCAGTAGGAACACCACCAAAATAGACAGAACTCTTACTCAGATTAGCTTTCATCCCATAGGCTTCAGTGAAGTGAGAAAAGTACTTAAAACATGGCTGCTACAGACTGATGCTCTCCTTTGATAAACAGCAAAAGGTCATCTGCAAAGCTAAGATGAGTAACGCCTAGCTTTTTACAGCCAGGGTGAAACAGGAAACCTTTATCCTTCTTCAATTCAGCAAGGGCTCTACTTAGATACTCCATCACTATGGCAAATAGAAAGGGGGAAATTGGATCACCTTGTCTCAAACCTTTAGCTTCTTGAAAGGGTTAAGTAGTTTCTCCATTCACCATCACTGTATAGCTGGCTGTTTGGACACATTCCATGATCCACTTCATAAATCTACCTGGAAAGTCTAAGGCCTCCATTACCTGCTGTAAAAAGATCCATTCAACAGAATCATATGCCTTCTGCAAATCTATTTTAATCATGCATCTAGGAGACACATGAGTTCTTGTATAGTGTTTAATTTGTTCATGAGCTAGTATATCATTATCTGCAATCCTTCTGCCTGGGATAAATCTTGCTTGGGCATCACAAATGATACTAGCCATGCATTTTTGTAGTCTATTGGCCAGTATCTTAGAAATTATTTTATATAAGACTGAACAGCAAGCAATTGGTCGAAACTCCTTGACTGATTGTGGGTTAGCAACTTTGGGTATCAAGGTGAGGGAAGCACAATTCGCTGGCCTATTCATTTTGCTGGACTGGAAGAAGTTCATAACTGCCTTGATTATATGATTGCCAGTGGTACTCCAGGTCTGCTTGAAAAAAGCAGCATTATATCCATCAATCCCTGGTGCTTTGTCATCACCAATGGCTTTTAGGCTGTCCAAAATCACATCAGCAGTGATATCAGCAGCTAACTGTTGCTTCTGGAGATGTGTGAGCTTTGGACCATTACCCATATACACTCTGTTAATTGATGGTAGTGAGGCAGCTGATGTTCCCATCAAAGACATAGAAATCCTTGATCTCCTTTCTATTGTCATCTGGATTGGTAAGCCTGGTTCCCCCTGCTGTAATCACTTCAGTTATGCTTTTGTATTGATTCCTTTCCTTCAAAACAACATTAAAATATTTATTATTTGAGTCTCCCAATTGAATCCACCTGGCCCTGGACTTCTGTTGTAAGATATTCTCTTCTATCATTGACCATTTTTCTAACTTCAAGACTAGTTCCTTCTCTTTGATCTGCAAGTCATCAGTGTAATTCAGCATCATCTGGTTCTGAATGTCCTTCAACTCCTCCCTGCTAGACTCAATTTCTGTGCAATATTCATAAAATCTCTAACATTTAGAGATTTTAAAACTGGTTTCACTGCTTTGAGATTATTCCACACCTCCTTGACAGTACCTTGAGTAGTATTTCTCCAATTCTCCTTGATAAGTTGCTGGAAGTCCTTATGATTAGCCCATGCATTATATAATCTGAATGGGGCCTTCCTGATCATAGTATCTTCAGCCAAAGTGAGCACCATTGGATTTAGATCAGAGATTAATGGGGGGTCATATACAGTCTGTACATGGCTCCATTTAATCATCCAGTCATAATTACCAAATATTATGTCCAATCTGCTACAAACTCTATCATTGCCAGTTTGTTATTGGCCCATGTGAAAAATTCCCCTTTCCAAGGAAGTTCTGATAGCTTAGCCAGTTGGATTCATTGAGTAAAATCCAGAATTTCAGCTTGTTTAACTTGACTGCAGGATTGCCTATCATTGATAGACATAACAGCATTGAAATCACCTGCTACTAGCCAAGGGTCAGAAATACCAGCAGCAAGATTCTGTAGTTGTTGCCACATTTTTCTCCTTTGATCCAATCCATTAAAGCCATACACCACAGTGAGGAGGCAAACCAGATCACCTGCAGGGGTGTTAACACTACAATGAAGGAATTGAGCCTCCTCCTGAATACCAGTGATCCTAATCTTCTGAGTATCTCATAGGACCCAAATTCTACCCCTTGGGGAGTCCCTATAGTTAATTAACATATCCCATCCTGGAACTAGCAGTTTAGCTATTCTCTCTGCATTCTCCTTAACCTTTGTCTCTACCAGACCAACAAGGTTAAATTTATTATATCTAAAATATTCCTTAGCTTCCTTCTGCTTATACCTCTTATTCACACCTCTAATATTCCAAAATAAAAACTTCATTGGGTATGACTAGGGCCCCCTTCATCTAGGGGATTTCCTGGTCTACTAGCTGACATCACTTGAAATCTGTTACTCATCACAACAGGAGATAAAGGGGGAAAGTTTGCAAGATTGAACACTGGAAATTGCACCTGTTTGCCTCTATCCTCCTGTTTGTTCAACTCTGTACTTCCTAAAGGATCAACATCTTTAGGAGGTACATCATTCTGCTTTGGTCCATGCTGTTGTTTAGGAACCTCCTGATGCTGCATAAGAGTCTGGATTGGAACTTTAGCTCTCCATTCCTGAAGTACTCTAGGCTTTTGCATTTGAGTAGGATGGGAAGGTTTGGGATTAGCCAGACAATTGTGTCCAACCACAAGGCATTTCTCACAATATGATGGTTTCCAATCATATGACACTTCCTGCACAAATTTCTTCCCATTTGGATCTATTAGCTCAATCTCACTTGGCAATTCTTTAGAGACATTCACCTCAATAAGCATGCGTGCATAAGAAATTCTAGTCTGCTTAGTCGCACATTCATCTGCAAAAATGGGCTTATCAAGGACACTGGTTATCCTACTCAAAGACCTGATTCCCGAGCATGACATAGGGAGTTTGGGGAACTTGAACCGCAGAGGAATTTCAGTAGGAAAGCAGCATTGAAATCAAAATCAGCAGTCCATTGCTTCAGTACCATAGGGCTACAAGCAATGGAGTATGGGCCACCACAGAGAACTTCTTTAGCATCTTCCATAGATCGAAATTTGGCTACATAATAGCCCTCCTCATGATAGTATAGATCTGGTTCTGCAACATGGGACCAATGTAGGTTAATGAAACGTTTCATTGCATTGTACCCTGGCCCAGTTCCTAGCACAAAAATTACTAGGGCACATTTCCATTTCTGTTCATCCGCCTCTACTTCCTCCTTAATCAGATGACCTACAGGTTTCCCATCAATCAGAGTCGGTGGGATATACTCCAATGCCATGCCATTAGAAGCAAATCGGTTCTTCTGGAAGAGATTTGCCCACCCTTTGGCTACTTCATTGGTCTTCTCCTCTGGTTCTGTCACTGGTGTTTGAGATAGGTTCTGCATGTGGTCGATTCCACCATTTCTTTGTACCATCTGGGGTTAAGGAAGCACAGAAACTTCATCTGCTTCTAATACCTTATCTGATTGTGTCAATGGAACAGTGATATTCAATGGAACAGTAACAGCTACTGGAACAGTATCAATGGGTTGATTAACACTGATTTGATGGTTTATCGTTGAAATGATTCGGTCTATGGTTGTAATCGGCAATTTCCGAGGTCGCCCCTACCTCGCTCTTCCTCTTGCCATGAAACCAAGCTCGGCGTACGTTAACTAACGTGCGCCGAGAGGAGAGTCGGAAGAGAGAGAAAGTTTTTACAGATGGGAGTTTGCAACTTTTCTTACATCATCATGTTTCTTTACAAATAATACCGGTACACCCGTAGGCGAGACTCTAGCCTATTAAAGCCCTTATTAAGAAAATCTTGCAACTGCTCCTTCAATTCTTTCTACTGTGGCGGGGCCATGCGATATGGAAGAATAGAAATTGGCTTAGTGCCCAGGATCCAAATCAATGCAAAAGTCAATATCTCTATCGGGTGGCATCCCCAACAGATCTGCAGGAAATACCTCTAGTACTCCCAAAGAACTAGTACAAAATCCATGGACGGAACCTCTGCACTAGAATCACGAACATAAGCTAAATAAGCCAAACACCCCTTCTCGACCATATGCCGAACTTTCATATAAGAAATAACCCTACTGGTAGAATGACTAGAAGTCCCGCTCCACTCTAATAGTGGCAACCCCAACAATGCTAAGGTCACGGTCTTGGAATGATAGTCCAATATAGCATGATAAGGTGACAACCAATCCATCCCTAAAATGACATCGAAATCAACCATATCGAGAAGTAGGTGATCTACGATGGTCTCAAGACCCCCAACAACAACCATAAACGAATGATAGACATGATCTACTATAATAAAATCCCATACTAGTGTGGACACATACACGGGAGCACTCAAGGAATCACAAGGCACAACCAAATATGAATAAAAATAAAAAGACACAAAGGAGTATGTTGACCCTCAATCAAATAGAACTGAAGCATCTCTACTGCAAACAGAAGCAGTACTTGTGATAACAACATCAGATGACTCAGCCTTAGGCTTGGCTGGGAAAACATAACATCAAGGCTGGGGCCCACCACTTTAAAGCATATCCTTGGGACGGCCTTCTACTGGCTGGCCTCCACCTCTAACAGCCTGACCTCCACCTCTGGCTCCCTGATCCCTACGTCTAGCTGGCTGAGTGGGCAGTGCCGGGATCATAACACGAGAACCCTGCTGCTGTGACTAAACACCCACTAATCTCGAATAGATCTTCCGGATATGCCCATGTTTACCACATTCGAAACATCCATCCTGATCTTCAATAAACCTGCTCACCCCCCCTCTCTCTCGGTAGGAAGTATAAGAAGAGCACGACGTGCCAAACCAAAAAACTTAGTCTCGCATTGAGTGACGGTCATAAAACTCTGCTGAAGGTGCTTGAACTGCCTTCAATAGTCCTCTCTCTGAGTGATTGGAATGTACTTCTCCCGAAATAGCTAAGAGAACGGGTCCCAAGTGAGAGCTGGCGGCCTAGCTAGTCTGGCCAAACAATAATCCCTCCACCATTTCTTGGTGGAACCTTTCAGATGAAAGGTATCAAAGTCGACCTCATTGGTCTCCACTATCCCCACGTTCCATAATACCTCATGACAACTACCTAGATAGTCTTCGGGATCCTCTAAAAATGTACCACCATACGTAGTGGTGAAAAGGTTTGGTATATCCAATCTCCACAAAGCCTCAGAAGACATAGCTGATCCATCATCGACCTGTGCTGCCACACCCGATGGAACTACCCCAACGGGCTTAGCTGTTGGAGTTTGAAACTGGGGAGCCATTTGCTTCAGAGTTTAAGTAGGGGGAGTCTGTGCTCCTTCCCCAGCACGACAGACGACCGGTGCTACAGGAAATGAGCCGGCCTAATTAATACTTTCCATAAGGCTTATTAGACAGACCAACTTATCCTAAAGTACCTGGTACGATGAACTCCTCTGGAACCTGAGCTAGTCCTGCTGGAACGGTCTGGGTTGGAGCCTTCTCATCAAATCTACTTGAGGCTCCGCCACTGCTGCTGCTGCTCGAGCTCTGGGCTGAGCCCTACCCCTATCTCAGCCTCTAGCATGGCCTCGTCCTCTGCTCCTCGTAGGAGCTGCTACTAAGTGCTCGAGCTGCTGATCAGTTGATGAAGCATTACATATTCTCGCCATCTACGAAGGAATAAAAGTAGAGAGTTCAATTAGCATTTAGAGACAGAATAGAACGATAAACAATAATAGAAGTGAAATTGTTCCTAACTCTGTAGCCTCTAGAGGATAAGTACATACGTTTCCGTACTGATCCCTAAGACTCTAACTAGCTTGTTCGTGAATTGTGAGACCTAGGCAACCTAGTCCTTTCGTACCAATCTATCACGACCCGGAACTACCACCATTAGGTCCGTGCTGGCACCCAATATCGCACTCGCTAGGCAAGCCAACATTAGAGTTCTATTCACTTTTTATTTACATTTCATAGTTTAAAAATTAACAAAAACCAAATAAAGCTAAAATAAATGCGAAAGTACATAATTACTTGGTTATCTATATACTATTAACAATACCAAAATTTTTACCACCCAGAAACTGGTGTCACAATACATGGGCACACTATGAATATCTACAAACATTGGTCTGAAAAGAAATTACATCTGTTTGGAAAGAAAAGAAAACAAGAATGTAGAAACATATGAGGGGACGCTAGGGCCTGCGGATGGAAGCAGGACTACGTTGGATCTCCTTGCTGAAATGCCTACAACCGACCCCTTGATCAACCATAACTAGCTCAACAATTTGCATAGAAAGTGCAGAGTGCATCATCAGTATAATCAACCCCATGTACTGGTAAGTGCCGAGCCTAACCTTGCTGAGGTAGCGACGATGCTACGACAAGGTAATTACAATGGTTTCTTACTCCTCTCCGTACATTCAAGTGGCTTTCCGCTCATGATGATGACTTTCTGTCATACGACACGACATGTTAATTAATTGAGTGCGCTTTCCCAAGGTGATTGTTCGTTGACAACATTGGGGAATAGCGGATAGACTATTGGGATCTCTTTAGCTTTAGTATGACTATTACTATAGGTGTTGGCGTCAGCTTGTCCTAATATGTAAACTATGTGGTGGATATGATAACAAATAATCCTTCTGTCTTATTAGCGCATGTGTTCATCAACAATGAATGTTGCTGAACTTCAGACTCGAGTGGAGAAAGAGGGATAGGCCCTCAGATGGCTTTCAGGGACTTGGGAAGACGGATGGCTTATAGAGCTAAGGTAGGGGCAAAACAAAGGCCCATCGGGATTGGGCATGGACGATCCTCGACCGGACCTCCTTCTCTTCTGCCCACTCTTCGTTCACACGGTTCTCAAAGCAGAGGAGGAAGGATGGGCAAGAGGTACCACGAGCCCTCTGTCCCACACATCTATCCAGAAGCAAGTGCAGCTCACCGGTTACACCGAAACGTAGGAATTTTTTTCTTAGAGTTAGACCACGCCTTATGATGAAAAAGGGAGTGACAATACCAATATCCACTAATCATTGTTTCCAAATATAGTTGCTGGTTGACATCTCTTCTTATTCGTCGATACGAGAAGCAAATTGTTGTATGAATGAATCGATATCTATACATAATCCAAGAGGCAGATTTTGACGTTTTTTCCATCTTCAGCAGTTCCATAATAATTAGTTTCATCCCGATCAATCAGTCGAGATGGTTATCTCAGAGTACCTAGACTAATGACAATCTTCCTTACTTGAATTGGAATCTTAAGCAGTTGGGTTTGGCATAATTCTCTCATTCAATCTTACTTCAGCCTTTGTCCCTACCGAAATGGGATGGTGTGGATAGTCTATTAAAAAGAAAAGCATTTTCTTAACCAAGAGGTAACAAATGCATCTCCTTCGTCTATGCGAGAGAGTTTTATGCCAGTTTGGAATAACGACTCTGTAATGAAAGAAAGCGGCAGACAGACTAATTTGTCGATATTCCTTAATGAGTAGCTTTAGGAGATAAAGGTCTCCCTTATATTCTCTCTTGTTCAAGCTATGAATGTAGAGATCAGGTTGAAGAGTGAAAGGCACAAAGTGGTATGAAGTTGCTTGAACCTAGAGCTTTGGAGGTTGTGCTTGACCGAAAGGGTAAGGGCAAGAATACTTAGATGGACGTAGTTCAGGATATAACCTGCATACAGTGCATAATAATACAAAAGAAGAATGAAACAAATGTATAGTTGTAGGGAAGGAGTATAGAATTTCGGTATCTCTTCAGTAACCAGCTAAAACCAATCCTTAAATGTAAAGCCACTTTACAGAATAACTTGCACAGTAAATAGAAAAGTACATAAACACATAAGCTAATGCGGCGCATATGTAACGACTCGGCTACATTTTTAGAAATTATGCCCCGTTCCACTATTAACTACTTTCCCTAAGTTTATTTTTACAATTTTGATTTGCTGGGACGTTCGGCGTCAGGATTCAGAGCGTTATGGAAAACTTAGTCCCTAAATGAGAGTTTTAAGTGCTGGAATGTGGTCCGTGATCGGAACAGTGTGAAGACGGCCTCGGAATGGAAATCTGATGGTTCTATTAGATCTGTTAGATGATTTTTGATTGGGAGTGTGTTTGAAATGTATTTTGGAAGTCAGTAGGTCAATTAGGCTTGAAATGCCGAAAGTTGGAATTTTGAAGTTTTCGGACTGATAGTGAATTATTGATCCAAGGGTCGGAACGGGATTCTGGAAGTTTTTGTAGCACCTTCATGTTATTTGGGACTTGCGTGCGAAATTTCAGGTCAATCGTACGTGGTTTGGTTAGGTTTTTGATCGAAAGCATGTTTGGTGTAGATTTGAAGTTCTTAGGTTCAAATCTTTGGTCAATTCGAGTTTTCGGCGTTAATTTAGGTGGTATAAGGATTGGTACAAGTTTGAATAATGATATGGGATATTTCCGTAAGTTTGGTTGAGATCCCGAGGGCCTCGAGTGTATTTCGGATGCTCAACAGAGCAATTGGAGTTTGGAATTTGCTGTAGAAACTTTGCAGGTCTGCTTTCCTTCTTCGCGTTCACGAAGAAGCCACCGCGTTCGCATAGCTTTGGCCTCTCCCTACATCGCGTTCGTTTCCCTAACCTGCATTTGTGAAGCCCAGCCTTCCCCTCTTCCGCGTTCGCATCCCAGACAACGCGTTCGCGTAGGTCAACTTCTGGACCCCTTTTATTCCCTTCTACGCGTTTGCGTGAAACGCGTCGCATTCGCGTAGGTTCCAACCCAAGGACTTCGCATTTGCAGCCCTACCTTCACAATTGCGAAGAGCATTCTTCAGTCACTTAATTTTCCTCTACGTGAACGCGAGCTTCTCTCCATGTTCACGATGAACAAATGTTCCAGACAGTACTTAACATTTCAAAAATGAGGTTTTGCCATTTTTATCAAAAGTCAAGGTTTGGAGCTCGAATTTGGGGGAGCTTTTGGAGGTTTTTCAAAGAAAATCATTGGGTAACGATTCTCTACTCTTCTATGACTAAAGCCCACTAATCTAATCTCGAATTCAACCTTTAGTTTTGGATTTTGGAAAGAAATTGGGGAAAACTTCTTAGACTTAGTTATGGGGTTTTGAGAGGGCATTTGACCTTCGATTTGGGAGATTTTTGTATGGTTAGGCTCATGAGAGTACGAGGGTTCTGAAAATGTGAAAATTATTTGATTCTAATACATTGACCTAAGGTGTGTTTCGGTAATTTTATCTATTTTTGCGCCTTACCTTTAATTTTAATAATGAAATTAGTTGGTTGCGATATTATTTACGTTATGTATTTGATTTTAATAGATTTGGGCCATGCGGAGTCGGATATTCGTGGAAAAGGCATGGTTTCTTAGTTGATTTTGTACCGGTTCGAGGTAAGTGGCTTGTCTAACTTTATGTGGGGACTTTCTCTTCTTAGAACTTGTTATTTGATGATTGAGTGCCTTGTACGTGAGGTGACGAGTGCGTACTTGTGCTAATTGTTGAACACCCAATTTTACTTAAATGATCAAGTTCCTATTTCTTTCTTACTTGCTTTGTTATTTGCCACAGAGCCTGTGGTAGCCTAGAAAAAGCATGCTTGTTGACTTAATTAGTTTAATTGCCTTGGTGTTTAATTTCGTTTTTTGATTATTCTCTGGCCGTGGTTGCGCATTTATAATTTGTACTACGGATGTGGGATTACGGTAGCTCCTCTCCCTTGTTTGTTCACTTTGGTACTGCGGGTTTGATTCTCGATTGATCCCCCTGCACATTTACTTTGGGACTACGGGTTAGATTCCTGGTAGATCCCCCAAACATTGGTAGTTAGACAATGGGACGGTATCCCGGGAGATCCTGCGGACATTCTTATGAGATGGACTACGAGACATAATCCCGTGAGATCCACTAGACAGCATAGAAAGGAATATAGGACGACATCCTGGGAGATCCTCATGACATCATTGATATTGAGCTGCACTTCTCCATGTTTATTGCTTACTTTAGTTATTTGTTGTTGATTTGTAGATTCTGTCTTATTTCGCTGCTGATTCTATTATTTTACCTGTTTTCATACTGCATATTATTATTATTATTATTATTATTATTATTTATCTCAGTAGGGCCTTGACCTTACTCGTCACTACCCGACCGAAGTTAGGCTTGGCACTTATTGAGTACCCCTGTGGTATACTCACACCTCTTCTGCGCATGTTTTCCATGTGCAGATCTAGATACCTCTTCCCAGGAATACAATCAGTGAGGAAGGAGGATTACGAAGACTTCGTGGTGGATGTTCTGCTCCGTAGACCAACGAGTCTCCCTCTTTACTCTATCTATAGTATTTAGAGTTCCTATCTTTCGGTTGTTAAATATTTTGGAGTTTAGAGCCTTTGGTATAAATTTCTATAGCCTGTGTTGCCCGTGAGTTTCCAGGTTTTGGTATTTGCTTAGTATTTGTAAATGTTGGATTGTATTTTCCAGGCGACAGTTTTATACAATTTTCCTTGTGTTATCTAGTTTAATTAATTATTTCTGCACATTATGATATTTCCGCACTATCAGGATTACCTGGTCATGGTAACTGGGTGCCATCATGACATGTTCACGGATGGTGAACTAGGGTCATGATAAGTTGGTATCAGAGCTCTAGGTTCATAGGAGTCAGGGAACACATGCCGGTTTATTAGAGTCTCGGTCATCGGTACGGAGACGTCTATACTTATCTACGAGGGGCTATGAAACTATTTAAGAAAAATCTTCACTTCATTGAATACCTTGTTGTGCTATATTTTGACATCAATTCTAATACTTCTATCTTTTATTCTTTCACAAATGGCGAGGACACATGCTACTCGAGATGATCAGGCACCCTGCGCCCCTACTATAGCTGTCAGAGGTCGGGGACGGGGTAGAGGCCATGGACGTGCACGTGGTGCAGCCAAAACACCTGCGCGAGCTGCCGCTGAGGTCCCGCCAGATGATCCAGTCGGAGTTCAGCACCCAACACGCCTACCGCCACTACTACTACAGCTCTTCAGGCGACCTTAGCTCAGTTGATGTCTATGTACACTACCTATGCTCAGGCGGGGTTTCTTTTCGTCGCTACAGCTACATCCCAGGCCGGGGGAGGGGCCCAGACTCCCGCAGCCGCACTCCTGAGTAGAGAGTGCATATGGAGCAAGTTCCAGAGGTTATTCCTGTACTTCCTGCAGCGCTAGATTAGCCCGGAGATGGGTCAGCTGTATGAAAGGATGAGCAGCTGAGGCTTGAGAGTTTTAAGAAATATAAGCCTCCTGTGTTTATCGGTTTAGCATCGGAGGATGCCTTGGTATTTCTAGAGGAGTGTCATCTTATTCTTCGCACCATGGGTATAGTAGAGTCCATCGGGGTTTCCTTTAACGCCTTTCAGCTTCAGGGAGCTGCCTGTAATTGGTGGCGTATTTATGAGATAGGCATTCTGGGCAAGGCTGCTTCACTGACTTGGATCCAGTTTTCGGACATATTTTTAAGAGAGTTTGTTCCCTAGAGCCTCAGGGACACATGGCATGCAGAGTTTGAGCACTTGCGCCAGGGTACTATGACAGTTTAAAAGTATGCCATCCGTAACACCAGGTTGGCCAGACATGTACTCGCTTTGGTTGCTACACTCTGCGAGAGAGTTCGAAGGTTCATTGAGGGCCTTGTCCCACCCATCAGATCTTGCATGGCTCAAGAGTTGGAGATGGACATCTCTTATCAGCAGGTAGTGAGCATTGGTAGGAGGATCGACGGTATGCTTTCCAGGGAGCAAGGGAATAGAGAGGCCAAGGGGTCTCGAGAGTCGGGCCGCTACTCTAATGCCTGTACTACAGCAGTAAGTCGATATGGTAGGGGTTTCGTTGGTCGCCCTATTCATGCAGCTCTTCCAGCAACCAACAGTGCTTGAGCTCTGCCTATACCTCAGGAGCCTTACTATGCACAACCATCTCTAGCGCACCTCCTGCGCAGGGTGCTTCTAGGGGTCAGTCTAGCAGACTTGGCCTAGCCAGTCACAGCTGTTAGAAACACGTTCTCAATGCAATATACTAAACGTGTACTCTTTTGTAGGTTTTGATGAATGACAAACGAAGCAAAAATTGATATATGACGGAATTCAAGTACAAGCGCACAATGGTTGCGAATAAGATTGAAGTTCAACATATAGCTTTTAATTGTTATTGAGTTGTTCTAAAATTGTAATCTCGATCCTATAACTTGACTCATAGTATGGCCTCTCTCATAAAACTATTTTCCAAAATCATGCGTATTTAATTCTGTGTCAAAAATATTTTAAATCATGCATATTTACATTAGACAAAATGTTTTCTAAACATGCCTCAAAAATCTGGGCTAAAATAATTGATTATGTACTTATGATAATCGATTGTTTCTGAGCCAAGACTGCATGACAATCGATTATGAATTAATGGTAATCGATTGTGAGTAAGACAGTGAACATCAGGTTTTTCCAAATCTGCATGATAATCGATTGTGAACAAATGACAATCGATTGTTGTTGAGGTAAAGTTTTTCAATACTCAAAATAATCGATTATGAACTAATGGTGATCGATTGTGTTGAGTTGATGTCTTCCAGTGATTTTAAATTTAATTAAGTAATCGATTATGTCTTTAGATAATCGATTATCACTGAGACAGTAAGTTTTATGATTTTCAGAAAATAACAAGTAATCAATTGTTGCAAAGGACAATCGATTGTTGAAGCTGGCCGTTGTCAAATGATTTTCAAATACCATAAGGTAATCGATTATTGATTCTAGATAATCGATGTTCTGCTTAAAATCTGGAAATGATTTTTAGAACGTTGCTGAAGTAATCGATTATTGATTTTATATAATCGATGTTTTGCTTAAAATCTGGAAATGATTTTTAGAACGTTGCTGAAGTAATCGATTATTGATTTTATATAATCGATGTTTTGCTTAAAATCTGGAAATGATTTTTAGAACGTTGGTAAAGTAATCGATTATGAATTTGGTGTAATCGATTATCTGATTTTGAATATTGCCAGTAATCGATTATAGATTGTATATAATCGATTGTGAAGCGTTAAATCTAGGATTGATTTTTAAACTGACTGGCAGATAATCGATTGTTTGGTCTTAATAATCGATTATCACTGAGTAATTTCAGCAACTCTTAATTGGCAATTAGACAACGGTTGAACCAACTTTTTCAACTATAAATACAGCTTCATTTCAGTGTTTTAAAAACAACAACATACACAAAACTGATCATTACATTGCTATAAGCTTTCATTCAATTGTTCTTCATTTTCTACTCATTTCATTAAGCTTTTGAGAGCCATATTATTGCTTAAAGTTGTTGTGATCTTGAACATATTCTTTTACTCATATCTACTCAATAAGGAGTACTTTAGTTAAGTGAGTGTCCAAGTATTTGATATACTTGTAAGAGAATTGCGATTCTCTTGTTTCAAGGAACTTGCGTTTCCTTGGGTGAAGTCTTTGAGATTGCGATCTCCGAGCAACTGTTTGAGGCTTGTGTCCTCAAGTGTGTAACGGTTTGTTGAGCACCCTTAAGCTTAACGAGATAGTGAAAAATCTCGAGAGAGTCTCTCGGGGACTGGACTAACCACGTTGGTGGTCAACCAGTATACATCTTTGTGTAAGTTTATTTTTCTGCATTTATTTTACTTCCTGCAAAGTTTAAATTCCGCAAGAAAACGCTAAATTCTATTAATACGCTATTCACCCCCCCTCTAGCGTAAAGCGTAGTTTCTAACAATTGGTATCAGAGCCCAACTCTCTAAAAACTTAACCGTTTGAGAGAACCATCCATGGCTTCTACTCTTGACTCTTTTGCAGGAATTGAAGAAGGACAATGCTCTACACGACCTCCTCTATTCAACGGCACAAACTACTCATACTGGAAGGAGAGGATGCAAATCTTTGTGCAATCAAATAGCTTTCATTTGTGGAAAGTATTCACCAATGGAAACCAAATCCCAACCAAGAAGGTGGAAGACGAATGGGTTCCAAAGACCGAAGAGGTGTTGGAAATAACGCTTTACGCTAGAGGGGGGGGGGGTGAATAGCGTTTTAAAAATATTAAGCGTTTTAGTGCGGAATTTAAAAACTTTGCAGAAATTAAAACAAGTGCAGTAAAATAAACTTACACAATGATGTATCCTGGTTGGCCACAAACGTGGTTAGTCCAGTCCCCGAGAGACTCTCTCGAGATTTCCACTAAACTTGTCAAGCTTACGGGTGCTTAACAAACCGTTATAGCTGAGGACACAAGCCTCACCTAGGTGCTCGGGGATCACAATCCCAAAGACTTCAATTGCTCGGGGATACCAATCCCAAAGACTTCAATTGCTCGGGGATAACAATCCCAAAGACTTCAATTGCTCGGGGATAACAATCCCAAAGACTTCAACTGCTCGGGGATAACAATCCCAAAGACTTCAACTGCTCGGGGATAACAATCCCAAAGACTTCAACTGCTCGGGGATAACAATCCCAAAGACTTCAACTGAGGAATCACAAGTTCCTCAACAAACGAGAATCGCAATTCTCTTACAAACACAAAACAAACTCACTTTACAAAGTACTCCTCAATGAGTAGATATGAGTAGAAATAGTACGCTCAAGATCACAACAACTTAGCTCAATAGAATGGCTCTTCAAAAAGCTTTATGGATGAATGAAAATGATGATCAATGTAAGAAAGCTTTTAGCAATGAAAATACTTAAATTGTATATGTTGTTGTTGTGAAAACACTGAGTTAAGCCTGTATTTATAGGTGAAAAACTCAGTCTTACCGTTGTCTAATTGCCAATTAAGGATTGCTGAAATTACTCAGTGACAATCGATTGTCAAGACTAAACAATCGATTGTTTGCCTATCAGATCAAAAATTCAATCCCAGATTTTACGTCAACAATCGATTACTTCAAATCAATAATCGATTATTTATAACGTTAAAAAATCCTTTCCAATTTTTGGCATAAAACATCGATTATCAGGAAATCAACAATCGATTATTTTAACAACGTTCAAAAAATCTTTTCCAGATTTTACGCAAAACATCGATTGTTAAATATCAACAATCGATTACCTGAAGGTAATTTGAAAATGTATGACAACGGTTAGTTCCAACAATCGATTATCAAATAGAACAATCGATTATAAATTAATTTCAAAACTTACTGTCTCATATATAATCGATTATCAAAAGCCATAATCGATTATTAATTAATTTCAAAACTTTCTGTCTCATATATAATCGATTATCAAAAGCCACAATCGATTATTAATTTATTTAAAAACACTGGGAGACATTTTTCTCATTCTAATCGATTACCATTAGTTCATAATCGATTTTTCTGAGTTTTGAAAACTTTGCCTCAGTTAACAATCGATTATCAAAAGTACACAATCGATTGTTATGCAGTTTGCAAAAACCTGATGTTAACTGACTTACTCACAATCGATTATCATTAATTCACAATCGATTGTCATGCAGTCTTGGCTTAGAGATACTCGATTATCATAAGTACATAATCGATTATCTTAGCCCAGATTTTTGAGGCATGTTTGAAAAACATTTTAACAAATATAAATATGCATAGTTTAAAATCATTTGACACTTAAGTTAGATATGCATGATTTTGGAAAAATAATTTTAGTAGAGAAGCCATGTTATGAGCCAAGATTGAGGAATCAAGATCACAATTAATATTGACTCAATTATAACATTTCTAAACTTTGTCTTGAGCTTCTTGTAATGCATCCATTTTGTGCTTGTCCTTGAGCACTGCTATATATCGCTTATTGCTTTGTTTGACATTCATCAAAACCTACAAAAGAACACACGTTTAGTATATTGCATTTGAAACGTGTTTCCAACAATTTCCCCCTTTTTGATAATGGCAAACATAAGCGGGATATATGCAATAATTATTTTGATAATCCAAGACAAGAGTAAAGTATGCAATTTGATGTTCCCCCTCAATTCATGTTCCCCCTCACTTTAAGCATGAATGAAGTTGAGAGTGATATAGCATACTTCTTGATATCCCGTTTCTTCCCCCTTTTGCCATTAGCAAAAATTTACACAAGGGAAGAATATGAAAAAAAATGTGAAATAAACACAAGTTTATTTATTGGAGAATTAAGATAAAGGAAGTAATCGATTATTGATACAGTAATCGATTGTTTGACGGCGATTTTCCTGTAGAATACTTGAGTATTTTGCGATACCTCGGTACTTTTTGATGTCGACTTCCTTACCTTTTTCATCTTTGTCGAGATGATCGGATGTGCTCATGGGAGTTGCTATTTCCTTTGCATTGTTCAAGTCAAAACGTTTAAGCAGTTCTTTGCAATACTTGCTTTGACAAATGAATGTACCTTCCTTCATTTGTTTTACTTGTAATCCCAAAAAGAATTGTAACTCACCCATCATGGACATCTCAAATTCGCTAGTCATTAAGTTTGAAAATTCCTTGCATAGAGCATTGTTAGTAGCACCAAAAATGATATCATCTACATATATTTGAACTAGCAAGATATCATTGTTTTCATGCTTGACAAATAAAGTGTTGTCAACTTTTCCACGAATAAAATTATTTTCTAAAAGAAATTTACTCAACCTTTCATACCAAGCTCGAGGAGCTTGTTTTAAACCATAAAGGGCCTTTTTGAGTTTGAAAACATGATTGGGAAAATTAAAGTCTTCAAAACCGGGGGGTTGCTTTACAAAAACTTCTTCTTGGATAAAACCATTTAAAAAGGAACTTTTCACATCCATTTGATATAAAATGAAATTCATAGAAGATGCAAAAGCAAGCAACAAACGGATGGCCTCTAATCTAGCTACCGGAGCATATGTCTCATCATAATCAATCCCTTCTTCTTGATTATAGCCTTGAGCCACAAGCCTAGCTTTGTTTCTAGTGATTATGCCATTTTCATCTAATTTATTTCGAAAAACCCATTTCGTACCAATTATGGTATGACCTTCGGGTCTTGGCACCAAATCCCAAACGTTGTTACGTTTGAATTGGTTAAGCTCCTCTTGCATTGCCAAGGTCCAAAATTCATCCCCAATTGCTTCAGAGATGGTTTTGGGTTCAATTTGAGAAACAAACGCAGTAAGATCTAAGGTATTTCTAAGGGAGCTCCGGGTACTTACCTTTCCTCCAACGTCGCCTATTACCTGATCGAGAGGATGGTCTTTGACTGTCCTCCATTCTGTTTGCTCTTTTGGTTCATTTTCCGATTGAGGAGCTTCTTCAATTTGTTGTTCCACCGTTTTGTCAATTTCTTTCCTTGGTGGTTCTTCTTGAATTTTGTCCTTTAGGCTTTCCAGAATACCTGAAAGATCAAGACCACAATCCTTTCTCGCCAAGCGAGTATTATCTTCGGAAAATACAATATGAGGAGATTCCTCTACAACTTGGGTTCTTTTATTAAAAACCCTATAAGCTTTACTACGAGAAGAATAGCCAATGAAGATACCTTCATCCGACTTTGCATCAAATTTTCCTAGTTGGTCCTTTCCATTGTTATGCACAAAACATTTACAACCAAAAACACGTAAATGTGAAATGTCAGGTTTTCTACCTTTGTAGAGTTCATATGGGGTTTTTAAGAGTATCGGCCGAATTGCTACTCTATTCAAAACATAGCATGCGGTACTCACGGCGTCTGCCCAAAAGTGTTTGGGAATCTTAGCTTCGTCGAGCGTGGTTCTAGCCATCTCTTCGAGACTCCTATTTTTCCTTTCCACCACCCCGTTTTGTTGTGGTGTACGTGGAGCGGAAAAGGTATGCTCGATTCCGAGTTCATCACAAAAATCCGCAAAGAGATTGTGATCAAACTCTCCCCCATGATCACTTCTAATGGAAGTGACAGTTGATTCCTTTTCATTTTGAACTCTTTTAAGAAAAAGCTTGAAGCTAAGAAATGCATCACTTTTATGTGCAAGAAATAATGTCCATGTAAATCTAGAGAAGTCATCAACAATTACAAAAGCATATCTATTTCTTCCTAGACTTTCGATGCGGGATGGTCCGAATAAATCCATATGCAATAGTTGTAAAGGTCTAGAGGTTGAAACAACATTTTTGGATTTAAAAGATGCTCTTGTTTGCTTCCCCTTCTGACATGAGTCACAAATAGTATCACTTTCAAATTTTAAGTTAGGAAGACCAATCACTAGATTTTGAGAAATTAATTTATTTAAAAGATGCATGTTCATATGAGCTACTCTACGATGCCACAACCACACATTATCATCTTTGCTCAACAAACAATCAACATACTCGGATGAGGAGTTTTCAAGATCAACCATGTAAATATTGTCAACTCTAAAACCACGTAGAATAATCTTGAAATCACTACGTCTAAACACTAGACACTCATCTGAATCAAACAACGCAAGATTTCCCTTGTCACATAATTGACTTATGCTCAAGAGATTATGCTTTAATCCTTTGATAAGTAATATATGCTTTATAGAGGATTTTTCATTCTTACCGACCGATCCGATGCCAATAATTTGTCCTTTATTGTTGTCACCGAATACAACGCTTCCTCCTTCTTTGTGCTCTAGTTGAAGGAATTTGGATTCGTCTCCTGTCATGTGTCTGGAGCATCCACTGTCAAGGTACCATAGTACACTTGATCCCTTCAAGCACACCTACAAGGCAAATTAATATTCTTTAGGTACCCATACCATTTTGGGTCCTTGGGGGTTAGGCAAATAACGACCATAATAATATGAAGAATCTCTATGCTTTGTAAAACACATAGGTGCAATATGACCTATACGATTGCAGTAATGACATACTACGTTCGGGTTGTGTTGATGCCTAGGTTGAGCCAACAAAGTTCTAGGCGAATGAAAATGATTAACACTAGATATATTGTTCCTATTTCTAGTATAATATCTAGATGGTCTAAAGTCATTAGTGCTAGACTTGTTGAAGGACCTAGTGTCATGTCTAGGTGGTCTAAGCTCGTTCCTAGAGTTATTTCTTGGTTGCCGAAAATTACTATTTGTAGGCTTGTTTGCAAGAATCCTAGATTTGGATCTAGGTTGTCTAAAGATATTAGTTCTACCCTTATTTTCATACATTCTAGCATAATGTCTAGGTGGTGTAGTGGAGTTTTTGTTTTTATGCCGTTGATTTTTCTTAGGCGATTCTTTTTCACCAACTTTAAGAACTTCTTTACTACGAGTTTCTAAAGTTTTCCTAAGTTCTGTGTTTTCTAGTTTTAAGGACTCACAAGTAGTACAAGTAAAACAATTATCAACACAAGAGGCTTCATGCATGGTCTTGATGACTTGTCTAAGTTCTATACTATCATTTAACAAAAATTGATTTTCATTTGCAAGATTCTCGTTATCACGAGACAGATTTTCAACCCCTTTTTGAGCTAAAGAAAGACGTTCTTCGAAGTCCTTGTCTTTTAAAAAGAGTTGTTTTTGAAAATCCTCTCCTTGTAGAGAAAGAGTCCTTTGTAAATCTTTAATAGTCTTAGAAGCATTTACCAACTCATCATGCAGTTTGTTATAAGCAATTTGTATATCGTTAGATGTACTTACCTCGTCTTTTTCGTCTGCCATGAGGCACTGACCAGTTGATTCATCGTTTGTGCTGACGGCTTTTTGAGGCGTGTTTTTGTGCAATTCCTCAAGTTTGTCCCACATTTCCTTAGCAGTTTTATAGTGGGAGATTTTTCGCCAAAGTTCCTGATTCAAGGCGTTATGAAATATATTCATAGCTTTAGTGTTGTATTCACTTACCTTATCTTTCCCGACTTTTGTCGTCAGTTGATCACTGTGTTTAATAGCTTGCCATAGATACAAATCGTTTGCCATTGTAAAAACTTGCATCCGATATTTCCAGACTGAGTAGTCGTTTTCGTCTAATATTGGAGGTGACATGCTGCATTCTCCTTCACCTATTCCTGCAAAGAAATTTAGAGTAGAAGCCATGGATGGTTCTCTCAAACGGTTAGGTTTTTCAGAGAGTATGGCTCTGATACCAATTGTTGGAAATAACGCTTTACGCTAGAGGGGGGGGGGGGTGAATAGCGTTTTAAAAATATTAAGCGTTTTAGTGCGGAATTTAAAAACTTTGCAGAAATTAAAACAAGTGCAGTAAAATAAACTTACACAATGATGTATCCTGGTTGGCCACAAACGTGGTTAGTCCAGTCCCCGAGAGACTCTCTCGAGATTTCCACTAAACTTGTCAAGCTTACGGGTGCTTAACAAACCGTTACAGCTGAGGACACAAGCCTCACCTAGGTGCTCGGGGATCACAATCCCAAAGACTTCAATTGCTCGGGGATACCAATCCCAAAGACTTCAATTGCTCGGGGATAACAATCCCAAAGACTTCAATTGCTCGGGGATAACAATCCCAAAGACTTCAACTGCTCGGGGATAACAATCCCAAAGACTTCAACTGCTCGGGGATAACAATCCCAAAGACTTCAACTGCTCGGGGATAACAATCCCAAAGACTTCAACTGAGGAATCACAAGTTCCTCAACAAACGAGAATCGCAATTCTCTTACAAACACAAAACAAACTCACTTTACAAAGTACTCCTCAATGAGTAGATATGAGTAGAAATAGTACGCTCAAGATCACAACAACTTAGCTCAATAGAATGGCTCTTCAAAAAGCTTTATGGATGAATGAAAATGATGATCAATGTAAGAAAGCTTTTAGCAATGAAAATACTTAAATTGTATATGTTGTTGTTGTGAAAACACTGAGTTAAGCCTGTATTTATAGGTGAAAAACTCAGTCTTACCGTTGTCTAATTGCCAATTAAGGATTGCTGAAATTACTCAGTGACAATCGATTATCAAGACTAAACAATCGATTGTTTGCCTATCAGATCAAAAATTCAATCCCAGATTTTACGTCAACAATCGATTACTTCAAATCAATAATCGATTATTTATAACGTTAAAAAATCCTTTCCAATTTTTGGCATAAAACATCGATTATCAGGAAATCAACAATCGATTATTTTAACAACGTTCAGAAAATCTTTTCCAGATTTTACGCAAAACATCGATTGTTAAATATCAACAATCGATTACCTGAAGGTAATTTGAAAATGTATGACAACGGTTAGTTCCAACAATCGATTATCAAATAGAACAATCGATTATAAATTAATTTCAAAACTTACTGTCTCATATATAATCGATTATCAAAAGCCATAATCGATTATTAATTAATTTCAAAACTTTCTGTCTCATATATAATCGATTATCAAAAGCCACAATCGATTATTAATTTATTTAAAAACACTGGGAGACATTTTTCTCATTCTAATCGATTACCATTAGTTCATAATCGATTTTTCTGAGTTTTGAAAACTTTGCCTCAGTTAACAATCGATTATCAAAAGTACACAATCGATTGTTATGCAGTTTGCAAAAACCTGATGTTAACTGACTTACTCACAATCGATTATCATTAATTCACAATCGATTGTCATGCAGTCTTGGCTTAGAGATACTCGATTATCATAAGTACATAATCGATTATCTTAGCCCAGATTTTTGAGGCATGTTTGAAAAACATTTTAACAAATATAAATATGCATAGTTTAAAATCATTTGACACTTAAGTTAGATATGCATGATTTTGGAAAAATAATTTTAGTAGAGAAGCCATGTTATGAGCCAAGATTGAGGAATCAAGATCACAATTAATATTGACTCAATTATAACATTTCTAAACTTTGTCTTGAGCTTCTTGTAATGCATCCATTTTGTGCTTGTCCTTGAGCACTGCTATATATCGCTTATTGCTTTGTTTGACATTCATCAAAACCTACAAAAGAACACACGTTTAGTATATTGCATTTGAAACGTGTTTCCAACAAGAGGAATATACCGCGGAGGATATTCGTAAGGTTCAAAATAATGCCAAAGCTATAAATTTATTATATTGTGCTGTTAATGCTAACGACTACAGGAAGATATCATGTTGCAAAACAGCAAAAGAAATGTGGGATAAGCTTGAAGTGACATACGAAGGAACCGACCAGGTACGAGAAGCTAAAATTGATTTCTTAACTCACTCTTATGAACTATTCCACATGAAGGAAGGAGAGAAAGTAGACGAAATGTTTGAGCGATTCTCAATGATCGTGAATGATCTACACGCCCTCAAAAAGACGTTTACGGATAGAGAACTTGTCCGGAAGATCCTCAGAAGTCTCACTCCGGCATGGCGATCAAAGGCCGATGCAATCCAAGAATCCATTGGCATCACAAATGTCACAATTGACACATTAAGAGGTAATCTCAAAACCTATGAATCAACTATACTTAACCCGTTTGTTGATGATCAAAGAAGGCAAAGAATTGCTCTAAAGGCTAGCCAACCACAAATTGATGAGGAAGGTGACAACGAGTTTGGACTCGTTATCAAAAGGTTTCAAAAATTCATGGGCAAAGAGTATGAACGCAAGAACAAAAAGCAAGGCGATCAACTAAAATGCTATGAATGCGGAGAAACTGGGCACATAAAATCAAATTGCCCTAACATCAAAAAGGAGAAGAAACCCTTCAAAAAGCAACGTGCATACATCTCTTGGGGAGGAGATTCCGGAGATGAAGCAAGCGAAGAAGAAGACGATGAAGCAGCAAATTTATGTCTCATGGCTCAAGAAGACGGCAAAGACGAGGTAAGTCAAATCTCTTCTCAAAATTTCTTTACTCTTGATGAAATGAGAAATGCTTTTGATGAACTATATGCTGAATTTATCAAAGCTTCAAAAACTGTCAAAAGTGTTAAAGAAAGCGCTTCTCTAAAAGAAAAAGATTTTCAAACACAGCTTTCATTAAAAGAAAAAGAATTAGAAAAACTGGTTTTCGAAAATGAGAAGCTAAAAGAGGAAAACAAGTTTTATGGAAAAAGAAGTGCTGATAAACCTGAAGGTTCTACTAGAAACTGTTCTTCTTGTGTGCTTCTTAAGAATGAAGTAGCTAGACTTAAAGGCACATTAGATAAGTTTAATTCTTCGCATAAAAACTTGAATGATGTGCTTGTTAATCTAAAATCAACTAAACATGGAATAGGATTCAAGAATGAAGAAAAAGTTGGTGCTAAACCACAACAACCTAGAGCTCAACCTAGGACTAATAACCAAAATGCTTATCCTAGAAGTAGAAATCCTAGAAATAACTTGCATGTTAGACCAAATAGTGAAAATGCTAGAAGACCTAGAAATGATGCAGATTTTTGGCCAAACCTTGAACAATTTAGAAGACCAAGAAATGACCCTCCACCTAGAAATAGATATTCTAGAAATGATGCATATTTTAGACAAACTTGTGAACCTCCTAGAGCTCATAATAGGAGAAACAATGGTGTTCAAAGTAGAGTAAGCAACCTTCATTCATCTAGTTACTATGTACCTAGAAAAATGCATAATCCCAACGTGACTTGTCATTATTGTAGACGTATTGGTCATATTGCTCCCGCTTGCTTTACTCGTCATAGACATATAAATCAATTGCATCATTATAACATGCCTAACCCTCAAGGACCCAAGATGGCATGGGTACCTAAAGAACATTAATTTGTTTTGTAGGTGTGCTTGAAGGGATCAAGTGTACTATGGTACCTTGATAGTGGATGCTCCAAACACATGACGAGAGATGAATCCAAATTCCTTCAACTAGAGCACAAAGAAGGAGGAAGTGTCACATTTGGTGATAACAATAAAGGAAAAATCATCGGCATTGATTCGGTCGGTAAGGACAAAAACTCCTCTATTAAACATATACTACTTGTGAAAGGTTTGAAGCATAATCTCTTGAGCATAAGCCAATTATGTGACAAGGGAAATCTTGCTCTATTTAATTCGGATGAATGTCTTGTATTTAGACGTAGTGATTTCAAGATCATACTTCGTGGTTTTAGAATTGATAATATCTATATGGTTGATCTTGCAAACTCCTCACCCGAATATGTTGATTGTTTAGTAAGCAAAGAGGATAACTCTTGGCTATGGCATCATAGAGTAGCACACATGAACATGCATCTTTTGAACAAGCTTCTTTCTCAAAACTTAGTAGTTGGTCTTCCCAGTTTAAAGTTTGAAAATGATTCTATTTGCGATTCTTGTCAAAAAGGGAAGCAAACCAAAGCATCTTTTAAATCCAAGAATATTGTTTCAACGTCTAGACCTTTGCAATTACTTCACATGGATTTATTTGGTCCCTCTCGTATTGAAAGTCTTGGTAAAAATAAATATGTTTTTGTAATTGTTGATGACTTTTCTAGATTTACTTGGACTCTATTTCTTGCAAATAAAAGTGATGCTTTTCAAAATTTCAAGTATTTCCTTAAGCGTGTTCAAAACGAAAAGGAATCGACCGTCACTTCGATTAGAAGTGATCATGGGGGAGAGTTTGATCACAATCTCTTTGCGGATTTTTGTGACGAACTCGGAATCGAACACACCTTTTCCGCTCCACGGACACCACAACAAAATGGGGTGGTGGAAAGGAAAAATAGGTGTCTCGAAGAGATGGCTAGAACCATGCTCGACGAAGCTAAGATTCCCAAATACTTTTGGGCGGACGCCGTGAGTACCGCTTGCTATGTTTTAAATAGAGTAGCAATTCGGCCGATACTCATGAAAACCCCATATGAACTTTATAAGGGTAGAAAACCCAACATTTCTCATTTACGTGTTTTTGGTTGTAAATGTTTTGTTCATAATAATGGGAAGGACCAATTGGGTAAGTTTGATGCTAAATCGGATGAAGGTATTTTCATTGGTTATTCCTCACGTAGCAAAGCATATAGGATCTTTAACAAAAGAACCCAAATTGTGGAGGAATCCCCTCATGTTGTGTTTTCCGAAGATAATACTCGCTTGGCGAGAAAGGAATCCGGTTTTGATCTTGCAGGTATCTTGGATATCTTGAAAGATAAAATCCAAGAAGAACCTTCAAAGGAAAACAAAAATGAAATTGGGGAACAACCAACGGAAGAAGCGCCACAATTAGAAAAAGGAATAAATACGCCTAACGAATGGAGAACGATCAAGGATCATCCTCTCGAACAGGTAATTGGCGATGTTGGAGAAAAGGTAAGTACCCGAAACTCTCTTAAGAACACTCTAGGACACAATTCTTAAGAGTTCACGACATTACTTGTTAACACTAGTGTAATTTATTAATTTCGCTATAAATTACTAACTTGAGCGTCGGAGACGTTTAAATCTATTTTGCAGGTACCACCCCAAAGGTAGGGGGAATTATGAAGTTTTAGCACAAAATAATCGACTATTTCAAGCCACTAATCGATTATTTTCTGTGCAGTACATCGATTATCAGTATCAATAATCGATTGTTTATGACTGATTATTATTATTATGCATCTGTGTTTAATTTTTTACTTCCTAAATTGCATAATCGATTTCCGCCTCAGTCATTCAGCAATGCTTTCTACAACAATCGATTATTTTTTCATACAATCGATTATTTGACAAATTCTGATATTCTCCAAGTTCACTGTATCAAATTAGTTCCCTAAATAATCGATTACCAAGAATTGACAATCGATTACTTCATATTAATTTTTTGTTACCGTTTGGCTCCTCAATCGATTCCTGTCAGGTCTTAAATGCTCCATAATCGATTACCAAAATTTAACAATCGATTATTTCATTCAAATTTTTTACCGTTTGACTCAAGAATCGATTTGTCAGATTCAAAATCTCAATCAAACAGTAAATACAATCGATTATTTCAGTTCGATAATCGATTATCTAACGGTCAGTAATTTTAATTCTTACCGTTTTCTGACTGCTCCTAAACCAAAATCTTAGCAAATGTCTCCATTCAATGCTTGATAATCCTTTCCTCTATAAATAGGCATCATAAGAGCTCACATTCACCCACTCAAGCACTATCTCTAGTATTCAAAAGCTAAATCTCTTCTATTTTCTTTGCCAAATTCCAGCAGTCTTTCTCCTAACATGTCTGGACGATCTTCAAAACGTTCCCGATCCAAACATGGCGCATCAGCCTCAACCGCCCCTCCTCCTTTAAATTTTCCATACCAAGACGGTTCCGTCTTGTTCTTTGAAACTGAAAATGAACTCACAAGGTTCCTATCAAAATTTGAGAAACGCACCATTCTTCCTCCTCGGTTCTCAAATAGTAAACTCCTTGAGCCTTTCACCCCTGCCGCAAATATGTTAAAGGAGTGTCAACTATATGACTTCTTGCTTCTCACTCATCCTCACATAAACACAACTCTCGTTCAAGCTTTTTACTCAAACCTCCATAAAGATGAAGATGGCGAACTTGTCACCTCCATTAATGGGGTTCAAATTCTTCTCTCTGAAGAGAATCTCCACACCATTGCCCGCCTTCCAAATGAAGGTGAAGACCTTTACCGGTATATTGATAAGGCCGGGGCTCTCTTTGATGAAACCATCCTTCTCCACCATGCCGGTATAACCTCCTATGATCCATCTATCTCTACCCGTCGTCCTACCATAACGGGAATGGATCCAAACTACCGGTTGATTCTTTACTTCATCACCCGAGTCCTCAAGCCTAGACGGCACAGTCACACCACCATCTCCCAGGAGGATACCAAACTTCTGCATGCCATTGTCACCGGAGCCAAAATAAATTGGTGTCGGCTCATCAAAATTCATATGCTCGATGCCATCGGTGATGACATGCCTCTTCCTTATGCCCTCCTCATTATGAACTTCCTTGAAGCATCCGGATTTGTCACGGAAAATGGTCCTCTCAAAAGGAGTACCAAAATTTGGGAAATCTCGGAGTCTTCTTTCCATCATGATGGTGATCATGCTCCAGCTCCTTCTTCAAGTCGTCCACCCCGTCGTGCTCGTTCGTCCCAAGAGCCTACTCTCCAAACCATATCCGACCAGCTTGCTCAACTCACTCATGAGATCCATGGATACTTTGATCATGTCAATTATCCATATGCAGCTCTCGTTCCTTTTGAAGCAGCGCCGGATAACGAGGCGGACAACGACGGAAATGAATAAATTTTTTTTGTGTTTTGTGTGGTTTTTGCTGTTGTTCTCTTTGGTTCCCATTGATGTACCCTCTTTTTTTTCCAATAAATAAACCTTGTTTATTTCATCTTTTTGCATCTTTCCTTACTATTTTTTTGCTAATGGCAAAAGGGGGAAGAAAACGGGATATCGGGTGATATCGGGTATGCACCACCTCTTAATTCATTGATTGCTTATAAGCTAAAATTGAGGGGGAACAAGAACAAAATTGCATAATTGTTACTTGTCTTGAATTGTCAATATCTTTTGCCTAAATTGCATATCTCGCTTAATGTTTGCCATTATCAAAAAGGGGGAAATTGTTAGAAACACGTTCTCAATGCAATATACTAAACGTGTACTCTTTTGTAGGTTTTGATGAATGACAAACGAAGCAAAAATTGATATATGACGGAATTCAAGTACAAGCGCACAATGGTTGCGAATAAGATTGAAGTTCAACATATAGATTTTAATTGTTATTGAGTTGTTCTAAAATTGTAATCTCGATCCTATAACTTGACTCATAGTATGGCCTCTCTCATAAAACTATTTTCCAAAATCATGCATATTTAATTCTGTGTCAAAAAGATTTTAAATCATGCATATTTACATTAGACAAAATGTTTTCTAAACATGCCTCAAAAATCTGGGCTAAAATAATCGATTATGTACTTATGATAATCGATTGTTTCTGAGCCAAGACTGCATGACAATCGATTATGAATTAATGGTAATCGATTGTAAGACAGTGAACATCAGGTTTTTCCAAATCTGCATGATAATCGATTGTGAACAAATGACAATCGATTGTTGTTGAGGTAAAGTTTTTCAATACTCAAAATAATCGATTATGAACTAATGGTGATCGATTGTGTTGAGTTGATGTCTTCCAGTGATTTTAAATTTAATTAAGTAATCGATTATGTCTTTAGATAATCGATTATCACTGAGACAGTAAGTTTTATGATTTTCAGAAAATAACAAGTAATCAATTGTTGCAAAGGACAATCGATTGTTGAAGCTGGCCGTTGTCAAATGATTTTCAAATACCATAAGGTAATCGATTATTGATTCTAGATAATCGATGTTCTGCTTAAAATCTGGAAATGATTTTTAGAACGTTGCTGAAGTAATCGATTATTGATTTTATATAATCGATGTTTTGCTTAAAATCTGGAAATGATTTTTAGAACGTTGCTGAAGTAATCGATTATTGATTTTATATAATCGATGTTTTGCTTAAAATCTGGAAATGATTTTTAGAACGTTGGTAAAGTAATCGATTATGAATTTGGTGTAATCGATTATCTGATTTTGAATATTGCCAGTAATCGATTATAGATTGTATATAATCGATTGTGAAGCGTTAAATCTGGGATTGATTTTTAAACTGACTGGCAGATAATCGATTGTTTGGTCTTAATAATCGATTATCACTGAGTAATTTCAGCAACTCTTAATTGGCAATTAGACAACGGTTGAACCAACTTTTTCAACTATAAATACAGCTTCATTTCAGTGTTTTAAAAACAACAACATACACAAAACTGATCATTACATTGCTATAAGCTTTCATTCAATTGTTCTTCATTTTCTACTCATTTCATTAAGCTTTTGAGAGCCATATTATTGCTTAAAGTTGTTGTGATCTTGAACATATTCTTTTACTCATATCTACTCAATAAGGAGTACTTTAGTTAAGTGAGTGTCCAAGTATTTGATATACTTGTAAGAGAATTGCGATTCTCTTGTTTCAAGGAACTTGCGTTTCCTTGGGTGAAGTCTTTGAGATTGCGATCTCCGAGCAACTGTTTGAGGCTTGTGTCCTCAAGTGTGTAACGGTTTGTTGAGCACCCTTAAGCTTAACAAGATAGTGAAAAATCTCGAGAGAGTCTCTCGGGGACTGGACTAACCACGTTGGTGGCCAACCAGTATACATCTTTGTGTAAGTTTATTTTTCTGCATTTATTTTACTTCCTGCAAAGTTTAAATTCCGCAAGAAAACGCTAAATTCTATTAATACGCTATTCACCCCCCCTCTAGCGTAAAGCGTAGTTTCTAACAACAGCCACCACGTCCTCCAAGAGCTTGTTTTGAGTGAGGCAATATACGTCATATGGTTAGGGACTGCCCCAGACTTGGTAGGGTGCATCTTCACAGTCCGATCAACCATAACATTCTTCTTGGAGTTCTCAGACCATGGTCACAGCTCCAGCTGCCACCCCATCTGCCCAACTAGCCAGGAGCGGAGATTGGGAAGATAGAGGTCGCCCTTGAGGGAGGGGCCGGGCAAGATATTATGCTATTCCTACTCGCACTGAGGCTGTTGCTTCTGATTCTGTTATTATAGGTATTATATTGGTTAGTCACTGAGAGGCATCGGTTCTATTCAATCCAAGCTCTATCTATTCTTAACTGTCTTCTTATTTTTCTCTGCATTTGTGTATAGCCCGAGAGTCATTGAGCTCTCCTATTTATGTTTCTATTCCCGTAGGAGATTATCTTGTTCTGGATCGGGTTTATCGGTCGTGTTTGGTTACTATTCGTGGTTTTGAGACCATAGCGGATTTACTATTACTCGGTATGGTTGACTTTGATATTATTTTGAGCATGGACTGGTTGTCACCCCATCATGCTATTCTTGATTGTCATGCCAAGACCGTGACGCTGGCTATGCTAGGTGTTCCGCGTAATGAGTGGAGTGGTACTTTTGATCACACTCCTAGTAGAGTTATCTCATTTCTTAAAGCTCAGCGTATGGTTGAGAAGGGGTGCACAGTGTATTTAGCTTATGTGAGAGATGTCAGTGCTGATACCCCTTATATTGATTCTGTTGCAGTGGTAAGGGATTATCCCGATGTGTTTCCAGCTGATCTTCCGGGTATGCCGTCGGATAGAGACATTAATTTTGGTATTTATTTGTTGTGTGGCACTCAGCTCATTTCCATTCATTCCTTTGTACCATATGACTCCTCCTGAGTTGAAAGAGTTGAAGGATCAGTTATAGGAATTTCTTGATAAGGGTTTTATTTTACCCAGTATTTCACCGTGGGGTGCTCTTGTCTTGTTTGTGAAGAAAAAGAATGGTTCGATGCGCATGTATCGATTATCGTCAGTTGAACAAGGTTACAGTGAAGTACCAGTATCCTTTGCCTCGTATTGATGATCTACTTGACCTGCTTTAGGGCGCACATGTGTTTTTTAACATTTCTTTGCGCTCAAGTTATCACCAGTTGAAGATTTGGGAGCCGGATATCTTGCAGACTGCTTTCAGGACTCGGTATGGTCACTACGAGTTCCTTGTTATGTCATTTGGGTTGACCAACGCCCTATAAGCTTTTATGCATTTGATGAATAGTGTATTCATGCCCTATCCAACTCGTTCGTCATTTTTTTCATATATGATATTCCTGTGTATTCCAGGAGTCGGGAAGATCATGAGCAACACATGAGGATAGTGCTTCAGACCCTGAGAGAGAAGAAATTATATGCAAAGTTCTGAAAATGTGAGATTTACATGGATCATCGGAGTTTACATTGCTTGTTCAAGCAAAAAGATCTGTACTTGCGCTAGAGGAGATGGTTGGAGTTACTGAAGGATTATGATATTACAATTATTTATCACCCCGGGCAAGACCAATGTGATAGCCGATGCCTTATGTCACCGGGAAGAGAGTTTGGGGAGTTTCGGCATATTTACCAGCTTCAGAGAGACCCATGGCGATGGATGTTCAGGACTTAGCTAGTCAGTTTCTCAGATCGGATCTCTCAGATCCCAGTCGGGTTCTAGCCTGTGTGGTTTCTTGGTCTTCATTGTTCGATCGTATCAGGGAGCGGCAGTATGATGATCCCCATTTACTTGTCCTCAGGGACACGCTTCAGAATGGCAATGCTAGTGATGTGACCATTGGAGATGACGGGGTGTTGAGGATACAGGGTCGGATCTGTGTGCCCAATGTTGATGATATTTGGGAGTTGAAATTGGCAGAGGCTCAAAGCTCGTGGTATTCCATCATTGCGGGTGGCGCGAAGATGTATCAGGACTTGAGATAAGTTATTGGTGGAGGCAGATGAAGAAAGACATAGACGGTTTTGTAGATAAATGTCTTAACTGTCAGCAGGTGAAGGCTAAGCACTAGAAACCGGGAGGGTTACTTCAGCAGATGGAGATTCCGGAGTGAAAATGGGAGAGGATCACCATGGATTTTGTAGTTGGTCTCCCACTGACTACGAAGAAAGTCGATTCTTTTTGGGTTGTTGTGGATCGACTGATGAAGTCCGCTCATTTCATACCGGTGTGTACTACTTACTCAGCGGAGCGGTTAGCAGGGATTTACATAAGAGAGATTGTCCATCTGCATTGTATTCCAGTTTCTATCATCTCGTACAGGGATACTGAGTTTACATCACGGTTCTGGAGAGCCAATCAGTAGGAGTTGGGTACCCAGGTGACTATGAGTACAACATTTTACCCTCAGACGGACGGACAGTCCAAGCGCACCATTCAGATTCTTGAGGATATGCTCCGTGCGTGCGTTATTGAGTTTAGAGTGTCTTGGGATAAGTTCTTGCCACTGGCAGAGTTTGCCTACAACAACAGTTATCAGTCTAGCATTCACATGGCGTCGTATAAGGCTTTATATGGTAGGAGATATAGATCCCCGGTGGGTTGGTTTGAGCCGGGTGAGGCTAGGCTATTGGGCACTGATTCTGTCCAGGATGCGGTAGAGAAGGTTAAGGTGATTCAGGATAGAGTCCATACAGCCCAGTCCAGACAGAAGAGTTACGCATACCGGAATGTTTGTGATGTTTCATTTGGTATTTCATGTCTCGATGCTTCAGAGGTATCACGTGATCCGTCTTATGTGTTGGAGTTCACTTCAGTATAGTTGGACAAGGATCTGTCCTACGCTGAGGAGCCAGTTGTGATATTGGACAAGCAGGTCCGAAGGTTCAGGTCAAAGGATATAGCTTCAGTAAAGGTTCAGTGGCAAGGTCAGCTGGCCGAGGTGGCGACTTGGGAGACCAAGCAGGACATGGGCAGCCGATACCCTCATATTTTCACTACTTCAGGTATATTCTCTATGCTAGTTCGAGGACGAACAAATGTTTTAGTGTAGGGGGATGTAAAGACCCGGCCGGTCGTCTTTAGAATTAATTCCCCGTTCTTCTATTAACTTCTTCCTCTAAGTTCATTTCTGCTATTTTGGTTTGCCGGGACGTTCGGCGTTAGGATTCAGAGTGTTTTGGGATACTTAGTCCCTAATAAGAGCGTAAGAGTTGGAAAGTGATCCGTGATCATAATAGTTTGAAGACAGCCTCGGAATGGAAATCCGATGGTTCTGTAAGGTCCGTTAGGTGATTTTAGGGTTAGGAGAGTGTCCGGAATATTTTTTGGAAGTCCGTAGCTCATTTAGGCTAGAAATGCCGAAAGTTGGAATTTTGATATTTCTGATCTGATAGTGAATTTCTGATACGAGGGTCGGAACGGGACTCCGAAAGATTCTGTAGCACCTTCATGTCATATAGGACAGGCGTGCAAAGTTTCAGGTCAATCGGACGTGGTTTAGTTAGGGTTTTGATCGAAAGCAAATTTTGTTGAGTATTAAAGTCATTAGGTTCTAATCTTTGGTTAATTCGAGTTTTCGGCATTGTTTTAGGTGGTTTAAGGATTGGTTTAAGTTTTAATGATTTTATGGTATATGTCTGTAAGTTTGGTTGAGGTCTCGAGGGCCTCATGTGTATTCCGGATGCTCCACGGAGCAATTGGATTTTGGAATTTGCTGCAGAATATTTTCAAGTCTGCTTTCCATCTTCGCATTGACGAAGAAGCGTCCATGTTCACATATCTTTGGCCTCTTCCTTCACCGCATTTGCGTCCCCCAACCTGCATTCTCGAAGCCTAGCCTTCCCCTCTTCCGCATTCGCGTACTAGACAACGCATTCGCGTAGGTCAACTTCTGGACCTCTTTTGTTCCCTTCTACGTGTTCGCGTGAAACGCATCGCGTTCCGTTGCTTCCAACCCCAGCCTTTGCGTTCACAGCCCTACCTTCGCGATCGTAAAGAGAATTTTTTAGTCACTTAATATTTTCCTCTACGCGAACGCGACGTCCGCTCCGCGGTCGCAATGAACAAATGTCCTGGACAGTACTTAACATTTCAAAAATGAGGTTTTACCATTTTTATCAAATCTCAGAGTTTGGAGCCCGGATTTGGGAGAGCTTTTGGAGGTTTTTCAAAGGAAATCATTGGGTAACGATTCTATGCTCTTCAATGACTAAAACCTACTAATATAATCTCAAATTCAACCTTTAATTTCAGATTTTGGAATGAAATTTGGGGAGAACTTCTTAGAGCTAGTTATGGAGTTTTGAGGGGGGATTTGACCTCTGATTTGAGAGATTTTTGTATGGTTAGACTCATGAGAGTACAAGGGTTCTGAAAATGTATAAATTATTCGATTCTGAGACGCTAACATGAGGGGAATTTTGGTTATTTTCCTATTTTTGCGTCTTAGCAGCAATTTTAATAATGAAATCAGTTGCTTGCGATGTTATTCACGTTATGTAATTGAATTGAATAGATTTGGGCTATTCGGAGTCGGATACTCATGGCAAAGGCGTGATCTCTTAGTTGATTTTGTACCAATCCGAGGTAAGTGGCATTTCTAACTTTGTGTGGGGGACCTTCTCCCCTTAGGACTTGTTATTTGATGATTGAGTGCCTTGTACATGAAGTGACGAGCGCGTATTTGTGCTAATTGTTGAACACACGATTTTTACTTAAATGATCAAGTTGCTATTTATTTCTTACATAGAATGAACATGAGAACTCCCAGTCTCCAGCTCCACATTAGCACACAAATTATTGTACCCGATCCTAAATTCTGTAATATAAATACATATTGCCCCTCAAGTACCTAATCATTCCACAAAAGATATTCCATGTACATACGTTGCACCTATTCCAGTCATAACACATAGAAAATACCTTTCAATTACACATGAGATCTTCTAACATACACATATAAGAATCACATCACTTCAGATCACTCCGCAGGAGATAACCCACATGCTTCGCCTTAGTATAACATTTATGTAGACCTTCCACCTTCATACACATTACACAACAACTTAATCTTCCTGATTCTTATCTCATATCGTATCGTGCAATTTACTTCACTTCCACTAGGAAACTCTAAAGAATTCTTCACGCGCCCATAACTCGGGCTACTCATCAAGCCACAATAGGAAACAAATCACTTAACAGTTCTTCTATTATCCATCAGACATCTTCGTTGCTACCAAGTCATATAGTTGCATCTCGCAGTACTAACATACTCCATGACACAGATACCAAATTGCCATTCCGGCTAACAATGACAATACCGAACATCTAAGTTTAATACACTTGCTCACACGTTCAGCACCCCAGTGCTCAAGCCCTAGGCAATATTCGGCCTCAAGTCCTCCAGACTGGCCCAATATCAACCTCACAAAGATTATATCTCGCCCCTCAATAGGGGAATCACAAGCCATCGAAGCACATGTAATACCGAGCGCTCATACGTGCATACAGGCGAGAGGAAGGAATTTCAAGAGTTAGTCTTTCAAGCTGAATCAAGGACGCATGATAAGATTTCAAGAAAGCGGAGTGTTTCCTAAAGGTTCTGTAGCCTCCCGAGGATAGATACGGACGTCTACGTACCGATCCGTGAGACTCTACTAAATCGGCTCATGACTTGCGAGGACTAGTAACCTAGGCTCCGATACCAACTTGTCACGACCTAAACCCGGTCGTGAGGGCGCCCAACCCTAAAGCTAGGCAAGCTTTACCATCTCTCGCTCTCCATTTGTCAATAAATCTCAAACCGATAATATAAGAAAAAATGTAATAGTTTAGAATAACAATTACGAAAATAATACCAATCTCAATAATCACTCCCAAAAGATCTGGGTCACGAGTCTAGAGCCTCTAAACAAAACTAGATAATAATATCTGAATGAAATATAAAAGTCTGGAAATGTATATAATTATAATAATAAATAATAAACAGAAATATGAAGAGCCGCCAGGTCACTGCGAACGTCAAGTAGCTACCTCAATGACTCTGAAAATATCTGGAGACTACGAATGTCAGCTAAGCCTCCGGTGTACCTGAATCTGCACACAAGGTGCATGGAGTAGGGGTGAGTACTACCGACTTATTGAGTAATAAGCAAATAAAATGTTTGAAGATATGAAATCTACGAAATTCCACAAATCAAAGCTAAAACTAACGGTCCGACACCTCAACTACGAACTAATAGCCAAGAAATATCAAATATAACAGTCAAGTATCATGCAAAGATACGATGCAATGCACATGAATCCGCTGTGGAGTACAACCCGATCTGTTTAACGTCGACGAAGCTCACTGGGGGTGTGTACAGACTCCGGAGGGGCTCCTTCATCCCAAGCGCAATGTCATCTTATCACTGCTGCAGTGTGCAGCCCGACCCATACTCAGTCTACAGTATGCACATGAGTCACATAACAGATTCAATGTAATTTCCCAGTTTCCAATTATTAAATTTAATATAATTTAGTTAATTGATTTCAGGAAAATGTGAATTTGCATTTAATAACAGTGATTAAGCACAGGACTGAGATCAATGATTATGCAAATCATGTTATCACAAAGGTATTCATCCTAGACAGATGCTACAAATCGACACAAGGCCCCAAACATGGAAATAATCCCAATTATCAATAATACAATGTGCGTGTCAGCTGCCGATAATTATATTTAGCTCTCGGGATGGACCAAGTCACAATCCCCAATCATATACCATATCGCAGCTGCCATGGGGTGCGAGTCACGCCCTAACATAGCGTCATGATGTGATAAACAAGGTTTTCAAACCCTCAGGCCATCATCCATACAAACTACACACCTCTAACAGGTCGTAGACTGGTCGGAAACGCCTTTTCCCTTCGAATCACTCTCTACGTGCGTCGAATCTAGTCAAAACCACAACGAATATGTCACTATAGGCTAAATAAACATACCCCAATTAAAATTATTCGGAAAACGCTAAAAATCACGAAGTTGGTAAAACATGAGCCCCATGCCCACTTCTCAAAAAATTTTGAAAATCACATCATCAGATTCCTTGTCTTAGCACGAGTCCGTGCATATAAAGTTTACCAAAAACGGAGTTCAAATGGACTATCAAATCCCCAAAACTCATTTTCAAAGACCTAGCCCTAGTTCTTCACAATTTCAACGTATTTTCAGGAATTTGAGTGTTGATTCTTCAATAAGATGGTATTTCTAAGTCAAGAGACTTACCTCCAATCAATACTCATCGAAAACCCTCTTCAAATCGCTTAAAAAGTTCTCTTGGCTGTGTAAAAATGGTGGAAATACTAAATGGGTCGCGGATGAAATAACCCTTAAAAGCATTCTGCCCAGGAGAAATTCCTTCTTCGCGAATGCAGAGCCTACCTGCGAACACGATGCACCGCTGCCCCCTTCTCCTTCGCGAACGCGTTCCAGGGATGCGAACGTGAAGCACAAAACAGGCCCCTCAGTGTTTCCCCTTCACGAACGCGAGCCTGCTACACGAACGCGAAAGTTACAAATCCCCAGACCTACGTGAGCGCAGCCTTCCTTTGCGAACGTGAAGGAAAAAATCCCATGCTCTACAATTCCTTCTACGCATTCGCGACACACCCATGTGAATGTGAAGAGCAATCTTCTGCAACACCAACAGCTGAAAACTAACAGTCCTCAAGTTCCAAAAATAGACCGATTAACCATACGAAATCACCCCAAGGCCCTCGGGACCTCACCCACAAGCACAAATATGTTCTAATACCTCATTCAAACTTTCTCGAGCCATAAATTCACTATCATAAACATCAAAATCATCAAATTACCACGGATTAAAGCCTAAGTTAAACGAAAACTTCTGAAACTTGCATTTAATCAAAACGCGACGAAACGATGTCCGAATGGTCTAAAAATTTACAGGCATATCCAAAATCACCTAACAGAGCTACTGCAACTGTTGGAATTTCATTTCGACCCCGGATCAAAATCTTACCTATCAACCAGAATTTTCAAAAATTCAAACTTAGCCAATTCAAGCCTAAATTCACACCGGACCTCCAATTTCAATTCGACTGTGCTCCTAAGTCATAAATCACCTCCCGAAACTAGTCAAATCGTCGAAAATCGGTTCCGAGCCCTCTAACTCATAAGTCAATATTCAGTTGACTTTTCAAAACTTACCTTCTTCTAAAGAGACTAATTGTCTCATTTATACCCAAACTCCATCCGAGTTACTTCACACTCTCCAAACACATATAATGGAACATATAAAAGCATAAAACAGGGAAAACGGGGCGTACATACCTATTATGTCTGGTCGGGTCGTTACAGTGGACTTCTCAGCTTGAGACTTTCCGGTGAGCTGCCCTTTCTAGTCGTTCTGCAGCAGCTTGAGTCTTTCATTTGTATTTATGTTACCTGTCTATTCCTTTCCAGACAGTAGGATGGTATGGTGATGTATATTATGCTAGATTGCCCACACACTTGTGACACCAGGTCTTGGCACACACATTAGTTGAATTATGATGTTTTCGCTTGTCTTCATGATTGAGATTCATATTTATTTCCTTCATTTAAATATGGTTAAATTTTTAAAACCATAAATTTCTTAAATCTATAATGGAAGTTATCACGTACTAACTACATAGTTGAGGATTTACTATTTGATTAGTGTTGGCTTGCCTAACAATGGTGTTGGGTGCCATCATGGCCTAATATAGAATTCGGATCGTGACAACATGGTATCAGAGCACTAGGGTCACATAGGTCTCACTAGTTATGGGTAAACCTGGTAGAGTATTGTTGATCGGTACGGAGACGTCTGTATTTATCTTTGAGAGTCTATAGGGTGTTAGGAAACTACTGTTTATTAGTTTCCCATCGTGCCATTGATGATGTATCAACTTTCCTTATTCTATTCTCTCACAGACGGCGATAACGCATACGACGAACGTTCCAAACCCGGGAGGGGCTGCACCCCCCATTGCTAAAGGCCAAGAAAGAGGCATGGGGAGGGCACTGGCCCGAGGAAGGGCATGAGTGCAACCCAGAGCTGCCCCAGTTGCACTACCTGCGGACCCAGCAGGGAATCCCATTATCGAGGAGCAAGTCAAGGTGCCCGTAGCAGAGCCTTCCCCCACAGATTTCATGACAACACTGGGCTTCTAGGAGATCATGGGCTGTATGTTGCAGTTCATGGACTCGATGACTCATGCTGGCTTATTTCCAGCATACCTTGACGCATCTCAAGAAAGACGGGGAGTACAGACTCCTACTACTCAGGCTCCTGGGCATGCAACTGCCATATATCAGACTATGGGTAAATTACCCACGGGCGGTGCCAAGCCAGTTGCAGCAGTGGCACCTAAGCCCATACCAGTTGTAGATGGTGATTTGCAGAAGTTATTGGAAGGATGGACTAGGCTACACCCTCCTATCTTCGGAGGCGAGCGTCATGAGGATGCCCCGAATTTTATTGACAGGTGTAGGGAAAGACTGCACAACATGAGGATATTGGAGTCCCATGGAGAGGATTTCACCGCCTTCTAGTAAGAGGGTAGGCCCCGTAGATGGTGGCAGTCTTACTTTCTTACCAGACCAGCAGGTTCTCCTCCCATGACTTGGGATCAATATATATGGCTTCTATGGGACAGACATATTCCACCCTCTCATAGGGACGAGTTGTTGTGTCAGTTTGAGTAGCTTGAGCAGGGTCAGATGTTTTTGACCGACTATGAGGCCAGTTTCTCTTAGTTGTCTTGCTACGCACTCATGAAAATTCCTACGAACAAAGAGAGAGTGCAAAGTTTTGTTGCAGGTTTACTGTTAGTTTATATGAGTCCACCAAACTATAAAGTATCAGGTCGTTTATGAGATAATGCTTAGAATGCCGTAAAGACTGATTGTAATGAAGACAAGGGATTCTTAATTGGAAAAATATCACACAAGGGGATCGGAAAACCACGACCTACTCTTGTAGGCTTTTAACTTCACTAACTTGCAATATCCTTATTACAATCCACTTTGCAAAAATCCTATTGCAAAGACTTCAACTAATTTGTGATGCACCCACTACAAGCCACTCTATAACTATCCTAGTTACGAAGGCTTTAAACTTATGACTATCCCTAGTCACAATATAAACTCGGAAGTTTATGAATTTTTGGTTTGTTCATAAGACAAAACTTCTAAGAAAGTTGTTACACCCCAAGTTTTCGTGTGTTAAAGCGTCATCGTATGTTAAAGCTTCGTCATCAGATTAGTAGACGTAAATTCGAGAATGACATTTATTTTGGGATTTTATATATTAGGCTATTTATAACAAGCGATAAATATGTGTTATGAAGGATAAAGGGGTACACGAATTAAAGAAAAGAAGTTTCGTTTAAACTAGACAATTTGGAATAGAATACGGGTCGAGCGATAATACCCGATAATTATAAACTAGTACCATGTGACCACGGTAGCATAATATATAAGGTATATATGAAGTATTTTAAAAATGAATAGAATTTTACGTAAATTATGATAATTTCAAAATTATGTAGGTAATTGATTAATTATCGAGTAACCAGAAATTACTTAGTTAACTAATAAGTGGATAAAAATTAATATTCCATCCCACCCCACATGGAAAGAAGCCGCAACATTACAAATGACTACGTAAGTCACTGTCACCAGATGTCAATTTATGTATATGACCAAGACATAACTTGAATTTAAGTCTTAGTGTTGAATCCCAATTTTTCCCTATATATATCTTTTGCACCCAAAAGACTTTAAAAATAGTATATTTATGCATATATTAGCATGCCTAGAAATTTTAATATTTTTCTTTAATATTAGAGGTTTTTAAAATCAATTTAATGACTATTTTTGACAATATAAAGGCCAAAATAATTTTCAAATTATTATTTTTAGTAAATAATGTGTTTCATTCTCATATTTACAACAAAATATAATGTGTGTGATTTTTGCACATTTTTTACAAATCCATTTGGATTTTTGAAAGCTAAATGCACAAAATTGCAATTATGGCCTATCTTGCAATTAACTGTGTTGCATAGTTATAAAATTATCTCTAATATTTTAGGATTAATATTTATATTTTATTTAGTTCTATGCTTTCAATTTTGATTTTAAACTATTTTAGATATTTTATTAAATTAATTCGGAAAAGGAGGCTATTGAATTTATAACCAGATTCTATTTAAAACATAGCCCAAATTCAACCCCCCAAGTCAGCCTAATTTTAGCCCAATTAGACGACCCAATTTGTGAAATAATCTGACCCGATAACCCATCAAATAAACCGAACCAACCTAGACTTGATCTAAGCCGTTGATCAAACAAGATCAACGACCCAGATTAAATTTTCTAAATTAAAACCTAAATACCCTAACCTCTCCCCTCATTCTGAAATGCTCGTCTCTCTCTCTCTCTAACCCCTTGTCTCTAAGTTCTCTCTAGAATCTTCGATCCTCTCTCTCTTCCGATGGCTTTCCTTGCCGTTCCGGCCACCTCCACCCTCACTCCCCTCGACCACCACTCACCATGGTATTGTATCTCGTTATTTCTCTCTCAAACTCGAAGCCCAGGGGTTTCCTCCATAAAATACGGTCTATTGAAGCTTGCCTGAGTCTTTGTCGGCATTTCTACGATGGTTTTCACACGATGATGCTCTATATTGTGTTCTTGATGATTTTCATGGCCAGGTTCCGCCTTTCTTTAACTCGTCTACAAAACCTAATTTTCTACTCCAGTCTCCTCAATTTTTTTTTGCTTTTGAAATGATTTTCAGTTCGATTCTCTATTTTTTACTCTAATTTTCACTCAATCTCTGATTATCTTAAGTTTTCCTGTGATCTCTACTCTTTATCAAAGATAGGGTTTCTGACCCCTTTGTCAAAATCACTTCTTCTTCTTTTCTGGAGTATTATGTGTTTTTTTGTTTTTGTTCGTTACGAGTGTTTGATTTCCTTGTTTATTGAGTTCCATGCTTTAATTCTTTGGCTAGAGTTTCGACCCTTTGTCTACATGCTTAGGGTTCTCAGAATTCCATGTCTATCACGCTTTGCAGGCCTAAGTGTTCAATGTTTGTGCAATATTGTGTCAATTTTGAATATCTCTGTAATCTCAGATTTGTATATGATTTCCCTTAAATGTTCTTACTGATTTCTTTTGAATTGTTTCCTTACTTGGGAATGCTTTCCTTACTTAGAAGCAATTCTATCTGATTTCAGGTCTTGTCCGAGATTCTTTGACTAATTGGTAAAATTAGCTTATATTTTGCCTACTATATTTGTGCATGAATAGCCTTCAGTATATTTTCCTAGCTTAAGCTGCTATGTATATGTCCCTTATGGTATATTATATGCTTGCTACTCTTACTTAGGTAAACACAACAGTTAATTGATTCTTTTCCTTTTTTAAGCCAATGTTTGTTACCATTTGTCTTTGACTGCTTAGTTAAAGGGGATTCCTAATCCTAATTGGATTTTGATTGACACTGTTTCCTTAATTAATGATTGCTGCCTTGTTTGTGCACTCGTTTCTAGTACTATAAGTACCCTCCACCATTATCTTTGGAAGACACCAACACACACTGCATATTTCTCACAATTTCAAAACTCTCTGAATTCTCTCATTTTCTGCTATTTCTATACCTTCTCATTCTCTTATTTGAACACTCAATCGGCTGGAAGCTAATATTGAGTGCCTAGGTTGATGACTTCTACATTACTATGTTCTATTGCTTTGTTTACAATGGTTTGCTACTACTGCAATTCTCACATTGCTGCTGCACACTGTTACTCTCTCTGCTGCTCACACTCTCTGCTCACCTTGTTCCTCTGTGCACTATTGCTCTTTGTGCTATATTTGCCTGCAACTGGTATGTTATCTATTTAGTATATAGTCCCCAAAATAATATGCTTTTATTAGTCCAGCACTTCATCTTGTTCCTTGTTTGCTTTTATATGTGGTTATGCTGTTCTTATTGTCACTAGCATGTACTTACTAGTCTACTTAGCATAGATTAGCATGTTCCCCTTACCCCATTCCTTGTATGTATGTCTGTTTACTTTTCCTTGTGTATCACTACTATGTGTCCAAGTCTGCTTGGCTACTTTATTAGGCGAAAACCTCTCCATGAGGTTAAATGTATTGGGGTTTGGTGCAGTAAGAATTGAACCCCTGTTGTTCTACAACTGTGTCTGATTACCTGCCTTCACTATGTTTGTCTGTGTGTGAGTAGGTACCCGTACTTATCTGTTCCCTTCCCCTTTGCCCCTGTTTGTGTGATGCTCTATTTTAAACTGGTTAGTACCAATGATTTCAAAAGAACTCCTTTAAACTCTTTCGCTCTCTTAAACTATTTTCTCAAGCTGTCTCTCAAATCTTGCTACTAAACTGACTCTCAACTGTTTTAAATTCTCTCAATCCTATCGCAACTTTATTACTCTTAAAACACTAGGTTCTTCCCCCTTAGTGTAAGCATTGTCTTGGGAGCCCTTATGGCACTTCCACACTTCCACTTATCTAATAATGATACTTTGGGTGCTTGGTATTGTCCAGGGGTCCAAACGAACCCTTAGGGAACTTTGCCACACCCAAACCTTGGTAATGGCTGTGAAACTCGAAAGAAGTGAGGTTGGAGATGTTTGGTCTGTATGGAGGCTCTCTATAGGATAACTTCTTATTTGTTTTCTTTCATCATTGTTGTAATTTATTTATATGGGTTGTAATAATTGGTAAGAATATTGGGGCATATAGTGAATATGGGGGGCTATACATGTTTAGTTAAGGGAATGGGTAGAAAACATGCCTATATACCTTTAGTTACTTATTTTTGCAATAGCTACCATGCTTTAGGACATGCATCTTCACACATAGAAATCACGTTCTTAAGCTTCTCACTTTCAGTAGTTATTCTGTACATTCTCGTAACCATGAATAACTAATAATCAACAAAGACATTAACCTCACATTTAGATACCATATTAACAGTACCTTTTGTGCATTAGATACCATGCCTTTGCGACTTTTATCTGCAATCGTCAAGTACTTCGTTAATCTGGGTTAAAATTGGTTAGCAACTCTCTCTATAAAACTGGAAGAAAATTTTCATGCTCACCATTCATTAATAATGCCTAGGCAAGCCTTAGGCCGGATAAAATGGGCTAATCACCTCTAAGTAATGTTCGAATTAATCTGCCTTAGCCTGAACTCATTTGTTTCTGAAGGTGTCTCATTTTTATAAACTTCTGCCCTATTTTCCTTAAAATTACTTATGCAAGAGATTTCTACTTTGTCCAGAACTGGACTATTATTTTCAAACCATATATCCAAATGCTTCTACAGTATTTTCTCAGCACTGGGCTACTATTTTATACGCTATCTGAATATTGTGATTTTCAAAGGTTCAAACCCCGACATGTTTCTTTATATTTCTGCAATCTCTTAAAATACTCTCATATTTGTTCTTCTATTCTTCTTGTCCAAAAGTGTGTTCCACAAATATTTTTTAACACTTATGAAGATTTCCAAAACTTCTACTTCCTCTTTGAAAGTTCTGAACGCTTCCTCTTGTGTTACTTTTCTGCAAAACCTCCAAACTTCTGTTTTAATCTATACTCCAGTTTTGGAAAGATTCTTCCTTCCTTAGACCTTAAATGTTTTTGAGTCGTGCTAATTATGTGTTCCTCTATACAGGGATATTTGAGCCTTTTACATGCTTATATGATTCCCCTTATGTGCAAGTCCTATTTGTTCTTGTATGTCGACTAGAATTTTAACCTTTGAACCTAGGGGTTCAGCCTAGTTCTCACCTTATAGGAATAGTTATCCTAAATGCCCTCTAGGATCTATAGAATGGGAAGGGTAGGACATGGAGATGATGACGATGCGATAATATCATAAAGCGACCCCTCTTTGGGAATGTGTGCGGATATTTTATCGAATGATCCATATTATAGTTAAACCTAAGATCCTCCTTATTTTTTTCTTTGCTTAAACGTTTTCTTTAAAATTCCCTTTTACTTGTGCTATCCTTCTTTGTAAACTTGCTCGTATTCTTTATGTGTAAAACTTTGCATGTCTATTTCTATGCTTTCTTAAAGTCACATCTAAGCAAGGTCGGGAACCACACTAGTGGATCTTGAGGGGTGCCTAACACCTTCCCTTCGAGATGATTTCAAGCCCTTGCCTAACACCTTCCCTTCGAGATGATTTCAAGCCCTTACCCGAACTCTAGTTTTCTTTCAAAATCTTCTTTTCTCAAAGTGTCCCAATGCACTATAATCATTAGGTGGCGACTCTTCAAACTCCGTAACCCAATTCCCAAACGTGAATAAAGAGTTGTTTTGTCCATAATGTTGTAAACTCGATTTCGCCTTCTAGGGGGTTGAAAAAGGGGGGCGTCGACAGCGTGGCGACTCTGCTGGGGATATTCTTTAAGGCTTCTACCATTACTTGCTTTTGTGACTTTATTTGTCTACTTTAATCGCATTTATTCCTGTTTTAATTGTTTCATCACAATTACTAACTTGACTCTTCATGGTTTTTTTTCCTTTTAATTTCTTCTTTTAATTCAATTATGTTGTAATTTTCGAGCATCTATTCCACTCATATTCCACTCGCGCCAAAAATACATGCAACTTGTTTCATTATTGTAATTGCATACCTCAACATCATATTCCACTCGCGCCAAAAAAATCCTATAGCAACACTTATAATGAGTGGTTGCGCCCTTCTAATATTGTAAACCCCCTAAATGTGGCAAAGGCATACTTGCGGTAAAACCAGTCGATCAACAGTGTAGTCGACGGTTCCGCGCCTTTCCCTCTTGAGTTGTCCGCTCAAGGGTACCTTGTCTGGCACTTAAAAAGTAGAAACCTTATTCCGTTATATTCTTCATGCATCATGGTCAACCCTAGCCGAATTAGTTGTGATTTACGCATAATGACTCATTAAGATAGCCTAAACCATAGTCCATCGAGATTCCTGAAACCCAAATAGACACCTTCACGTTATGTGCATTTATTTGGAGAACTGAATGCTTTTTGCTAATTATTGATTTAAATAGTCGAGTATAGCGGGGTTAAGGGTCTAACACTTTGTTTTGCAGAAATGAGGCACGAGGTCCCCATATTCGATATGGTATCCAACATCCACCCAAGGTTGCTAAGTTCGTGGGAGGATCTTCACAGCAATGATCAAACACTCGTCCGCAAGCACTTAGGCAATTTTCCCTCGCTTTTGGAAATCCAACCCAACAACAAAATCATTGGGGCTGTCACTTTGTTTTGGGATGGTGATTGATCAGTATTCCGTTTCGGGGATTTGGAGATGACCCCTTTGCTAGAAGAAATAAGGGGCCTAGCTGGCACCCCTTAGGAAACGTTGGGTTTACTCATGCCGAAGAATCACAAAAGTAGAGGATTTCTTAAAATGTTGGGACTCAAGAAAAATCCCAACCTTTCTTGTTTGAAGGACTCTTACATATCATTCGACTTCTTATACGAGAGATACGACCACAGTAAGTCATATCGTACTTACATGGATGAATTCGCCCTCACCAATTTGGGGCACATACATAGAAGGGTGTTTGTGTTCATGTTTTGCTTCTTGGGCATGGTAACTTTCCCTATAAAGAAGGCTAGGATCCACACTAGACTAGCCATGGTTACTAAGACATTTATGGAAGGAATCAATGGGCAATCATTCAGCATAGTACCTATGATCCTCGCAGAAATCTATCGAGCCTTGGGGCAGTGTCAACAAGGGGCTCCACATTTCGAGGGTTGTAACTTACTACTTCAACTAGGGCTCCTGGAACACCTTCAAAAAGGCAATTATAGACATGAAATCATACGCAGAGATTGGGATGACCATATCGCTTTTCATCATCCAGAGAGAATGAACTTCATGCCTAATATTTTCGCTCAGCCAGAGGACGCTAGTGGATGGGTAAAGTTATTCGAGAAAAGAGCAAATTCAATGGATGTTCGAGTGGTTCCCACAGGGAGTTCATTGTCCGTTCCTGATATGCATCGTTCCTCATACTCATTGTCCTGAGGGGAACTCATCCTTATGTCCCCCTCCGATTTATGAGGAAAGCCGGAAGGAAACAAATCATACCTAGGATAGAAAAAATGAGCCACTTCACAGCTGACTTTAATAATGATGATAGCCCGCATAGGTGTCATGCTCAGCATATGTGGCACTGCTAGCTCATTCTAGGGAAGGATTCTATGAAACAAAACATGTATCATGCCGAGTGTGTGCCGCACTACACAGGTTGGCTAGAAGATGATCACATTGGTTTGGGTCGCCCAGAATTCACACATGGTTACGGAATTATTGACTAGAAAGCTGAACCGCAAGTCAAATACAATCAGCTGCACAAGAGGATGAGAGAATGCGAGAATGAACATCAAGAAATACAGGAAACCCAGGAGAATCTAATCAACGAGTGGAAGGATATGGCTATCAACACCAACAACCGTCTGGGGTATCTGGAGCAAGGTTTGGTTGAATTGGTAGGAAAGTTCTTGCAAAGGATCGAAGACTGTCAGAATGCTGAGGGAAACGCAGACGGACATTTGGCTCCAGCCTACCTACTGTTTGGAATGCGCGAGTTGATGCAGCTGTACAAGAGAGGCAAGAATACCGAATCTAGGGAAGGTTCTTCAGGGACCAAGTAGTTAGGAGTCTTTTCTTTTGCTTTAATGATGTAATAATGCCAATGTCCATTAGTGATATTTTATTCAGTGTCGTTTTGAGATTCATCTTACTTTTATCAATAAAATGAGGCATTTAGCATTATAAGTTCTCCAAATTTTATTAGTCGCTAGGCCTACCTCGGGCACAAACGAGGCACCCAAATTAGGAAGCGATTTATATTTCCGCACAATGTGTTTAAATATTGCAATATTATTTATCAGAATCTGCACTAACGTTTTGATTTATTTTTGTTTTTCTTTTATTATTATTCCCCTTCCCAAATGTTAGTTCGCGCATTCTGGTACCATCAGCATAATCCACAAGATCAAAGGGTCCTCCACCTCCTCGTCCTCTGAGTCCTCCAAGAAATAGGAACAAGAACAAAATGGAAGATACCAATGCTAGAAAGGAAGTCGGAGAAGCTTCAATCACCAAAGAAACTACTGCTAATCTTGAGCAAACCTTGCAGAGGTTTCAAGAAGAGTTGGAACAAGTCCGGAAATTGGCAAGTTTGTCGATTACTTTTGCTCCTACTGATGCCAACAAATCACCACCGCCGCCACCAACCCAGCCTTCTCAGACCCAAGTCCGCAACACAGACAAAAATGCTCTGCTGCTTATCCCAGAGCCCCAAAACACCACAGAAAACCAGAACGCTCATGTCCTTGTGGATACTGTACCACATTACGGTCAGCCAATCACCAATGTAGCCGAGTCGGGCGACAAAGATTCCCTTTTTCAGAGTTTGGCCGCTGAGATTAAGATGTTGACAGACCGGGTCCAGGGTTGCGAAGGTGACAAGGGTGTTGAAGGGTTGAATTATGAAGATCTCTGTGTTCAACCAGATGCTGAGCTCCCGGAGGGGTACAAACCTCCCAAGTTCAAATTATTCGACGGTACCGGGAATCCCAAGGTTCACTTGAGGTTGTATTGTGACAAGCTAGTAGGAGTCGGTAGGGATGAAAAGATCCGTATAAAGCTATTTATGAGGGATTTGAAGGGTGATGCCTTATCCTGGTATATTAGCCAAGGTACGAAGAAATGGACTAGTTGGGTAAGCATGGCGTCTGATTTAATGGATCGATTCAGGTTCAACACTGAGAATGCACCAGATGTGTTCTATATTCAGAATCTTAAGAAGAAGCCTACAGAAACCTTTCACGAGTGTACTACTCGTTGGAGGTCGGAAGCCGCTAATGTCAGACCGGCCTTGGAAGAAGTAAAAATGAACAGATTCGTTTTTCGTGCTCAAGATCCACAGTACCACGAAAGATTGATGCTAATTGAGGGTCAAAAGTTCTCCGATATAATAAAATTAGGAGAAAGAATTGAAAAAGAAATCAAGAACGGTATGGTCACTAACCCCGAGGCATTGCAAGCCACCAACAAGGCTCTACAGTCAGGTGGCTCGACAAAGAAGAAGGATGTAAATTACGTATTGGCTGCGCAAAGAAACAACTCCCCCGTGAAGTACCAAACCTATCCTTCAGCTCCACTCATATATCAGCCAGCCCCAAATTACCAAGCACCAACGCCCACTTACCAAATTCCACCCCCTGCTTACCAATCACCTCCACCACCCACATATCAACCCGCCTCACCTAGATATTCCCAACCTGCACCCATATACCAAGTATATAACTCCCAACCTTCTCACTACCCATCACTGCCTGCTCGCCAAAATTTCCCTCGACCTAGACCAAGCTTCGACCGCAAACCTCCTAGACAATACACCACCATAGCCGAGCTGATTGACCAACTGTATGAGAAACTCGAAGCAGCAGGTTACGTTACACCTATCCCAGCCGTAACTCTAGAAAGCCCTTCCCAATGGATAAACCCAAACAAGACTTGCACATACCATTCCGGGATGAAGGGCCATACCATTGAATAGTGTCGCTCGTTAAAAGACAAGATTTAGAATCTGATTGACAATTAGATTATCATAGAAAAGGTGCCCGCTCCTAATGTTGGCAACAAACCTCTGCCTGATCACAAGGGTTGAGGCATCAATATGAAGAGATCGAAGATGATTGGGACCCCAAGGGGTCAATCAGTTTGATAGCTGAAGGAGATGAGCCTGAAAATTCAACGGTTACTCTCAATCCCACTGTCGTCCAGAGTCAACCCTCTGAGGGCAACGTGGTAAATGTATCCATGCCTCTCGGGTTTGAAGTACCTTCTGGAAAGATGCCAAAACCAATTGAGGTTGAGTTCGGAGTTCCAAAGTCACATACACCATTTGAAATTGCTCTGTTGCCTCCCAAAGTACCTATTCCAGTTCCATGGCAGACATGACTCCGTTCCAAACAAATGATATACCTTGGATTACACCGCTAAGACTAAAAGAAAAGGAAAGATGCATACTGGAGAAGCAACCGCCGCACAAGGCATGACTAGGACAGGCACGGTCTACACCCCAGAACATTTGGATGATTCTAGCAAGCAAGCTTCCGGGCGAGCTATTGAAACTGGACCTGATGACCTATAGATAAAGGTATAGGCCAAGGAGTACTCGGTCGTTGAACAACTAAACAAGACACAGGCGCAGATTCCTATTCTGGCCCTCCAACAAAGCTTCGAGGCACATAAAAATGCCTTGATGAAGATACTAAGTGAGGCCTATATTCCCAGCAACATAATGGGAGGAAATGTCAAACATGGTGGGACAGATACTGGAAAGTGATAAGATCACCTTCCACGAAGATAAATTACCACCAGAAGGGCTTGGTCACAGCAAAGCATTACACATCACTGGGCAATGCGAGGATCACTTTATCACCAGGATTCTAGTATATGGGGGATCTAGCCTTAACATCTGTCCGTTGGTCACTCTCAGAACATTGGGCAAGGGATTGCACGAGATCAAAGATGGGGTTATCAATGTTAAAGCATTTGATGGATCCCAAAGGTCCACCATTGGAGATATTAGCTTATGCCTGCAGATGGGGCCCACCTGGTTCGATGTTGAGTTCCAAGTCATTGACGTACCAACATTCTACAACTTATTGCTAGGACGACCCTGGATCCACACCGCTAGGGCTGTGGCGTCAACATTGCATCAAGCTGTGAAATTTGTGTGGAATCATCAGGAAGTAATCATTCATGACGATGGTAGTAACCCCATATATAATCACCCGGCTATCACGATGATCGGAGGAAGAAGGAGAATAGGTGGAGAAACATACCATCACATCAAGCGGGTCAATGCCATAGACAAGGATAAGTGGTGGGATAGAAAATCGAGAGCATTTTGAATTGGAGCAGATACGAGCCCGGAAAAATGGGCTTGCAAGAATCTCCAGGGTATCACCAAGCCCATCCAGTTGAGGAAGCATGGAACCACTTTTGGTATGGGTTATAAATACACATGGGAGGAGTTCTAGCATTGGTCGCCACCATGGCACCGTCTCTACTACCCACTAGAGCACCCTCTGCCCCAGTTAGAGCAGATGTTTCAGCCCGCTAATGTCATATCAGAGGAAGATGAAACACTAGCAGCCATGAAGAACATGTTTCTGGAGGATGATATGGATTGCTGTGTTACCTTCGAGGAGGAAGGGGAGGAAGGCCCTTCAATTCAAGCTGTGAACCGGGGAGAACACCTCAAAAACTGGTCAATCATGACCACCAATGCCCGTAGAGCCTCGGGATAGCAAGGCTAAATGACACACATGCATCACACTTTACCTCTAGTTGATTTTACTTTTCAACATTGTCTTTACTTTTGAAAAAGGGCTCTGATGTTTTAGACAATTATGAATTTAATCAAAAGCATTTTCCAAGTTTATCTTTATATTTCGCTCTCATTTATTTTCTATACCATTTACTTTATTTTACACAGCATTACTATTACAAAACTTGATGATGAACCAACGACTGTAACATGCCATGAGACAATGCGATAAACGGACGTCGATTCAGAAGAGGACGAAATACCAGAAGAGGTTATTAAAGAAGTCAAAAATTTTGACAATAGACCTAAGTCTAACTTAGATGAAAATGAGATCATTAATTTGGGAGACGCAGAAAATGTCAAGAAAACACGAATCAGCGTACACTTGTCACCATTAGAAAAGGAAGAATACACAGAGTTTTTGAAAGAGTATGAGGACATATTTCCTGGTCGTATGATGATATGACCGGCCTCAGCACGTCTAGTGTCGCATACAAGCTGTCAACATATCCTACATGTCCGCCGGTCAAGAAGAAACTCAGAATATTTAAGCCAGATATGAGTTTGAAAATCAAAGAAGAGGTCACCAAGCAGGTCAAAGCCAGAATTCTCAAATTGGTAGAGTATCCGACATCATTGGCTAACATTGTTCCAATACCAAAGAAGGACGGGAAGGTTAGAGTCTGTGTCGACTACTGGGATATCAATTGGGCCAGTCCTAAAGACGACTTTCCTTTGCCAAATATACACATATTGATTGACAACTGCTCCAAGTATGAGCGCAGTGATACGTCGATTGTTTTGCTAGGTACCATCAAATATGGATGGATGAAGAGGATGCAAAGAAAATGACATTCATCACGCTATGGGGAATGTATTGTTATAGAATGATGCCTTTCGATCTGAAAAATTCTGGTGCTACTTACATGAGAGCCATGACCACAATCTTTCATGATATGATACACAAAGAGATCGAGGTATATGTGGACGACGTCATCATTAAATCCATAAAAGCTGCAGATCACATGGAAGATTTGAGAAAATTCTTCAATAGACTGAGGAGATACAACCTGAGACTGAACCCCGCCAAGTGTGCATTCGGGGTCCCGACCGGAAAATTATTGGGTTTCATTGTGAGTCGCCGAGGAAAAGAACTAGATCCGTCAAAGATCAAAGTCATTCAAATATTTCCACGGTCAAAGAACAAGAAAGAGGTATTGAGTTTTCTGGGGAGGCTCAACTACATTAGCCGACTCATAGCTCAGTCCACAGTCATTTATGAGCCCATCCTCAAGATGCTAAAGAACGATGCTGCCACTAAATGGACTGATGATTGCAAATAGGCTTTCGACAGAATCAAGGAATACTTGTCAACGCCGCCCGTCTTGGTTCCACCTGAGCCAGGGAGACTTCTATTTCATTATCTTGCAGTATTGGATGGGGCATTTGGTTGTGTTTTGGGACAACATGACAAAACAGTAAGGAATGAGCTGGCCATCTACTACCTCAGCAAGAAGTTTACCCCTTACGAGGTTTTGTATTCCTTATTATAGTGCACTTGTTCTGCTTTAACCTAGGTAGCTCAGAAATTGAGGCATTATTTTTGCGCTTACACCACTCATCTCATATCCACGATGGATCCATTGAAATATATTTTCTAGAAGCCCATGCCTACTGGCAAGCTCGCCAAGTGGCAATTTTTATTGAGTGTATTTGACATCATGTATGTTACCCAGAAGGTGGTCAAAGGACAAGCCCTGGTAGATCAACTCGCCGAGAATCCTGTAGGAGGAGAATACGAGCCCTTAAATACGTACTTTCCTGATGAGGAAATAGCCGTCATTGGAGAAGATATTGCAGAATCCTATGATGGTTGGAGGAGGTTTTTCGACGGAGCCGCAAACTTCAAAAGAGTGGTATAGGAGCGGTTTTGGTATCATAAACTGGTCATCATTACCCGGTGTTCGCCAAGCTCAGATTCCCCTATACCAACAATATGGCCAAGTATGAAGCGTGCATCTTAGGACTCAAGCTGGCCATTGACATAAATATTCAGGAACTTCTAGTGATCGCAAATTAAGACCAACTCATTCATCAGGTTTGGTAGGAATGGGCAACCGAAAATTCCAAGATACTCCCCTATCTACACCATGTGCAGGAGTTTAGGAAATGATTCAGAAAGACGGAGTTCCAGCATGTTCCTAGAACACAAAACGAGTTCGCCGATGCTTTAGCAACTTTTTCATCCATGATCCAGCATCCGGATACTAATTTTATTGATCCTATTCCAATCAAGATTCATGAACAGCCGAATTATTTTGCTCACGTCAAGGAAAAAACCGACGGGAAACCTTGGTTCCACGATAGCGCTTGCCAAAGCTGCTCAGAAATAAACACTTCAGAGATTGTCCAATAATTTCTTTCACGGCGGAGGAATCATGTATAGGAAGACTCCTGATTTGGGACTATTAAGGTGTGTCGAGACAAAAGAAGCAACCAGACTATTGAAAGAAATGCACGCAGAGACTTATGGACCGCATATGAATGGTTTCGTTTTGGAAAAGAAGATACTTCAGGCAGATTATATTTGGATGACAATGGAGATGGGCTGCATTCAGTACGTCCAAAAACGCCACAGATGTCAGGTGCATACAGATATGATAAAGGTGCCTCCAAACGAGCTTACTGCAACAAGGTCACTATGGCCCTCCGCCGCTTGGGGTATGGATGTCATTGGACCAATTGAGCTAGCCCCGTAAAATGGGCTCAGGTTCATCCTAGCAGCAATCGATTATTTTACCAAATGGGTTGAAGCAGCATCATACAAGGCAATCACCAAGAAGGTAGTTGCAGATTTCGTCCGAGATCGTATGGTTTTGCCGATTTGGGGTTCCATAATCAATCATTACCAACAATGGCTCTAACCTCAACAACAACCTAATGAATGCAATGTGTGAAACATTCAAGATCAGACATAAGAACTCTACCGCTTACAGACCTCAGATGAACAGAGCTTTAGAAGCGGCCATTAAGAACATCAAGAAGATACTAAGGAAAATGATTTAAAAGCACAAGCAATGGCATGAGCAATTGTCGTTCGCTTTATTGGGTTACCGCACCACGGTCCGCACATCAACCGGGGCCACCCCTTACATGCTGGTTTATGGAACTGAGGCAGTCATTCCCGTAGAGTTAGAAATTCCATCCTTGAGAGTCATACAAGAAGCTGAATTAGATGATGCAGAATGGATCAAAAGTCGCTACGAGCAGTTAGCCCTCATCGATGGAAAGAGAATGAATGCTGTCTGTCACGGGCAATTATATCAGAACAGAATGTCCAGGGCCTTCAACAAGAGAGTTTGACCAAGGAAGTTTACACTAGGGCACCTGGTGTTGAAGAAGATATTTCCACATCAAGATAAAGCTAATGGGAAATTCTCTCCTCACTGAAAGGGTCCGCATATGGTCTACCGGGCTCTGACTGGAGGAGCCCTTATCCCCACAAAAATGGATGGAGAAATTTGGCCGAAGCCTATCAACTCAGGCACAGTGAAGAGATACTACATTTGATCATTGTGCTTTCTTTTATGATGCAATTTAAGCTACGCCTGACCTGATTCCCGTATAAGAGGGGATACGTAGGCAGCCCTATAGGTTCGGTAACATTTAATTAATAAAAATTCTATTTTCCTCGGCTATTGGAACATGGGTAGAATTTTGAGGAGGACCCTCATCAGCGCCAACCCAGTAAACTGGGCAGAATTTTGAGGAGGACCCTCAAAATTCTGGAACTGTTTCGCATTTGGTTATTCACCACATCCATCATCAGCACCAGCCTAGTAAACTGGGGCAGAATTTTGAGGAGGATCCTCAAAATTCTAGAGCAAACGAGGTCGCCGTGTCTTGAACCATGTTGCAGTTGTTAGTTTATCATAAAGCAAAACTATTCTTCTCTTTACTAAATATATATACATTTGAATCATGTTTGTCAAATTTTGCATAAAATCATTCGGATCGCTAGCATTTAGTAACGCTACCCTGAATGGCACAGGGCGGCCGAGTCGAGAGACACGAACTAACCTCCCCCTTTACAGAACTCATGATTTTTCATTTGATGCAGGAATTCGGGACACGAGTTAACATGCATTTTCTCTACTGAGTCGGAAACTCCCGCTCATTTCACAAGGGCTTACTGTCTACATCCGACATTTCCCCAGCAGTCAGGATATCGCAACCATCTACCAGCTAAGAAAATCTCTAATATCTTCTCCTTTACACTTTTGCATTGCATATCTCTATTCTCTACCTTCCGAGGTTAAGCTCTAACTTTATCTTGCATAAGGCTATCTTCTGCCTTTTGAGACTAAGCCCTGTCTCCATCCTGCATTGCATAAGGCTATTCTCTGCCTTCCGAGATTAAGCTCTACCTCCATCTTGCATAAGGTTATCTTCTGCCTTTCGAGACTAAGCTCTATCTCTATCCTGCATTGCATAAGGCTATTCTCTGCCTTACGAGGTAAAGCTCTACCTCCATCTTGCATAAGGCTATCTTCTGCCATTCGAGACTAAGATCTGTCTCCATTCGTATTCCGCATAAGGCTATTATCTGCCTTTCGAGACTAAGCTCTGTCTCCATTTGCATGAGGCTCTTATCTTCCTTTCGAGACTAAGCTCAGTCTCCATTTGCATCCTGCATTGCATAAGGCTAATCTTTGCCTTCCGAGGTTAAAACTCTACCTCCATATTGCATAAGGCTATCATTATCCATTCGAGACTAAGCATTTTCTCCGCCCTGCATGGCTGAAACATCGCCGCTTTAGTTTTTGACTGGCTGAAACATAGCCTCCTGCATTTGAAATTCTCATGCGGCTTAAATTTCGCCACCCTTTGCATTTATCTGGCTGAAAGATTGCCACTTTTTCTCATGGGCTGAGAGATTGCCAACTCGTTCAATGGCATCACAGTTCGAAGGCACCATTTGCATAGTCCTAGAATATCATTCCATGGCCTACGAACATTTACTTTTATGTTTTTCATGGCCCAAGACATCATAGTCTGAGGACATCATCCGAATCGTCCAAAGACAAACATTCGTGGTACAATGAGAACTTGCATCACGTTTAAAGTACACAATATGCATGCGCATTTCCCACTTGCAGGTGCTTCGGCTAGCTCACGTTCATCTCAGTAGGGGCGATCCTGCTCCTGTTCTCTATAGTTCGTCCAACCTACAAATCCCTTTCGAATCTAGCCAGCGCGTCCGTTATTTCAAACCTCCATCGGCACAATCCACCAATGATTCCTGAACTGCATATGACCTGATTCCTGTAAAACTAAGGATATGTAGGCAGCTCAAAAATCGGAGCGCGGTCAAAATCCTCTTATAATTGCAATTCCGGTCAAAATTGGCCATCTTATCTTTACACGACAATTATTTCATCCTCCTCGGGTAAAAAGGGGCATCTGTTGATACCCAATTTTTCCCTATATATATATATATATATATATCTTTTGCACCAAAAAGACTTTCAGAATAGTATATGTATGCATATATAAGCATGCCTGGAAATTTTAGTAGTTTACTTTAATTTTAGAGGTTTTTAAAATCAACTTAATGACTATTTTTTACAATATAAAGGCCAATATTATTTACAAATTATTATTTTTAGTAAATAATGTGATTCATTTTCATATTTAAAAAAATAATAATTTTTGTTATTTTTTCACATTTATTATAAATTCATTTGGATTATGAAAGTTAAATGCACAAAATTACAATTATGGCCTATCTTACAATTAACTATGTTTCATAGTTATAAAAATGTTTCTAAAATTTATAAATTAATATTTATATGTTATGAATTAGGTCTATGCTTTCAATTTTGTTTTTTAACTATTTAAGTTATTCTATAAAACTAATTGGGAAAATGAGGCTATTTAAACTATAGCCAGATTTTATTTAAAACATAGCCCAAATTAAACCCCCCATGCCAGCCTAATATTAGCCCAGTTAGATGACCCAATTTTCAAAATAATCTGACCCAATAACCCATCAAATGACCCGACCCATCCTAGACTTGATCTGAGTCGTTGATCAAACGAGATCAACGGCCCAGATTAAATTTCCTAAATTAAAACCTATATACCCTAACCCCTACCCTCATTTCTGAAACCCGTCTATCTCTCAAACCCCTCGTCTCTGAGTTCTCTCTAGAATCTTCGATCCTCTCTCTCCTTCGATAGCTTTCCTTGCTATTCCGGCCACCTCCACCCTCACTCCTCTCGACTACCACTCACCATGGTACTGTATCTCGTTAGTTTTCTCTCAAACTCGAAGCGCAGGGGCTTCCGCCATAAAATACGGTCGATTTTAGCTCGCTTGAGTATTTGCCGGCTTCTCTCCGATGGTTTTCATACGATGATGATCTATATTGTGTTTGATGATTTTCACGGCCAGGTTCCGCCTTTCTTTAACTCGTGATCAAACCCTAATTTTCTACTCCACTCTTCTTAATTTTTTGTGCTGTTAAAATGATTGTCAGTTCGATTCTCTATTTTTTACTCTTAACTTTCACTCAATCTCTTATTATCTTAAGTTTTCATTTGATCTCTCCTCTTTTTCAAATTTAGGGTTTCTGAGCCCTTTGTCAAATTCGCTTATTCTACTTTTATGGAGTATTATGTGTTTGTTTGTGTTTGTCCGTGTTACAAGTTTTTTGTTTCCTTATTAATTTAAGTTCCATGCTTTAATTTTTTGGCTAGGGTTTCGACCCTTTGTTTACCTGCTTAGGGTTCTCAGAATTCCATGTCTATCATGCTTTGTAGGCCTAAGTGTTCAGTGTTTATGCAATATTGTGTTGATTTTGAATATCTCAGTAAATCTCTTATTTGTATATGATTTCCCTTAAATGTTCTTACTGATTTCTTTTGAATTGTTTCCTTACTTGGGTATGCTTTCCTTACGTAGAAGCAATTCTCTCAGATTTTTAGGTCTTGTCTGAGATTCTTTGAATAATTGGTAGAATTAGCTTATATTTTCCCTACCATATTTGTGCATAAACAGCCTTCAGTATATTTTTCTCACTTAAGATGCTATGTATCTGACCCTTATGGTATATTATATGCTTTCTACTCTGACTAAGGAAAACACATTATTTAATTGATTCTTTTCCTTTTTTTAAACCAATGTTTGTTACCATTTGTCTTTGACTCCTTAGTTAAAGGGGAGTCCTAATCCTAATTTGATATTGATTGACGTTGTTTTCTTAATTAATGATTTCTGAATTGTTTGTGCACTCGTTTCTAGTACTATAAGTACCCTCCCCTATTCTCTTAGAAAGACACCAACACACACTGCATATCTCTCACAATTTCAAACTCTCTGATTCTCTCTTTCTCTACTATTTCTATACCTTCTCATTCTCTAATTTGAACACTCAATCGGCTGAAACGCAGGATTTAGTATACTGGGTTGATTACTTCTACATTACTGGGTTCTATTGCTGTGTTTACTTGGATTTGCTGCTACTGCTATTCTCACATTGTTGCTGCACACTGTTATTCTCTCTGCTGCTCACGCTCTCTACTCACCTTGTTCCTCTGTGCACTATTGTCCCCAAAGCAATATGCTTTTGTTAGTCCTGCACTTCATCTTGTTCCTTGTGCGCATTTATCTATGGTTATTTTGTTCTCATTGTCACTAGCATGTACTTACTAGTCTACTTAGTTTAGTTTAGCATGTTCCCCTTACCCCATTCCTTGTCTCTATGTCTGTTTACTTTTCCTTGTGTATCACTACTATGTGTCCATGTCTGCTTGGCTACTTGATTAGCCTAAAACCTCTCCCTAAGTTAAGTATATTGGAGTTTGGTGCAGTAACAACTGAACCCCTGTTGTTCTACAACTATGTTTGATTACCTGTCTTCACTATGTTTGTCTGTGTGTGAGTAGGTACCTGTACTTATCTGTTCCCTTTCCCTTTGCCCCTGTTTGTGTGATGCTCTGTTTTAAACTGGTTAGTACCAATGATTTCAAAAGAACTCCTTTCAAATCTTTCGCTCTCTTAAATTATTTTCTCAAGCTATCTCTCAAATCTTGCTACTAAACTGACTCTCAACTGTTTTATATTCTCTCTATCCTATCACAACTTCACTACTCTTAGAACACTAGGTTCTGCCCCTAGTGTAAGCATTGCCTTGGGAGCCCTTGAGCACCAATTGAACATTGATGCACAAGGCTGGCACTTCCACACT